>OY728142.1:283230906-284507630 GCA_963277665.1 Viscum album
CATTATCTCATATTGTTAATAACACCTCTTTATTGGTAAACAACTTCTATTATCACATAATATAATTGATATGAATATGTACAT
The DNA here is from genome assembly GCA_963277665.1 of Viscum album. Classification (NCBI taxonomy): domain Eukaryota; kingdom Viridiplantae; phylum Streptophyta; class Magnoliopsida; order Santalales; family Viscaceae; genus Viscum; species Viscum album. The sequence continues at coordinate 283,230,991 of OY728142.1, forward strand.
CTGTTGTTAATATCTATATAATCTTGATAAACTCATTTCATTCAAATCATTGATGTAACAACTCTTTATTTTATTACTTAAATGAAAACTATAAGATTTATCAATTCTTACCTTGATTTTTAACACATATATATTCAAGAAAAATTAAACTATTCATTTGGTATCATATACCCTTCAAAATCAATGAATTAATTTCTATAACATTGATACCTAAAATAGACATTCAATGGAGTTTCTCAAACTTCTTAATGTATTCCAAAAAATTCTATATTATGGGATCATTTATCCTTACTTCTTAATTTTACCTTTAGGTTTCAATGACCTTGACTATTTACCCAAAGAAACTCCATTGGAATCTCCAAATAAACTTTCTTATTCCAGTTTAAAATTTTACCCATTTATACTATCAGCATGGCACTAGGACCTAAACATCACATGCTCAGTTTATCTATTCTAAAAACTTTGAGAATAATCAGATAAACATTTATTAAAATCATTAAAATTGTTGAAAAATTTCCATATATGATAGCATGATGAATTCCTTAACAATAATAATCTTTAAGAAAACCTCTGGTCTCACCAAGTCATTTACATACCCAATCATATTGATTATATGACTGTAGACTAAAACTACTTAGGTCATTTATAATCTAATACCATTGAAACCTTAATTGAGTCGTTTTATAGTCTTAATAATAATTTAGATTTAGTTATTGAATAAATTCAACACTCAGTTACTTAGGAAGGGACTTCTCTAACACAGAATCTCTATTACTTAATAACTTTTATTAAGTTTACAATCTTAGTATTTGTTTAAATTAATCTTTTCCTTTTCAAGGATTGATCTAAAAGACGAGTTTAATGATAATGGTGTTATTAATTAGTAAAAAAAAATTCATCATATGAGTATCATGTTTTATTAACATTTAATAAGGAATTTTATTAAAAACAATCCCACTAAAATAATGACCTATTTTGAAATCCATCATATATATAACAACAATTTTATTTATTAAATAAAATTCATGATTTATTACATAAAATTACACATAATACAACTTTTAATATTTATAATTCTAGTTTATTTGGTAATTAGATATATATCATAATATCTTGAACATGGGATATAATAATATTATTGAAAACTTCCTTAATAAGCTTCTAAAATTTCAAGGCTTTTAAAACTGCATGGGATAACCTGGGGACATACATAAGAAAGAGGTGAGATATAAAACCCAATAAGGGAATAAACATGGAATAAGGTGATACATGATAGATAATAGGAATATTAATGTGTAATAAAAGTGTAAGAACCCAGATCTTCGTTCAGGTATGTTTTCCCTTTTTTCTGGAGTTTTTAAGGAAAATAAATTTTCTTGAAATTTCAAAAGTGCACGCCATGTACTTTCTGAGTACATGATGTGTACTCTTCCTCGGCTCGAAGCCATGTGTTGGTTGTGTCCGGGCCACACACACGGTGTGTAAGGATGAGGTGGAGGCCGGTTAATTCAGAGTACAGAAAATTGAAGTACACGCCGTGTACTCAAGAAGTACACGTCGTGTACTTTATTTTTTTTCATTAAACGGACCGAGGTCGCGCCTAACCCCAAAACCATATTCTTCTACATATTTCTTCTGTCTGAGAGAGACCGTACGGTCAGATCTTCGACAGGCTCCCGCCTTGTCGTCCGTTCTCCGATTCGAGCATGGTCAGTTGCATTGGAATCGCAGCGGTGAGTTATTCCTTCTGCTTGAGTCCTGTTTCTTGATTCCTATTGGTTTCCAAGTTATCGTAGGTTGAGTGTTTTGTGCGTTTTCTCAGATCTACGTCATTCCAAGGGTAATCTGTCATCGTGGTTCACGTATATCGATCTCCTAGGATCGAGGTAGGTGGTTTGTGCCTTTCCGTAGAAAGTTGATGAATATTATGTGAAAATTTCACCAATACCCTTGAACGGGGTATTGCGTGTTTCCTGTTTTTCCCTTTCTGTTTTCCTGATTTTCTTGATTGCTTTAGTAGAGGTTACTGCTTGTGAGTAGTGTAATTTATTTTGTGCTCAGGTTTCTTTTCCATGCTTGTTTTTCTTGTTGGGCGTTTTTCCAATTGCCATACCTTGTTGTAGGATAGTGGAACTGTCTCTTTTGATATGATGTTGATCCTTAGTTGATAGCTAAGTAGTTCTTGAGGTTTACTTGGATGATACACATGTTCTGAGCATGTTTAGTTATACTCAGGACTGTGATAACCTAGAGTAGTAGACCAAAGGGAGAATTGACGAAAGGGCTTCTCCAGAGTGTCTTTTAATTACGATGCGAGACTATAGGGGGAATTGACATTGAGTGCTTCCCCAGAGAGTCTGTAGATCCATGACGCGGGCCACAGGGGGAATTGATGTTGAGTGATTCCCCAGAGAGCCTTTAGCACGATACGAGACTATAGGGGGAATTGACGGTGAGTGCTTCCCCAGAGAGTCTGCTTAATTACGTAGCTGAACCAGAGGGGTGAGACTATGTGTTCCTCCCAGAGGGTTGATAGTACTATAGGTTGAACCATAGGGGTTAGGCTGTGAGAGATACCCAGAGGGTTACCTGTTTTTTTCTTGTTGCTGGTTGCTTACTTGTGTACTTTACTTGTTAGAACTGTGGATTGTAGCTGCTTGTGCTTTCCTGTTTACTGCTTCTTGTTTGTTTTCTTCAATGTATTCATTGACTGTTAGGCACAAATCTTTGGGTGATTTCCTAATGGTATTGTATCTCACACCCTGTTTGGGCCATGATTTTGGGCCCAAGCAGACTATGTTGCTGCAGGTATAGATAAGGGAAAGCGCCCTTCTACGTCAGGATCTTGACTGCATCAGGAGCTGGGGAGCATGGGACCGAGCCGTGGCTTGCGATGCTGAGGAGATTACTTTTTTTTCTTTTTCACTTTTTTTAGTTGTATTTCAACACTTTTTTGTGTTTGATGTTTTCCTTAGATACTTGTACTTGCTGCATCATTGTCATCATAGTTATATATCAACATTGCTTCCGTTGTTGGGTTTCTGTTGTTATGCATGTTGTTTACTGCTTCCGCTGTTTATTGTTGTTTTCTTACCTTGTATACCTTACCGAATGAGGGCATAGTTTCCCCACCGACTCACCAAGGCTCTCGCTGCTATTCGGAAGCCTCTGGCGTTCAGGGAAACGCGTTTGAGGTCATGTGGCGAACCGGGTACGGGGCACCAATGGAGGGGCTCCGGACTCGGGTCGTTACAAAGTGGTATCAGAGCAGTTCTTTTCTCTTGTATTACTATTTGGAGACTTTATCCAGGGATAGGACAGATTCGGTACTTGGTATTAAGCTGTTCCCGGGAGTAACAAACCCATGTACAGGGAAAATCCATACTACCTCGTTAATTGTAGTTTTCTGGTTTTGAGATTTTATGGTTGGTATGTTTTCACCTAGAGTGATTTGTATGACTTGTGCGGTTATTATTTTGATATTTCGGTTCTATTTCTGTCGCAACCCGATGAGATTAGGGTATTCCATCTCATGCATCATATAGGCACTTGTATAAATCACATGTCATGCATTCTTGTCATGCCATCTAGGGTGTATTAGCGATTGCATGCTGTTGTGATAGGCTCTGTGTAGATTATGAATGTTGTTGTGATAGATGCTTGATAGATTCTATTCTGTTGTGTTAGAAAACTGTTGTTTTGTTCCTTGCTTAAAATGAACTCCAAATTTTGGTTCTTGAGGTGTTAGGGGCCCTCACGGATCATAATTTTTCATCTTTTCCCTTTTTTTTAGTGTTTCTGGAATTCTGCGCAGTTTCTCAGCTACTGCCCAGAAAAACCCAGAATACATGGTGTGTACTTTTTAGATACACGCCGTGTAGTTTTCAGGCCATGTCACTGACTGTGTGAGCATAACACGGTATCGTGGGAGTAACTTTGGGAACACGCCGTGTACCATTGGTACACGCCGTGTGAGTTCGGAGCCGTGTACCCGGCCGTGTCACTAATAACACGGTCCGGGGAAGCTCACGTAGAACACGTCGTGTCCATAGGGAACACGTCGTGTAGTCCTGTCCAGGTACCCGGCCATGTCACGAACAACACGGGCCGGCGTGACCTTCTTTTACACACGCCGTGTTTGTTCGTAACACACCGTGTAGTCTTTCCCAGGCACCCGACCGTGTCACGAACAACACGGGACGGTGTCACCTTCGCCTATACACGCCATGTTTTCTCGGAGCACGTCGTGTAAGGTTCAGCCGTGTAGACGGCCGTGTGCTCAATGACACGGGCTGCCGAAGCCTTGTCTAGTACATGCCGTGTTTGTTTCAAATACGCCGTGTAGCCTCGGGTTGAGTCGGGCCGTGTGGGTTAGCCATGTAAGGAGACTCGGGCAGGGGAATAGTTTTCAAGTACATGCCGTGTGTGGGGGTCAACACACCATGTATTTTGAAGTGTACACGACTTGTAGGGCAGGAGTACACGCCCATGCCAGTGGCTTAAGTAGACATGCCGTGTAGTTTTTATACACACCGTGTAGTCAAATTTTTTTTGTAATCTTGTGTGTTTTTCTTCCCCTATTCCCATTTTGTACACTTGTGTTCTCTGTCCTTATTTTCCTGATCTAAGGTGTGCTTTTGATCTTTTAGAGTTATGCCTCCGAGACGTCCCCCAGTTGTACGTCTGTCGTCAGGCAGTGATCAGACGCCAGAAAGGGCTGGTCAGGGACTTCTTGTCGATCCCCCAGCCGAGCCAGCCTTGGCACCGGTTGTTGTACTAGTTGTGGGCGCTGATGAACAGTTCAGGGAGGGTTTCATGAGGATGATGTAGGCCTTAAAGGGAGCACCGCCTCCTGCCTCGTCGATGGCAGACTTGACGTGGGTTTTCCAGCAGCAGCATCCTCCCACGTTCTCGGGGGAGGGAGGACCTCAGGCTGCATAGTCATGGCTGGAAGACATGATGACTATATTCGAGCATCTAGAGACGCCTCTAGAGAGGCGGGTCAAGCTCACCACCTACATGCTCCGATACTCCTCCAAGAGGTGGTGGGATGTGGTCTCATAGGTGGGTCAACAGCAGGCTATGACTTGGGAGGAGTTCCAGCGCGTGTTCTACGACTACTTCTACCCGGAGACCCTGAGGGCCAATCGAGCCTGGGATTTCATGATCTTAGAGCAGGGTAATCTATCTGTCATGGAGTATTCCTCTCGTTTCACTGATCTGTAGTGTTTTACACCCCTTAGGGATGGGAGTGGGGTGTTCTTAGCGAGGAAGTTTGAGGATGGACTCAGGCGGGAGATCTGCTCACAGGTGAACATCTTCCAGATGACTTCCATTACTTCCATCGTCAACCAGACACTGATTGCAGAGCATAATCTGAGAGACTCCAGAGCTGCGAGCCAGGGCGGTTCTTCTTCCAGAGTTAGCCTTCCTCCAGATGACAGCAAGAAGCGTCGTAGGGATCCTACACGTGGTGATTCGAGTAAGCGAGACGCATCATCAGGCAGCCAGGTGACGTGCTACCAGTGTGGCCGGATGGGGCACATGAGGCCGTAGTGCCAGAGAGACCCTGTGGAGTGCCGATCTTGCGGCAAGATGGGTCACCTTCAGTGTTTCTGCCAGGTTTTCTCACCAGCAGTAGGTGACCGGGGTTCTTCCATGACTCCTCGTTCAGGAGCAGCCCCACCAGTCTCTCACCAGTCAGGGAACTGGAGTTCTTTCGGCCGTTCGGGCTGAGGTGGAGGTCGAGGCCGTGGCAGTTAGCCACCAGTCTCTCAGCACCAGCAGGGAGGTTCAGCTCATAGTGGTCAGTTAGGGGCACAGGGCTGTGGTGCGGGCCAGTCTTTCGCCGTGGAGCAGACTTATCATGAGTAGGATCCTGACCCTTCTACTGTTTGAGGTACGATTTTAGTAGCCTCAGTTTTATCTTCTGCCCTTTTCGAGACTGGTTCTATGCATATTTTTATCTCTGTTGCCATTGTGGAGAGCCTTGGACTCTGCATCTTTTCTTCTACCGACTCGTTGACACTAGACACACCTTTGGGAACGAGGACATCTAGTGTACGCTAGTGTAGAAAGTTCCCTCTCGAGGTTGCAGGGTTTCACTTCTTATGGGATCTCTATGTCCTAGAGATGACAGGCTATGATGTCATTCTTGACATGGACTGTTTGATTCCCTTCCAGGCATTCATTGACTGTTATCGATGTGGAGTTATTTTCATTTCACCAGAAGGTGAATCTTTCCTTCATAGAGGCGAATGGGACGTTCGGGTGAGTCGGGCGGGACTCGAGCATCCTGGGCTAGGAAAAGTGACGGCCCAGATTTCTAGTATTTATCTGGATGATCAGGGGACTCCACAGTTGGACTTTCCTCCAGTGGTGAATCGCTTCAAGGATGTCTTTCCAGAGGACTTTTCGGGTTTGCCTCCAGAGCGTGAGGTATACTTTTCTATTGATCTTGTGCCAGGAGCGGCACTGGTGTCCATTCCTCCATATAGGATGGCCACACCTGAGTTGTAGGAGCTCAAGAAGCGGTTGGAGGAGCTACAGGCTAAGGGTTTCATCCGACCCAGTACTTCTCCTTGGGGTTCTCCTGTTCTGTTTGCAAAGAAGGTAGACGGTACCCTTAGGATTTGTGTGGATTATTGGAAGCTGAACCAGTTGACGGTCAAGAACCAATATCTATTGCCACTGATTTATGACCTTTTCGATCAACTTTGAGGAGACCAGGTGTTCTCGAATATTTACTTGAGGTCCGGTTATCATCAGCTACGTGTTAGACCATCAGATGTACCTATGATAGCCTTCAGTAGCAGGTACGGTCTTTACGAGTATACAGTCATGCCCTTCAGACTCACAAACACACTTGCAGTTTTTATGGCACTGATGAACTGAGTGTTCCATCCTTACTTGGATTCCTTCGTCGTGGTCTTTGTGGATGATATCTTGGTGTACTCTCACACTTGACACGACCATGCCACGCATCTTGATATCGTTATGAGTACACTGAGAGAGCATCGGCTTTATGCTAAACTCTCTAAGTGCCACTTCTAGATGGATAAGATTCACTTCTTGGGTCACGTCATCTCAGAGGCAGGAGTATCAGTGTACCTAGAGAAAGTGAGAGCTGTAGTTTACTGGGAGCATCCGAAGAACGTCTTTGAGGTACGGAGTTTCCTAGGGCTGGATGGATACTACAGACACTTCATTCAGCTCTTTTCTCATCTAGAAGCACCTTTGAAAAGTTTGATCAAGAATGGAGCCAAGTTCTTATGGTCAGATTCTTGTGATTCAGCCTTTCAGGAGATGAAAGGGAGGTTGACGTCAGCACCGATACTAGTCTTGCCAGAGCCAGGCAAGAGATACACTGTTTACTGTGATGTTTCGGGTATCAGGCTGTGAGCTGTGCTTATGCAGGGAGATGGAGTCGTTGCGTATGGGTCTCAGCAGTTGAGGACACATGAGAGAAACTACCCTACGCATGATCTGGAGTTGGTATTTGTTGTTCATACTTTGCGCTGTTGGAGACACTATCTTCTGGGAGAGCACTTTGTGGTCTTCACTGACCACAAGAGTCTCAAGTATATCTTCACTCAGCGTGATCTGAATCTGAGGAAGTGCAGGTGGGTTGAGTATCTACAGTCTTTTGACTTCAATCTTGCCTATATGCCGGGAAAGGGCAATGCTGTAGCAGATGCATTGAGCAGGAGAACTCATATTCAGGAAGTTCAGGAGGCCAGTAGTGAGTGGCAGCCGATGGCTCTGTTCTCTGAGATGCATCTGGAAGTGCATGACAGACGGGGATAGACTTTTCTATCTTCTGTAGATGTTACCTCTATGCTACTTGATCGGGTATGGATGAGGCATCTATCAAACTAAAAAAGGCTTAGTCCTGTGGGAGAGTGTGTCAGGAGAGGACCATCTTCCTGGATGGACAGTGGGCGAGGATGAGATCTTGTGTTTCCAGGGACGTGTATGGGTGCCAACAGACATACACGAGGAGCTGATACAGGATTTTCATTCCTCTATTTGGGCAGTTCATCCTGGTGTCACCAAGATGTATCGGGATCTTCATCACCAGTACTGGTGGCCAGGTATGAAGAAGGATGTTGCTGGTTTTTTCTTGAGATGTTCTACTTGTCAGCAGGTGAAACCATAGCATCAGCGACTAGTGGGGCTTTTACAGAAGCTACCCATTCTAGAGTGGAAGTGGAATGATGTTGCGATGGACTTCGTGACTGGGTTTTCGAGATCGCCCCAGGGGAATTATGTTGTTTGGGTTTTCGTCAACAAGTTCACGAAGGTTGCTCACTTCTTGCCGATCAAGGAGACCTTCAGTGTCGATGATCTGGGATGACTTTACATCAGAGAGATCATTCGTCTGCATGGAGTTCCGCACTCTATTGTTTCAGAAAGAGATGCGCGTTTTACCTCTCGGTTCTGGCAGGGACTTCAGAAGGCCTTGGGTACACAGGTACTTTTGAGTACAGCTTACCATCCCCAGACTGATGGTCAGTCCAAGCGCACGATCCAGGTGCTTGAGGATATGCTCCGGGCTTGCATCCTTGACTATGGAGGTTATTGGGAGAAGCATATCCCTCTGGTGGAGTTCTCCTACAACAACAGTTTTCAGGCGACCATTCAGATGGCACCATACGAGGCTTTGTACGGTAGGGCATGCCGATCACCCTTATGATGGCTGGAGGCAGGAGAGGCAGCTTTGCTGGGACCTCATCTTGTACAGAAGACTTCAGAGCTGATAGAGCTGATTCGGAAGAGGATGGATACAGCACAGTCTCAGCAGAAGTCTTATGCTGATCAACGGATACGACCTCTGGAGTTTAAGGTCGGTGATCAGGTTTTCCTACATGTCTCACCGTGGTTGGGACACAAAAGGATTCGGAGACATGGTAAGCTTTCACCGTGGTACATCGGGCCATTTGAGGTCTTGGAGAGAGTGGGGCCGGTCGCCTATCGGTTGCAGCTACCTCAGAGGTATCGGGCCATGCATGATGTCTTCCACGTCTCTCAGCTCTGACATTACTTTTCAGACTCGTCTCATGTCTTTCAGCCTGAGGAAGTCGAGCTTGAAGCGGATGCGTCGTTCTAGGAGCATCCTATCCGGATTGTCGATTGTAGTATGAAGGTTCTCCATGGGCGGTATGTTCCTCTGGTATGAGTCCTATGGCAGCACGGGCGAGTACAGGATGAGACCTGGGAGAGGGAGGCCGATGTACGATCGCAGTGGCCGGAGCTGTTCGGGGTTTCTTCTTCTCCACCTCGTTAGGGAAATTCGGGGATGAATTTCTTTAATAGGCGAAGTTTGTAAGAACCCGAATCTTCGTTCAGGTATGTTTTCCCTTTTTTCTGGAGTTTTTAAGGAAAATAAATTTTCTAGAAATTTCAGAAGTACACATCGTGTACTTTCTGAGTACACACCGTGTACTCTTCCCCGGCTCGAAGTCGTGTGTTGGCTGTGTCCGGGCCACACACACGGTGTGTAAGGCTGAGGTAGAGGCCGGTTAATTAGGAGTATGGAAAATTGAAGTACATGCCATGTACTCAAGAAGTACATTCCATGTACTTTCTTTTTTTTTCATTAAACGGACTGGGGCCATGCCTAACCCCAAAACCATCTTCTTCTCCATATTTCGTCCGTCCGAGAGAGACCGTACGGCCAAATATTCAACGGACTCCCGCCTCACCATCTGTTCTCCGATTTGAGTATGGTCAGTTGCGTTGGAATCACAGTGGTGAGTTCTTCCTTCTTCTTGAGTCCTTTTTCTTGATTCCTCCTAGTTTCCAAGTTATCGTAGGTTGATCGTTTTGTGCGTTTTCTCAGATCTATGTTGTTCCAAGGGGAATCTGTCGTCGTGGTTCACGTATATCGATCTCCTAGGATCTAGGTAGGTGGTTTGTGCCTTTCTGTAGAAAGTTGATGAATATTATGTAAAAATTCCACCAATACCCTTGAATGGGGTATTACATGTTTCATGTTTTTCCCTTGTTTTTTTCCTGCTTTGCTTGATTGCTTTAGTAGAGGTTATTTCTTTTGAGTAGTGTAATTTATTTTGTGCTCAGGTTTCTTTGCCATGCTTGTTTTGCCTATTGTGCGTTTTGCCAATTGTCATACCTTGTTATAGGATAGTGGAACTGTCTCTTTTGATATGCTGTTGAGCCTTATTTGATAGCCAAGTAGTTCTTGAGGTTTACTTGGATGATACACACACGCTGAGCATGTTTAGTTATACTTAGGATTGTGAGAACCTAGAGTAGTAGACCAAAGGGAGAATTGATGGAAGGGCTTCTCCAGAGTGTCTTTTAATTATGATGCGAGACTATAGGGGGAATTTATGTTGAGTGCTTCCCCAGAGAGTCTATAGATCCACGACGCGGGTCACAGGAGGAATTGACGTTGAGTGCTTCCCCAGAGAGCCTTTAGCACGATACGAGACTATAGGGGGAATTGACGGTGAGTGCTTCCCCAGAGAGTCTTCTTAATTACATAGCTAAACCAGAGGGGTAAGACTGTGTGTGGATCTCAGAGGGTTGATAGTACTATAGGTTGATCCATAGGGGTTAGGCTGTGAGAACTACCCAGAGGGTTACCTGTTTTTTTCTTGTTTTTGGTTGCTTACTTGTGTACTTTCCTTGTTAGAACTGTTGATTGTAGCTGCTTGTGATTTCCTATTTACTAATTCTTGTTTATTTACTGTCATGTATTCATTGACTGTTGGGAACAAATATTTGGGTGATTGCCTACTGGGATTGTATCTCACACCCTGTTTGGTCCATGCTTTTGGGCCCAAGCAGACTATGTTGCTGCATGTATAGATAAGGGCAAGCGCCCTTCTACTTTAGGATCTTGACTGCATCAGGAGCTGGGGAGCATGGGACTGACCCATGGCTCGTGATGCTGAGGAGATTACTCTGTTTTTCTTTTGCACTTGGTTTCAGTTTTATTTCAGCACGTTGTTGTGTTTTCTGTTTTCCTTAGATACTTGTACCTGCTGCATCATTGTCATCATAGTTATATATCTACATTGCTTCCGCTGTTGGGTTTCTATTGTTATGCATGTTGTTTACTGCTTCCACTGTTTATTTTTGTTTTCTTACCTTGTATACCTTACCGAATGAGGGAATAGTTTCTCCACCGACTCACCAAGGCCCTCGCTGCTAGTCGGCAGCCTCTGTCATTCGGGGAAACGTGCTTGAGGTCATGTGGCGAACCAGTTACGGGGCACCAGTGGAGGGGCTATGGACTCGGGTCGTTACAAAAAGTTTTAATAATAATAAACTTGAATAATAAGGCATAATATATAATGATAATCATGACATGGGAAATGTGGAAACAACGTAAAAAAATACATTATAAACATAGGTCAAGTCTAACTACAAAGACATAATGATGGAAAAAATCCCATAAAGGAATCAAGTTCACTATATGTACCAAAATTAATTCTCTTGATAGTAAACATTACCCAATGAATTGGAGGGCTATATAATTATGGGTGTACCCATCACATTCATTTCCTTATCATGATAAAGTCATCTACATGGATCATACAACATGGATTCATTCATCATTATATTTTATTCCATGATCAAGGAATGTAAAATAAATACATTTAAGTCCCAATTAAAATAATTATAATTGTATAAATGTGAACACCCTTTATAGTAAATGGATATTGTATTCCCTACACAATTGTTTTTGTATAAAAAACACGGTGAAATTTCATCTGCATAACAGTGTCACTTAATAATTAATAAAATGGGTTGATGAGAGAGAAAGGTGTATCTAATAATTTTTAAATAAAACATTAAGTAATAGGTACATGGAAATATATATCCCAATAAAAGTAATTGGAAATATAAATCATAAGATAATAAGGAAACTTGAATAAAGAAGAGAAGGTGAGGATCCCTTACTAAATTTCAGCATGGTAACGTGTGTACATAAAGGTTCATAAGAGGTTTTAATGAGAGTTAAAGGGGTATCTAATTATTTATACATCAAATTTTTAGTAAGGTTTTTTTAGGAAAATACACCCAAACAACCACAAATTGAAACTAAAAATCATAACATAAAATAGATGCTTGAATGGAAATGAGAAGAGACAAATCCCTTACTAGAGTGTGTGATTCCAAATTCTTGGTAGGATCCTATTTAGAGATTTAGGATCCTTGGTAGGTGTCTAGAGTTGTTTTGGAATAGTAAAAACATGATCCAAGTATTTTTAGTTAAGATAAATGGGATATTGGGTGGGTTTATATAGAAAATGAGTGGGGATTTCTTTAATATTTCTCAAACTTAGGTTTTGGACTCTATATAATAAAATAATAAAAACCACAAAACTTACCATGGTTTATTAAAAATTTTATTTTTTTCATTATTTTATAAGTACAAGTTACAAAATTAATAAAATAATATCCTTGCTTATGTGGAAGTGATTCATACTCTTAAAGAAATGATTTTAAAATATTAAAATATATTAGTGTTTTTGGAGGATTCATAAAGGATTTATAAAATTAACCAAATAAAAATAAAATAATATTATTTTAAATAAAAAACATATATTTTTTCATTTATCCCATTTATAGTATTTATTATATCACTTTTGGGTCATTCTGATGTCATAATACACAAAGTATATTTATATGATATTTAATTTTTACCCAAAACTTCGACTCCCTCATAAAATTATGAAAAAATCACCATTTGATAATTTAAACATTATTATTAAAAAAATATTCACTTTATATAAATAATTTTCTAAATATGTGAATTTTAAATTTTAAAATAATAACCAATATTTATTGAAAATTATGGGTTTTTTGACAATAACAGTTTTTGAACCCTTATAAAAATTATATTTGACTTCATAAAAATTATCTGGCCATTTATATTTAATAAGAAATATTTAATAATAATATTTTATTAAAATATTTAATAATAATATTTTATTAAAATATTATTTATTTCATAAATTCATTAATTCATTAATTCATCAAATAAATTCCTTAATTGAATTTTAATATTACCAAAAATATTATTTGTGTTTTATTGTATCAAAATAAATATCATTTATAAAGTAACAATAATAGGATGAAAATTTATTCATTATTCTATAAAAAATAGTGTACATAATCATATTTCTAGGGTCTTTATACATATCCCTTTAATATACTAGCAAACGCCCTAAGAGTAAGGTGCGCAATGGTGAGATTTTCATGGGGTGGTATAGGGAACATGGTTTGGGTCATGATCTCAATGAGCTTGAACTTCTCCTAAAAAAAAATTCGCTCATGATTAATTTGTTGGATAAAAGATTGGTCTTAATCAAAGTAAAAGTCCATAGATTCTATCTTCCTCGGAATCTTTGATAAATGGGATTCATTGTATATGATCCTACTATTTGAGGTCATCACTTACTTTTTCTATGTCAATTGGATTTTTAAAACTCTATATTTATACTAATCATTTTATCATTGTTCTATGTCAACTGTATTATATAATAAGGCATTTAACTAAATCAAAAGGGAAATTTTATTTATAACTGTTTGGGTCACTATAATATTCTCCCCTTAAGAAATATCTCCCTCGAAATTTTAATTTTCCACACTAAAATAGATGATGGTAACTATTTTTCATCACTTCCTTTGGTTCCCATGTCTCTTCTTAAGGCTTTTGGTTTCTCCAAAACATTTTGACCAGGTTCATTTTCTTATTTTGTAGAACTTTGTCTCTATGATCTAAGATCTTCACTGGTTGCTCTTCGTATGATATATCATTCTCCAATGGTACCACCTCTGTATTGAGTACATGTGAGGGGTTCGGTATGTACTTTCTCAAGAGGGATACATGGAATATATCATGTACTATAAATAGGTAATGTGGGAGTACTAGTTGGTAGACCATCGATCTGATGTGATCAAGGATCTCAAAGGGGTATATGTATCTTGGACTAATCTTTCCCTTCTTCCCAAATCTCATCACTTTCTTACATTGATATATACAGAGGACTACCATGTCTCCAATATCAAACTCTAGGTCTCATCTACAATTTTCATCATAGCTCTTCTGTCAACTCTGAGTAGCCTTGATGTGCTATTAAATGGTCTTAACCTTTTCCACCATTTCTTTGACCATTTCACTTCATCCCAACATGCAGGTGTATTGTACATCTTATCATAAACATCTTCATAGGGATCCATTTGTTTTCTCGAGTGAAAACTATTATTGTAATAGAACTCAACCATAAAAATATGTTGGTTTCATCCTCTTTTGAAGTCTATTGAGAATTCTCTCAAAATTTCCTCAAGTGTTTGGATATCCCAATTTGATTGGATATTAGTTTAAGGGTGATAAGTCATAATGAATTTCAACTCAGTATTCAAATCATGTTGGAGACTCTTCCAGAACATAGATGTGAATCTTGGATCTCAATAAGATATAATCTATAGTGGTGTTTCAAGTAGCCTCACCACTTATCTAATGTATATCCTTGAAAGTTGATTGAGTGAGAAATACTCTTGAGTAAAAATTAAGTGTGTAGTCTTTCTAAGAAGATCCAATACAGCCTATATGGAATTATTCTCTCTTGATGTATTTGGAAGACGCGTTAAAAAGTATATGGTGATGTTTTCCCATTTCCAAATAGGTATGGGTAATGTTTGCATCATCCCATTGGATTTTTTTCCTTCCCTCTTTAACTTTATGACATAAAATACATCCTGATGCATATTATGTGATCGCGTTCTTCATATTGTCTCACCAATAGTTCTCTCTAAGATCTTGATAAATATTTGTGCTTCCTGGGTGGATGGAGAAGTTTGAGATATGTGCATAATCTAATGGATCCTTATTTAACTTTGTATTTAATGGTACACATATTTCTGACACAAATCTAAAAAATCCTTCTTAATTAGTATTGAAATCCAAGGATTTCACTTTTCTTATAGTTTAAATTTTCTTCTAAATTCCAACATAATTTATCTGAGCATCCTTTCTCTTTTCCATAAGGGATGTTTGATCAGTCATTTGTGAAAGGATTGATGATGTTCCTTCCTTTATTATTCTCATTTCCATCCTTTTTAAATCAAAAAAGTTTGTATCCCTATCAATTCTGATCAATGATATAATTTCTAAAACCTTTTTTACTTAGAGATTCTACCACATTATTTTCTCTACCAATATGGTAGTGGATTGATCAGTCATATTACTTGATCAGATCTAACCATCTTCATTGGCGTATATTCAGCTATTTCTATGTAAATATATATTTGAGACTTTTTTGATCCATATATATTTCACACTTATCCACAAAGAGATAATTCTGAAATATTTTCAAAGATAATATTACTACATCCAAGTACATATCATGTGTTGGGTAGTTCTATTTGTGAACTTTCAACTGCCTTGAAGAATGGTCTGTGACTTTTTCATTCTTTATTAACACATAAACTAATCCCTTCTTTGAAGCATCATTGAATACCACAAAAAACTCTCCACTTTTGGTTAGTGTGAGCGTATATTCATTTATAATCATCCTTTTCAACTCCTTGAATATATCTTCACATTCATCATTCCAAGAAAACTTGACTCCCTTCCAAGTTATCTTGGTTAGAGGGTTTGAAAATCATGAGAAATTTCTCACAATTTGATGATAATACCCAGCTAATCCAAGTAAACTAAGAATATTTATCATAGATTTTTTCCTTGGCCATCCTTAAATTTCTTCTATATTTGAAGGGTCTAAATATATCTCATTTATTGTTATGATATTCCCAAATAATGATACTTAATTTAACTAGAACTCACATTTGTTGTACTTGGAATAAATCTTCTCCTTTCGCAAGGTAATTAGCACAGTGCTCAGATTCTCCTCATGCTCCTCCTTAGTTTTGGATAATATTAGAATATCATCTATAAATACTACCAAAAATTTTCTGAGGTAATCTTTGAATAATCTATTTATAAATTCAATGAATATTGTTGGATCATT
Organism: Viscum album; assembly: GCA_963277665.1. Lineage (NCBI taxonomy): Eukaryota > Viridiplantae > Streptophyta > Magnoliopsida > Santalales > Viscaceae > Viscum > Viscum album. The sequence continues at coordinate 283,246,998 of OY728142.1, forward strand.
AGTTAGTTTGAAAGGCATCACTATGAACTCATAGTGATTGTACCTCATATGAAAAGTAGTCTTGGGAATATCCTCCTTCTTCACCTTAAATTGGTAATATCCTGACCAAAGATCCACCTTGGAGAAGTATTTTTCTCCACATATATGATTGAACAAATCATCAATAAGTGGTAGATGATACTTTTTATTTATCATGATCTTGTTAAGTTTATGATAATCAATGAAAAGGTGAATTGACCTATCCTTCTTCTTAATGAAGAAGACTGGTGCACCCCATGGTGAAGCACTTGGGCATATGAACCCTTTATCTAGATTCACCTGTAGTTTTTTATTCATCTCATCAAGTTTCACAAAATCCATTATTTATAGAGTCTTGGATAATGGTAATTCCCAAGGTATAATCTCGATTAAAAATTCAACCTCTCAGCTAAGAGGAAGACCGAGAAATTCCTCAAGAAACACATCAGTGTATTCCCTCACAATCGGATTGTATTCAAGGATGATTCTTTCCTTAAAATCAATCATTTGAGCTAGATATTATTGATTTTAGAGAAATAATATATGTTCTTGTGATGTTGGTGCTAAAGAAGATTAATCCTCCTCCTTTCCCTTGTAAAAAATAGGAGGTCGATTCATGATACGGAGATTTATTTCTATCTCTCAACAATTTATGTTGAATCTATATAGGGAAATTTAATCCATTCCCAGAATTTAATCAAATTTTTCTTGAGAGATACGTATATTATTTTCAAGAAGAAAATTTTCACAAGCTTCAATATGTGATACATAATCATATAAGTTTTCCCTGATGGTATAAAATCATTTTAGTTGGTGATTTTATGTTATCAAAAAACTTACAGGATATGCTAATAGGGTATGAATTGAAATACAACATTAAATACACTACTTTGGATTAGAGGTTACATATAATTCGTTCATCATTATCCATCTCAACATAGGACTTTCCTTGTTACCTTGATCCTGGATATTTTTTATGTTCATCATGCTTGTCAACCTTTGGTATAGATCATTGTCTTGGATAATTCTCAACTTCTCCACATTTATGATATAGAACTGTATGTGGTGCTGACAAAGAAAAATTATTTTCATATTTTTAATCAAATAATGATTAATTGTTGATGTTTTTAAATTATAAAACCCATGTATTTAAATTTTTTATTAAAATAATGGGAAATTTGGATTATAGAATGAAAATGAGAAAATTTGTGAAAAGTGCTTAATTATGGATTTTCGATAGATTTTTTCATCAAGGGTATTTTGGTCATTTCATTAAAAATATAATTCAAAATTGAGTAAATATTTTTTTTGTTAGAATATTTATTTTATTTCTTTAAACTTTATCTTCTAGAATAGGGGTTTATTTGAGCATCTATAGGCCTTAAAAATCAATTAATTTAAAGACTTTTCTAAGAAGACAGCATGGACCCCACCACCGTTATGGAAGAACATCTTGGCTTACACACCTCCAATGGATGTTATTCCACCTATAATTGAATTAGGATACATAGGTGTGTTTCTAAAATTAATTTTATGGGGTTGTGAAGTCATTAAGGTTTTCATTAGATATTATATTTTTGAAGAAAGCTTCCTAGAACCTTCATCTAAAATAATAAACCTCCAATAAAAAATTCATAACTCATACATGAGGTGGAAAATTATAATGAAACTTAGAGGTTATCCAAACACTATAATGAGTAACAAATTTCATGAAGGCTCCAATGCGTTAAGATGCATTTTTCATTGTCTTTAATTCATGATTTTTGAAATGTGTAGAGTTTTTATTAACAGAATAAATTCATGGAGTAAAAAGAACACAAATCCATCATCAAACGTCCAAATACTCTGAAATTTTTAGGCTAGATGCCCAAGGAAATTATGAAGAACTTTTTTGAAGGTATAAATACGTTATTATGTCATTAATTTATTATTCAACACGCTAACTTGTGGAGGAAAAATTCTATCTTTAAAAGGAGAGGATCACCCACCTCTAAAAGCATATCATCTCATCCTATCTCATCCCTTAACATCCCATTCCATCTAGTGGAAAGCATCCAAGAGGATAAATTCTTCCTCTTTGTCCTTAATTAATAATTATTTCTTCCATTTTTATTTTTTATTTGAATTCAAAGACCCCATATTGCATGGATAGGTATAATTATTAGTGATTTAGTGAAGGGAAGGTGAATCCCATTTTGGGATGTTTAAGTTTATGAAGTTTTATACAAAGGAATTATTTACTTTTAAATGAATTATTTTCGATTTAATTTATTTTTTAATTGTAATTAAATACTATTGTATTTTAATTTATTATTAAAAATTAATTTTTTTTAATTTAAATATTATTCTACCCTTGCTTGATCTCTTAATTGTTTACACTGATGGGTTAATCTATGAAGAAAATCAAGTAAGGGAGTGATTTGGTGATTTCTAAAACACATAGAGAAATTAATATACACTAATTTAATTATTTATGGAAAATCAATACCATATTTGGAATTTCCTAACTAATTAATATTATTCCATTAAGATTTATAGACTTTGATAAATAGTTAAATCAAAGGTGAAACGAAGAAACAATTGATATTCAATTCATTTATTTTTTTTCTAAAACCAAAAGATTCGTATTTTCTTAGAAACTATGATGACATGAAAAATGGGAAAAACCAACCTAAATCCAATAACTTCTATCTCATTATAAATTCACAAACCTTCTAAAGAAAACCTCTTTCTTTTTTAAATCATTCAAAGTTATTATTTTTAAAGTGACACTAAGATTAAAACACTGCTCCTTGGAGAAGTAAATTCTGGTTACCATTCATATTACACCCTTAGGGGGGTTTAATAATTTTTTCCACACCTCATGAAAATTGTGTGAGAAAACAAGATCCACTATTAGGGATCAAGTGTAAATCGGAATGACTATGACCTATAATGAGGAACTACATGATTTCGATCCTGAGAAAGAGAGAACATTGTTTTCTTGGATTAGGAATCTCAATCCTGAAATCAATTTTGAATAAATAAGTTTAAAATATTAAATTTTCCAATCATAATAATGGCACAAACCCAACAAAAAACCTTGTGGGACCTTTGTACACTGCAATTCACTAACTTGAAGAATTGGTTAAACATGCTTGAAAAAACAAATGATTTTGAGTTATGAGTAAAAATGATCCTCGTTCTACCTAAATTTCATGGACTTACGGGTGAGGATCCCAATCGTCACATTCACGAATTCTTCCATGTGTGTTCAAGCTTCAAACCAAGAGGGGTAGTGGATGAGAAATTGAATTAGAAATCATTAACTTTTTCACTTGAGGGAGCAGCTAACGAGTCATTGTATACCTTACAACCCATAGAAAACCAAAATTGGGATAATATTCAACAAAGTTTCATACAAAGGTTCTTCCTATCCTCCCGCAGCACAGAAATCATGAATGAGATATACGTCATTTGACCAGCTACCTGTGAGACTCTTTATGAGTATTGGGAACAATTCAAGAATCTTGGTTCAAGATTCCCACACCAAGAAATAGAGGAGAACCACTTTATGGTATTTTTCTACCAAGGACTGATGGACAATGATAGGAACCTTTTGGTTGCATCCTTCATAGGAGATTTTATTGAAAAATTACCCACAGAAGCATGGATCCTGATTGAGAAGATCGCCTAGAATTCACAACAATTCTAGACAAGAATAACTGGTACAAGACAGATACATGAGGTAAGAACTTCTGACTCATCACCTCTTCTTACAATGTAAATTCAAGAACTAACAAGACTTATGAGAAAAATAGACATCAAGAAGGTGAATGATCAACCATCTCCACCTCGGGTATGTGGGTTATGTTCATCACCAAATCATTACACTGATCAATGTGTTGTGATACAGGATACAGAAAGTTGTGCAGCTGCATTCCATCAAAGACAATTCCATCAAAATCAACAATGGAGAGAAGTTAAAACCCAACAAGGATATGTAGGACAACAGAACCAGGCGAGGACACCATTTCAACAGTAATTTTAGAACCAAACACCATATAAGAATCCCTTCTAGCAACAACAAACATGTGAACTGCAATATTTACAATGAAAGAATTTTGAACAGCCTCCAACAAGTTATGAGAAGTACCTCCAAGAAACAGAGATTGAAGAGATGAAGAAGTTTATGAAAAATTTGGACAACAATTTTGATAGCCTTATGGATATTAGACTAGGAATCAAGGTAAACTTCCAACCCAAACTATCCTAAATACAAAGAAGAATGTTAGTAAAATCACAACTCAAAGCGGTAAGGATCTTTCACCACCTAAGCCAATTAATTTAGATGATTCCAAACAAAAACCTAAATAGAAACTCGTCCACCACAAGAAGAAGGTAGAAGCATAAGTGAAAAGGAAAAAAGAGATAAAATAGGAAACAATGTACCATTCCCTTCTACCCTGGTTTGATCATCAAGGGATAAAGAATAAGAGAATCAAAAATAGATCTAGGAAACCTTTCAAAAGGTTGAAATCAACATACCCTAGTTGGAGTAAATCCTCCAAATACCAAAATATGTGAAGTTTTTGAAAGATATATGCACCAAGATAAAAAAAATAGATATGTTAATGAAAGAATCAACTTTGGAAGAAGTGTATCAGCTGTGATCACCCGACCTTTACCCAAAAAATGTTAATATCTAGGGAAATTTTCTATTCCCTGTAAAATGGGTTCATTGAGTTTCTCTAATGCTTTGTGTGACCTTGGTTATTTCATAAATTTAATGTCTAATTATGTCTTCTCATATTTGAAAATATGTGAACTAAATCCCACAGCAGCGGTCATCCAACAAGAAAATTGATCCACTGTGTTTCCAACAGAAGTTTTGGAATATGTGCTAGTGTGAGTGAAGGGGCTAATTTTTCCAGCAGATGTTTACATGATCACCATGGACAAAGACGATTCACCAACACATACACCCATAATAGTAGGAATAATATTCTTGAAAACATCCAAGATTTCTATCAATGTGCACAAAGTAACCCTGACCATGGAGCTAAGAGATACCAAGGTGAACTTTAATATCCTTGACTCAAAAAGAAACCCATTAAGCAACCATTCCCTCTTTTAAATTCCTCATAGAGAAGGTACAGATCCCATCAATGATTCCTATATGCTTCAAGAATTCTTATCTTTAAAAGATCACACCATGGGAGGATAGAATAATTAAAAATTTGAAAACTCTAAAATCACCTCTGAATTCTTCAATTATTGGTTAGAAGAAATAGATATAATACCATTTGTCAATGGAATACAAGATTTTGAGGTAGAAGAAGAGAATTCATTATCATTTATAGAACAACCACTAATTCTTGAATTAAAATCTCTTCCAAGTGATTTGAAATATATGTATCTGTTGAAGGGACCTGTGATCATTTCCAATAATCTGTCTGAGACCTAGGAGAAAACACAAATTGACCTTTTAAAAAGAAATTTCTGAGCCATAGGATGAATTATAGGAGATATACCTGGGATAAAACCCAAGGTCTGATCACATAGAATCCTTTTAAAAGAAGACTCTTATCCTGTCAGGCAGCCCCATAGGAGAATAAACCCTGACATCATGGAAGTTGTGAATAAGGAAGTTGAAAAAATTGTTGGTTTCCGACATAATTTACCCAATTTTTGAATCTCAATGGGTCATCCCTATCCATGTGGTTCCAAAGAAAACAGGGTTGGAAATTATGGAGAATGAGAAAAATTAATTAATCCCCATGAGAGTCTAGAATAGTTGGAGGCTATGCATTGATTATAGAAGACCAAACTAAGTCTCCAATAAAGATCATTTCCCAATCCCATTCATTGATTAGATTTTATAAAGACCAGTAGGTAGAATACATTACTTCTTTTTGGATGGATTTTATGGATATTTTCAAGTTTTCATTACCCTAGAAGACTAGGAGAATATGACCTTCACCTATCCTTTAAGAACCTTTGCATACAAGAGGATGCCTTTTGGATGGTTCAATTCTCTAAGTACATTCTAGTGATGTATGGTTAGCATTTTATTTGATCACATAGATAACTTCCTGGAGTTATTTCTCAATGACTTTACTGTTTTTGAGAATTCATTTGATCATTGCTTGGGAAACCTTGAGAAAGTTTTGAAAACATGTATAGAAAAAAGTTTAGTTCAAAACTTTGAAAAGTGCCACTTTATGGTTAAAAAAGTAATTGTGCTAGGAAATATCATTTCTCAAAATTTCATTAAAGTGGATAAATCTAAAATTGAACTAATCAATTCTTTACCATACCCCACCTGTGTGAGACACATCAGATCATTTCTAGGGAATGTGGGATTTTATAGGAGATTCATCAAAGATTTTAGTAAGATTTATCTTACACTCTCAATATTTCTATTGAAAGAGGCTGACTTTGTTTTTAATAATAATTATAGGAAGGAATTTGATGAGATGAAACAGAATTTGATCATCCCATTAATAATACAGCCCCCAAATTGGGAACATCCATTTTAGCTCCTTTGTGATGCATCAAATAAAGATATTGAAGCAGTTCTTTCCCAAATAATTGAAGGAAAACACCAAGTCATAACCTATGCTTTAAGAACCATGGATTCCACTCAATTCAACTACACAAAAACTGAAAAAGGAGTTTCTCACTGTTGTCTTTTCATTAGATAAATTCAAGTCATATTTGCTTGGAACTAAAGTAGTGGTGTTTTCTGACCATGGAGAACTCAGGTATTTGATGAAGAAGGCTAATGCCAAACCAACACTGGTAAGATGGATACTCCTTTTTTAGGAGTTTAATTTGAATATTAAAGACAAAAAGGGATCTGAAAACCAAATTGTGGATCACCTGAGCAGGCCATTCAACACTTCTAAGATAGGAATTCCAAATTTGAACCCACTCAATGATCACATACTCAGAGAGTATCTCTACATCATGGAGGATGAAGTACCATGGTATGCTAACATAGTCAATTATCTGGCCACATATCAGATATCTTCTTCCATTAACTCTCATCAGAAACATAAACTCAAAGTTCAATCAAGATTCTTTATCTAGGAGGATCTCTTTCTTTGGAAAATATGAAATTACCAAGTCATAAGAAGATGTCTCCCAGCAAGTGAAATAGAATCTATTTTTCAATTCTTCCATACAATTGCTTGTGGAGGACATTTTGGACCTCAAAGAACTAAAATTAAAGTCTTTTAATTTGTAATATATTTTCTTATTTTTTTTAAAGATTATCATGATTTCTGTAAAAAAATGTGAAAAGTGTCAATTTTCTGGAAACATTTCAAAAAGGAAAGAAATGCCCCAAAAACCCATTTTTTGAGATATTTTAAGTTTTTAGAATTGATTTTATGGGACCATTCCCCATGTATTTTGGTAAATCTTATATTCTACTTGTTGTTTATTATGTATCGAAATGGGTGGAATCTAAAGCCACTAAAACTGATTATGCCAAAGTAGTGTGTGATTTGGTCAGGGAAAACATTTTTTGTAGGTTTGGAGTACTAAGATCCATCATCACTGACCAAGGGACGCATTTTTCTAATATAATAATGGATTATATACTGAATAAGTATGGGGTTCACCAAAAAACAACTACACCTTACCATCCCCAAAAAAATGTCCAAGCTAAAGTATCAAACTGTGCGATTAAAGGAATTTTGGATAAAACAGTCAAACCAAACTGAAAATATTAGAGCTAAATGCTTGAAGACACTTTATGGGAATACTGGACAACATAAAAGATGCCCATTAGTATGATCCTGTATCGATTAATTTATGGAAAAAGTTGTCACTTACCAGTGGAATTGGAGCACCAAGCATATTGGGTTGTGAAAAAGGTGAATTTGGATTTGGAGAGTGCTATAAAGGAGAGAAAACTAAAATTGTAGGAATGGGAAGAAATTAGAAGATAATATTTTCAAAATTCAAGAATTTACAAAGAAATAACTAGGGTGGAACATGAAAACCCGATTCAACCAAAGACCTTTCAACTTGGAGACCAAGTTCTACTCTAAAATTTCATATTGAAGTTAATTCCAGGTAAGCTTTGTTTCGGGTGGGAAGGTCCTTTTCTTGTTACTAATTTATATCCTTTTTGTGCCATTCAGGTCGAGAAAGAATAAGGAAACTCATTCACTATAAATGGGAAAATGTAGAAGAAGTTCTATGGAAGTTTACCTCAAGAACTAGTGGAGGAGGTCAATCTTCTCAAACCCATCTATTGATTTCTTCTCATAAGGTGAGGTCGATCCAACAACATTAACCAAAGGCGCTTCTGGGAGGCAACCCGAGTTTCACTATTTTCTTAGGATTTAGGACTTAGTTACCTCTTACATCACCCATTTGAGATATAATAAAATGGTTCTTACACTGGTATGAGTAGTTTTAATTTTTCAAGAACCATCATGGAAGGAAACCACAAGGAAGACCCAAGAATAATAGGAAGAGAACCAAAATCATTATTTAAAAATAGAGTTCAATTTTTATAATTATCATTTAAAATTCTTTCTTTTTTGTCTAAATCATGTTTTGAGCTTTAAATTTGAAATTTCATGCCAATACTTAAATTTATTCCCTACTTGACTGAACTAGGAGACATGAGTTCTTAGGAATCTAGTGATGTCATGTTTTAGAATTCAGTGTTAATGAAATTGAATGAGTTAAATAGAGAATTAAATTTTTTAAATGAAACATGGATATTAAAATGAGTAATCGTGATTTTAGGGAAAAAATTGATTCATGTAAATGAAATTTCCCTACCATTTTTCATGCTTTGAATTTTTTAAATTTATGTGAATTGATTTTTTTATTATTAATCATGACTTGATTAATTTTCCAATATCATATATCTTATTCTTTGGAGGATTTCTAGACCAAGTACTTCCTATTTATATTGATCATATTTCTTTAGTGATCTTGGGACATGTAACTGACCAGAACTTGTATTGAAACTTGTCAAAGATATGAATGTGCAAAAACACATTTAAAATGATTGATGCATCCTTTGAAAATCTATTTATCCTTAAAATAATGAATTTAAATCCATCCTTATTTTATCCCATAGAGTCCATGAATGGCCTTTATAGGTATGATCCATGTTTCAATCCATTTTTTCTATTCCTAGCCTGCTCTTGGTATTTTCATGATATTTTAAAGTTCAAGTGTGGGGGTAAAGGGAATCATGGTGTAAGGGATGATATACATTATAAGGAATAATTTTGGGGGTTCTATTATGTGAATTGTAAAATGTTGTGTAATACTTCATTTTAATTCATTGTTTTCCCATCTTAAATTAAAAAAATGAAAGAAAAATGACAAAAAGAACCAAAAAATGGTTTATGATTTGGAAAAACCAAAATTCACAATTTTCTAGATCGATGATCTTCTAATCATATGTGGTTAGGTGATGTATGTGAGGTTTTATCTAATTATAAATTTTGAAAAAAAATAATAAACAATAAAAAAAATTCAAGAGGGTGCACAAGTCATTCATTAAACTTATTTGATCATAACATTTACTTTGAGTTTTGTGGAAGTGGTCCTTGCTACTTTTAAGGTGATAATTTCATTACAATTTTTTATATCATTAATTATACTTAAGAGATAAACCTCCTCCTTGAACCTTAATTTTTAAATCATTAAATCCTACCAACCTTAATCCTCAGAGTTATTTGGACCTTCATTGCGAGTCCTCGTGATTTTATTTTTCTTTTGTCTTCACAAAGTGAAGAAAGTAGTTCATTTACAATCCTATGGATAAGGAGAATGTTCTCATGATATAAGAATAAAACTACTTGATTTTTATCATGAGTGGTGAGAAAAAATATTGAAAATTGAGGTACATCCTAATTTAGCTTGTTTAATAATAATTAATTGAGGAGCTTAAATGAATGACAGGAGAAGTTCCATCATTTTTCAAAGGGGAAAAGTAAAATATGTGAGTTATTTGTTTCCTTGAAAAAAGATAAATAAAATTGATATTTTATGTGGATTTTTGAACATTTTATTTGACATTGAAAATTTTTGGTTATATTACATTGAAATTTGAATATTGATAACATGGGAGCCTCTGATTTTCAATATTGAGATTTTATGCTTGAGGACAAGCATGGTTTAAGTGTGGGAGTATTTGATATAGAAAATTTATTTGCATATTTTTAATCAAATAATGATGAATTTTTTATGTTTTTAAACAATAAAACCCATGTATTTAAATTTTTTATTAAAATAATGGGCAATTTGGATTATAGAATAAAAATGAGCAAAATTGTGAAAAGTGCTTAATTATAGATTTTTGACAGATCTTTTCTTCAAGGTTATTTTGGTCATTTAATTAAAAATATAATTCCAAATTGAGTGATTCTTTTTTTTAAATCCTTATTTTAGTTCCTTAAACTTTATCTTCTGAACTAGGGGTTGATTCAAGCATCTAGAGGCCTCAAAAAATCAATGAATTTGATGAATTTTCTAGGCGGGCCACATCCACCACCGTAACGGAAGAACATCTCAGCCTATACACCTACAATGGATGTGATTACACATATAATTGAACTAAGACACATAGATATGTTTCTAAAAATAATTTTATGGAGTTTTTAAGTCATTAAGGTTTCCATTGGATGTTATACTTTTGAAGGAAGCTTCCTGGAACCTTCCTCCAGAAAAAGCAACCGCCAGTAAAAAATTCATAACTAGTACATGAGGAATCCAATTACACTAAAATTTAAAGGGTTTATGAGAAAGAGAATGAGGAACAACTTTCATGAAGTATACAAGGTGTGAAAATTCCATTTTCATTGTCATTAAAGCATGATTTGTGAAATTTGGAGAGTTTTCCTGGATAGAATAAATTCTTGAAATAAAAAGATCATAATTCCCTCAATAAGAGTCCAAATACTCTAAAATTTTGAGGGTAGATGCCTAAGGAAATTATTAATAACTTTAATTAAGGTATAAATGCGTGATTTTTTCATTAATTTAAGATTAGATGTGTTAACTTGTGGAGGAAAAATTCTTTCTGTAAAATGAGAGGAGCTCCCACCTCTCAAAGAAACCCATCTCATCCTATCTCATCCCTTCACATCCCATTCCATCCGGTGGAAAGTATCCAAGAGGATAACTTCATCCTACTTTTCCTTCATTCAAAATTATTTCTTCCATGTTTATTTTTTATTTGAATTTGATGACCCCTACTTTCATGGAGTGGTAGAATCCTTAGTGATTGGGTGAGGGGAAGGGGAATCCCATTTTGTGATGTTTGAGTTTTTGAAGTTTTATTCAAAGGAATTATTTTATTTTAAATTAATGTTTTTAAATTTAATTTATTTTTTAATTTTAATTAAATATGATTTTATTTTAATTTATTTTTAAATATTCAATTTCTTTGATTTCAATATTATTCTACCCTTTCTTGATCTATTGATTTTTTACAATGATGGGTTAGTCTGGGAAGAAAATCAAGTAAGGGGTGATGTCGTGATTACTAAAACACATGGAGATATTAATATAGACTAATTTAATTATTTAGGTAAAATCAATACCGGATTTGGTATTTCCTAATTAATTAATATTATTCCATTAAGATTTCTACACTTTGATAAATAATTAGATCAAAGGTGAAACAAAGAAACAGTTGTTATTCAATTCGTTTCATTTTTTTTCTAAAACCAAAAGATTTAACTTTCTCAAAAGATATAATGACATGAAAAATGGGAAAACCCAACCTAAATCAAATCACATCTCTCTCATTATAAATTCACAAACCTTCTAAAGAAAACCTCTTGCTTTATTAAATCATTCAAACTTATTATTTCTAAAGTGACACCAAGATTAAAACACTGCTCCTTGGAGAACTACTTTCTAGTTACCATTCATACAACACCCTTAGAGGAATTTAATTATTTATTCCACACCTAATGGAAAGTGTGTGTCAAAATTGGTGACACTGCCGAAGAAAAGGTGTAAATATCTATGACTAGGACCTCTAATGAGGAACTACATGATTTCAATCCTGAGATAGAGAGAACTTTGTTTGCTTGGATTAGTATTCTCAATACTGAAATCAATTTTGAAGAAAAGTTTAGAAGACTCAAGTGTCCAATCAGAACCACCAATAATGGCACAAAACCCACAAAAAACCTTGAGGGACCTATGTGGCCTGCAATTAGGTAACAAGTATAAATGGTTAAACATGCCTAAACAACCAAATGATTTTGAGTTATGAGTAAACATGATTCCCATGCTACCTGGATTTTATGTCCTTACAGGTGAGGATCCCAATTGTTACATTCAAGAATTCATCCATGTGTGTTCAAGCTTCAAACCAAGAGGAGCAGTGGAGGATCAAGTGAAGTGGAAAGAATTCCATTTTTCCCTTGATGGAGAAGCTAAGAAGTGGTTGTATACCTTACAACTTGGAGAAATCCAATATTGGGACAATATTCAACAAAGTTTCATGTAAAGGTTATTCCCAGCCCCCCGAAGTACAGTAATTAGGATAGAGATATACACCATTCAACAAGTAATAGAGGAGCACCACTTCCTGGTATTTTTCTACCAAGGACTACTGTAAAATGATAGGAACCTTTTGAATGAATCCTTTGGAGGATCTTTTATTGAAAAATTACCCACAGAAGCCAAGAGCCTGACTGAGAAGATCGCTCAGAATTCACAACAATTCAGGACAAGAAGAACTGGTACAAGACTGATATATTAGGTAAGAACTTCTGACTCATCACCTCTTCTTAAAACATAAATTCAAGAACTAACAAGCCTTTTGAGGCAAATGTACATCAAGAAGGTGAATGAGAAACCACCTCCACCTCAGGTATGTGGGTTATGTTCATCACCAAATCATTACACTGATAAATGTGCTGATATAAATAATATAGAAAGTTATAGAACTGCATTCCAACAAAGACAATTCCCAAAAAATAAACAATAGAGAGAAGGTGAAACCCAACAAGGATACAGAGGATAATAGAACCAAGCCAGGGCACCATTTCAAAAGAAATTTTAGAACTAGGCACCATACAAGTATCCCTTCCAGCAATAAAAAACATTACAATCACCACCTTTCCAATGAAATAATTTTTAATAGTCACCAACAAGTATTAAAAAGTACCACCAAGAAAAAGAGATTAAAGAGTTGAAGAAGACCATAAAAAAAATTGGCAACAAGTTTGATAGCCTTATGAATATTTTGACTAGAAATCATGGTAAACTCTCATCCCAAACTGTCACAAATATAAAGGAGAATGTTAGTGCAATCACGAATCCAAGCGGTAAGGATCTTTCACCACCTGAGCCAAGTAAGTATAATGATTCCAAAAAAAACGTGAAGATAAACTCATACACTCCTAGAATAAGGCAGAAACACAAGTGAAAATTCAATAAAGGGAGAAAAGAGGAAACAAGGTACCATTCCCTTTTTCATTGGATCAATCATCAAGGTCTGAAGAAGAGGAGATTCAAAAAGAGATCCATAAAACCTTTTGAAAGGTTGAAATCAAAATACCCTTACTAGAGGCAATCTTCCAAATAACAAAATATGTGAAGTTTCTGAAATAAATATACACCAAGGGAAAGAAGAGATATGGGGATGAAAGAATCAAATTTTTAATAAGTTTCTTAACCATGATCACCTCGTCTTTACCCCAAACAATGTCAAGATCCAGGGACATTTTCTATTCCCTATAGAATGGGTTCATTAATTTTATCTGATGCTTTGTGTGAACTTGGTGCTTCCATAAATTTAATGTTTAATTATGTCTTATCATCTTTGAAAATATGTGAACTGAATCCCACAAGAGTGGTAATCAAACTATAAAATCAATCCACTTTTTTATAGCCAGAGTTGTGGAAGATGTTCTAGTGGGAGTGAAGAGGGTAATTTTTTCAGTAGACTTTTATGTGATCACCATAGAGGAAGATGATGCACCCAGACATTCACCCATAATAATTGGAATACCATTCTTTAAAACATCCAAGACGGACATCAATGTGCATTAAAGAACCCTGACCATGGATCTAGGAGATACCAAGGTGAACTTCAATGTCCTTGACTCAAAAATAAACCTCTCGAGAAACCATTACCTCTTTGAAATTTACCACAGAAAAGGTAGTGATCCGATCGATGATTCAGTTATGCTTCTAGAATTATTATCTTTAGAAGATCACACCATAGGAGGATAGAATACTCATAAATTTAAAAAATATAAAATAACCTCTAAATTCTTTGATAATTTGTTGGAAGAAACTGATATGATACACTTTTTCAAGGGAATCCAACCTTTTAAGGTATGAGAAGTGAATTCATTTTCATCTATAGAATAACCACTAATTCTTGAATTAAAACCTCTTCCAAGTAATTTTAAATATGTATATCTATTGGAGGGAGAAAAATTTCCTGTTATCATTGGAAATAATCTATTTGGGAACTAGGAGAAAACGCTAATTGACCTTCTAAAAAGAAATTCTCAGGCCATAGGATGGATTTTATGAGATATACCTGGGATTAAACCCAAGGTCTTCTCAAATAGAATATTTTTAGAAGAAGACTCTAGTCCTATCAGGAATCCCCATAGGAGACTAAACCCCACCATCAAGGAAGTTGTGAAGAAGGAAGTTGAAAAAAATTGTTGTTGGCTGACATAATTTACCCAATTTCTGACTCTCAATGGGTCAGCCCTATCCATGTGGTTCCAAAGAAAACAGGGTTAACCATTAGGGAGAATGAGAAAAATGAATTAATACCCATGAGAGTCCCGAATAGATGGAGGGTATGCATTGATTATATAAGACTAAACCAAGTCACCTGTAAAGATCATTTCTCAATCCCATTAATTGATCAAATGTTAGAAAGGCTAGTGGGTAGAACACATTATTGCTTTTTGTATGGATTTTTTGGATATTTTTAGGTTTTTATTGCCCCAGAAGAGAAGGTGAACTTTACCTATTCTTTTGTAACAATTGCATACAATAATATGCCTTTCGGATTGTGCAATTCCCCAGGTACATTCTAGGTATGTATGGTAATCATTTTCTCTGATCACATAAAAGACTTTCTGGAGGTATTTCTTGATGAATTTACTATTTTTGGGAATTCATTTGATCATTTCTTGGGAAACCTTGAGAAATTTTTGAAAACATGTATAGAGAAAATTTTGGTTTTAAACATTGAAAAGTGCCACTTTGTGGTTGAAAAAAATTGTGTTATGACAAATCATTTCACAAAATGTCATTAAAGTGGATAAATCTAAAATTTAAGTGATCAATTATTTTACATAACCCACCTATATGAGACACATCAGATCATTTCTTGGGCATGTGGTATTTTATTGTAGATTCATCAAAAATTTCAGTAAGATTTTTCTTCCAATCTAAATATGGTTATTGAAAGTGGATGACTTTGTTTTTAATGATAATTACAGGAAGGTATTTGATGAGCTTAAATAGAAGTTGATCACCCCACAGATAATGTAGCCCCTAAATTGGGAACATCTATTTGATCTCCTTTTTGATACATCAAATCAATATGTTAGAGCAGTTCTTTCCCAAATAATTAAAGGAAACCCCCAAGTCATAAAATTTTCTTCAAGAACCCTGGATTTCACTAAAGTCAACTACAAAGAAACTAAAAAAGAGTTTCTCACCATTGTCTTTTCAATTAATAAATTCAGGTCATATTTCCTTGGAACTAAAGTAGTAGTATTTTCTGACCATGTAGCACTCAGATATTTGATGAATAAGGCTGATTCCAAACCAATATTGGTTAGATGGATACTCCTCTTGTAGGATTTCAATATAAAGGTTAAATACAAAAAGGAATCTAAAAACCAAGTGACGGATCACCTGAGTAGGCTGACCGACACTGTTGATATAGGAATTCCATAGTTAAACCCACTCAATGATCTCATACCCTGATATCATCTCTATATCATGGAGGATGAAGTACCATGGTATGATAACATAATCAATTATCTGGATACATCTTAGGTACCTTCTTTTCTTAAATTCCATAAAAAACATAAACTCAAGGCTGAATCAAGATTCTTTATCTGATAGAATCCCTTTCACTAGAAAATTTACAATTACCAAGTCATAAGAAGATGTCTCTTGTAAGTGAAATAGAATTTTTATTTCAATTTTTCCATACGCTTACCTATGGAGGAAATTTTGGACTTCAAAGAACTACTAGGAAAGTCAGTTAATCTAGAATCTATTGGACTACCTTGTTTAAATATACTCATGATTTCTATAAAAAATGTGAAAAGTGTCTATTTCCTGGAAACATTTCAAAATGGCAAGAAATGCGCCAAAAATCCATATTTTTTGAGATATTTAAAGTTTGTGGAATTGATTTTATGGGACCATTACCCATGTCTTTTGGTAAATCTTATATTCTACTTGCAGTTGATTATGTCTCAAAATGGTTGGAAGCCAAATCCATCAAAACTGATGATGCCAAAGTTGTGTGTGATTTTGTCAGGGAAAACATTTTTTGTAGGTTTGGAGTAACAAGAGCCATCATCAGTGACAAAGGGAAACATTTTTTCAATAGAATAAAGGAGGATATGATAAAGAATTATGGGGTGAACTACAAAACATCTACACCTTACCATCCTCAAACAAATAGAAAAGATGAAGTATCAAACCATGAGATTAAAGGAATTTTGGAGAAAACAATCAAACCAAACTGGAAAGATTGGATCCAAAGGCATAAAGACACTTTATGGGCATAACGGAAAACATACAAGATTCCCATTGGTATGATCCCATATTGGTTGATTTATAGAAAAAAATTTCACTTACCGGTGGAATTGAATCACCAAGCATATTGGGCTATGAAAAAAGTGAATTTTTATTTGGATAGTGCTGGGGAGGAGAGAAAACTACAGTTGCAGAAGTTGGAAGAAATTAGAATAGAATATTTTGAAAATTCAAGAATTTACAAATAAAGAACCAAGGTGGAACATGAAAAACTAATTCAACCAAAGACTTTTCAACCTAGATACCAAGTTCTACTCTACAATTCCAGATTAAATTTAATGCCAATTATGCTTTGTTCTATGTGGGAAGGTCATTTTCTTGTTACTAATATATATCCTTTTGGTTCCATTCAAGTCGAGAAAAAAGTATTAAACCCATTCACTATAAATGGGAAAAGGTTGAAGAAGTTATATAGAATTTTACCAAAAGAATTGGTGGAGGAGTTCAATCTTCTCCAACCCATCTACTGATTTCTTCTCATAAGTTGAGGTTGAGCCAATGACATTAACCAAAGGTGCTTCATGGAGGAAACCCTAGTTTCACTATTTTCTTAGTATTTAGGACTCATATACCTCTTATATAACCCATTTAATCTATAATGGAATGGTTCTTACACTGGTATGAGTGGTTTTAATTTTTCAAGAACCATAATGGAAGGAAACTACAAGGTAGACCCAAGAGGAAGAAAAAGAGGACCAAAAGCACTATGCCAAAAGGGGGTTCACTTTTTATGATTATCATTTAAACTCCCAGCATTTTTTTCTAAAACATGTTTTGAGATTTAAAGTTAAAATTACATGCCCACACTTGACTTTATTCCCTACTTTAATGAACTAGGAGACATGAGTTTCTTAGGTATCTAGTAATTCTATGTTTTATAATTCAATTTTAATGAAATTTAATGAGTTAAATGGAAAATTAAATTTTTAAAATGAATCATGGATATTAAAATGAGGACTTGTGCTTTTAGGGGACAAATTGATTCATGTAAATAAAATTTCCCAACCATTTTCCATGCTTTGGATTTCTTAAATTGATGTGAATTGATTTTTTATTATTAATCATGCCTTGATTGATTGTCCAATATCATATATCTCATTCCCGAGAGGATTTCTAGACTATGTACTTCCTATTTATCTTGATCATATTTCCTGAGTGAACTTGGGACATGTAATTGACCAAAACTTGTATTGAAATTTTTCAAAGCTATGACTGTGCAAAAACACATTTAAAATGATTGAGGAATCCTTTCAAAATCCACTTATCCTTAAAAGACCACATTTACATCAATCCTTCTTTTAGCCCATAGAGACCATGAATGGCCTTTATAGGGATGATACATGTTTCAAGCCATTTTTATCCATTCCTACCCTACTATTGGTATTTTCATGATATTTTAAAGTTAAATTATGTGGGTAAATGGAATCATGGTGTAAGGGATGATATACATTGTAAGGAACAAGTGCGGGGTGATATTATGGGAATTGTAAAATGTTGTGTAATCATTCATTGTACTTCATTGTTTTCCCCTCTTGAATTAAAAAAATGACAAAAATAACCAAAAAATGGGTTGTGATTTGAGAAAACCAAAAAACACCATTTCCCAGACTGATGATATTCTGATCATATCTAGTTAGGTGATAGATGTGAGGTTTTATATAATCATAAATTTATAAAAAAGAAAAAAAATGCAAAAAAAATCAAGAGGGTGTACAAGCTATTCATTGTGCTTATTTGATCATGACCTTTACTTTGAGTTTTGGGGAAGTGGGTGTTGCTACTTTTAATGTGATAATTTCATTTCACTTTTTGATATCATGAATTTTACTTAAGAGATAAACCTCATCATTGATCCTTAATTTTTAAATCATGAAATCTTATCAACCTTAAGCCTTAGAGTCGTTTGAACCATTATTTCGAGTCCTCGTGATTTTATGTGTCTTTTTTCTTTACAAAGTGGAGAAATTAGTTCATTTACAATCCTATGGATAATGAGTGTGTTATCATGATATGATAATAACAATACTTTATTTGTACCATGAGTGATGAGAGAAAATATTTAAAAGTGAGGTAGATCATGATTTGGCATGTTTAATAATAATTAATTGAGGATCTTGAATGAATGAAATTATAAGTTCCATCATTTTTCGAAGGGGAAAAGTAAAATACGTGAATTATTTATTTCTTTGAGAAATGAGAAATCAAATTGATATTTTATGTGAATTTTTGAATATTTGAATTGACATTTAATTTTTTTTTATTATATTGTATTGAAATTTGAATATTGATAACATTGGGTCCATCTGATTTTCAATATTGATATTTTAAGTTTGAGCACAATCATGGTTTAAGTGTGGGGGTATTTGACAGAGCAAATTTATTTTCATATTTTTAATCAAATAATGATGAATTTTTTATGTTTTAAAATTTTAAAACCCATGTATTTAAATGTTTTATTAAAATAATGGAAAATTTGGATTATAGAATGAAAATGGGAAAAATTGTGAAAAGTGCTTAATTATAGATTTTTGACATATTTTTTCATCAAGGGTATTTTGGTCATTTAATTAAAAATATAAATCTAACATTTGAATATTCCATTTTCATTGTCATTAATGCATGATTTGTGAACTAAGGAGAATCTTCATGGGCAGAATAAATTCTTGAAGTAAAAAGGTCATAACTCCCTCACCAAGAGTCCAAATACTCTGAAATTTTGAGGGTAGATGCCCAAGTAAACTATTAAGAAATTTCATGGAAGGATAAATGTGTGATTATATCATTAATGGAATATTAAACACATCAACTTGTGGAGGAAAAATTATGCCTATAAAAGGAGAGGAGTTCCAACCTCCCAAAGCATCCCATCTCATCCTATCTCATCCCTTCACATCCCATTCCATATGGTGGAAAGAATCCAAGAGGATAACTTCCTACTCATTGTCCTTCATTCATAATTATTTGTTCCATGTTTATTTTTTATTTGAATTAAATGACCCCTTCTTACATGAAGGGGTAGAATCCTTAGTGATTGGGTGAAGAGAAGGGGAATCCCATTTTGTGATGTTTGAGTTTCTCAAGTTTTATTCAAAGGAATTATTTGGTTTTAAATGAATCATTTTCAATTTAATTTATTTTTGAATTGTAATTAAATACAATTTTATTTTAATTTATTCTTAAATATTAAATTTATTTTATTTAAATATTATTTTACCCTTTCTTGATCTATTCATTTTTACACTGATGGGTTAATCTGTGAAGAAAAAAAGTATGGAATTGATTTGTTGATTGCTAAAACATGTGGAGAAATTAAGATAGACTAATTTAATTATTTAGGAAAAATAAATACCAAATTTTTTATTTCTTAAGTAATTAACATTATTCCATTAATATTTATACACTTTGATAAATAATTAAATCAAAGTTGAAACGAAGAAACAAATGTTTTTCAATTCATTTAATTTTTTTTCTAAAACCAAAAGATTAAAATTTTCTTAGAAACTATGATGAAAAGTCAAATAGAAAAACCCAACCTAAATCCAATCACTTCTCTCTCATTATAAATTCAAAAACTCTCTAAATAAATCCTATTTATTTTTTAAATCATTCAAACTTATTATTTTTAAAGTGACACCAAGATTAAAACATTTCTCCTTGGATAATGAAAATCTAGTTACCATTCATACTAAACCCTTATGGAATTTAATTTTTTTCCACACCACACAACAAGTGTGTGTCAAAATTGGCACCGCTGTCAGGATTAAAGTGTAAATCTTCATGACTAGGACCTCTAATGAGGAACTACATGATTTTGATTCTGAGATAGAGAGAACTTTTCTTTCTTTGATTAGGAATCTCAATCCTGAAATAAATTTTTAAGAAATAGGTTTAGAAGACTCAAGTTTCCAATTAGAGCCACCAATAATGGAACAAAACCCACTACAAACCTTGAGGGACCTTTGTGCCCTACAATTTGATAACCAATAGAATCGGTTAAACATGACTGAATAACCAAATTATTTTTAGTTATGAGTAAACATGATTCCCATGATACCTAAATTTCATGGCCTTGCAGGTGAGGATCTCAATCGTCACATTCAATAATTTAGACATGTGTGTTCAAGCTTCAAACCAACAGGGGTAGTGGAGGATCAAGTGAAGTGGAAAACATTCCCTTTTTCACTTGATAGAGCAGTTAAGGATTGGTTGTATACCTTACAACCTAGAGAAATCCAAGACTGGGGTGATCTCAAAAAAAAGTTTCATGGAAAGGTTCTTCCAAGCCTCCCGGAGCATAGAAATTGGGAAAGAGATATACACCATTCTACAAGCTACCGGTGAGACTCTTTATGATTATTGGTAACGATTCAAGAATCTTAAGGCAAGCTACCCACACCAAGAAATATAGAAGCACCACTTCCTTGTATTTTTTCACCAAGTACTGCTGGACAATGAAAGAAACCTTTGGGATGCATCCTCCGGATGAGCTTTGATTGAAAAATTACTTGTAGAAACCTAGAGGCTGATTGAGAAGATCACCCAAAATTCACAACAATTTGGGACAAGAAGCACTGGTAAAAGAGGTATACATGAGGTAAGAACTTATGACTCATCACCTCTTCTTACAATGTAAAGTCAAGAACTAACAAGCCTTGTATGGAAAATGGACATCATGTAGGTGAATGAGAAACCATCTCTTCCTCAGGTATGTGGGTTATCTTCATCACCAAATCATTACACTAATAAATGTGTTGAGATATAGGATATAGAAAGTTGTAAAGATGCATTCCAGTAAAGAAAATTCCCACAAAATCAATAATGTAGAGAAGGTAAAACCCAACAAGGATTTGGAGGACAACAGAACCATGCCAAGACACCATTTCAATAGAAATTTTAGAACCAGACACCATACAAGCAGCCCTTCCAGCAACAACAAACATTTAAACTTCCACATTCCAGTGAAAGAATTTTGAACAGCCTCCAACAAGTTCTGAGAAGCACCACCAAGAAATAGATATTGAAGAGTTTAAGAAGACCATGAAATTTTTGTACAAAAAGTTTGATATCCTTATGAATATTCTAACTAGGAATCAAGGTAAACTCCTAGCCCAAACTATCCCAAATGAAAAGGAGGATGTTGGTGAAATCACAACTCAAAGCAGTAAGGAGATTTCACCACCTAAGCCAAGTAAATTGGATGATTCCAAACAAAAACTGGAAGAGAAACTCATCTACCCCAAGAAGAAGGAAGAAACACGAGTGAAAAGGCAACAAAGGGAGAAAAGATGAAATAAGGTACCATTCCCTTATATACTAGTCCGATCATCAAGGGATAAAAAAGAATAGATTCAAAAAGAGATCTAGGAAACCTTCTGAAATGTTGAAATCAACATACCCTTGCTAGTGTAAATCCTCCAAATACCAAAATATGAGAAGTTTCTGAAATAAATATTCACCAGGAGAAAGAAGAGAGATGTGGATGAAAGAATCAACTTTGGAAGAAGTGTGTCAGTTGTGATCACCCTACCTTTACCCAAAAAATGTCAAGATCCAGGGAAATTTTCCATTCCCTATAGAATGGGTTCATTAAGTTTCTTTGATGCTTTGTGTGACCTTGGTGATTCCACAAATGTAATGTCTAATTATATCTTCCCATATTTGAAAATAGTTGAACTGAAGCTCACAAGAGTGTTCATCCAACTAGAAAATTGATCCACTATTTTTCTAGTCGGAGTTGTGGAAGATGTGATAGTAGGAGTGAAGGGGATAATTTTTTCAGGATACTTTTACATTCTCATCATAGAGGAATACCAGGCACCCAAAAATTCACCCATAATACTAGTAAGACCATTCCTATAAACAGCCAAGAGAGTCATCAATGTTCATGAAAGAACCCTGACCATGGATCTAGGAGATACCAAAGTGAACTTCAATGTCCTTGACTCAAAAGGAAAATCGTCAAGCAACCATTACCTATTTTCAATTTCCCACGGAGAATCTATTGATCCCATCAATGATTCAGGTATGTTTAAAGAATTCTTAGCTTTATAATATCACACCATGGGGGGAGAAAATACTCAAAAATTCAAAAAATTTAAAATCACCTCTGAATTATTTGATAATTTGTTGGAAGAAAATGATATGATACACTTTTTCAAGGGAATACAATCTTTTTAGGTAGGACAAGTGAATTTATTTTCATCCATAAAACAACCACCAAATCTTGAATTAAAACCTATTCCAAGTGATTTGAAATATGTATATTTGTTAGAGGGATAAAATTTTCTTGTTGTAATTGCTAATAATTTGTGTAGGACCCAAGAGAAAACACTAATTGACCTTCTAAAAAGAAATTCCTGATCCATAGGATACAGTCTGGGAGATAAACCTGGGATCAAACCCAAGGTGTTCTCACATAGAATCTTTTTATAAGAAGTCTCTAGTTCTGTTAGGCATCCCCATAGGATGCTAAACCCCACCATCAGGGAAGTTGTGAAGAAGGAAGTTGAAATAATTTTTGGTAGCCAACATAATTTACCCAATTTCAGAATCTCAATGGGTGATACCTATCCATATTGTTCCAAAGAAAATAGGGTTGACCATTGTAAAGAATGAGAAAAATGAATTAATCCCCATGAGAGGCAGAAACAGTTGGAGGGTATGCATTGATTATAGAAGATTAACCAAGTCACCCAAAAATATCATTTATGTCACATATATGACTTATTTTAAAGGTATTTTTTCATTTAATTCCCATTCTTTCTTTGTTTTGGGGGTTTCCCATACTTTTTTGGAGGAAAGGGTGAATTTTCATGATTTCGGCCAAACTTTGAGCCTATTTCCAGATTTAAAAACCAATTTTGTTTCTTTTATAACTCTTTCATTTTTCAACATTTTTCACCCATTACACTTACATCATGGCCTAACCTAACCTATTAACACCACCATATTAATTTTGACCCTCTAGGAATCCATAATCATGGTGGATTTTGGTTTTTATTTAAGGAATTGGGCCAGCTTGTAAGCCCATTTCTAGTTTTAAAAAAATTGTTTATTTAATATATTATTCATTTTTTACTATTGTTCAGTGATTCCACCTCCCAATCGAGTCCAACATCCCTAAGTACGCCCCCATATTTTTTTCTCCCACTTTGTAGATCATTTCTATCGCGGATTAGGGGAAAACTTCTCAAGATTTACAAATCATTTAGATTTGAAGAGGTAATTTGTTTCATTCATCACTCCTTCATTTTTCACTCTTTTTCCCCCATTCCAGTTCTTACATGACCTAATCAGCCTTATTAGAACCTCACTTTCATTTTTTGATGTTTGTAAATTCATATACTAGTGTATTTGGGGCATTTTATTCAATATATCTCAAGTAAGTGGGTTTCCTCTCATGTTTCTCCCATTTTCTTAGGGTTTCTTCCACTTTTCTTGATGTTATAAAATTTACATAAGCTAGGTTTCATACATAGGGTTTGATTTTGTGTCATTTTTGTGAAATATTGTGGATTATGGATTTATTTCACTTCCTAGTGGTGCGGAGGTGGTGCGATTGAAGTTTCACACAACAGTTTGGAGTTTTTGGCACAAATGGTAAGTGATTCCATGTGTAAGCATCATTGTATGAGTTAGTTTTTCTTGATTTATATTTTTAGCATGATTATATTACATTGTGTTTGGTGCAAAAATTATATTTGGTATCATTTATTAAGAGGTTGGTTTTTATGTGGCATTTTTGTGCAAAAATGAATATTTTTGGTCTGTATTCCATGTTGTGTTCATTGGGGTTGTTTTATGATTCATAGAATAGTTTTATTAAATGATGTTATGGATATCAATTATATTTTTATGTAATATTGGTATTATTTTGGTCTTAAAATAGGGTTTTTAGAAGGATTTTACGTGCAAAACATTGTTACACTCCTTGGAAATGTTTTGTGAAGGTTTTAAATGGTTTCTTGATTTATGTAAGAGGTGAAACTATGCTGCCAAACTATTTTGGTAGGTTTGTACTTTTGAAATGGTATATTTTAATGTGAAATAGATTTTATGTTATTTTTACTATCTTATAAAGGTTTTATAAAAAAATTTAAAGGATTTGAAGAAGTGTTAAAGAGAGGTGAAATGTGTTGTGGGCTATTTTGGTGTGAGTATGTTTTCCAAAATGAATTTGAAAGAAAAGGGGGATCATGTGAAATGTGTGTGGTATGTTTGGTGTGTATGAATTATATGTGTTTTTTTCATGTGTAAATTGTATTTCATGGATTTTGGAACTTGTTTGAGAACAAGAGGGAACACTCGGGTATCTAGGTGGGCGGACATGTACTAGTATGCTAGTGATCCTGTGGGGTTTGGCCCCTATTTCACGTATCAAGTTTGATAATGATGATGATGATGTTGGTAAACCACTAGGTTATGGGTATGATCCCTACTAGCGGATCGTGTGCATGAGAACGAATATGTGTATAGTTACTTTCACTGAGTACGAGGTACCTAGGACCCACAACGAGCTAGTGTCTATGATTATTTCCCATTTCTAGTGCTCATTAGATATTTTATGCTTACCATTAGCATATGTTATGTTTGGATGGAGAAATTCAGTATATTTTTGATTATATTTAAAATTGTTGATTTCTTTTAAAGTAGCCCACTTGAAAGCTGTTTTTATTTAAAGTTGCATCTTTTAGAAATTGTTACTAGCATTTCTTATATACAAAACTTGAAAGCTTTTGTCTTATAATGATTATCACATGGAATATTTTGTGGTGGAAACATAATGGGCTTTGGCTTACACCCTACTTACACCTTTGGGTTTAAATAGACTTGGTTATTTTTTTCGCAGTTTTGGGTAAAGCTTTTAGTGCTAATGGTTCAGGTTTCTAGCGGTCCTTATTGGTGTAGTGTCATGGATATGGATTGAGGGAGGTGCCTCTTTCTATGAGGAGGTTCTTTAGGTATCCTTTTTGGGTTTTTTTCTTTTTAATAGTCTTTAAACATTATCTTAAATTGTGTAATTTAATTCTGAAAATTAGTAAAATATGTTTTAGTCTAAAAAATCCATATTTATTTTATGGGATTCACTTATTGTTTTGTGTTTATAAACTTGGGTAAATCGTTCCCAAATTCCATTTTATGATACCCAGGAACCTGTGCCGGCCTGTGGAGATCGGGAAAACCCTTCTGGACTTACCACGGGCCAGGTCGGGTGCTGTTTTGATGGAGATTAGATTCGTTTTGTGATAATTTCCCAATCTCATTCATTGATCAGATGTTAGAAAGACTGGCGGGTAGAACTCATTACTACTTTTTGGATGGATTTTCTGGATATTTTCAGGTTCCAATTTCTCCAAAAATCCTTTCAAACCTTTTTGTACAAAAGGATGACTTTCAAATTGTTCAATTCCCTAGGTACATTCCATTGATGTATGGTAAGAATTTTCTCTGATCACATATAATACTACCTTGAGGTATTTGTAGATGACTTTATTGTTTTTGGGAATTCATTTGATCATTACTTGGGAAAATTTGAGAAAGTTTTGAAAGCATGTATAGAGAAAAAATTGGTTTTAAACTTTGAAAAGTTCCCCTTTATGGTTGAAAAGGGAATTTTTCTAAGACATATCATTTCTCAAAAGGGAATTGAATTGGATAAATATAAAATTAAATTGATCAATTATTTACCATACCCTACCTGTGTGAGACACATCAGATCATTTATAGGGAATGTGGGGTTTTATTGGAGATTCATCAAAGATTTCAGTAATATTTCTCTTCCAATCCCAAGATCGATATTAAAAGAGGATGACTTTAATTTTAATGATAATTTTAAGAAGGAATTTGATGAGATGAAATAGAAGTTGATAACCCCACCGATAATACAGCTCCCGAATTGGGAACATCAATTTGAGATCCTTTATGATGCATCAAATAAAAATTTTGGATAAGTTCTTTCCCAAATAATTTAATGAAAACCCCAATTCATAACCTATACTTCAAGAACCCTGGATTTCACTCAAGTCAATTACAAAACAACTGAAAAGGAGTTTCTCATCGTTGTATTTACATTAGATAAATTCAAGTCAAATTTACTTGGTACTAAAGTAGTGGTATTTTTTGACCATGCATTATTAAGGTATTTGATGAAGAAGGATAATTCTAAACCAAGACTGGTTAGATGGATACTCCTCTTTTTGGTGTTAAATATGGAGATTAAAGATAAAATGGGAGCTGAAAACTAAGTGGCAGATCACCTGAGCAGGCTTCCCAATACTGCTGAGATAAAAATTCTAGATCTGAACCCACTCAATGATCACATACCCAGAGAGCATCTCTACATCATGGAGGATGAAGTAATATGGTATAATAACATAGACAATTATCTGGACACACATTAGGTAACTTATTCCCTTAACTCCCATCAAAAACATAAACTCTAGGCTGAATCAAGATTCTTTATTTAGGAGGATACGTTTCTCTAGAAATTTTGAAATGACCAAGTCATAAGAAAATTTCTCCTGACAAGTGAAATAGAATCTATTTTTCAATTTTTCTATACACTTTCTTGTGAAGGAAATTTTGGACCACAAAGAACTACTAGGAAATTTTTGGAATATGGAATCTATTGGACTAACTTGTCTAAACATGTTCATGATTTCTGTAAAAAATGTGAAAAGTGTCAATTTTCCAGAAACATTTAAAAAAAGAAAGAAATGCCCCGAAAACCCGTAATTTTTTTTGAGATATTTGTATTTTGGGAAATTGATTTTATGATACCATTCCCCATGTATTTTGGGAAATCTTATATTATAATTTTTGTTGATTATATCTCAAAATGGGTGGCCAAAATTGATGTGGCCAAAGTTGTGTGTGATTTTATCAAGGAAAACATTTTGTGTTAGTTTGGAGTACCAAGAGCCATCATCAATGACCAAGGGACAAATTTTTTCAATATAATAATGGCGAATATACTAAAGAAGTATGGGTTTCACCACAAAACATCTACTCCTTACCATCCCAAAACAAATGGACAAGCTAAAGTATCAAATCGTAAGATTAAAGGAATTTTGGAGAATATAGTCAAACCAAACCGAAAATATTGGAGTCAAAAGCTTGAAAACACTTTATGGCCATATCGGACAGCATACAAGATTCTCATTGGTATGAGCCCATATCGGTTGATTTATGGAAAAATTTATCACTTACTAGTGGAATTGGAGCACCAAGAATATTTGGCTGTTAAAACGGTAAATTTGGATTTAGAGAGTGTTGGGAAGGAGTGAAAACTATAGTTACAGGAGCTGGAAGAAATCATAAGAAAATATTTTGAAAATTTAAGAATTTACAAAGAAATAACCAAGGTGTCACATGAAAAAAAGATTCAACCAAATACCTTTCAACCTAGAGATCAAGTTCTACTCTATAATTCCAGATTGAAGTTAATGTCAGGTAAGATTCGTTCCAGGTGGGAAGGTATTTTTCTTGTTACTAATGTATACCCTTTTGGTTCCATTTAGGTAAAGAAAAAAGAATTAGTAAAACAATTCATTGTAAATGGGAAAAGGCTGAATAAGTTCTATGGAAGTTTACCTCAAGAACTGGTGGAGGAGGTTAATATTATCCAGCCCATATACTGATTTCTTCTCATAAGGTAAGGTCGATCCAAAGATATTAACTAAAGGCACTTCCAGGAGGCAACCTTGGTTTCACTATTTTATTAGGATTTAGGACTCAGTTACTTCTTACATCACCCATTTGATATATAATGGAATGGTTCTTACACTGGTATGAGTGGTTTTAATTTTTAAGATCCATCATGGAAGGAAACCAGAAGTCAGACCCAATAATAAGAGGAATAGGAACAAAATAATTATATCAAAAGAGAGTTCACTTTTTATGATTATCGTTTAAACTCTCTGTATTTTTTTCTAAATCATTTTTTGAGATTTAAAGTTGAAATTGCATGCCCACGCTTGAATTTATACCTTAATTGACTGAACTAGGAGACATGAGTTTCTTAGAAATCTAGTGATTCCATGTTTTAGAATTCAATGTTAATGAAATTTAATTATTTAAATGGAGAATTAAATTTTTAAAATGAATCATGTATATTAAAATGAGGACTCATGATTTGAGGGAACAAATTGATTCATGTAAATGAAATTTCTCAACCATTTTTCATGCTTTGAGTTTTTAAAATTTATGTGAATTTATTTTTTAATATTAATAATGCTTTGAGTGATTATATAATATCATATATCTCATTCCTGAGATTATTTCTAGACTAAGTACTTCCTATTTATCTTGATCATATTTCTTGAGTGATCTTGGGACATGTAACTGACCAGAACTTGTATTGAAACTTGTCAAAGCTATAACGGTGTAAAAACACATTTAAAATGATTGAGGTGTCCTTTGAAAATCCACTTATCCTTAAAATACCACCTTTACATCAATCCTTATTTTATCCCATAGAGACCATGAATGAACTTTATAAGGATGATCCATGTTTCAATCTATTTTTATCCACTTCTACACTACTCTTGGTATTTTCATGATATTTTAAAGTTGAAGTGTGGGGGTAATGGGAGTCACAGTGGAAGGGATGATACAAATTGTAAGGAAGAAGTGTGGGGGTAATATTATGGTAATTGTAAAATGGTATGTAATCATTCATTTTACTTCATTTTTTCCCCTCTTGAATTAAAAAAAATGACAAAAAATGACAAAAAGAACAAAAAAATGGGTTGTGATTTGAGAAAACCAAAAATCACCATTTTTCAGACCGATGATCTTCTAATTGTATGAGGTTAGGTTATGGATGTGAGGTTTGATATAATAATAAATTTTAAAAAAAGAAAAAAAAATACAAAAAAAAATCAAGAGGGTGCACAAGCCATTCATTATTCTTTTTTGATCATACCCTTGACTTTGAGTTTTGGAGAAGTGGGTGTTGCAACATTTAAGGTGAGAATTTTAGTACACTTTTTGATATAATGAATTATATTTAAGAGATAAACCTCCTCCTTGAGAATTAATTTTTAAATCATCAAATACTACCAACATTACGCCTCGGAGTCATTTTAACCTTTATTGTAAATCCTCATGATTTTATGTGTCTTTTGTCTTTACAAAGTGGAGAAAGTAGTTTATTTACAAGCCAATAGATAAGGAGAATGTTCTCATGATATGAGAATAAATCTACTTGATTTGTATCATGAGTGATGAGAGGAAATATTGAAAAGTAATGTAGATCGTGATTTGGCATTTTTAATAACAATTAATTGAGGATCTTGAATGAATGAAAGAATAAGTTCCGTCATTTTTTGAAGGGGAAAAGTAAAATACGTGAATTATTTGTTTCTTTAAAAATGAGAAATCAAATTGATATTTTTTGTGTATTTTTGAATTTTTTATTTGAAATTGAAATTTTTTTATTATATATCATTGAAATTTGAATATTGATAACATTGGGGCCCTTTGATTTTCAATATTGATATTTTATGCTTGAGCACAAGCATGGTATACATGTGGGGGTATTTGATAGGGAAAATTTATTTTCATATTCTTAATCAAATAATGATTAATTTTTTATTTTTTAGATGATAAAACCCATGTATTTAAATGTTTTATTAAAATAATTGGCAACTTGGATTATATAATAAAATTGAGAAAAATTGTGAAAAGTGCTTAATTCGGGATTTTTGACAAATTTTTTTGTCAGGGGTATTTTGGTAATTTAATTAAAAATATAATTCCAAATTGAGTGATTATTTTTTTATAATCCTTATTTTATTTCTTTAAACTTTCTCTTCTGAACCAGGGGTTGATTATAGATTCTTGAGGCCTTAAAAATCAATGAAGTTGAAGAATTTTCTGGGCGGACAGCGTGGACCCAACCACCATAATGAAAGAACATATTAGCCTACACACCTACAATATATGTTATTAAACCTATAATTGAACGAGAACACATATTCACATTTCTAAAATTATTTTAAGGGAGTTTTTAAGTCATTAAGGTTTCCATTGGATGTTATACTTTTGAAGAAAGCTTCCTTGAATCTTCACCCAAAAAAAGAAACCACCAGTAAAAAATTCATAACTCGAACATTAAGTGGCCAATTACATTGAAATTTGGAAGGTGTCCATGAAAGATAATTAGGAACAACTTTAATTAAGGATAAAACACGTGAAAATTCTATTTTCATTATATTAATGCATTTTTTTTAAATGTTGAGAGTCTCCCTGAACAGAATAAATTCTTGGAGTAAAAAGGTCATAACTCCCTCACCAAGTGTCCAAATACTTTGAGCTATTGAGGGTATATTCCCAAGGAAATTATTAATAAATTTAATGAAGGGATAAACCCGTAATTTTGTCATTAATTGGGGATTCAATGCATCAACTTTTTGTGTACAAATTCTGCCTATAAAAGGAGAAGAGCTCCCACCTCTCAAAGCATCCCATCTCATCTTATCTCATCCCTTGACATACTATTCTATATAGGGGTAATCATCCATGAGGAGAAATTATTCCTTCTTGTACTTCATTCATAATTCTTTCTTCCATGTTTATATTTTATTTGAATTCGATAACCACTTCTTGTATGGAGGGGTAGAATCCTTAGAGATTGGGTAAAGGGAAGGGGAATCTCATTTTGTGATGTTTGAGTTTCTGAAGTTTTATTCAATGGAATTATTTTATATTAAATGATTGATTTTCAATTTAATTTTTTTGTACCTTTGTAATTAAATGAAATTTTATTTTAATTTATTCTTAAATATTAAATTGATTTGATTTAAATATTATTCTACCCTTACACGATCTATTCATTTTTTACGTTGATGGGTTAATCTCAGAAGAAAATCAAGTAATGGAGTGATTTGGTGACTGCTAAAACACATGGAGAAATTAAAATAGAATAATTTAATTATTTAGAGAAAATAATTACCATATTTGGTATTGATTAAGTAATTAATATGAGTCCATTAAGATCTATACACTTTGATAAATAATTAAATCAAAGGTGAAATTAATAAACAATTATTATTCAATTAATTTAATTTTTTTTCTAAAACCAAAAGATTCATCTTTTCTCAGAAACTATGATGACATGAAAAATGAAAAAATACAACCTAAATCCAATCACTTTTCTCTAATTATAAATTCACAAACCTTCTAAATAAAATCTATTGCTTTCTTAAAACATTCAAACTTATTATTTTTAAAGTGACACCAAGGTTAAAAAACAACTCTTTGGAGAACAGCATTATGGTTACCATTCATACTACACACTATGGGGGATTTAATTGTTTTTTCCACACCTCACGACAAGTGTGTGTCAAAGATAGCACTGCTTCTGGGGAGCAAGTGTAAATCTACATGATTAGGACCTCTAATGAGGAACTACCTAATTTTGATCCTAAGATAGAGAGAATTTTGTTTGCTTGGATTAGGAATCTCAATCCTAAAATAAATTTTGAAGAAATAAGTTTATAATACTCAAGTTTCCAACCAAAACCACCAATAATAGGAAAAACCCCACAAAAACTTGAGGGACCTATGTGCCCCACAATTTTCTAACCAGTAGAATTGGTTAAACATTCCTGAAAAACCAAATGATTTTTAGTTACAAGTAAACATGATTCATGTGCTACCAAATCTCATTGCCTTGTAAGTGAGGATCCCAATTGGAACATTCAAGAATTCATCCATGTGAGTTAAAAATTCAAACCAAGAGTAGTATCATAGGAGCAAGTGAAGTGGAAAGCATTCTATTTTTCACTTGAGGGAGAATATAAGGAGTGGTTGTATACCTTACAACCTGAAGAAGTATGATACTGGGATGATCTCGAACAAAGTTTCATGAAAAGTTTCTTCCCAGCCTTCCGAATCATAGCAATTAGAAAAGATATATATTCAATTAGATAAGACACCAGTGAGACTCTTTACAAGTATTCGGAATGATTCAAGAAGCTTAGTGCAAGATTCCCACACCAAGCAATAGAGGAGCACCACTTTCTGGTCTTTTTTACCAAGGATTATTGTAAAATGATAGGAACCTTTTGGATGCATCCTCTAGAGGATATTTTATTGAAAAATTACCCATAGAATCTCGGATCCTAATTGAGAAGATCGCACTGAATTCTCAACAATTCAGGACAAGAAGCACTGGTACAAGAGGGATACATGAGGTAAGAACTTATGACTCATCACCTCTTCTTAAAAAATAAATTCAAGAACTAAAAATCCTTGTGAGGAAAATTTTCATCAAACCGGTGAATGAGAAACCATCTCCAACTTACGTATGTGGATTATGTTCATCACCAAATCATTACACAGATCAATATGCTAAGATACATGATACAGAAAGTCATGAACCTACATTCCAGCAAAGAAAATTCCCACAAAATCAACAATGGAGAGATGGTAAAACCCAACAAGGATATGGAGGACAACAGAACCAGGTAAGGCCACCATTTCAACAACAATTTTAGAACCAGACACCATACAAGCATCCCTTCCAACAACAATAAACATTTCAACCGACACCTTTCCAATGAAATAATTTTGAACAGCCTCCAAAAAGTACTGAGAAGTACCACCAAGAAACAGAGATTGAAGAGATGAATAAGATCATAAAAAATTTGGACAACAAGTTTGATAGCCTTATGGATCTTTTAACCATGAATCAAGGTAAACTCATGGCCCAAACTATCCCAAATCCAAAGGATTATGTTAGTGAAATCACGACTCAAAGTGGTAAGGATATTTCACCACCTGATCCAAGTAAGTTGGATGATTCCAAACAAAAACCTAAATAGAAACTCATCCACCCCAATAAGAAGGTATAAACACAAGTTCAAAGGCAAAAAAAGGATAAAAAAGGAAACAAGGTACCATTCCCTTCTGCACTGGCTTGATCATCATAGGATGAAGAAGAAGATATTCATAAAGAGATCCAGGAAACCTTCCAAAAGGTTGAAATCGACATACCCTTGCTTGAATAAATACAGAAAATACCAAAATATGTGATGTTTATGAAATAAATATGAACCAAGAGATAGAAGAGATATGGGGATTAAAGAATAAACTTTGGAAGAAGTGTATCAGCTGTGATCACCCCTCCTTTACCCAAAAAATATCAAGATATAGGGACATTTTCTATTCCCTATAGAATGGGTTCATTAAGTTTCTCTGATGCTTGGTGTGACTTTGGTGCTTCCACAAATGGAATGCCTAATTTTGTCTTTTCGGATTTGAAAATAGGATAACTGAATCCCACAAGAGTGGTCATCCAAATAGAAAATCAATCCACTATTTTTTCAGCTGGAGTTGTGGAAGCTGTTCTAGTGGGAGTGAAGGGAATAATTTTTTCAGCACACTTTTACATGATCACCATGGAGGAAGACGATGCACTAGGAAAGTCACCCATAATACTAGGAAGGCCATTTTTGAAAATAGACAAGACGTCATCAATGTGCATGAAGGAACCCAGACCATGGAGATAGAAGATACCAAGGAGAACTTCAATATCCTTGACTCAAGAAGAAACCTGTCAAGAAACCATTCCCTCTTTGAAAATTCCCACAAAGAAGTTAGTGATCCCATCTATGATTTAGTTATGATTCAAGAATTATTAGCTTTAGAAGATCACACCATAGGAGGAGATAATACTCAAACATTTGAAAAATCTAAAATAACCTCTTAATTATTTGATAATTTGTTGGAAGAAACTGATATGATACCCTTTTTCAATGGAATCCAATATTTTGAGGTAGGAGAAGTGAATTCATTGTCATACATATAACAACCACCAAGTCTTGAATTAAAACCTCTTCCAAGTGATTTGAAATATGTATATCTGTTGAAGGGGAAAAATTCATATTACCATTGCCAATAATATGTCTGGGACCAGGGAGAAAACACTAATTGACCTTTTATAAAGAAATTATTGAGCCACAGGATGGAGTCTAAGAGATATAACTAGGTTCAAACCCAAGGTCTACTCACATAGAATATTTTTAGAATAAGATTTTAGTCCTTCCAAGTATCCCCAAAGGAGAGTAAAACCCACCATCATGGAAGTTGTGAAGAAGGAAGTTGAAAAAATTGTTGGCAGCCAACAAAATTTACCCAATTTCTGAATCTCAATGTGTGAGCCCTATCCATGTGGTTTCAAAGAAAATAAGGTTGACCATTGTGGAGAATGAGAAAAATGAATTAATCCTCATGAGAGGCCAAAATAGTTGGAGGGTATGAATAGATTATAGAAGACTAAACCAAGTCACCCGGAAATATCATTTCCCAATCCCATTCATTGATCAGATGTTAGAAAGACTGGCGGGTATAACACATTACTTCTTTTTGGATGGATTTTTTGTATATTTTTAGGTTCTGATTGCCCCAAAATACTAGAAGAATATGAACTTCACTTATCCTTTTAGAACCTTTGTGTATAAGAGGATGCCTTTCAGATTGTTCAATGCCCTAGGTACATTCCAGTAATGTATGGTAAGAATTTTATCTGATCACATAGAAGACTCCCTGGAGGAATTTCTTGATGACTTTACTATTTTTTGGAATTTATTTTATCATTTCTTGGTAAACCTTGATAAAGTTTTGAAAACATGTATAGAGAAAATTTTGGTTTAAAAATTTGAAAAGTGATACTTTATGGTTGAAAACAGAATTTTTCTATGACATATCATTTCTCAAAAAGGAATTGAAGTCGATAAATCTAAAATTGAACTAATAAATTCTTTACCATACCCCACCTTTGTGTGACACATCATATCATTTATAGGGCATGTGGTATTTTATAAGAGATCCGTAAAATATTTTAGTAAGATTTCTCTTCCACTCTCAAGATTCCTATTGAAAGAGGTTTACTTTGTTTTTAATGATAATTCCAGGAAGGCATTTGATGATCTAAAATAGAAGTTGATCACCCCACTAATAATGCAGCCCCCAAATTGGGAAAATCCATTTGAGATCCTTTTTTATGCATCAAATCAAGCTGTTGAAGCAGTTCTTTCCCAAATAATTGAAGGAAAACCCCAAGTCATAACCTATGCTTCAAGAACCCTGGATTCCACTCAAGTCAACTACACAACAACTAAAAATGAGTTTCTCATCATTGTCTTTGCATTAGATAAATTCAGGTCATATTTACTTGGAACTAAAAGAGTGGTATTTTTTTACCATAAAGAACTCAGGTATTTGATGAAGAAGTATGATGCCAAACCAATATTGGTTATATGGATACTTCTCTTACAGTAGTTCAATCTAAAAATTAAATACAAAAGTGGAGCTAAAAACCAAGTGGTGGATCACCTGAGCAGGTTTCCCAACACTAATGAGATAGGAATTTCTGAGCTGAACACACTCAATGGTCACATACCCAGAGAGTAGCTCTACATCATGGAGGATGAAGTACCATGGTATGATAACATAGTCAATTATCTGGCCACATCTCAGGTACCTTGTTCCCTTAACTCCCATCAAAAACATAAACTCAAGGCTGAATCAAGATTCTTTATCTGGGAGGATCCCTTTCTTTGGAAAATTTTCAATTACCAAGTCATAAAAAATGTCTCACAGTAAGTGAAATAGAATCTATTTTTCAATTTTTCCATACACTTCCTTGTAGAGAACATTTTGGACCTCAAATAACTACTAGGAAAGACTTGGAATCTTGAATCTATTGGCCTACCTTGTTTAAATATGCTCATGATTTTTGTAAAAAATGTGAAATTTGTCAATTTTATGGAAACATTTCAAAAAGGCAAGAATTCCCCTGAAAACCCCTATTTTTTTGATATATTTGAAGTTTGAGGAATTGATTATTACCTATTTATTTTGTAAAATCTTAAATTCTACTTGATGTTGATTGTGTCTAGAAATCGGTGGAAGCCAAATCCACCAAAACTGATGATTCCAAATTTGTGTGTTATTTTTTCAAGGAAAACATTTTTTGTAGGTTTAGAGTACCAAGATCAATCATCAGTGACCAAGGGACACATTCTTGCAATAGAATAATGGATGATATATTGAATAAGTATATGGTGCACCACAAAACATACGCACCTTATCATCCCCAAACAAACGGTCAAGTTGAAGTATCAAACCATGAGATTAATGGAATTTTGGAGAAAAAATTCAAACCAGACTGAAAATATTGGAGCTAATGGCTTGTAGACACTTTATGGGCATATTGGACAGCATATAAGGTGCCCATTGGTATGATCCTGAATTGTTTGATTTATTGAAAAAGATGTCACTTACCAGTGGAATTGGACCACCAAGCGTACTGGGATGTGAAAAATATGGATTTGGATTTGGATAGTTTTGGGAAGGAGATAAAACTACAGTTGCAGGAGCTAGAATAAATTAGAAGAGAATATTTTGAAAATTTAAGAATTTACAAAGAAATAACCAGGGTGACACATGAAAAAATGATTCAACCAAATACCTTTCAACCTAGAGAACAAGTTCTACTCTATAATTCCATATTGAAGTTAGTGCCATGTAAGATTCATTTCGGGTGGGAAGGTCCTTTTCTTATAATTAATGTATATCCTTTTGGTTCCAATCAGGTTGAGAAAAAATTATGAGGAAACCCATTCACTGTAAATGGGAAAAGCCTGAATAAGTATTATGGAAGTTTACCTCAAGAATCGGTGGAGGAGTTCAATCTTCTCCAACCCATATACTAATTTATTCTTCTAAGGTGTGGTCAAGCCAACTACATTAACCAAAGTAACTTCTGAGAGGCAACCCTAGTTTCACTGTTTTCTTAGGATTTAGGACTCAGTTACCTATTACATCACCCATTTGAGCTATAATTGAATGGTTCATACACTGGTATGAGTGGTTTTAGTTTTTAAAGAACCATCATGGAAGGAAACCACAAGTTAGATCCAAGAAGAAGAGGAAGAGGACCAAAATAATTATGTGAAAATGGATTTTACTTTTTATGATTATCATTTAAATTCCCCACATTTTTTTCTAAATCATTTTTTGAGCTTTAAAGTTGAAATTGCATGCCCACCACTGAATTTATGCCCTACTTGAATAAACTAAGAGGCATAAATTTCTTCAGAATCCAGTGATTCCATGTTTTAGAATTAAATGTTAATGAAATTAAATGTGTTAAATAAAGAACTAAATTTTTAAAATGAATCATGGATATTAAAATGAAGACTCATTATTTGAGGAAACAAATTGATTCATGTAAATAAAATTTCCCAAACATTTTTCATGCTTTGAATTTCTGAAATTTATGTGAATTGATTTTTTATTATTAATCATGACTTGGGTGATTTCCCAATATCATATATCTCATTTTTTAGAGGATTTCTAGACCAAGTACTTCCTATTTATCTTGAGCATATTTCTTGAGTGAACTTGGGACATGTAACTAACCAGAACTTGTATTGAAACTTTTCAAAGCTATGACTGTGAAAAAAACATTTAAAATGATTGAGGCATACTTTTAAAAAACACTTATCCTTAAAATACCACATTTACATCAATCCTTATTTTATCTTATAGAGACTATGAATGACCTTTATAGGGATGACCATGTTTCAAGCCATTTTTATCCATTCCTGCACTACTCTTGGTATTTTCATGATATTTTAAAGTTAAAGTATGTGGGTAAAGGTATTCATGGTGCAATGGATGATATACATTGTAAGGAATAAGTGTGGGGGTGATATTATGGGAATTGTAAAATGTTGTGTAATTATTCATTGTAATTCATTGTTTTCCCCTCTTGAATTAAAAAAATTAAAAAATGACAAAAAGAACCAAAAAAATGGGTTGTGATTTGAGAAAACCAAAAATCACCATTTCCTAGACCAATAATATTATGATAATATGTGGTTAGGTGATGGATGTGAGGTTTGATCTAATCACAAATTTTGAAAAAATACAAAAAATACAAAAAAATCAAGAGGGTGGAGAATCCATTCATTATAATTATTTTATCACGACCTTTACTTTGAGTTTTGGGGAAGTGGGTGTTGTTACATTTAAGGTGATAATTTCATCAAAATTTTTGATATCATTCATTTTACTTAATAGATAAACCTTATCCTTGAGCATTAATTTTTAAAGTATCAAATCCTACCAACATTAATCCTTAGAGTCATTTGAACCTTTATTGCAAATCCTCATGATTTTATGTGTCTTTTGTCTTTACAAAGTAGAGAAAGTTGTTCATTTACAAGCCTATGGATAAGAAGCATGATATCATGATATGAGAATAACTATACTTGATTTGTATCATGAGTGATGACTGAAAATATTGAAAAGTGATATAAATAATGATTTTCTAGGTTTAATAATAATTAATTGAGGAGCTTGAATGAATAAAAGGTGAAGTTCCATCATTTTTCAAAGGGGGAAAGTAAAATACGTGAATTATTTTTTTCTTTGAAAAATAATAAATCAAATTGATATTTTATGTGTATTTTTTAATGTTAGATTTTACATTGAAATTTTCTTGATTATATTGCATTAAAATTTAAATTTTGATAACATTGGGCCCTCTGATTTTCAATATTGAGATTTTATGCTTAAGCACAAG
This sequence comes from Viscum album, assembly GCA_963277665.1. Taxonomy (NCBI): domain Eukaryota; kingdom Viridiplantae; phylum Streptophyta; class Magnoliopsida; order Santalales; family Viscaceae; genus Viscum; species Viscum album. The sequence continues at coordinate 283,286,413 of OY728142.1, forward strand.
AATGGTTTAAGTGTGGGGGTATTTGACAGAGAAAATTTATTTTCATATTTTTAATCAAATAATGACGAATTTTTTATTTTTTCAAAATGATAAAACCCATATATTTAAATTTTTTATTAAAATAATAGGCAATTTGGATTATAAAATGAAAATAAGAAAAACTATGAAAAATGTTTAATTCTAGATTTTTGACAGATTTTTTTTTCAAGGGTATTTTTGACATTTCTTTAAAAATATAATTACAAATTTAGTTATTTTTTTTAGAATAATTATTTTATTTCCTTAAACTTTCTCTTTGGGACCATGGGATGATTCAAACATCTAGAGACCTTAAAATTTTAATGAAGCTGAAGATTTTTTTGGGCAGACATCTTGGACCCCACTAACATAACGAAAGAACATATCGGCCTACACACCTCCAATTGAGGTAATTACACCTATAATTGAATGAGGACACATATAATCATTTCTAAAAATAATTTTATATAGTTTTTAATTCATTAAGGTTTCCATTGGATGTTATACTTTTGAAGGAACATTCCTATAACCTTCGTCCAGAAAAAGAAACTATTAATAAAAAAATTTAAAACTCATACATGAGGTGGCCGATTACACTAAAATTTGGAGGGTGTCCGAAAAATATAATTAGGAACAACTTTAATGAAGGATTAAATACGTGAAGATTTTTATTTCACTGTCATTAATGCATGATTTTTGAATTGTGGAGAGTCTTCCTGGACAGAATAAATTCTTAGAGTAAAAAGGTCATAACTCCCTCACCAAGAATCAAAATACTCTGAAATTTTGAGGGTATACTTCCAAGGAAATTAGAAATAACTTTAATGAAGTTATAGATGCGTGATTATATCATTAATTTAGGATTCAATGCATCAAATTATAGAGGAAAAATTATGCCTATAAAAGGAGAGGAGCTCTCACCTCTCAAAGCATCCCATCTCATCTTATCTCATCCCTTCACATCCAATTCCATCAGGTGAAAAGAATACAAGAGGGTAACTTCCTACTACTGGTCCTTAATTCATAACTATTTATTCCATGTTTATTTTTTATTTTAATTTGATGACCCCTTCTTGCATGTAGGGGTAGAATCCTTAGTGATTGGGTGAAGGGAATGGGAATCCCATTTTGTGATGTTTGAGTTTCTAAAGTTTTATTCAAAGGAATTTTTTGATTTTAAATGAATGGTTTTAAATTTAATTTATTCATAAATATTAAATTTCTTTGATTTAAATATTATTCTAACCTTGCTTGATATATTCATTTTTTACACCGATGGGTTAATCTGTGAAGAAAATCAAGTAAGGGAGTGATTTGGTGATTGCTAAAACACGTGGAGAAATTAAGATGGAATAATTTAATTATTTAGGGAAAATAAATACCAGATTTTGTATTGATTAAGGAATTAATATTATTCCATTAAGATTTCTACACTTTTATAGATAATTAAATCAAAGGTGAAAGGAAGAAATAATTTTTATTCAATTCATTTAATTTTTTTTCTAAAACTAAACGATTAATATTTTCTCAGAAACTATGATGACATGACAAATGGGAAAACCCAACCAAAATCCAATCACTTCTCTCTCATTATAAATTCACAAACCTTCTAAATAAAACCTTTTTCTTTCTTAAATCATTTAAATTTATTATTTTTAAAGTGATGCCAATATTAAAACATTGATCCTTGTAGAATTAAATTCTGGTTACCATTCATACAACACCCTTAGGGGTATTTAAGTTTTTTTTTCCACACCTCATGACAAGTGTATGTCAAAACTGGCATAATTGCCGAGGTAAAGTGTAAATCTTCATGACTAGGACCTCTAATGAGGAACTACATGATCTCAATCCTGAGATAGAGAGAAATTTGTTTTATTGGATTATAAATCTCAATCCAGAAATCAACTTTGAATAAATAATTCTAGAAGACTCAAGTGTCCAATAATAACCACCAATAATGGCACAAAACCCACAACAAAACTTGAGGGACCTCTCTAACCAGCATAACCAGCATAATCAGTTAAACATTCCTGAACAACCAAATTATTTTGAGTTACAAGTAAACATGATTCCCATGCTACTTAAATTTCATGGCCTTGCACGTGAGGATCCCAATCGTCACATTCAAGAATTTAGACATGTGTGTTCAATATTTAAACTAAGATGAGTATCATAGGAGCAAGTGAAGTTGAAACCATTCCCTTTTTCACTTGAGGGAGTAGCTAAGAAGTGGTTTTATACCTTACAACCCGGATAAATTCAAGACTAGGATGATCTCCAAAACAATTTCATACAAATGTTTTTCTCATCCTCTCAGAGCACAACAATCAGGAATGAGATATATTCCATTCTACAAGCTACTGGTGAGACTCTTTATGAGTATTGGGAATGATTAAAGAATCTTAGTGCAAGCTTCCCACACCAAGAAATATAGGAGAACCACTTCCTAGTATTTTTCTAACAAGGATTGCTGGATAATGATAGGAACCTTTTGGATGAATCCATCAAAATAGATTTGATTGAAAAATTACCCATAGAATCTTGAAGCCTGATTGATAAGATCGCCCAGAATTCACAACAATTTGAGACAAGATGCACTGGTACAAGAGGGATACATGAGGTAAGAGCTTATGACTCATAACCTCTTCTTACAACATAAATTCAATAACTAACAAGCCCTGTGAGGAAAATGGGCATCAAGAAGGTGAATGAAAAATCATCTCCACCTCAGGTATGTGGGTTATGTTCATCACCAAATCATTACACTGATCAATGTACTAAGATACAGGATACAGAAAGTTTTACAACTACATTCCAGCAAAGAAAATTTCCACAAAATCAACAATGGAGATATGGTAAAACCCAACAAGGATATGAAGGACAACATAATGAGGACAGGACACCATTTAAATAGTAATTTCAGTATCATACACCATACAAGTATCCCTTCCAGCAACAACAAACATTTCAACTGCCTCATGTCCAATGAAAGAATTTTGAAAAGCCTCCAACAAGTTATGAGAAGTACCACCAAGAAACAAAGATTTAAGATCTGAATAAGACCGTGAAAAATCTGGACAAAAAGTTTGATAGCCTTATGGATCTTCTGACTAGGAATCAAGGTAAACTCTCACCCCAAACTATCCCAAATCCAAAGGAGAATGTTAGTGCAGTCACAACTTGAAGCGGTAAGAATATTTAACCACCTAATCCAAGTAAGTTGGATAATTCTAAACAAAAACCTGAAGAGAAACTCATCCACCCCAAGAAGAAGATAGAAACACAAGTGAAAAGGAAACAAAGGGAGAAAATATGAAACAAGGTACCACTCCCTTCTACACTGGCTCGATCATCATAGGCTGAAGAAGAAGAGCTTCAAAAAGAGATCTAGGAAACCTTTTGAAAGGTTGAAATCAACATACCCTTACTAAAGGCAATCCTCCAAATCCCAAAATATGATAATTTTCTGAAATAAATATGCACCAAGAGAAAAATATAGATGGGGATGAAAGAATTAATTTTGGAAGAAGTGTCTCAGCAGTGATCACCCCGTCTTTACACAAAAAATGTCAAGATCTAGGGACATTTTCTATTCCCTATAGAATTGGTTCATTAAGTTACTCTGATATTTTGTGTGACCCTGGTGCTTCCATAAATTTAATTTCTAATTCTATATTCCCATATTTGAAAATAAGTGAACTGAAACCCACAATAGTTGTCATCAAACTAGAAAATTGATCCACTATTTTTTCATCCAGAGTTATGGAAGATGTGTTATAGGGAGTTAAGGGACTAATTTTTTCAGTAGGCTTTTACATGCTCACCATGGAGGAAGATTAAGCACCAATACACTCAACCATAATACTAGGAAGACCATTCGTGAAAATAGCCAAGATATTCATCAATGTGCACAAAGCAACCCTGACCATGGAGCTAGGAGATACTAAGTTGAAATTCAATGTCCTTGACTCAAAAAAACTCATCAAGCAACTATTCCCTCTTTGCAATTTCCCATGAAGAAGGTAGTGATCCCATTGAGAATTCAAGTATACTTCAAGAATTATTATCTTTAGAAGATCTCACCATGGGAGGAGAGAATACTCAAAATTTTGAAAAAACTAAAATCACCACTGAATTCTTTGAGAATTTTTTGGAAGAAACTGATACGATACCCTTTTTCAAGGGAATATAAGATTTTGAGGTAGGATAAGTGAACTCATTAGAATCCATATAACAACCACAAAGTCTTGAATTAAAACCTCTTCCAAGTGATTTGAAATATGTATTATCTTTTAGAGGGAGAAAATTTTCCTATGATCATTTCCAATAATCTATTTAAGACCCGAGATAAAACACTAATTGACCTTATAAAAAGAAATTATTGAGCCATAGGATGGAGTCTAAGAGATATATATGGGATCAAACCCAAGGTTTTATCATCTAGAATATTTTTAGAATAAGAATCTCATTCTGTAAAGCATCCCTAGAGGAGAATAAACCCCACCATCATGTAATTTGTAAAGAATTAAGTTGAAAAAATTGTTGGTGGATGACATAATTTACCAAATTTATGACTCTCAATGGGTCATCCCTATCCATGTGGTTCCAAAGAAAATATGGATAACCATTTTGAATAATGATAAAAATTAATTAATCCCTATGAGAGGCCAGAATAATTGGAGGGTATGCATTGATTATATAAGACTAAACCAATTCACCTGAAAAAGTTCATTTTTTAATCCCATTCATTGATCAGATGTTAGAAAGATTGGAAGGTAGAACACATTACCGCTTTTTGGATGGATTTTTTGGATATTTTTAGGTTCTAATTTCCCCAAAACACTGGGAGAAGACAACCTTCACCTATCCTTTCAGAACCTTTTATATAAAATGATTCCTTTTGGATTATGAAATGCCCTAGGTACGTTCCAACGATGTATGGTAAGAATTTTCTCTAATCATATAGAATATTGTCTGGAGGTATTTCTCGATGACTTTACTATTTTTGGGAATTCATTTGATCATTTCTTGGGAAATCGTCAAAAAGTTTTGAAAACATGTATAGAGAAAAAATTGGTTTTAAACTTTGAAAAGTGAAACTTTATAGTTGAAAAAGGAATTTTTCTAGGACATATCAATTCTCAAAAGGTAATTGAAGTAGATAAATCTAAAATTTAAGTGATAAATTCTTTATCATACCCTACCTATGTGAGACACATTAGATCATTTTTAGGGAATGTGGGACCCTATAGGAGATTCATCAAATATTTTGGTAAGACTTCTCTTACACTCTCAAGATTTATATTGAAATATGATGACATTAATTTTAATGATAATTTTATAAAGGAACTTAATGAACATAAACATAAGTTGATCACCCCACCGATAATTCATCCCAAAAATTGGGAACATCCATTTGATATCCTTTTTGATGCATCAAATAAAGCTGTTTAAGTATTTCTTTCCCAATGAATTAAAGGAAAACAACAAGTAATAACATATACTTCAAGAACCCTGGATTCCATTCAAGTCAAATAGACAACAACTAAAAAGGATTTTCTCACCGTTTTCTTTGCATTAGATAAATTCATGTCATATTTACTTGGAACTAAAGTAGTTGTATTTCATAATTATGTAGAACTCAAGTATTTGATGAAGTATGATGCCAAACCAATATTGGTTTGATGGATACTCCTCTTACAGGAGTTCAATATGGAGATTAAATACAAAAAGGGAGTTGAAAACCAAGTTGTGGATCACCTAAGAAGGTTTCCCAACACTGCTAAGATAAGAATTCCAAAGTTAAACCCACTCAATGATCACATACCTGGAGATCAGCTCTACATCATGGAGGATAAAGTACCATGGTATGCTAACATAGTCAATTATATGGACACATCTTAGGTACCTTCTTCCCTTAACTCCCATCAGAAACATAAAATCAAGTCTGAATTAAGATTCTTTATCTCATAGGATCCCTTTCTCTGGAAAATTTGCAATGACCATGCCCTAAGAATATGTCTCCTGGAAAGTGAAATAGAATCAGTTTTTCAATTTTTCCGTACACTTTATTATAGAGTACATTTTGGACCTCAAAGAACTACTCAGAAATTCTTGGAATATGGAATCTATTTTCCTACCTTGTTTAAATATTATCATGATTTCTGTAAAAAAATGTAAAAAGTGTCAATTTTCTGGAAACATTTCAAAAATACAAGAAATTCCCTAAAAACACATAGTTTTTTTTAGATAATTGAAGTTTGTGGAATTGATTTTATGAGACCATTCCCCATGTCTTTTGGGGAATCTTATATTCTAATTTTTGTTGATTATGTCCTGAAATGGGTGGAAGCCAAAGACACCAAAAGTTATAATGCCAAAGTTGTGTGTGATTTTGTTAGGGAAAAAAAATTTGTAGGTTTTGAGTAACAAGAGACATCATCAAAAACCAAGGGACACATTTTTTCAATATAATAATAGAGAATATGCTGACGAAGTATGGGGTGCACCAAAAAACATCTAGACCTTACCATCCCCAAAAAATGTCCAATATGAAGTATCAAACCATGTGATTGAAGTAATTTTTTAGAAAACAGTCAAACCAAATAGAAAAGATTGGATCCAAAGGCTTAAAGACACTTTATGGGAATATGGGATAGCATACAAGACACCCATTGGTATGATCTCGTATTGATTTATTTATGGTAAAAGCTATCACTTATTGGTGGAATTGTAGCACCAAGAATACTAGGTTATGAAAACGGTGAATTTAGATTTGGAGAGTGTTGGGAAGGATAGAAAACTACAGTTGCAGGAGCTAGAAGAAATAAGAATATAATCTTTTGAAATTCAAGAATTTACAAAGAAAGAACTAGGGTGGAACATGACAAATTGACTCAACAAAAGACCTTTCAACCTGGAGACCAAGTTATACTCTACAATTCCAGATTGAATTTAATGCCAGGTAAGATTCGTTTCAGGTGGGAAGGTCATTTTCTTGTTACTAATGTATATCCTTTTAGTGCCATTCAGGTCGAGAAAAAAGGAGGAAACCCATTTACTTTAAATGGGAAAAAGATAAAGAAGTTCTATGGAAGTTTACCTCAAGAACCGAAGGAGGAGTTCAATATTCTCCAACCCATCTACAAATTTCTTCTCATAAGGTGAGGTCAAGACAATGACATTAACTAAAGGTGATTTCGGGAGGCAACCTGAGTTTCACTATTTTCATAGGATTTAGGACTTAGTTACCTATTACATCACCCATTTGAGCTATAATAGAATGGTTCTTACACTGGTATGAGTGGTTTTAATTTTTCAAGAACCATTAAGGAAGGAAGCCACAAGGCAGACCCAAGAAGAAGAGGAAGAGGACCAAAAGAATTATGTCAAAAGAGAGTTCAACTTTTATTATTATCATTTAAACTCCCTAAATTTTTTGTCTAAATCATGTTTTTATTTTTAAAGTTGAAATTTCATGCCCACACTTGAATTTGTGACCTAATTAACAGAACTAGGAGACATTGAGTTTCTTAGGAATCTATTGATGTCATGTTTTAGAATTTAATGTTAATGAAATTTAATGAGTTAAATGGATAATTAAATTTTTAAAATAAATCATGGATATTAAAAAGAGGACTCATGATTTGAGGGAACAAATTGATTCATGAAAATAAAATTTCCCAACCATTTTTCATGCTTTGAATTTATGAAATTTATGTGAATTGATTTTTTATTATTAATTATTCCTTGAGTGATTCTCCAATATCATATATCTCATTCCCGATAGGATTTCTAGACCAATTACTTCCTATTTATCTTGAGCATATTTCTTGAGTGATCTTGGGACATGTAACCGAGCAGAACTTGTATTGAAACTTTTCAAAGTTATGAATGTGAAAAAACACATTTAAAATGATTGAGGTACCCTTTGAAAAGATACTTATCCATAAAAGACCACCTTTACATCAATTATTATTTTATCCCATAGAGACGATGACTGACCTTTATAGGGATGAGCCATGTTTCAAGCCATTTTTATCCATTCCTACCCTAATCTTGGTATTTTCATGATATTTTAAAGTTGAAGTGTGTGGGTAAATAAAATCATGGTGGAAGGGATGATATACATTATAAGAAAGAAGTGTGGGGGCGCTATTATGAGAATTGTAAAATTTTGTGTAATAATTCATTGTACATGATTATTTGTCCCTATTGAATTAAAAAAATAAAAAAATGACAAAAATAACCCAAAAAATGGATTGTGATTTGAGAAAAAAAATTACCATTTTCCAGACCGGCGATCTTTAGATCATATGTGGTTAGGTAATGAATGTGAGGTTTGATCTAATCATAAATTTCTAAAAAAGAAAAAATATAAAAAAATAAAGAGGGTACACAAGCCATTAATTATGCTTATTTGATCATAACCTTTACTTTGAGTTTTGGGAAAGTGGGTGATGCTACTTTTAAGGTGATAATTTCATTAAAATTTTTGATATCATGCATTGTACTTAAGAGATAAACCTCATCCTTGAGACATAATTTTTAAAGCATAAAATCCTAACAACCTTAAGCCTCTGAGTCATTTGAACCTTTATTTCAAGTCCTCATGATTTTATGTTTCTTATCCCTTTATAAAGTAGAGAAAGTAGTTCATTTACAAGCCTATAGTTAAGGAGCATGTTCTTGGGATATGAGCATAACTATAATTTATTTGTATCATGAGTGATGAGAGAAAAGATTGAAAAGTGAGGTAGATCATGATTTGGCATGTTTAATAATAATGAATTGAGGAGCTTGAATGAACGAAAGGATAAGTTCCATCATTTTTCTAAGGGGAAAAGTAAAATACGTGAATTATCTATTTCTTTGAAAAATGAGAAATCAAATTGATATTTTATTTATATTTTTTAATATTTGATTTGAAATTAAAAAATATATATATTATATTTCATTGAAATTTGAATATTGATAACATCGGTGCCCACTGATTTTCAATATTGATATTTTATTTTGGAGGAAAAGCATGGTTTAAGTTAGGGGTATTTGACAGAGAAAATTTATTTGCATATTTTTAATCAAATTATGATGAATTTTTTATATTTTAAATGATAAAACCCATGTATTTAAATGTTTTATTAAAATAATGGGAAATTTGGATTATAGAATGAAAATGATAAAAATTATGAAAAGTGCATAATTCTGGATTTTTGATAGACTTTTTCATTAAGTGTATTTTGGTTATTTTTTATTTTACATAGATCATGAAGAATTGATTTATTTATGACTTATTTAGTTAATTTTATTATAATTTTAAGTCATATTTATGGAGATAGAATTTATAATTCAAATTATTTAATCTTAGTAGGGATATGTAACACCCTGATATTTTATGAAATAATTTTTTTTCGAATTAATTTAATCTTTTCGATATTTTTCATTTCACACAATACTGGATATAGATTTTGTTATACGAAAATCGCTATGTTTGGCTTGCATTATATGAAATACCAAGTCGATATTGTGCTACATGAAACACTTAGATTAGATTTAGGTATATTCAATACTATTATTGGCTTGTGTTACACACAACACTGATTTATTTCAATAGCTCGCATTACACGAAAGACCAAGTTTTACCAAAAAATAGTATTTTATTAAAATATTATTATTTAATATAATAAGATATAACCTAGTCGTTAAATTAGAAGTTATGAATAGTATTAAATAAATTATGAAAATATAATATCTATAATATGAATTCATTGGTTACCAATTAATTATAAATGAAAATATATACCAATTGATTATAAAGGATGGTGGGATGCTAGTAACATTGCGGGATGTCATATAAATATCCTCTTGTTGGACTTAGAATTTTATTATGTAGGTGGTAACTTATAATCTATTGTGGAACTCTAGGGAGGTAACACTGTGGGACTAAATTTTGATGGGAATGGGACTTTCCTTGGTTGTAAATAGCTGCATATAGTGAAGAATTTGTAACTAGGGTCTCAATTTTTGATATTTTTCATTTCACACAATACTGGATATAGATTTTGTTATAGGAAAATCACTATGTTTGGCTTGCGTTATATGAAATACCAAGTCGATATTGTGATAAATGAAACACTTAGATTAGATTTTGGTATATTCAATACTATTCTTGGCTTGTGTTACACACAACACTGAGTTATTTTGATAGCTCGCATTACACGAAAGACTGAGTTTTACCAAAAAATAGTATTTTATTAAAATATTATTATTTAATATAATAAGATATAACCTAGACATTAAATTAGAAGTTATGAATAGTATTAAATAAATTATGAAAATATAATATCTATAATATTAATTCATTGGTTACCAGTTAATTAGAAATGAAAATATATACCAATTGATTATAAAGGAAATAGTTTTATTTTTATGCTCTCAAATTTGTTTTGTCTTAATAAATTAAATTAATTAAAATTAGTGAATGATATTAATGAAATATATATGTTATATATTCAATTAAAAAAAATTATATTTATCCAATATATTTTATATGAATAAGATAAGAACAAACCCAATTTTATGCATAAAACCCTATATTTTTTAAAAGGGTAATTTTACCACCTTTTAATGGAGAACCCATTTTAAATATAATTTTTGACACTTTTAGAATTTTTAAATGGAAAAATAAACTTTTTATTTGAAATACGGATATCAAAATTTACTTTGTTTTAATTTTTTATATTTTTTTGATAAGTTTCATGTTTTGATGAATAGTGAAAAATACTGAATATTAATTGAAACCATCATTTTCATCAAAATAGTTTACAGTGTTTAATTATATATTTTACTAGTTTTTAAGTATCATTATATAAAATTTTTATCATTAAATCCAATTTAGGTCATTGTAATCAATTTCACATTGAATTTGGATATAAAAACATATCAATCTTTTGGACGTTTTCACTTTAAAAACTCGTTTTCTTGTTCCGTCAACAGAATTAATTTTAAATTAATTTTATAAATTTATGTGTTTTGAATTGTAAAAAATGGATTTAATATTTTTAATTATAAGGTTAAAATTTATTAAATAGTTTCCTTTTATTTTTTGGACAATATGAACAGTAACTTTAGTAATTTTTAATACCACAGTTAAGGGTAAATCGGGTAATTAAGGGTAAAATAATATAATAAATATTATAAAACTACCCTAAAACTTTTCAAAATGTTATTATATGAATTTATTTTGACCATTAACACATAATTATTAAAATATAATAATTTAATGGACACTTTTCCAAGAAAATGACTTAAGTATTATTAAACTTCAAAGGAGTGACAAAATGTTACTCTCTTACTTTTAATATGTATATTATTTTTAATATAGAGATAAATGGAATATATTATTAACTATATATATTATTATTAATTATAAGAATTTTATATACATAATAAAAAATATTTTAAATTTTTAGTGAAGAAATATTTATCATAAATAATTACAAGATGGTGATGTAGTAATCACTCAATTAATGAAACAATCAATTAAAATATATTATAAATATTAATGAAAAATAATTTTAATTAATTAAGTTAATTCACAAATTTTTTATCTTAATATTACATGTTAGGGGTTTATTAAGTGAATTTTTTGAAGTTATCTTGATGTATGTAGTTTCTTAAAGTCAGAGTTATGAATAGTATCAAAATTGACACTTATGATATTTTATGAAAATAATATTTTATTAAATTGTTTAAAAATCATGAAAATATTAAATAAGGACAAGGGGATGATATATGGTCTAAAATATCTTAAATTTTCCATTTATGGTCCAATTTAACCTTTATATTTAAAAATTACACCCTCTTAATATTTAAAACTTTGTTACCATAGTTAAAATTAAAATAGGTTAATTGAGGGTTAATGAAAAAAATAAGGTTTAAAATTAAATAAAAACCTATCTAAAATTTATTGGTAGATTATATTACAAAATTATCTCATATTATATTTTAATATATTACATTTTGGGGTATTTGGATTGAGTTTTCATTTATTATAAATTAATATTTTTTAGATTTTTCAAAAGTTCCACTCCCTACTCTTATAAAAGGGAACCACTCCTTCTCTTTTATTAACACATATAAATCCATTTGTCTTAGAAAACATCTAACCAATTATACAATTAATATCCTTAAATTCATCCTATAATCCTTCATTTAGGCATAAATCTAACCAAAGAATTAATTTTGTGAAAATCAAAAGGAGATACCTAAAGAAGAGGTAATGTTCATCAACGAACGTTTTTGTTCTATTTATTCCTTGAAACTGACTCAATTATTTTTATTTAATATTTATATAATAACATAAGTTTCCTAAATATACTTATATTATGTTATATTAAATTTTTTACCTACACTTGTACACAATTCCATCTAATGGGTAACGAACTTATCGTTCGTGTGTACGGCGGACCACCACCTCGCGAAACAATGATGGCTTGTTTTTACTTTACCGCCACTCATAGTGGTAATTATGATGGAAACTCTATTTTTTATGATATATAAAATATTTAAGACATAATTATACTTATTTAATAATAATATCATATCTACCTTTTTACCACCTAATCTTTTGGGAAATGATAATGTTTTTCGTGTGTACGTATGGCTTATCATCTCCACGATGTGATGTGATTTATTTTTAATATATATTTCAAATGGGTGGTAATAAGGATAAATTTTATAAATATATATGATATATATAACATAAATATAATTATTTAATTATAATATATCATATACTTTTCTTTCTTTTAATATGACAAGAAAATGAAAGCAACGTTCATGCGTACATATGGTCTACCATCTCTATAAACAATGTATTTCATTTTCTATTTATATATTTTTTAGATAACCATAAATACATATATAATGAATATATATGATATTTGTATCATTTTTATCATTTTGTATATAATTAAATCATTATCTAATTATGAGGACCAAGAACAACAAGTCAAAGCATGTACGAGAAACAAAGCGGTTATTACCCAAAACATAACTTAAAGATGGAATTGTTAATAAGGGGGTAATATAAAGTCTTAAGTAAGTCATATATGGTATTATATATATGAATATGGTTCTTTAAGATATTTATAATAAATTAATATTTATTATACATGATTTTTTCATGAGTATAAAGAGAGTCAAGACATAAGGTAAGGGAATTTCATCTCACTTTTTATTTTCATGAGATACATGTCATATTCAGCACTCTTTTCCTTTGTGTGGTGTATATACTAACCTATGACATGTTATATCATTAATTTAAATTATTTTATTATATAATAATCTTTAATTGATGTTATTATTTCATGGGGTTCACAATTCTTAAGTTACTTAAGTAGTAAGGTATTTATGTCTCACTTTTATTTCTATGGGACACATGCTTTATACACTACTTGTTTCTTTTACGTGGCATATATAATCTCCATGAATGTATTTTATGATTATTATCTAGAATATTATTTTATTTTCATATCCATATAATTTTATTTCTTTCATGGGGCATACAATTCTACTGATTATAAATTGATTAGTATTTATTTCACAGTCACATCAATATTTGGGATTATTTCGTTTTAAGTCTCTGTTGGGGAATATTTATCTTCCATGTTCATATTTTATAAAAAAAATCAAAAAAAAATTACAATGTACTTTTAAAGTTATTTTTACCCATTTTTTACTTTTTACTAAATGGTTTGAAAGGAATCATTTTTTCATTTTCCAAATGAGGTACTTTGTGAATTTTCCGAAAAAAGTATGAAAGAATGTTTTTTTAACTTATATGGCATGAATGAAATTTTCCTCTTTTATGAATCCTTAATGATTTGATGTTTACTCTACAATATTACATAGTTATTTTCAAAGAAAATTTTTTCTTATAAAATTGTACAACATTTTAAGAAAAGAAAATGTTTTCAAATTAGAAAGGATATTTTCCTCAAGAATTGTTTTCAAGTAATATCTCAAAATTATTTTCCATTAAGATAAAATTATTTGATGTTACTTATGTTTTAATGTAGATATGATTCAATGCTACCATTATTATTCTTTCTAATAATGGTTTATGTTAATGATGGAACGATATTTATGAAACCCATTTCTTTCCCATGGGTTATGTTATGATTGAATGATGTTTATGAAACCCATTTCATTCCATTGATTCTAATATGATGAATGATTTATGTTCTTATGGAACACATATGTATGATTTCATTATAATATAGGTGGGACCTATATCTCCCTCCAATGCATTGGGTAAATATTTATATCTCATGATATAGACATAAAAGACTTTGTCCACTAAGATGGTCTTGGAAGTGAACCTTGACTACCAAGATAGTTATGGGAGTGAACCATGACTACCAAGACGGTTATGGAAGTAAACCATGACTACCAAGATGGTATGGGGAGTGAACCCATACTACTATTATGGCCTTGGTAATGATGCTTATACTAATATAGAAATAATTTTTATATGCTTATGTTCCTGCCACAATTCTATGTCTAATTCATATGTTATGATTTTGTGGATTATTTCTTGAATACCTTATGATTCATGTCTTATGAAATACTAATATTTATTCCATGAATCATGTATATGATCTTTGATATTTAGGGTATGATATTCTATTTTCATTATCTTGTTCTCATACCCTTATGTTCATGATATGCTTACATATATCCCTTGTTTACCCTTACTGAGCATCTAAGCTCATCCTTTCTTATATTTATTTTCCCTAGGATACGAAGAAAGGTATTAATTCTGATATATAAAAAAGGGTTCTAGTTATAAAGAATTAGGTAAGAGAATAATTAGATGTGTTATGAACAAGTTGTTTATATTTCCAAGTTTCCAAAGGCACTAAACTAATATGGTATTTGGTCATGTGTTTGTGTAATGTATGAAATGTTCTGAAAAAAAAGATGTAAAATCCATGTATTAAAATCATGGTTCATTATAGTTGGTATCAGAGTAAAGGTTTAGTCAATCTTTGGAAACTAGAATGAGAAAACTTTAGTGATATCCCTAGGGATATTTTTAAGGATATGTCTAGGGACGTCTTTAAGGATAAGCCTAAGGTGTTATTTATTTAAAATTATGTGTCATGATTTAGGAATCCTATAAGTAATTTTTCATTATTATGTGTTTTTATTCTATGATATGGGTTTTTGACACTATGCTTTGTGGTCTTAGTTAATATTGGGAACTAGAAGGAACATGGTTGACATTTAATATTTCAGATGTGGAAATTATAGGCATTATGAAAATAAACATCCTATGTGAAAATATCATGAAGAGAATTGGGAATGTGGTGTGATTATTAGTTATACTAATGAGGATAAAGATATCAAAAATAACATGTGAAAGGTATAATATATTCTAACAGTATTGTTTACATTAAACATAAAAAGAATAATTAGATTAAGGTTGAGGAACTATAAGACATGATTCATATTTCATATTCTAAGAAAGAATAAGATGATGAATTGTGAGTAATGGTCTAAGAATAAAGTTGGATGATTGAAGTGTGTATGTTTTGGAATTAAAAGATTATGTTTTTCATTAAGGATTGAAAAGAATATTTTAAATGGTGATAAAGACTTAGAAAAGTGACTTAATAGCAAGGTTATATTCAGGGGAAACATAAGATTAAGTTAAATATAAACCTTAATATATTCCTAATATTGAGATAATGATATGTGGTTAAAGATATGTTGGATAAGAATAAGTAAATTAGACAGTACTGATTACCTTTGAACTGATTAAGTATTTATTGACAAAGTGGTTTATGTTATCACGAATGGAGTTTAGGACATTTTTTCACTTAAGTGATATGTCCAATGATATTTGGAATAAGGAATCATGCATTATTTAAATAAGTATTTTTGGTAATTCAGGAAGGTATTCATATGTTTGGTATGTAAAAAATAAGAGCTACATTATGATATATGTGGATTTAATGTGAATCTATTTTTGAGAAATCTAATTAACTTATTTATAATGATTTGGAATTTTATATTTTGGAAGGGTTATAAGGTTAAACATTTATGGAACGGTTTATGTTAAACATCATATGAGGTTTTAGCGATTAAAGTATTATCTCTCCATATAAGGATTTTTGTATATTGGATAATTTTTGTTAACCTTTTTTCTTGTGATAAGGACTGATGGAATGATCTATCATTATATTTATAGCTCTCATGAACTACTAATAATTTAGGAATGAAAAATTCACCTTTATTTCTTGTAATAAGAGATGAAGTGTAAATTTATCAAGGAACAACAAAGGTTGAGATTGTACTAAAATCAAGTAAGTATTTCTTCTCATGAAAATTCTTTAACTCTAGGGAAAGGATCTTGAAACCAAAAATGTTATCCCAGTATCTTATTTTCTAATGAATCAAATGGTCCCTTAGAACATCATATATTTAAGATGTTGTGATTTTTAACTTTCTCCTAACCATTTTCTCTATCAATATCCATTAGAACATGATAGTTAGATTTCTCTTCTATGTCCATGATTTCACTTGACACCAATTTTCTCTTATGTGGAAACCTAGTTATGAGTTATTCTGGGTAACCATTAAATTTTCAACTTTCCCATTTTAAAAGGAATTTTTAGTATTCATTTTTACAATGTGGGTTTATATGAAAGGAACTTTCAAGAATTAAACCTTTGATATCCTGATGAATTTCAAGGGCGAAATTCATTTTAAGGGGGGTATAATGAAACACCCCAAGATTTTTTCAAATATTTTTTTTTTTTGAATTAATTTTATCTTTTTGATATTTTTCATTTTATACAATACTAAATAGATATTTTGTTATATGAAAAACACTATGTTTGGATTGCGTTATATGAAACACCAAGTCAGTATTACGCTACATGAAACACTTATATTAGATTACGGTATATGCAACACTATGTTTGGATTGTGTTACACATAACTCCAAGTTCTTTTGATATCTTGCATTACACAAAAGACCGAGTTTTATCAAACAATAGAATATTATTAAAATATTATTATTTAATAAAATAAGATATAACCTAGTAGTTAAATTAGAAATTATGAATAGTATTAACTAACTTATGAAAATATAATATTTATAATATGAATTCATTGGTTACTAATTAATTATAAATGAAAATATATACCAATTGATTATAAAGAAAAGAGTTTTATTTTTATGCTCTCAAAGTCATTTTGTCTTAATAAATTAAATTAATTAAAATTATTTAATGATATTAATGAAATATATATGTTATATATTCAATAAAATATTTTTTATAATCATACAATAGATTTTATAGGCATAAGATAAGAACAAACCCAATTTTATGTGTAAAACCCTATATTTTTTAAAAGGGTAATTTTATCACATTTTAATGGAAATCCCATTTTAAATCTAATTTTTGACACATTTATATTTTTATATGAAAAAATAAAATTCTTAATTGAAATTGGGATATCAAAATTTAATTCGGTATAATTTTTGATATTTTTCTGATAAGTTTCATGTTTTTATGAATATTGAAAAATATTGAATATTACTTAAAAATCACTTTTTCGTCAAAATAATTTATAGTGTTTAATTATATATTAGACTATTTTTGAAGTAAAATTAGATCAAATTTTTATAATTTAATTCAATTTAGGTCATTGTAATCAATTTCACATTAAATTTGTATATAAAAACATGTCAACCTTTTTGGGTGAATATGACATGCTAGGGGTGTGTTAAGTGAATTGGTTTAAAGTTATCTTATTGTATGTAGTTTCTTAAAGTCACAGTTATGAATAATATCAAAATTGACCCTTATGATATTTTATGAAAATAATATTTTATTAAATTATTTAAAAATCATAAAAATATTAACTAAGGAAAATGGGATGAGATATGGTCAAAAATATATTAAATTTTCCATTTATGTTCTAATTGAAACTTTATGTATAAAAATTTCATCCTCTTAATATTAAAAACTTTATTATCATAGTTAAAATTAAAATAGGTTAACTAAGGGTTAATTAAAAAAGATAAGGTTTAAAATTACATCAAAACTTATCTAAAATTTATTTATTGATGATATTAAAACATTATATCATCTGAGCTTCGGATATATGACCTTTTGGGGGTGTTTGGATTGAGTTTTAATTTATTATAAATTAATATTTTTGAGAGTTTCCAAAAGTGTCTCTCCCCTCTCTTATAAAAGGGAACCTCTCCTTATCTTTTATTAACACATCTAAAGCCCTTTGGATCAATAAAAATTTTCCCAATTCTCCTCCCAACATCCTTACCTTCATCCTAGAAGCCTTTTTTGGTAATAAATCCAACCAAAGAAGTCCTTTTGTGGAAATCAAAAGGAGATACACAAAGAATAGGTAATGTTCATACACTAATACAAAAACGGGCTTTATCAGTGCTCAAAACGGGATTTATCAGTGCTAAAAAAGCATTGTAGAGGTCAGTGCTGATAAAGGGGGGTCCCCATTATCAGTTCTAAAAAAGCACTGATAAATGCTCTGTCTGCTGCAAAAAAAAATCTGTAGCAGCACACCCAAACAATACCTGCAAATAATTCAGCATCTCAATATACCCATACAAAATTAACACATAAATCATAATCTAATTACACCAAGTATACCCATACATCATTAACACATAATTCATAAGTTAATTAAATACATAAAGAATTCTATTCAGAATTCAAGGGGTTGGGGAGGTTGTTCAGGGGTTTCGGGTGGCTGTCCAAGGGGGGTAGGGGGTGTTCGGGGGGATGGGGGTGTCCAGGGGGTTGGGGGCGGTCCAGGAGGTTTGGGGATGTCCAAGGTGGGTGGTTGTGTACAGGGGGGTGGGGGTGTCTAGGTGGTGGGGTGGTGTCTAGGAGGGGGTGTCCAGGTGGGGGGGGGGGGGGTTCCAGGGGGGTGGGCTGGTGTCCAGGGTGTCGGGGGGGCTTTCTAGGGGGTGGGTGGGGTGTCCGGGGGGTGGGGGTGGTACGGGGGGTGGTGGGGCTGTCCAAGGGGGGTGGGTGGTGTCCAGTAGGGTGGGATGGGGGATTCCAGGGGGATTGGGGTGTCCAGGGGGTGGGGGGCAGTCCAGGGTGTTGGTAGGGCTATCCAAGGGGGTGGGGTGGTGTCCAAGGTGGGGGTGTCCAGGTGGGGGGCTTTCTATGGGGTGTCCATGGGGGTGGGCTGGTGTCCAGGGTGTCGGGGGGGGATTTCTAGGGGTGGGGGGATGTCTGGGGGGTCTAGGGGGTTGGTGGGGCTATCCAAGGGGGGTGGGATGGTGTCTGGGAGGGTGGGGGTGGTCGTCCATGGGTGGGGGTGTCCAGAGGGTGGGGGTATGCAGGTGGTGGGGTGGTGTCAAGGAGGGGTGGGGGTATCGTCCAGGGGGTGGTAGTTGTCCAGGGGGGTGGGGGTGTCCAGGGGGGCTGTCTGAGGTGGGGGGCTGTCCATGGGCGTGTCCAGGGGGTGGGGTGTCCAGGGGGGTGGGGGCGGTCTAGGGGGTTGGTGGGGTTGACTCTTACAAATCAAAAAGGACCCATGGATCATTCTCATAATGGATCAAGACAATCTGAATGCGTTTGGTAAGATTTTCGTAGGTCAGTTGTTTTTTTTCACTTAAAATTGTGTCCAATTTAAACAAAAGAGAGACCCTTTGAGTGGTATCAGCCACACCGTGCCTCAGATTGAGGCAGGGATGACTCATACATGTCACAAAGGACTCGTGGATCATTCTCCTAAAATATCAAGACAATCCGAATGTGTTTGGTTGAATTTCCGTAGGTCAGTTGTTGTTTTCACTTAAAAATTTGTTCATTTTAAACAAAAGTGAGACCCTTTGAGTGGTACCGGCCACACCGTACCTCGGATTGAGGCGGGGATGACTATTTAACGTCACAAAGGACCCTTGTATCATTATCCTAAAGGATCAAGACAATCCGAATGTGTTTGGTCGTATTTCCGTAGGTCAGTTGTTGTTTTCACTTAAAATTTTGTCCATTTTAAACAAAAGAGAGACCCTTTGAGTGGTACCAGCCACACCGTGCCTATTATTAAGGTGGGGTTGACTTTTAAATTTCAGAAAAGACTCTTGGATCATTCTCCTAAAAGATCAAGACACTCTGAATGCGTTTGGTCAAATTTTCATAGGTCAGTTGTTGTTTTCACTTAAAAATTTGTCCATTTTAAACAGAAGAGAGACCCTTTGAGTGGTACCAGCCACACCGTGCCTTGGATTGAGGAGTGGATTACTCGTACACATCCCCAATGCACCCTTGGATCATTATCTTAAATGATCAAGAAAATCTTAATGCATTTGGTTGGATTTCCATAGGTCAGTTGTTGTTTTCACTTAAAATTGTGTCCATTTTAAAGAAAAGAGAGACCCTTTGAGTGGTACTGGCCACACTGTGCCTCAGATTGAAGCGGGGATGACTTTTTCACATCACAAAGGACCTTTGGATCATTATCCTAAAGTATCAATACAATCTGAATGCTTTTGGTTAGATTTCCATAGGTCAGTTGTTGTTTTCACTTAAAAATTTGTCCATTTTAAACAGAAGAGAGACCCTTTGAGTGGTACCGGCCACACCATGCCTCGTATTAAGGAAGAGATGACTCATAAACTTCAAAAAAGACCCATGTATTGTTATCATAAAATATCAAGATAATCCAAATGTTTTTGGTTGAATTTCCGTAGGACAGTTGTTGTTTTCACCTAAAAAAAATTTCCATTTTGAACAAAAGTGAGACCCTTTGAGTGGTACCGGCCACACCGTGCCTCAGATTGAGGCGGGTATGACTTTTTCATGTCAAAAATTACCCTTTGATCGTTCTCATAAAGGATCAAGACAATAAAAATGCATTTGATCAGATTTTCATAGGTCAGTTGTTGTTTTCACTTAAAAATTTGTCCATTTTAAACAAAAGAGAGACCCTTTGAGTGGTACCAGCCACACCATGCTTCGGATTGAGGTGGGGATGACTCGTACGCATAAAAAAGGACCTTTTTATCGTTATAATAAAATATCAAGACAATCCGAATGCGTTTGGTTGAATTTTTGTAGGTCAGTTGTTGTTTTCACTTAAAAATTTGTCCATTTTAAACAGAAGAGAGACCCTTAAGTGGTACCGGCCACACCGTGACTCATATTGAGTCAATTATTACTCATACACATCCCCAAATCACCCTTTGATCATTATATTAAAGGATCAAGGCAATCCTAATGCTTTTGGTCAGATTTCCGTAGGTCAATTGTTGTTTTCACTTAAAATTGTGTCCATTTTAAGGAAAAGAGAGACCCTTTGAGTGGTACCGGCCACACCGTGCCTCAGATTGAGGAAGGGATGCCTCATTCACGTCACAAAGGACCCTTGTATCATTATACTAAGGGATCAACACAATATGAATGCGTTTGGTCATATTTCCGTAGGTCAGTTGTTGTTTTCAATTAAAAATTTGTCCATTTTAAACAGAAGAGAGACACTTTGAGTGGTACCAGCCACACCATGCCTCGGATTGAGGCGGGGATTACTCATAAATGTCAAAAGTTACCCATGTATAGTTCTCCTAAAATATCAAGAAAATCCTAATGTGTTTGGTTGAATTTATGTAGTGAAGTTGTTGCTTTCACTTAAAAATTTGTCCATTTTAAACAGAAGAGAGACCCTTTGAGTGGTATTGGACACACCGTGCCTTGGATTGAGGTGGGGATGACTCTTTAACATCAAAAGGGACTCGTGTATCATTATCCTAAAGTATCAATACAATCCAAATGCATTTGGTCAGATTTCTGTAGGTCAGTTGTTGTTTTCACTTAAAAATTTGTCCATTTTAAACAAAAGAGAGACCCTTTGAGTGGTATCGGCCACACCGTGCCTTGGATTGAGTCGGTAATGACTCTTAAACGTCACAAAGGACCCTTGGATTGTTATCCTAAAAGATCAAGACAATCCAAATGTGTTTGGTCAAATTTCCGTAGGTCAGTTGTTGTTTTCACTTAAAAATTTATCCATTTTAAATAGAAGAGAGACCCTTTGAGTGGTACCGGCCACACCATGCCTTGTATTGAGGTGGGGATCACTCATACACGTCCCCAACGCACCCATGGATCATTATATTAAATGATAAATACAATCCGAATGAGTTTAGTCAGATTTTCATAGGTTAGTTGTTGTTTTCACTTAAAATTGTGTCCATTTTAAAGAAAAGAGAGACCCTTTGAGTGGTACCGGCCACACCGTGCCTCATATTGAGGCAGGGATGAATCTTTCACATCAAAAAGGACTTGTGGATTGTTTTCCTAAATGATAAACAGAATACAAATGCGTTTGGTCAGATTTTCATACGTCAGTTGTTGTTTTCACTTAAAAATTTGTCCATTTTAAACAGAAGAGAGACCCTTTGAGTGGTACCGGACACACCGTGCCTAGAATTGAGGAAGGGATGAATTATAAACGTTGAAAAGGACCTATGTATCTTTATCCTAAAAGATCAAGACAATCCGAATGCGTTTGGTCGAATTTCCGTAGGCCAGTTGTTGTTTTCACTTAAAAATTTGTCCATTTTAAACAAAAGAGAGACCCTTTGAGTGGTATCAGCCACACCGTGCCTCAGATTGAGGCGGGGATGACTTTTGAATGTCAAAAAGGACTTGTGGATAGTTCTCCTAAAGGATCAAGACAATCCGAATGCTTTTGGTTGGATTTCCGTAGGTCAGTTGTTGTTTTCACTTAAAAATTTGTCCATTTTAAACAAAAGAGAGACCCTTTGAGTGGTACCGGCCACACTGTGCCTCATATTGAGGCAGGGATGACTTTTACACGTCCCAAAGGACCCGTGGATCATTCTCCTAAAGGATCAAGACAATCCGAATGCGTTTGGTCGAATTTTCGTAGGCCATTTGTTGTTTTCACTTAAAAATATATTAATTTTAAACAGAAGAGAGACCCTTTGAGTGGTACCAGTCACACCGTGCCTCGGATTGAGGAGGGGATTACTCGTACATGTCTCCAACATTCCTGTTGATCATTATCTTAAATGATCAAGACAATCCAAATGTGTTTGGTAGTATTTCTGTAGGTCAGTTGTTGTTTTTACTTAAAATTGTGTCCATTTTAAAGAAAAGAGAGACCCTTTGAGTGGTACCGGCCACACCGTGCCTCATATTGAGGTAAGGATGACTCTTTCACATCACAAAGGACCCTTGGATCGTTTTCCTAAAGTATCAACACAATCTAAATGCTTTTGGTCAGATTTTCGTAGGTCATTTGTTGTTTTCACTTAAAAATTTGTCCATTTTAAACAGAAGAGAGACCCTTTGAGTGGTACCGGCCATACCGTGCCTCAGATTGAGGCGGGGATGACTCTTACACATCAAAAATGACTCGTGGATTGTTCTCCTAAAATATCAAGACAATCTGAATGCATTTGGTTGAATTTCCGTAGGTCAGTTGTTGTTTTCACTTAAAAAGTTGTCCATTTTAAACAGAATAGAGACCCTTTGAGTGGTACCATCCACACCATGCCTTATATTGAGGCGAGGATGACTCATTCATGTCAAAAAGGACTCGTGGATCGTTCTCCTAAATTATCAATACAATCCTAATGCGTTTGGTTGGATTCCGTAGGTCAGTTGTTGTTTTCACTTAAAAATTTGTCCATTTTAAACAGAAGAGAGACCCTTTGAGTGGTAACGACCACATCGTGCCTCGGATTGAGGTGGGGATGACTCATACACGTCCCCATCACACCCATGGATCATTCTCTTAAAGTATAAACACAATACGAATGTTTTTTGTCGGATTTTCATAGGTCATTTGTTGTTTTCACTTAAAATTGTGTCCATTTTAAAGAAAAGATAGACCCTTTGAGTGGTAATGGACACACCATGCCTCGAATTGAGACAGAAATGACTCATACACATAAAAAAGGACCCTTGGATCATTTTCCTAAAGGATAAACACAATCTGAATGCGTTTGGTCAGATTTCTATAGGTTAGTTGTTGTTTTCACTTAAAAATTTTTCCATTTTAAAGAAAAGAGAGACCCTTTGAGGGGTTATGGCTACACCGTGGCTCGGATTGAGTTGGGGATGACTCATGCACGTCAAAAATGACATGTGTATCGTTCTCCTAAATGATCAACACAATCCAAATGCATTTGGTCAGATTTACGTAGGTCAGTTGTTGTTGTCACTTAAAAATTTGTCCATTTTAAACAGAAGAGAGACCCTTTGAGTGGTACCGGCCACACTGTGCCTTGGATTGAGTTGGGTATGACTCTTAAACGTCAAAAAGGACCCATGGATCATTTTCCTAAAGTATCAACACAATACGAATGCATTTGGTCAGATTTCCGTAGGTCAGTTGTTGTTTTCACTTAAAAATTTATCCATTTTAAAGAAAAGAGAGACCCTTTGAGTGGTACCGGCCACATTGTGCCTCGGATTGAGGTGGGGATGACTCTTACACATACCCAATGAACCTATGGATCATTATCTTAAAGGATAAACACAATCCTAATGAATTTGGTCAGATTTCCGTAGGTCAATTGTTGTTTTCACTTAAAATTGTGTTCATTTTAAACAAAAGAGAGACCCTTTGAGTGGTGTCGGTCACACAGTGCCTCGGATTGAGGCGTGGATGACTCATGCACATCCCCAATTCACCCTTAGATCATTATCTTAAAGGATCAACACAATATGAATGTGTTTGGTCAGATTTCCATAGGTCAGTTGTTGTTTTCACTTAAAAATATATCCATTTTAAAGAAAAGAGAGACCCTTTGAGTGGTAATGGCCACACCGTGCCTCGGATTGAGGTGGGGATGACTCGTACATATCCCCAATTCACCTGTGGATAGTTCTATTAAAGGATCAACACAATATGAATGCGTTTGGTTGGATTTCTGTAGGTCAGTTGTTGTTTTCACTTAAAAATCTGTCCATTTTAAACAAAAGAGAGACCCTTTGAGTGGTACCGACCACACCGTGCCTCAGATTGAGGCGGGGTTAACTCGTACACATCCCCAACACACCCGTGTATCGTTCTCTTAAAGTATAAACACAATCCAAATTATTTTGGTTAGATTTCTGTAGGTCAGTTGTTGTTTTCACTTAAAAGTCTGTCCATTTTAAACAAAAGAGAGACCCTTTGAGTGGTTCATCATTCTTGCATGTTGTTGGTGCATATCATTTGTTAAAATGTAAAATTGACTCATTTGATAAATGATTTTTTATTTAATAATAATTACAATATTCCTACGAACATTTACATACAAAATTGTGTCATCTTTTGATCCCCTAAACCCCTCTCAAAAATTACCTCCAATTGTACACGTCCCCAAGTCAGATCTTCATGTTATTTTTGTACAATATATCATCATGTATGAGGCCCACTTGTTTCTGAACATATCTATATCATCTTGTGAGTATGAGGCTTTTTGGCAGTCAGAGTAGTATTTCAAAATATAAAAATAAAGAATTAATAAATAAATTAAATGAACTAGTAGTTGTTTTTAAAAATACCTCTTTAGGGATGCTTGTTTCTTGATGAAAAATGATCTCCTTTATAAATTTACAAACATAATACCTGCAATCATTATCATTTGTTTGTTTTGGACACTGTAAAAAATTGATCATTAGGAGAATAAGTAACTTGTGTTGATATGTGTTTGGATAGTGAAATTTTATTATATATACCCTGATATTTGTTCAGATGTAGTACTTGCTCACCTCCTTATGCTTAGACCATGTCCTCATTCCTTTTTTTAGACAATAATGATACACCACCCTATCATAATAGAATTCTTAGTAAAAGATAATATAAATTATATTACTTGATGTTTAGACCTAAAAAGTAGGATGTAGTGTCTTACATATTCACAAACTCCATCATGTGTGGTCAGTTTGATGGATATCCTTGCTTTGAATCCATAAAATAAATCTTTGGAGTATCCAAGTTCACCGCAATTAGCATCCAATGTTGCCTAAAAACAAAAAAAGGAATAAGTAATAAAAGAAGTCAAAATATAATTGATATGCTTTAATCGTAGAGTTTTACCCCTGCATGGTTGGTATTAAGAAGAGTATGTCATCTGTAATCTTGCTTTCAAATGTTTTCAGCAAGTTGTTCACTATTTCATTCTTTTTTTATGGCTCTATTTTCATTAGATGTGATGATGTGGTATGAGGACTAACAAGTCCAAATTTTGGCTCATGGGAAAATTCCTTCAACTATTTTTCATATATACATCTGTCAATAATATAAAATGCATTTAGTCATAATTTTCACATTAGATCAGCTTTTAGAAAATAAATTCACAAAAACGTACCTCATATATATATTTACAACTGTGACGCCTAGCCAACCATTTTCAAGGATCTCATTTACATTTTCAGCAGCAATAAAATCTTGACTTTCCACACTATATATATTCTCTTCGAAAACCACTATATGACTACTACCACCTCTTAGCTTCGTATCCACATGAGTCTTCAATGCTAGTAAATGTGGATAGAGAACAAGTGTTGTTATTGTGCTTTCAGTAGCTCCTTGGGATCGGTTGGTCGATCCTTTAGATGGTTTTGAGCCGACGTTTGTCACCCCCTTCCCTTTCTCCGTCTATAATAACATTCATTGGTTCAGACCCTTTTTTCATTAATTGTTAAAGGTTTAGCTTGAAAAAAAGGAAATAAATACCTCTTTGGCCACATGTACTCTTAAAAGTTGTGACGACCATGCAATGAATGTCCCAATATCCTTTTTGACCGTATGAATATCGTCGTCATCAATTGGAATAGGTAGCTCTACATTTGGCTCATGAGCTACAGTAATTGTCACTTTCAGATGATCTTTCGGAAGTGGTCTATTATGCAGCGTGTCATCTGGGATGTTGAACACTGTATCCCTCTCTACAAGGTGATAGGTGGGTGTTGATAGATATAAATCACAATCATTATCACCTTATAGAAGATCAGTACAGGAAAAGTATCAGTGTTTTTCTGATTCACATTTCATGGGAACAATTATTAGAATATTGATTACCACAGCTGAGACATCTCTTTGAGGGGAATGGCTCATCTCAAAGATGGTGGGGGTGGGGCAGGATCTTCACACGCTGTTTATTCATGAGTTGTGTCTTCTCCTTTCTTCCCACCCATAAAAGTTGCTATCAACTCTCCCTGCCATTGAAATCGTTCTTCAACGGTTGCTAGTTTTTTTCTCATTTGTTTCAATGTTTCATCTCTATCATCCATTTTTTTTCTTCTCAAAATATACTCAGGGTGTCACCCCAAACCCCGCACCCCTGACACAACCATATTTTTATGGATGCTTCAAATCCGTTGATAATAGGTCTGCATCCACTACAGGAGTAGATAATTCCTGTGATTGTCGGATATAGGAAAATAACTAATTATTTTTATGTAATAACAATTTAAAACAAATCTTTTTATCTTCGTGTCATACTTACACAAATTTCCCACACTTTTTGTGTGTTCTTGTCTACTAAATTCCCTTCCTTATTCACACATGCCTCCTTCCAAAGCACATGACGTGGGATGGAAGTGTATTTGGTTTTAGACTCATCAATCTACATATAAATATAGAAAGATAATTATGAGTGATGGTTTGAAAACCAAAAGGATTTACTCCATCTATAGATAACGCAAGATGAAGGTTTCTCGGCTCTTTTCCAAATTCAGGATACTCATGATCAATTTTCTTCCATTGAGGAGAGTCAGTTGGATGACGTAATTTTCCATCTTTATTTCTTTTATCTGCATGCCACGACAATTGTCTTGCAGTTTCTTCACTTCCATATAGATGCCTAAACCTTGGAATGATTGGAAAGTACCATACAACTTTCGTAGGATTGGATTCATCTTTCTTTTATCAAGAAGCACCACACTTTGGGCATTCTGTAAGTAATTTTTTCTCCTTGAAAAACAATATACATTCTTTCGTGCAAGCATGTATTCTTTCCGAAATCATACCCATCGAGCATAGAATTTTTTTAGCTTCATATGTCCGGCTTGGGAGCTCATTATCTTCAGGTAGAATGTCATTCAAGAGAGAAAGTAGTTCCGTAAAATTGACATCACCCATCCGTTGTCTGCTTTCAATTTATACAACTTTAGTACAGCTGACAATGTTGTATACTTGGTGCAACCAGCATACAATGGCATCTTTGCAAAACTCTTTAACTTCTAAAATAATTTTGGGCAATCACGGAGTTCATCTTCAATTGTATTTGTCATTTCCTCAATACGATCTTCATCATCATTGAAATCTATAATCACATCCTCCATACGGTCTTATTCATTATCCATATTTGTATTCATATCTGATGATCCATAAAACACAGTTTTATCCCAGCCAGTAGCTACATTCGCTTTTTCTCCATGTTTATTCCAACATTTATAACTCTGATCTATTCTGTGACATATCAAATGTTCTTCCAACTCCTATGGAGTAAGTAGTTTAGAATAACAACAACGTAAACACAGACAAAGGATTTGAGAAGGATCCTTTGCGTGATCCTTTGCAAATTTGATGAACTCTTTCACTTCGTTCTCATACTCTATTGTCAAACTATTAGCATCCATCCAATATTTATTCATCTTCATCCTATTTGAATCTCAAATATTAGTATTTATGGTTCAAGTACACAAAACAATACTTCCAAATACAGTAGAAGAGAACCACTTCCTTATAAAAATAGAGATTAATAGAGCGTAACCATTAGTATTTATTCATCTTCATTAAATATAATTACTTTAGATTCATTATAGTTTCCTCAAATCACCCCAGAATAAACACAAGAATAATCAAGAATGATACATCTACCACTCCTAGGTCTCTGCCCTACATTCAATATCATCATGCCTAAATACCCATATATCCACACATACACATGTCACAAACACATAAAAAACCATATTCACATCAGAACCAAAGTACCAATATGGATTTCAATCAGGTTACTTGACTCAAGTGGTGGTGTGTAAGAAATAATAAGAAAATATAATAAGTATATAGTCACACATAAATCTCAAACTAGTTTTAATAATCCAATAAACCCAAGGTATCATTCCATCTATCAGAATACTCTGAAGGAGCCCATATGCGACAGTAGTCCTAGGTGGTGAAGGTTCCTGAGGAGGAAGGGGCGAACACGCACCTATCGGGGTTTGAGTTCAGGTCACTGAGGTTGAAGGTGGCCCGATACTCCTACAATGGTTCATTTAATGTTTCACAAACCATGTCCTGGTACCCTAGGATGTTAACCCACTATTGGTGTAAGTGAAATTTTTCCTGATGATCATGCCAAGAAGAAATGGAAACCAAGAGGGGAGAGTGGTTCAAAATATCTCAAGCAATATGGAAAAACATGGTATTTTAGAATAGGTTAGTGTCTTTCATGTTGGATAGACACCTATCCAATAGACTCCACAAGCGGTGATGGCCCCTACAGTTGTTGCACCACGTGAAACTGTCACCTAAGAAGCTGAGATCAATGAGGCCCTTACCATCCATGAACTGAACAAACTCCATTATGGCCTTCCTCTGGAATGGGCTTCTACCTTTCCTTTCCTTTGGGTTGTAAATGAATATAAAGTCACCCCCAAAAAACAATGGATAGTGTTCGGGATCGAAGTTATTTTGTTCAATCCATAGAGATTCCCTTTGAAGAGGGTCATAGCTTCCAAAAACAAAATTCATAAGGAAGGAGGTGTCACCGTTGGACACCTTGGTAGTGATGAATTGATTACAATCTTGAACAGTCTCAACAACATATTTATTGTGCCAAAATACCCATTTGTGTCTATTTGAGGGGACAGAGTGTAGAAATCCATGCAACTTAATCTTCCAGGAGAATTCTATGATTATTATAGGGTTTTTTTTTTGTTATTTGACAACAACAACAATGACATTATGCTTTTTGATTTCTATGGTGAGGAAGTCTGATTTAACATGGGAACTAAGACCATGAGCATTACATATGAAGATAATAATGATGGGTAGGAAAGGGCTCTGGCATTGGATCTAGAGTTAGTAGCCTTATTTAAGTGGGATGATGATCTCTCATTGAGGTCCTTTGATTTTGAACATGTTCATAATCCCTTCTGGTTGGTAAGCTTCATATTAGTGAGAGATAAGGATCCAAAGGGGCAGGGGAAGGATGGGTAATGAAACTTGGGGGTTGGTGAGGGAGTTCTCTCTAGATCAATAAGTATTTGGAGCTGGATGACAGGCTCAGAGCCAAGGGAGACAGAACAAACACTGCTAGGAAGGGGTCTGGCCACTACAAAGAAGCAGTCAGTAACCTCGGTGAGGGAGAAGGATAGAGATGGAGGTAGGGGTGGAAAGTCTAGAAATATTGGTGGTCTGGGAATCATTCCATACAAGTGCACTGCCAGACAAAGTCACTTAGATAGCATGAAGGAAATAAGGGGGGAACCCCTCGAAGAAAATAGGGTTCAAGCATTGGATGACCTAGAAATGCATCAGAACCGGGTGGTGTTGTCCTTAAAGAAAAAGGTTATCCTTCATTCCTTACTTTACGGTGACATGGTATTGGATCTAAGGTAATCGATGATACCTAGGAGGAATCTAGTGAAATTGTAATCCAAGTGGGAAGGACCTTAAATTTTTCATAAACTTCACTCTGATAGTGTAAACTCATTGATCACCATTAATGATGAGCATATCAATCTTTCCACCAATACTAGGTTTCTCAAGAGATATTTTACATGAATAAACCATCCCTTTAGTCTGAGATATATGTATTTGAACTAAAAATACAACATCCTAGTTATATGTTGTTTCATGTGGTGTTGAGCTGCCACAAGCCCCTTCTCACATCAGGTCGTTATTCTTGCATGACACACCAAAAATTCTGGGACACACCCCCTTTGTTCCATGAATCATGAACTTAAACATTTTTCATACTCTACCCATGTTTCACATAGTGTAGGGACTCTATGTATATAAAATTCAACTCACCCTCACTATATGTTCTAGTTGCATGATATGAAACTGTGTGACATTTTGGTAAAATATATTCAACCTTAAAATACATTATCATAATCTTAATCACAAGCTATTAAAATGTGTGTCCAATGTTCTCATTGCATGAAGTTAAAAAACATGGTCCATGTCCCTATTGTATGATATAAAACTTTTAAATGAATTTATCCTTCAACCTAGAGGGATACCTCTTTCCAATGTCGATCACTTACCGCACCATATTGAAGAACTAAATAAGGATTTATTTCCATTTAATATCATGGGATATCAAGAGACTAAAAAATTATATATCATTGGCTCAGCTCACTCATTGAACTACCTCAACACTTCCATCAATGAAAACAAGTTTTTCTCTCACTCACGGATGCACTCCGTCTATTAAAAAATTAAATTCAATCTATTAAAAAAACAAAACATTGTGGTCATCCATTTTTTAAAATATATATTTCATTTTTTATAAATGAAAAAATTCACAAGGAATTCTATTTTCCTAACTTAATCTAATTTTATAAAAATAACAACACACGTATTAAGAAATACCTTTTAAATAAAATCAACCCATGTCAAACATTCCCCAAAGATTCCACATTTTGATTTACAGTAAAAAAACTATACTAATAGAAAATCCTAGAATAATGGAGTAATGATAAAAGAAAAAATAAATAATCAAGGTTAGAGAAAAAATAAACTGTAGAAAAAGTAAATAATAAAGGTAATCGATGGGATTAACTCATAATCACAAAATCATACATTAAAATAATTATGGGAAAGAAACTAATTTTAATTGGAGAAACATAGGATGATATCTGACCTATAGGTTCTAATGGAAATTGACTCACTCACGGAACACCACCTGGTTATGTGACCAGACAATAAATATAAATGAGGCCTCTTGGGGACATCAAAAATAGACTCAAGTGATCACCTCAAGGCTAACTAGAGTAGAACCCATTTGACTACTCACAAATCTAAGGTCTCCCATGTACCAACTACCAAACATAAAGCAAAGTATTCATCACAATCATCAATAGTAAAATCCCAAAATCAAAAAATGATTTGGAAAACATGCCTTAAACATATAATTAACTTATTTTAGGTATATCTAGAACCTTGTTTTGAGGTACATCAATGTGAAGATCGAGGGCGGTGGAGGTCTGGCAATGTGAAGATCGAGGGCGGCGGAGGTCCGGCACGCGAAGCTTAGCGGGTGGCGGAGGACCGGCAATGCGAAGATCGAGGGCGGCGGAGGTCCGGCAACGTGAAGCTCAGCGGGTGGCGGAGGTTCGGCAAAGCGAAGCTCGAGGGCGGTGGAGGTCCAGCAATGTGGAGCTCAGCGGGCAGCGGAGGTCCGGCAACGAGAAGCTCGAGGGCGGCGGAGGTCCGGCAACGCGAAGCTCAGCGGTCAGCGGAGGGGAGTCACAGGGTTCCAGTACCGCGAGAGCTTTAGGTCGTGATAAAACAAGGTCATTGTGCAACCGACTTTATAAAAAAAATGGACTACGGTTTTATCATCGCTTTTTTTAGCACTAATAATGGTCCTCTTTATCAGTGCTACAAAAGCACTGATAAATCCTTCCTGTATCAGTGCTAACGCTGATAAAGGGTCTTTTTATCAGTTCTTTTTTAGCACTGATAAAGGTTACCCTGTATCAACACTAAAATTTTAGTGTTGATACAGGGTTTCTTTATCAGCGTTTTTGCTTAGCGCTGATATAAGGTGGTTCTTCCCTTGTCCGTTTTTGTAGTAGTGATCAACAAACGTTTTTGTTTTATTTCTTCCTTGAACCCCACTAAATTATTTTTATTTCATGTTTATATAATAACATCAGTATCCTAAATATACTGATATGTTTCTATATTAAATTTTTGACCTACACTTTCACACACTTCCATCTAATGGGTAACAAACTTATCGTTCGTGTGTACGATGGACTACCGCCTCACGAAACAATGATTGTTCGTTTTTCCTTTACCGCCTCTCATGGTGAACATTATGATGAAAAATATATTTTTTATGATATATATTATATTTATGACATAATTATACTTATTTAATGATAATATCATATCTACCTTTTTACCACCTAATCTTTTGGGAAATAATAACGTCTCTTGTGTGTACGTATGGCTTACCATCTCCACAATGATATGTGATTCGTTTTTCATATATATTTCACATCGGTGGTAATAAGGATGGATTTTATTAATATATATGATGTATATAACATAAAAATTATTCTTTAATTATAATATATCATATAATTTTCTTTCTATTAATATGACAAGAAAATAAAAGCAGTGTTCATGCGTACGTGCAGCCTACCATCTCCATAAATAGTATGTTTCATTTTCTATTTCTATCTTTTATAGATAACTATATATATATATAATATTATATTTTTATAATTTTTATCATTATGTATATAATTAAATCATGATCTTTGTATGAGTACCAATAACAATAAGTCAAAACATGTATAAGAAACAAAGCGATTATTACCCGAAACATGACTTAAACATGGAATTATTAATAAGAGGGTAATATAAAGTCATAAGTAAGTCATATATGGTATTATATATATGAATTTGGTTCTTTAATATATTTATAATAAATTTATATTTATTATACAGAAGTTTTTCGTGAGTACGACGAAATTCTAGACATAAGGTGAGGGAATTTCATCTCACTTTTTATTTTCGTGAGATACATGCCATATTCACCACTCTCTTCCTTTGTGTAATGTATATACTGACATGTGACATGTTATATCATTAATTTATTTTAGTTAATGATATTAAAATCTTTAATTAGTGTTATTATTTTATGGGTTTCACGATTCTAAAGTTACTCAAGTAGTAAGGGGTTTATGTCTCACATTTATTTTTATGGGACACATGCCTTATACACTACTTGTTTCTTCTATGTGGAGTATATAATTCCCATGAATGTATTTTAAAATTCTTATACAAAATATTATGTTATTTTTATATCCATATAATTTTATTTCTTTCATGGGGCATACGACTCTATTGATTATAAATTGATCAGTATTTATTCCAGTCTCATCAATATTTGAGATTATTTCGTTTTAAGTCTATGTTGGAGAATATTTATCTTCCATGTTCATGTATTCTAAAAAAATTAATATGTATGTTTAAATTAATTTTTACCCATTTTTTTTATTTTTACTACACAGTTTGAAAGGAATTTTTTTTTTGTTATCCAAATAAGGTACTTTGTGACTTTTCTGGAAAAAGTAAAAAGGGAATGTTTTTAAAACTTATATGAAATAAACAGAATTTTCTACCATCATGACTCCTTAATTATTTGAATATTCCCCTACAATCTTATAAGGTTATTTTTAAAGAAAATTCTTTCATTTAAAATTGCACAGCATTTTGAAGAAAATAAATTTTTTTCAAAGCAGAAAGGATATTTTCCTCAAGAATTATTTTCAAGTAATCTCTCAAAAATATTTTCCATTAAGATAACATTATTTGATGTTACTTATGTTTTACTAGAGATATTATTCAATTCTACCATTCTTATTCTTTCTAATAATGGTTTATGTTTATGATGGAATGATATTTATGAAACTCATTTCTTTCTCATGGGTTATGTTATGATTGAATGATATTTATGAAAATCATTTCATTCCATTGGTTCTAATATGATGAATGATCTATGTTATTGTGGAACACATATGTATGATTTTATTATGAGATTGGTGGTACCTATATCTCCCTCCAATGCATTGGGTAAAGATTTATATCTCATGAGATAGACATAAAGGAACTTTTCTGCTAAGATGGTCTTGGGAGTGAACTTTGACTGCCAAGATAGTTATGGGAGTGAACCATGACTACCAATATGGTATGGGGAGTGAACGCATACTACTAAGATGGAATTTTTAGTGATGTATTGACTACTATGGAAATAATTTTTATATATTTATGTTTCGGATACAATTCTATGTCTTATTCCTATGTTATGATTTCATGGATTATTATTTTGAATCCCTTATGATTTATGTATTATGAACTTCCAATATTTATTCTATGACTCATGTATATGATATTTGATATGCAGGGTATGGTCTTCTATTTTCAAAATCATGTTCTCATATCCTTATGTTGATTATATGCTTACATATGTCCCATGTTTACCCTTACTGAGCATCTAACCTCACCCATTATTATGTTTATTTTCCCTAAGATATGAAGAAAGGTTTTGAGTCTGATATATCAAAAAGGGTTCTAGTTATGAATAATTAGGCAAAAGAATAAGTAGATGTGTTATAAACCAGTTTTTTATGTTTCCAAGTTTCCAAAGGCACTAAACTTATATGATCTTTGGGTGTGTGTTTGTGTAACGTATGAAATGTTTCGAAAAAAGGATATAATATCCATGTATGAAAATCATGGGTAGTTATAGGATAAAACAAAATATATACTATAATTTTAGAAAAGGATTGTATAGTAATTCTATAGATGTAATATTGGGAGTCCACATTATTCCAAAATATGATCGTATTTTATATTTAGGCTCATTTATGAAATGTGATAGAGATATTAATGTAGATGTATCTCATAGGATTAAGACCAGATGGATAAAATGGAGAAAGGATTATGGTGTGATTTATGATTGTAAAATTCCTTTAAAAGTTGGTGTCATAATTCATGACTCAAAGGGCTTTGTTTTCTTAGATTTTAGTGCCTTCTATAGTTAAGATAATTCTATCAATGCATAAGTGAAATCCTTGTTGATTGGTCTTACCCTTTGAAACCAATACAATTTCAATCCTATAGTGGTAGAGTTGGACTCAAAACTAGTGGCCAACATACTAAATAGCCAAACCCATAGCCATTGGTTTATAGTCTTACATAAGATCTTATAGGAGACTAATCAGCCTCAACCCAAAGATAAGGCACACTTGGAGAGAAGGCGACATGGAAGCGGATGCTCTGTCTTTGAAAGTAATTTAGGATGAATGACTTATCACTTACCATATCTTGGATTCTATCCCTTTGGATTTCATGCATATCATTAGAAGAAATTCTCATGGCCTTCATTATCTTAGAACCCCGTGACTAAGTGGTTATTTCTTTTGTATTTTTATTTTCCCATACCTCTTTTTTATTCCTAATAAAAATTCAATTTTAGTAGTCAATTTTATAGGAATGTTATTAAACCATATATTCTATATGGAAATTAATATTGGCCTTTGATAGGACACCTTTAACAAAAAAAATAAGGGTAGCATAAATGATGTCATTTTAGTTCAAAACATGCATCACATACTCAAAACTAAAAAAATGCACTTAGATTCTCTTGATACTTTAGGAAAATGATTTTTGATTCATTTTTTATGTGTATAAATTAATTGTGCACCAATTCAACACATAGTGGGGTTAGTATGACTGAAAGAACATGTTTTTATTTAAAAGTGACATTTTAGTTCACAATGTGTGTCACATATTAAAAATAAATAAAACACACTCGAATTGACTTGATACTTTATGAAAAATATTTAAAATTCATTTTTAATGTGTAGGAATTGATTACATGTCAATCTAACCCACAGTATGTATGGTATGATTGAAAGTGCATGTTTTCAGTTTAAAAGTGGCATTTTAGTTCAAAATGAACTTCACATACTCAAAACTAATAAAACACACTCAGATTGGCTTGATAATTTAGTAAAAAGTTCCATAATTCATTTTTGATGTGTAGAAATCAACCTCATGCCAATCGGACAAATGGTGTCTCTAGTGTGACTGAAAGTGTGTGTGTTTTATTTAAAAGTGACATTTTAGTTCATAATACACACCACATACACAAAAATGATAAAACACACTTGGATTTCCTTTATACTTTAGAAAAAAGATATATAATTTATTTTTGATGTGTAATAATTAATCTCACTTCAATCTGACACATGGTGTGGCTAGTATGACTAAAAATGCATGTTTTGAGTTTAAAAGTGGATTTTTAGTTCAAATCGTGTGTTGCATACTCAAAACCAAGAAAATGTGCTCTGATTGTCTTGATATTTTAGAAAAAAATATTGATAATACATTTTTTACATGTTGGAATCAACCAAACATCGATCGGAAACATGGTGTGTCCAGTGTGACTAAAAGTGTGTGTGTTTATTTAAAAGTGATATTTTAGTTTACATTGTACACTGCATACTCAAAATCAAGAAAACATACTTTGATTGTCTTTTTACTTTACAAAAAATATTTGTAATTAATTTTTGACATATAGGAATTAATCACACATCAATCCAACACACGGTGTGTCCAATATGATTGAAAGTACATGTTTTCGATTTAAAAGTGATGTTTTAGTTCAAAGCGTGTGTCACATGCCCAAAACTGAGAAAATATACTCGGATTATCTTGAAAATTTAGGTCAAAGATATGTGATTCATTTTTGATGTGTAGGATTCAACCTCATGTCAATCTAACACACAGTGTGGCCGGTATGACTAAAAGTGCATGTTTTCATTTAAAAGTGACATTCTATTTCATAACACATGTCGCATACTCAAAACTAATAAAACACGCTTGAATTGTCTTGTTACTTTTAGAAAAATATCGATAATTCATTTTTGAAGCATAGGAATCAATCTCACATAAATCCAACAAACGGTGTGTTTGATATGACTGAAAGTGCATGTTTTCAATTTAAAATGTACATTGTAGTTCAAAATGCACATTACATGCTCAAAATCGAGAAAACGCACATGGATTATCTTGGAGCTTCTATAAAATTGTTCATGATTCATTTTTGATGTGTATGAATCAATCACATGTCAATCTGACACATTGTGTGCCCGATATGACTGAAAGTGTATGTTTTCATTTAAAAGTGACATTTTTATTCACAACGCGCGTCGCATGCCTAAAACTGAGAAAACACACTCATATTATTTAGATGTTTTAAGGAAAATTTTAATAATTCATCCATGACATGTACGAATTAATATCACGTAAATCAAACACATTGTGTGGTCAGTATGACTAAAAGTACATGTTTTTTGTTTAAAGATGACATTTTAATTCAAAACATGCATCACATACTAAGAACTGAGAAATCACACTCATGTTTTATTAATACTTAAGGAAAAATAATTCATGATTCATTTGTGACATGTATGAATCAACCACATTTCAATCTGACACATGGTGTGGCCGGGTTGACTAAAAATGTGTGTTTTCATTTAAAAGTGATATTTTAGTTCACAACGAGTATCACATACTCAAAATCAAGAAAACATGCTCAAATTGTTTTGATACTTTGGGAAAAAATTGATAATTTTTTTAGACATATAGGAATTAATCTCACATCAATTTGACACACGGCGTGACTGATATGACTAAAAGTGCGGGTTTTTATTTAAAAGTAATATTTTAGTTCAAAATGTACATCACATACTCAAACCCAAGAAAAAGTACTCAGATTATCTTGATACATTAGTAAAATGATTGATAATTCATTTGTGACATGTAGGAATTTACCTCACATTAATCTGACATTCGGTGTGATCAGTATGACTAAAAGTACTTATTTTCATTTTAAAATTGTAATTTAGTTCAAAACGCGTGTCACATACCCAAAATCAAGTAAACATGCTTGAATTGTCGTGATACTTTAGGAAAATGATTGGTCATTCATTTGTGACATGTAGGAATTAACCTCACATCCATCAAACATGTGGTGTGACAAGTATAATGAAAATTACATGTTTTCAATTTAGAATTGGCATTTTAGTTCAAAATGTGCTTCACATAGTCAAAACAAAGAAAACATATTCAGATAATTGTGATACCTTATGACAATAATTGGTTATCCATTTGTGACATGTAGTAATTAATCATATGTCAATCTAACACGCGTTGTGACTGATATGACTGAAAGTGCATCACATACTCAAAATTGAGCAAATGCGTTGGGAGTTTCATATTACTTTGTAATATGTTTTATTTATGTGTTGTGTTATCTTTTTTATTTATGTATTATGTTTTATCATTCATATTATTATTTATTTTCATTTGTGCGTTATTGTATCATATTTATGTTTTATTTTTTTTCTTTATAGTATTATCAAAATAAGCATTGTTTTTTATTACAGGTACACACTCCTTTTCTGTGAGCTAAGGGTGGTGTGTCCACCAATTGGTAGCACGATCAGACCCTATTGGAA
Organism: Viscum album; assembly: GCA_963277665.1. Lineage (NCBI taxonomy): Eukaryota > Viridiplantae > Streptophyta > Magnoliopsida > Santalales > Viscaceae > Viscum > Viscum album. Next base: position 283,325,748 of record OY728142.1, read on the forward strand.
GAAAGCCCCAAGGGCAGCGGAATATTGGGCAAATCGGTCTCCTATGAGTTGGATTGTTTTTGAGTTGCTAGGAAATTGTAAATGTTTGTAATAAATTATACATATCAATGTAATTGCAATGTATTGAAATGTATGCAATGTAAATTTATTTATAATTGTTATATATTGTAATGTAAATTTATTTCTAATTTCTTTTTAATTCATTTATGTTTTATTTATTTGGTTGTTACAGTGTGTTGTCCATGTAGCAGTACTGCACCAGTTAACAGATTTTATCAACACAAACACTAGCATTGATAAAATGTGTTTTTATCAACGTTGGCACCATTAATGCTTTTTTAGTACAAATAAAGCTAAAATACACAGTGATAAAAGCCGAAGTGATGTGGAAAAATCTTCAGGATTCATAACACATTCCTCATCACAATCATTGTTATAAATCATAAAATAATTTTATTCACTTTAAGGAATGATGAAAAAAATTAGTCGATTGCGCAAATTTTATAAAAAAAATCATGAATAATTTATTCATTTCTAATAATGAAATAAAAACATTAAAACTACATTAGGGGATGAATTTGAGAAATCATTTATTAGATTTCATGATTCTTGAATAATAATTCATTATTTATCATCTTTGATCATCTCATACAAAAACACTTATTTTATTTACAATAATGATCATAGTCTAACTATTTCGGGTAGTAAAATTAATTATATAAAATAAATTTGATAATAAAATTTATGAGCCTATTATAAACTTTGAGAAAACAACACCCACTTCAGTGGATGATATCAGTTCAGTTGCAAGAGATTATATTATTAATCTATAAGGACATAATAATATCATTTTATTTTCCAATATTGCTACTATAGTATCAAAATTTGATAAATATAAATGTGCTTTAGCATAATGTCAAAAGGAAATTATTTTCATATTGTCCCTTAGGGACACAATACTTCATATTCAGCTGGCCTAATTTAAAAAAATGTATTCTCTTCGAGGAATGTAATAAAACTATTTTAATAAATACTCACATTCACTTTAGGGAATGAGATAGAATTATTTAATTGGGGTTTATGATGTCTTCAAGACCAATAACATGAATATGTCATTCCACACTTTCATCCAAGTTTAATAAAAGAGAATAGAGTATACATATAAGAAGTAAAATAAAAGAGAAAAGAAGTAAAACATACAATATTTATGAAAATATTACAAAAACATATTCATGGCTATTGATAAATTTTCATCATACTCGATACCTTTAGGGCTTACAAAATAATTGAAGAAGTCAGAATTCATGATATTATCATCATATATCATGCCCTGGTTTGTAAAGTCCACTAGAACACTTTTCACTTTGTTTTTAATTGGGTGTTGATAAAGTTCAAAAAAATACTTCAGCGTACGACAGGTACACGGCTAACTCCCCTTCATCATTAACCACTTCTCGTGGTGTCCTCTCTTTACGTTTGATGTATGACAACCTTCATCATAATATTTATATAAACCTCGACTATTTCGTTTTTTATAGTGATTGCAAGCAGAATCATGTTCACGTAAGGAATGGAGTTGATTTATTTGATCATGTTTAATGATTACTCTTCGGGAGTAAACTGCAAATGAATATTTTATTATGTAATAAGAATGAAAAATAAAATATCTTTTTTCTATGATTTTAGAAGGATGAGCAGAGTCTAGTAATGTTCACTATGGAAAGTATAACTTACATAATTAGGCTAGCCTTTTTGGTTTCATAGAACTCGTGCTGATAACATGTTTGAAACGAGATTGAAAAGCAATTGAAATTGATAAGTATTTCAAAACCAAAAACTCATGGGTAAAATCGTAAACGAATCATGAAGTCGATTGAAGGTGAAAATGATGATAAACAAACGCATGCGTACGATCACAATACAAATATAAAAGAACGAGACAAAAATAGAGAAAACAATAGTTCAAAAGTTTGATTTTAGTATCGTATCACCACATATATACAAGTTACATGATATGTAACAATCTAGATTAATCTCTCTCTTCCATACCAAATTCAACGGTTAGATTTGAGGGCCAGTGGCTATAATACAACGGTCGAAATATTAAATATTGAAGTTGAAAATTTATGTTCATGGAAGTTCTAAATTTTGGAATAACATGACATCACGTTTATTATTTAATTATAATTAAGAGTGATTAATTAATAAATGCAATTTTAAGATTCATTTACCAACTGCCAGGTAAAAAAAAATTGTTTTATATTTATAAAATTATTTCAATAATTTTTTATTAACAATTTAATTATCATTTTAAGCATCGTTATGTTTGACAATTTTTTCATGCCATGCTTCATTTCTGGGAACCAAACAGGCCCTTGCAAACACATAAAATGATAATACACAGATGCCTCCAGAATCAAACTGCAGCTTCGATGAATAAATGCACAATAATCAAACTACAATTTCGATGAATAAATGCACAAGAAGATTTGCTGCTGGTGTTCATAGGAGCAATTTACAGACTACATACTTGGATGGGATTCAACCCATGTTTTGCCAGTTTACAGATAAAAAGACCAACAGCTTCTTAAAATACCCAACAAGAATTGACACAGCAAAATCTCATTTTTAATGCCAAACATCATCACCCAAATCCCACCAGAATCATAATATACATACAGAAACCCGAAACCAAAACTCAGTAACCAATCATGAACCACAACATCGCATTCATGGAGAAGATGGCTGTAACCTGGAATCTTCTAGCCAGGAGGTGATGATGCAACAAGAACCGGTTCGTAACTAGAAGCAGCTTTCATGGCAGCCATCTCTTCCATGCACTTCCAAGCAGCTTCATGCTTCGATCTGGTTTCATGTTCATGAGCTTCGTTTTCCTGGAATTTCAGCAAGCATTCCTCGAAGAACTTGGGGTCGGGATCAGAGAGGATCTTCCGAACATTCAGGCTCAAGCTCTGAACAGCTTGGTTCCAGTGGTTCCTTGCATTCCTCTCCAGGGAAGGCAAGACAATGGGGAGGATCACCTTACGGTTTTGCTTGATTAGGGTTTCGATATGATCGTTGTTCCACAGGAACAGCGCCCTCTCCGCTACCTGCAAACACAACAACTCGATATCGAACTTAATTCCAGAAAAAAATCACTCAACTAGTGTCAGAAATACATTTTTTTCAAGAAGGCTCTGTTTGACGCCCCCTTATTAAAAACTATTTATGGCACTGATTACTTGTGATAATCAGTTTGAAAAATTAAGTGATGCTTGTTTTGTTTCTGAAAAAACACTTAAGCTTATAGGTGGCAATTCAGGTTCACAGGCCGGATTGGCCATCCCTTGAACCCATTTAAGCCCCAGCCCATTCAATTAAATGGGTTGATCCGACCTAGCCAATTTATGAAGGGTGCCTAACTTTAAATATATAACATATATTGCATCATAACATGTCCAACTAATTAATATCAAATAAACTCAATGACGTAACTAAATTGAATTATCCCATTTAGACTTAAAAGTAACCTAACTAATATGAAACGCATGTTATCCATGTTGCAACTCAACCCTCTTAAAGCATTTAAAATAAATAAGGTTTTATAAGCATGCTGAATTATGTCACATTAAGTTGATTATAAAAATAAAATATATTATAAAATTAATTACAATTATATTTTTAATATTTTATATTATCATTATAATTTTAATCAGGTTAGATGGGTTAGACAGGTCAAGAATGGTCAACCTGAACCTATCCTATATATTATTTGTGTCTCATTACTCAACCCAATTACAACCCGAACCCATTTATGTCCAAGCCAAACCCATTTATCATGTGTCATGTCATGTCGGGTTCAAAATTGTCACCTCTAGTTACACTTGGGCTACGTTTGACATCACTTACAGAAAAGTGCTCAACAATTATCACTTATGATAAATAGTTGGAAAAAACAAGTAGTGGTGTCTGTTATGTTTATGGAAAACTGCTATCACATTACTGAAGAAAGCTAAATAAGTGGAAGAAAAGCGCCTTTTTAATAAGCACTTATCGTAAGTGTTAAGTGCCATGAGTAGTTTTGAACAAGTGCTGTCAAACAGAGCCCATATTTTTCTAGGTTGCTTATTGAAAAGCTACATGATTTTCTTGTGGGATTCAAGTGCAAGTATTTTTTTAGAAACAGAAAAAACGCCACTTTTTTTTCCAAACTGCTTATCATAAACAACAAGTGCTCTGAGAAGTTAAATGCTATAAAACAGACCCTAAGTGGTGGTTTTTCTATTTCTGAAATCAATTACACTTAAATTACAGAAGAAAATAACTTAAATAAGGGACAGAAAAGCACTATCAATTGTAAATCTGAAAACACTTACACGGAAGCGCTTATCATGAGTACAAAGTGTTATAAGCAGTAATAAACAAGTGCTTTTAAAACCCTTGGCAAGGCAAACGCTTGTACAAAAAAACTTATCATAAGGGATTAGTGTTATAAGCAGTTTAACCAAGCCTCAGAGATTCTACACACTTAATCTGAATGATGTTTTAATGTATCATTGAATCCTAATAATAGTTTTTGTGAAGAGAATCTCGTTCGACATTTGTAGGCGTAAAGAACTTCAGCAAAATAAACAGATCTTGTTAAGGATTTTTTGAACAAGCATCCCATGAAACAAAATATGATTGGGAAAACCAAAAAAAAAAGAATGCAATCCGAGCTCCCAAATCTTACTACGTACTTGAAAGTGCAAGCTGCTTAGACAGCGACTGATCTGTCTGAACAAAGGAACCATAATGCGCTGAAACTCCATGATCTGGGTCACTTCTAGAACTTCCTCCAGCTCACCCAAAAACATAACTTCCTTGGAACTGTTTGTGATCGGCCAATACTTCAGTAAACCCCTTACAACAGTATCGGCGAGCTTGCAGTCCTTCTCCACGAACTGGATAATGCAGTACGATAACTGTTGATGATACGTGGAGATGCATTTTGGCTTATGGAGTGGAATCAGGGCTCGGATCAGAAAGAGCTTGTGCTCCTCCTTCAACGGCAGAGCAAACCCGTTTATAATGCTGCCCAGAATTTCTAAAAGCTCAGCAATGCCATTATGCCTTCCTGTTTCAAAAATGAAGTCAAAGAAAATGTTGTTGATGGCTTTCCGGATAAAAGGGCGGTGCACCATAAACTTTCCGTAGATGCGGTGCAGAACCATCTTCAAGTAATCCCTCTCCCTCGGGTCCTCTGAATCAAAGAGGTCCAGCAACTTAAGAATAAAAGAATGGTTGATGTACCGCTTGGCCAACCTCACATCCAGCTCGGGCGATGCCACAACCCTAAGAAGGAATTCATATACAACTTGCACGTGCGGCCATGCCGGATCCATCAATGGTTCTTCCTCTTCCACATCAAATGCTTCGGCACTTTTGTTTTCACAGGGTGCAGAAGCCGTTGTCCGGAATAAATTTACAGAAACCATATTTATAATCTCCTGCAAGGCAGATTCTGTAAATTTCCCACTTGAAGAAGTTACATAATCCACAAGCTCCACTAAAGTCTGCCTCTTTATCTCTTTTTCTTTCAGGCAGCTAGTGTCCGAAAACTCGAACACCAAACAACACAAATTCAACTTCCTGATGAACAGATTTTGCTTTTCAGCGTTTGAAACTTCTCTGAAAGGGGGCAAGGCCTCATATGAAGGAGCCGTCAAATTTCCATTTAATTTTAAGCTCACGACTTCTGAGCCCATGTTTCCATGATTCAGCTCCAGATTCAGGCCATGATCAGAGCCTGGAATTGTCGAGGCATTCAGGTTTCCAGATCGATTGCTTATCAGATCACTGTTCCTTGAGTTTGATGATGAAATGGAGGTTCTGCCATTGCGATTTTCATGTGATTTAGATTGCTTCCGTGGGAACTTACTGAGTATCTGCTTAATCATTACTTAAATTATAGAACAAAACCCTTCCTCATGAACGAAGCAGCCCTGTAAACAGATCAAACATTCACCCAAAGCAAAAGTTGCCCATGCCTTAACCAGCTTCGATCCAAATTTAGCAGTTGACCAACTATCCAATTCAATCCCAGGCCTTGACCATCAATATCATGCTTCCCCTCGGATAAAGTTCAAACCACTGTCAAGAGGGGCAAGAGGGGGGGAAAAGTAGATCGTAAATCCAATCAAAGCAGGTTAATACACAGAAAGCCAGAGATAATACTTCACCCATCAACCTAAGTAGAAACCCTAGCCCAATAGGGTTGTACAGTATTTGTTTTCTAACTTAATAACCCATATCCTATGACAAATGATGATAACTAAAACAGAAATTGGATTAAAGTTAAACGCAAACAAGTCAACTTTTGCCCGTACTCGGGAAAGAAACACGCACGCCCACTCAGCGGGGTCGGATCGTTACAAGGTTTGGACTAAGATCTATAGAACCCAGGTATCATGCGTAGCCCACAGAATTATGAAAACCTAATCCAAAATATATTAACACCAGAAAATACCTTCAACCCAACATTCGCTGCGAGTAATTGAATTGAAATTTCTTTAAAAAAATAGCAAGAAAACAGTGAGAAAGGGAGACGAGGAAAAATTAGACCCGCAAAACATACCAGGATCAATGATCCGAATCCAGTAAAAACAGGAAGAAGGGACTGGAAAAGGTGGAGAATGAGAAGAAGTGAAGCGAGGGCAATCCGTGACGGTATGGGATGTCGGTTTTAGTGTACGGGGTTTCGCTGGGGACTGTTGTCAACGCTTTAGTCCCCTTTTCAGCGGGCTTTCTTAGGAGCTTCTGGCCCGGAGCAACGGTGGACTGAGGGCACCAGGAAATCAGATGAAGGGGGCAACGTCAGGAACCCGAAGCTCTGTATTCGAGCGGAATTCGGAGCCACCTTCGCCCTTGGCTTCCGGATTTCGGAAAACCAGAAGCAGCCGGATCTTCGTTCATGTTCAATTTCGGATTTCAGGCAACTAGATAAATTTGAAACCTCGCCATTGAAATAATGACTTTTCTTTATTGGTTTTTATATTTATTTAAAAAATATATATTTTAGAAATATTTTGAATTGTCTATCATATTTAAACTAAAAAATAAAAAATTATAATTAAAAAAAACCTTAACACAATACACTGAATACTTCACTTCTTTATCATTAATCTCACCCCCACATTTAACGTTTTGTATTTCAAGCAAAGTTTTTTAGAAATCCAATAATTTATTAGATTACATTATTTCCTTTTATTTTTTTCTTTATTTTTTATAAGATTAAGTGATAAATTCAAAAAATAAAAATCTGAGTTGCTGATTTGGATATTTGAAAATTGGGATGAATTCATTGCATTGTAATATTTTGATTGTATACTCATGGTATTTCTAACATAACTTGGGTTATACAGCTTAGATTTGTGCAATCATTAGTGTGTTGGAAAGATAATAAAATTATTTATAAATATGACTAACTACTTTTTGAAATATATATGTAAATGTTCTAATCAATACAAATGTATAGATTAATGCTTTGAAAATAAGCTTTCGTTTTTTTAGTAAAATCGTTTTATTCTTCAAAAATATGTTTTCTTCAAAAATAGTTTTTATTATTTTTTTGTGAGTGAATATTATAATTAATCTTTAAAACTTTTAGAAATTTTATTTGATGAAATAAATATATTTTTTGAAATCATCGTATCAAAATTAGTTTTGGGTGAAATTTTGGTATTTTTCTGAAAAGATTTATTTTTCACTAAATAGTGAAAAATACTGATTTTTATTGAAAACTGAATTTTCTTTTAAAGTATCTACAAAGTAAAATTTTATTTTGGATTAGTTTTAAAATTTCATTAGTTCCTTTTGATTTAAAGTATTCCAATTGTGATTTTTGAAATAAATTTTATACTTGAATTTAATATAAAAACATTTTATATTTAAAAAGGATATTTTTCTGAAAAACCATTTTTCGTCGCTTTTTATCGGTTTGATTCTAAATTAAATTCTGCAATTTCTATGTTTTGAATTTTGAAAAATTAATTCCATATTTGGAATCAATGAGTCCAAATTCAACAAATAGACCCATTTTATTTCTGGTCAATATGAATAATAACTTTAGTAATTTTTATTACCACGATAAATGGTAAATCAAGTAATTAAAGTTAAAAATAAAATGATCCTAACACATGCCTTAATTTTATTGGATGAGTCGGTTTCGTTCATACTCATCTAAAATTCGGTTATATGATCTTTTGTTTCCATCTGGACGTGATTATAACTTTTATAATATTTTATTTAAAGAAAAGTAAAAAATGTCACACTCTTATTTTTAATAAATATAATATTTTTAACATAAGGATAACTAAAAGATATGTTCAGTTATAAATAGTATTTTGAAAGGTAAAAGGTTTATCTTTATCATTGTAATTTATTTTTAATTTTTAGTGAAGAAATAATTACCTTAAATGCTTACACAACACGGATGCGGTAATTATTTAATTAATGGAGAAATCAAATAAATGGTATTAAAAATATTAAAAGAAATAAATTTTGAGAAAATTAATGTGATCTGTGATTTTTCTAGATGAATATGACATGTGAGAGATGTGTTAAAATATTTGTTTCAGATTTTACTTCTTGTCTTGATGTTATTAAAGTCAAAATAATGAACAGTTCTAAAAATTGACATTAATGACATTTCAAAATAAATAATATTTTATTAAATGATATAAAATTCCTAAAAATATTAGATTCATCCAAGTGACAAGGATATAGTTGATAATATCATCAATGGTCCATTTATGGGCCATTTTTCTATTTATAATAACTATATTGACCCTCAATAAGTAAAAACCTTATTGTCATGTTAAGTTTGAAGAAGGTTAACGAATGGTTAAAACCAAAATATAAGGATAAAAACAATGTCAAAACTTGTATAATTTTTATTTGGAATTCGATCTTTATCACCACAGGCTCAAAGTTGAGTTGTTTAGTGGACACTTGTCAATAAAAGTGACTTATATATTATTTAATTCAAAGAAAGTTAAAAAATGTCACTATGTTTTTAATATATCTGATGTGTCCACATATGAAAAAAGGTAGTTATGAACAAATCTAAGTGTCTATTTTGAGCTTAATGAAATTATTTCCATGATAAAAAATTATTTCTAATTTTTAGTAATTATATAATGACCTTAATTACTTATGCAACGCTAATGCGGTGTTTCTTCAATTAATAAAAATATATAAAAAATATATTTTAAAAATATTAACCATTTGAGCGAGTTAATGTGTTCCATGAATTTTATAGGTTAATATAACATATTAGTGTTGTGTTAAAGGATTGGATTTGAATTTAAACTTTGTCTTTATGACTTTTAAGTCAAATTAAGTGAATAATGTCTAAATTGACAATAATGAAATTTTCAAGAATAATATTTTATTAAATTACTTAAATATCATAATTTTTTTTTAAAAAGGACAAAGGGGGTATGATATGGTTGACAATGCCACCCCTATCCATTTTCAGGTCGTTTGGAACCATTTGGATTGAGAATAAATTTATTATAATTTAATTTTTTGAGAAATTCCAAAAGTGCATCTCACCCCAATTATAAAAGGGCACACCCTCATCACTTCTTTACACCACTTTGAGCATTCTAGCTCAACCAACCTCTACCAATTTAACTTCTCAGCTTTCCTACCCATGTAATGTCCTAGATCCAGATGCCACTCAACAGTGCTCCAAGCCTGGTTGACCACATGGCCTCAAGCGCATCTCTCTAAATGCCAGAGGTTGTCAGCCAACAACAAGAGCCTAGGTGAGTCAATGAGGAGACTATGCCCTCAATACGAGTGTAACACAGCGGAAAAAATATCATACAAGTAACGGAAGCAATAAACCATACAATCATAAGTAACAATGAAAGACTGATAAATGACAACAACATAATATGTCTCATATACAAAATGATGCTACATGTCATATATTTCTAATAAAGCATCCAAAACAGGAATACAAGGCAGATATACAATCCATATAACAAAAGTACAAAAAATTCCAAAAGGTATCCCGGTTGCATCACAAGCCTCATCTTGGTCCCATAATCTCCTCCTCCTAAGCATCAAGTCAAGTACCTGTAGTAGGGTGCTTTCCCTTATCATTACATACAATCATATAGTCTGTTTAGGTCAAAAAAGGTGAACCAAACAAGGTGTGAGATATAATCTCAGTAGGAAACCACCCGAGGTCTATGCCAATCAGTCAGTAAATATATATAACGGACAGTGTTTGATAAGTAAAGTAGTAATCAAAGAAGTACTCAAAAGTAAACATCCTTTATGTGCAGGTACTCATTTAATATCCATTTCATTTATCATTTAACAATTCAATTTCATTGAATTTTATAAGTCTCGAGATCCAAAGCAAGCCTGACATCCCCCATATAGTCATAAGCACATCAGATGCCTAAACATGCCATCTAAATAGGTATAAGTCAAGACCAAATCCAAGCTTGTGCTTTGGTCTGGAAGACGCGTCATAAGAGTTATTTCATTTATAATTCAATTCAGAACCTGAGCTCATCCTTGACATTCCTAAGTTGGAATTCAAGTATCACTCCAGGTGTAATATCAACCAACACCCTACAAGCCCATCCCTGTTGAACCTCTCAGGAACCTGGTATCACTCTAGGTGAGGTATAACGTCCCAACCAATCGAGTCCATCCTCAACGCTCCTCAATGGAAGCTTGAGTATCACTCATGGCATAAATAGTCAAATTCCCTTTGATTCCATCCATGGAATTCTCAGAAAAATCCATGTATCACTCGACATATAAATCTAGCCTCAATGAGTCCATCCATGACATCCCTCATTTAGATCAACATATCACCCATGGATTAAGCAAGGTTCAAGGCACTTGAGTATGTTCATGTCATTCTAATGTGAATCCACGTATCACCCAAGGCATAAGATTCTATAGTCCAATGATTTCTTCCATGGAGTTCTACTATGAACCCATGTATCACCCATGTCTATTAAGCTTTGAACTAATTCAATTTCATTTAACAATTCATTTAACATGCTAAGTTAAAAACCAAAAGCATCCATTTATATCTCACCTCAAAAGGTGACTCAAGGATTGACCAACCTCAAAAGGCTTGACCCTTAAATTACTCACATGGGAATATTCAATATAAAAATACTCTCAAGCCTATCAAGTTATTACATGGATTAAACATCATTTATCTCATGTGGTAAAACCATTATAAAGAGCAATTCTAGTTTAAATAAGAAATTGCATATTATGACTAACATTTAACTCACATGGGCAATTAATTTTAAGGCAATTCAAGCATAAACACGCTATTACCTATAAAGGTCCAAGGTTCAACTCATCTATCCCTTACCTTCATTCCATTTAAATTTCAATTCACTAACATTTCAATTCAATTTATAGATAATTTATTATTCAACATCCCATGTCATGGGGAAAAAAGGCACACCTCGGGGGGGGGGGGGGGGGGTCCTAAACAAAGCCATCAAAATGGCCATTTAAGACAACACACCCAAAGGGGTGGTTTATTCAAGGTTCTAAACTTATAACACACATAAATAAATCTTATTTAATAATCTAGAACATAACTAGTAATTCTAAGGATTTCATTTCATTTTAAGCAACGCCCAAAAATTGGTCGCATGGCACAATGACATATATAAACAGACAGAATTTAAGTGAAAGGCACGAGACCACCTAACTCTGGTCCATGCTAGATAGATCATCCACTATCTACTCCCGATTCGACCCAGATTAGAAGAAATCGTTGTGGATCCGTTGACACAGATGACACTCGAATCTAAGCTTGGATGGGAGATCTCTCTCAAAAATACCCTAGGCACCAAGGAGGATCTCCCAAGGGTGTGGTTGTTGTGTTTGGGGGTGAAATATCAATTTAGGTTTAAAAAATAATTTTGATTTAATTAAAATTATTAAAATTTCCTAAAATAGCAGGGTCACACGGTTTAGGCACATAATTTGGAAAACCATGCGCCGACCGTGCTTGGATTCCTATAGGAAGAGGGGAAATAGAATGGTTTACTAACCGTGAAAAAACCATGTGAAAATCCATTGTCAAATTCTTCTAAAACTGAAGACCTGGCCGCATGGCTGTGCAACCCAACCCTCATGGTTTTCACTAACCATGTGACCACCTCTATTCACCCCAAACTTGGGTTCCGGGCTTTGAACCATCCCCAAACACCCCCAATACCTCCATTACCCCAATGGGAATCCATAAAATTTCACAATTAAGAATTTAAACTAGGAATAAATGTAAAATAAAGAATCTGTACCTCAAGAAAGAATCAAGTTCTTACAAACTTCCCCCTTAAAGCAATTCGTCCCCAAATTGCCCTTCCAAGGGTAGTGAAACACGATATGAGAATAACTCAATCCACTGCAATCATATATCAGCCTCCCTCTCCCAAGTCTCATCCTACACTCGACCGTGCTGCCATAACACCTGTACTAAAGGAATTGACCAACCTTAGATAACCTTCATGCTACGATCCACAATATGTATAAGATACTCTTCAAAGGATGTATCTACCTGTAATTCAACCTCCTTGGTCTAAAAGGAATGAGACATTTCTAAATAGTAATTTCACAACTAAGAAACATGGAATAAATCATGCATGGATCGGTACCTCTGAGACAATCACAACTGATTGACTACTGACCTGAATCTCTCCAAAAAATCGAATGACTTGACATACCACAGTGAAAGCTTATCCTATCTCCCGTTCATCTTGTGTACCAACCTCAGAGAAACATGTAGGAAAACCCAATCCCTGACCTCAAACTCTAGAAGTCTTCTATGGCGATCAATGTAAGATTTCTGACATGACTGTGTGGTAGCCATCCGCTTCCGAATCAACTGCACTTATTCTATGGTCTCCTGAACAAGACGATGTCCCAACGTAGCTACCTCTGTTGCCTCCAACCTACACATGGGTGATTGGCATGACCTACCATACAAAAACTCATACGGTGTCATCTATATAGTACATTGAAAGCTATTATTGTAGAAAAATTCAACCAGGGGTATATACCTCTCCCAAGAGCCCCCGAAATCCAGGATACATGCCTGAAGCATGTTCTCTAGCACCTAAATTGTGCACTCTGAATGACCATCTGTCTAGGGGTGGTATGATGTGCTCAGAAGCACCTGTGTACCTAACACCAAATACAAAATTTTCCAGAAACAAGATGTAAAGAGGGTGTCCCTATCTAAAACGATAGTATTTGGGACTCTGTGAAACTGGTCGCACAAGCTTTCTAGGAAGACACTACCGACCCTTACCCACACCTACCTCATCCCGGTGACGTGTTTTAAATAGGTATATTTAGATTATACACATGAACTAGAAGCAAAATAAAGTAAATACACATTGGATGACTTTTCTTTAAAATGCCCGACTTAGACGACCAACGTAAAACAAGGTGAACTGCAACACCTTCTTCCAAGTCACCATGCATTCACAATGAAAATGTTCACTAAAGTTCATACCCAAATTCCAGTGAAATTCCTTGATCAAACCATCACATGGTCATTTAAACTGCCATGTCACAACATGAGCAAGGGTGTAACCCAGATCCATCCCACTATAATCGTTACCCTTCTTAAACATCACCTTCGAGCCCAACATGAGTCCAGGGTAACCTCATATATTCATTTAACTAGAGTTTAGGGAATTGAACCCAAGTGGTCCATACTTTATGTTTTCAAGTGAGACATCAGTACTAGGCCAAGAGGTCCAATACAAAACATTGATTGATCCCAGAGCAACATCCTCCTAGTGGTCAAGTTAGAAGAAAATATATGGTGTCCAAGAGTCCATCCAAGGTGTTCATAAACAGGAACTTGGGTGTCAATCTAGACTAACCAAGCCCGTCTAAACAACCACACATCCAGCACGCGACTTTGATAGAGACCTTTTTTAATCCAATAGCTTTTAAACTTTAACGTGGAATAAGACTGACGCTCTCTTAGTGCATCAAAGATGACATCAAGATAGGGGACATGATCATATCTCAAAGAAGAGAACACTAATAGGATTTTAATAGTTTCCAACTGACCGATAAAACCAAAAAAAGAACAGTCAAACCATTACTGGTCGAATTATTAAAACTAGCTCAACTTCACCTACCAACACATTGCCATTAACTGAACCATGATGCCTTCACTTACCGAGGCATCCTGTGATCATTTAATCTTTACCACCAAAGCTCATCTGAGACCAATAGTGTTTTTCAAAGGCTGCATACACAACTAACCACCAATAGTGTCATACTTCCAAGTAAGCACTGACACGTACACCATAATCGATGCGACGCTCCCCATCTTAGGAGTGTACTAGTCGTCAAGAGAAGAGATAGTCCAACCGATCACAAGCACAATAGGTCATATTCACCTTAAAAGAACACATGATGCTCCCCTGAGTCATGATCACATACATCATAACATTAGAAAATAAATCCAAAACTAACTTGATCAGCGTGTCAAAACACCCGATCCTCTTGAATGTCATCCCAAGCATTGGGACAAACTTGATTGCTTTTAAGCCCCGATCACTCTACACTGAAGATGACCTAAGTACATACTTAACAACTCAAAGGCTTAACGACCTCACTGAACTCATCCGATTCATTACATCCCTTAAAAACCCGATGGGTACCATATACATGAACTCATACTACCCAGAGGTTCCAAAAGCAAGACAACACCTCAATAATATCCATAGGCTATCCACCCTATGTATTCGAGTATTGGGTGGTCTGTATAAGATATTTAACCCAGAGTCAAATTTACCCATACAACCATTAACTTAGATGATGAACTACCAAGTCTTCCACCATTATAGAAGATAAGAGGGTCATGAGACCTACTAAGTAGCTGACCATGCCCTAGGCATGTCTAACCTGTCTAAACCGAGCATTAATCGATGATCACGCCCGTAAATGGGGTGAAGGATACCATGACCACCCATCCAAACAAGTGTTTCATAAAAAATATAATATCCCTACTAGTGATAATGGAAACTGAAAGACACCAAACATTAGAAACAACCAAAATTTAGAAAGTCATTTAATCTTTAAGGGTGCAAGATACCACATGCTAGCCTCTTACAAATCACAAGCCTTGACCCTATCCCTAGGTCATTTTAAATAGAAGCCACCAGGCTCAAGATCCCATCATTTAATCCATTGATAAAATGTAGAGGGCCTATGAAAAACCCTTACATATCCATTCTAAGGAAACTCAAAAAGAAACCCAACCCACCCTTACACAAGGGTTTAAAATAAGGACACCAAATAAGGTTCCATTTTCAAATCCATTACATTGATTTACATTTAATATTTAATGATTTAAAATATTTAAACTAAGCATAAGGTACCAATTATAATATTAAAGCACTCGGTACCTAATTTACCTAATGACCCAAGGGAAAAAATAGGCAAGTTATGTCCAACTTCCTTTTCAAACATTAAACACTTATTAACATCCTGCCATAACTAGGCAATTTATCAAAATAACTCCTTTCAACAGATAAGGTGACCTCTAAGGGTCCCGTTCACTAACCTGGGTTCTTAGTAAAACAACCCAATAATAGTTGTTCATTAGTGATGTTATAAACAACCATAAGGTGTTATCATATTAGGAGCATGCCCCAAATGACCTACTTGTGTCCAGCTGTGCATTTAGAAGTTATCCAGTTCATTTCAAATAAAAATTTAATAGGATATATATTCATAACCATTCCAGAATATTTCATGCCTTTACATTTAATATGGGTTTCCATTCCCCAATTAATGAAGCACCCATACACTTCATAAATTGAAAATTTTCTCCCACTATTCTCACCTAATTCAATTTAATGCTAAAACTTTAGCAGCTTTTTCACTTTAACAAAAGTCTCTAGACATATGAAAATCTTGCAGCTCAAAAGCGCAAGAATTTAAGCAGGATAGGTAAAAGCCTTCCTCTATAAGAACACACCCCTCTTCCTGTTCCATGAGTCAAGTCTGGGTGATGTACAAATCAAGTATAATCATGAGACACTACTAACATCCCACTATTAAGGTCGGGTCATGTCAAGTTCTATGATATAAGACATTTAAAGTTTCCTTTTCATTTTACTTGAAGTCACATATTTGTTTTCATTTTCCATTTCAATTGAATTCATTTTCATTTAACATTTGAATTCAAGCCCGTTTCACATTTATATCTCAATTCAATTTAAAGTTTCTCCATGGTTCTCCAAATTCTGATCCATGGGGGCCCATACTCCCCAGGGACCAAAGCTTGGTGCCCATCTAATCCATACCACAACATATCCCAATATACCTATCACAATAGTAGGCATATCTATCATGACATATATCATAACAACATGCAATAGGTAATTTATCCTAAATGGCATGGAATAATGCATGACATATGAAATCTAGAAGGTGCCTATATGATGCATGAGACGGAACACCCTCATATCATCTGGTTGTAATACAATAAAACCACAATCATATCAATTATAACATCACAATATAAGTGCACCACACAATAGTGGAATCAAATCAATTGTAATAGTTATAATCTAGAAAATAGCAGTTTCATTTTATGGAGTTTGAATTTTTCCTGTACGTGAGTTAGCTACGCCTGGGCACAACTCATTACCAAACTCCATTTCCTTCCCATCCCTTTATATTTTCTCAAAATAGTAAAGCAAACCAAAAAATAAATTTATCTGATACCACTTTGTAATGTCCCAGACCTGAATTCCACTCAACAGTACTCCATGCTCGATTGTTCACATGGCCTGAAGCGCATCTCCTGAAATGCCAGAGGCTTCCAACTATTAGTGAGGGACTAGGTGAGTTAGTGGGGAGACTATTCCATCAATAATAGAGTGTAACACAATATAAAAAATATCATACAATTAACGAAAGAAATAAACCATACAATCAGAAGTAACATCAGAAGTCTAATAAATAAAAACAACATAACATGTCTCATATACAAAATGATGCCACATGTCAAATATTTCTAATAAAGTATCCAAAAATAGAATTCAAGAAATATGTAAAATCCATATAACAAAAGTAAAAAAATCCAAAAGGTATCCCAGTAGCATCACAAGAATCAACTTGGTCTTGTTCTCTCCTACACCCAAGCATCAAGTCAAGTAGCGGTATTAGGACACTTTCCCTTATCATTACCTATAATTATATAGTCTATTCACTACTATAAAAAGAGGCATTTCCAACGGTTCAAAACTATTGGGAAAGGCCGCGGAACCGTTGGGAATATCTATCCCAACGGTTCTGCAAACCGTGGGGAAGTAAGCCGTTGGGAAAAGATTTCCCAACGGTTTAAAAAGAACCATTGGGATAGGTTAGAAAAATCAACCTATCCCAACGGTTTACATTAACCGTTGGAATATGTTTTCCCAATGGTTTTAAGTAAACCGTTGGGAAAACCCAACAAAATCTCTAGCTTTTCCCAACGGTTCACTCAAAACCGTTGGGAAAAAGCCAACTATACATTTTTTCCCAACGGTTTGAAACCGTTGGGAAAGAGTTTATACCAACAGTTCCATCTGAACCGTTGGTATAAACCTACTTAGAAGACTATGCCAACGGTTTCAAACCGTTGGCATAGCCTATGCTGTGCAAATTGCACAACATGCTGCAATTTGCACAGGGGAGGAGCAGGGTCTCCATTCACCTGTGATTCTTCAATCCCTCTCCTTTACCTGCAATAACCAACTAACATATACATATACAGAACAAATTCATATAAATTTAACATATAATACATCCTGAAACTATACACATTCAGAATTAAATCAGAATTCATAACGTAATTATAAAGATACATAATTTAGAATTCATTTAGAATTCATTTTAAAATTCATTTAGAATTCATTTATAATTCATTTTAAAATTCATTTAGAATTCAATTTCAAATTTAGATGACAATTATATGTGAAATTTGTAATTCAATTCATAATTTGATCGTTTTTTCGTATACATGTGTTTTTACTATATATGATATCCATTTTAAACAAAATACATGCACTTGGAGTAGTACCGGTCACACCATGCCTCGTATTGAGGCATGATTGACTAGTGCACGTCACACATGACCCATTTATAATTTTACTAAAGTATCAATATATTCCGAAAGGGTTTCGTTGGTTTTCCATATGCCAGTTATTATCACTTAAAATGTGGTTCATTTAAAAAAATGACATTTTTGAGTGATCCCCACCACACCGCGACTCCGATTGAGGCGGGGTTGACTCGTAAACGTCACAAATAACCCATGGATTGTTTTCCTAAAGTTTCAATAGAATCCGAATGTGTTTGGTCAGTTTTTCGTATGTCAGTTGTTGTTTTCACTTAAAATGCTTTCCATTTCAAATAAAAGTGATCTACTTTGAGTTGTGGAGGCCACACCGAGGCTCAGATTGATGCGCGATTGACTTGTACACATCACAAATGACCCATGGATCCTTTTCCTAAAGTATCAACACAATCCTAATGTGTTTGGTCAGTTTTCCATATGTCAGTTGTTCTTTTCACTTAAAATGAAGTCCATTTTAAACTATAGAGAGACACTTAGAGTGATCCCGGCCACACCGCGACTCAGATTGAGGTGGGGTTGACTCTTCCATGTCAAAAAATGACCCATGTATAATTTTCCTAAAGTTTCAACGGAATCCTAATGCGTTTGGTCGGTTTTCTGTATGTCAGTTGTTGTTTTCACTTAAAATGTTTTCCAATTCAAAGAAAAGTGAGTCACTTTGAGTTGTCCCGGCCACACCAAGGCTCGGATTGAGGCACGGTTGACTTTTAAACATCAAAAATGAACCATGTATTGTTTTCCTAAAGTTTCAACGGAATCCAAATGTGTTTTGTGGGGTTTCAGTATGTCTATTGTTGTTTTCACTTAAAATGTTTTCCATTTCAAAGAAAAGTGAGCCACTTTGAGTCGTGGAGGCCACAACGAGGATTGGATTGAGGCGCAGTTGACTCATACACGTCACAAATGACCCATGGATCCTTTTCCTTAAGTATCAACAGAATACGAATGTGTTTGGTCATTTTTCCGTATGTCAGTTGTTCTTTTCACTTAAAACGAAGTCCATTTTAAACTATAGAGAGACACTTCGAGTAGTTCCGACCACACCGCTCCTCGGATTGAGGTGGGGTTGACTCGTAAACGTCACATATGACTCATGTATTGTTTTCCTAATGTTTCAATGGAATACGAATGCATTTGGACAATTTTCCGTATGTCAGTTGTTGTTTTCACTAAAAATGATGTCCTTTTGAAACAAAATAGAGACACTTCGAGTGGTTTTAGAATCACCGCTCATTGGATTGAGGTGGGGTTGACTAGTACACTTCACATATGACCCATGGATCGTTTTCTTAAAGTTTCAACCGATTCCGAATGTGTTTGGTTGTTTTTCTGTATGCCAGTTGTTCTTTTCAGTTAAAATGATGTATATTTTAAACAAAAGAGATACACTATGAGTGGTGTCATCCACACCGCGCCTCGGATTTAGGAGGGCTTGACTTGTACACATCACATATGACTCATGGATCGTTGTGATAAAGTATCAATAGAATCAGAATCCGTTTGGTCGGTTTTACGTATGTACTTAAAATGTTTTCCATTTTTAACAAAAGAGAGACACTTAGAGTGATCCCGACCACACCACGACTCGGATTGAGGCGAAGTTGACTCGTACACATCACAAATGACCCATGTATCGTTTTACTAAAGTTTAAATGGAAACATAATGTGTTTTGTTGGGTTTCAGTATGTCAGTTGTTGTTTTCACTTAAAATGTTTTCCATTTCAAAGAAAAGTGAGTCACTTTGAGATGTGGCGGCCACACCGAGGCTCAGATTGAGGTGCGGTTTACTCATACACATAAAACATGACCCATGGATCCTTTTCCTAAAGTATAAACAGAATCCGAATGTGTTTGGTCAGTTTTCCGTATGTCGGTTGTTCTTTTCACTTAAAATGAAGTCCCTTTTTAAACTATAGAGAGACACTTCGAGTGGTTCCAGCCACAACACGCCTTGGATTGAGGTGGTGTTGACTCATACAAGTCACATATGACTCATGAATTGTTTTCCTAATGTTTCAACGGAATCTGAATGCATTTGGTTGGTTTTCCGTATGTCAGTTGTTGTTTTCACTAAAAATGATGTCCTTTTGAAACAAAAGAGAGACACTTCGAGTGGTTCCGGCCACACCGTGCCTCTGATTGAGGTGGGGTTGACTTTTACACGTCACAAATGACCCATGGATCGTTTTCCTAAAGTTTTAATGGAATCTGAATGCGTTTTGTTGGGTTTTAGCATGTCAGTTGTTGTTTTCACTTAAAATGTTTTCCATTTCAATGAAAAGTGAGTCACTTTGATACGTGGCGGCCACACCGAGGCTCAGATTGAGGCTCGGTTGACTATTACATGTCAAAAATTACCCATGGATCCTTTTACTTAAGTATCAATTTAATCCGAATGCATTTGGTCGATTTGCCTTATGTTAGTTGTTCTTTTCACTTAAAATGAAGTCCATTTTAAACTATAGAGAGACACTTCGAGTAGTTCCGGCCACACCGCACCTTGTATTGAGGTGGGGTTGACTCATACACGTCAAATATTACTCATGGATTGTTTTCCTAACGTTTCAATGGAATCTGAATGCATATGGTTGGTTTTCCATATGTCAGTTGTTGTTTTCACTAAAAATGATGTCCTTTTGAAACAAAAGAGAGACACTTCGAGTGGTTTCAGCCACACCGCACCTCATATTGAGGTGGGGTTGACTCTTACACGTCACATATGACCCATGGATCATTTTCATAAAGTTTCAACAGAATAATAAGGTGTTTGTTAGGTTTCTCGTATGTCAGTTGTTGATTTCACTTACAATTTAGTCCATTTTGAACAAAAGAGAGACAGTTTGAGTGGTCCTGACCACACCGCGGCTCAGATTGAGATGGGGTTGACTCGTACACATCAAATATGACCCATGGATAATTTTCCTAAAGTTTAAACAGAATCCGTAGGCGTTTGGTCGGTTTCCAGTATGTCAGTTGTTGTTTTCTCTTAAAATTAAGTCCATTTTAAACAAAACATAGGCACTTTGAGTGGTGTTGGACACACCGGGCCTCGGATTGAGGCGGGGTTGACTCGTACACATCACATATGAGTCATGGATCATTTTCCTAAAGTTTCAACACAATCAGAATCCGTTTGATCGGTTTGGCGTATGTACATAAAATATTGTCCATTTGGAACAAAAGAGAGGCAGTTTGGGTGGTCCCGGCCACACCATGCCTCGGATTGAGGCGGGGTTTACTATTACACGTCAAATATGACCCTTGTATCATTTTACTAAAGTTTCAATAGAATACGAAGGTGTTTGGTCGGTTTCCTGTATGATAGTTGTTGATTTCACTTACAATTTAGTCCATTTTGAACAAAAGAGAGACAGTTTTAGTGGTCCCGGCCACACCGTGGCTCAGATTGAGGCAGGGTTGACTCGTACATGTCACATATGACCCATGGATCGTTTTAATAAAGTTTCAACATAATCCTAAGGAATTTGGTTAGTTTGGCATATGTCAGTTGTTGTTTTCACTTAAAATTAAGTCCATTTTAAACAAAAGAGAGGCACTTTGAGTGGTGTCGGCCACAACGGGCCTTAGATTGAAGTTGAAATCAAAATATTAATTCATATAAATACAAAAATAATTCATGGAATTAAATATAACAGATTTTTTTACCCATATCTCTGCCCAAGCTCTATCCTTAATCTCATGTGGCAAATGTCTCCACGATAGTGGGTTGACGGGAATGATGTCGGAGTATTTGGAAAGCGTCACAAAAAAACTACGACATTGCTGCCCTATTCTCTCAACCATTTGGTTTTCTTCATTATAATGCACCATAACTTGTGTGTGGTGGTTCCACACCGAACACATGCGTGTACGCCCCCGCCCACGCCTCCTGTCAGTAGATGTATCTGTTATGAAAGAAAAACAAATATTTTATCAAAACATGTTATAATGAAAATAAATATTTCTATAAAAATTTGTTAGGGTTCTATAAATATACCTATGCCGATCTGATCGCTGAGTGCCACTGGATCCACAGAAACTGATGGAACACCCTGTGGTGGAACAGGAGTCGAAGACGATGGAATATAGAAGCTCGGAGAGACAGAAGTAGAAGGAAAAGAAGATGGGACAACTGTCTGACCGGATGCTGACTGAGGAGTGGGAATCATCATGGGATGTGAAAATTATGGGCCAGAAGATGCAGAAGGTAGAGAAAACATGGGAGGCCTAAATATCCCATGTGTTTCTAACGACACACTGGGATCAGAATGTGAGAAGGATGACATGTCAGTGGGAGGGGCAGGGTCTAGTCGGGTACGCGCAGTTGGTCGTCCACCTCTAGTATGAACCCTCCTCGTACCACCGACCTGAGTACTAGGACCAGTACTAGGCTCCTTGTCGAATAACTATCAACGTATAGGTGGATCCTACAAAAATGTTTACAAAAAAATTAATCACATGACATTATATATTCTTTAAATATATCAATTTGAAATAAAGTACTCACTACAGGCACTAATGATGGAATTCCCAACTCTGTCATTCGACGATTGTTATCCGTCATTTTTTTCCTTTGCCTCTCTTCAATTGGCTTTATTTCCTGCATTTTGAAAACAAATATGTAATTAATTAGAAAAATAAAACTAATGTGTAACCCAAAAACTAAATATATTAGGGAATAGGGGGATTCATTGGTAATAAAATCCCTTTGATCATTTTTAACAAATATTTGGAGTATTCTCAAGGCACCCCCCATTTAGAAAAGTCACATTAAATGCCCAATTTCCACACCAAACCATTGAAAACAATTAACATGAGACAGTCATCGACCACAAATAAGTTAACTGGAAATTAAAAAACAGAAACCAAATGTGATATAGAATTTAATGTTAAGTTAGGGGAAATGAGATTAAATAGAGACAATAACATCATAAATAGTTCCAACATCATAACTTTTGATTAAAACCACCCATAATAGGAATGATAATTCTTCATACACCTAATCCCTAATAAAACAAACCAAATCTCCAATTAAAACATTGAATTTAGGGTTTCCACCCCACTTGGACAACCTTACCCCCACCCCACCCACCCCACTTGGACAACCCTACCCCCACCCCACTTGGACAACCCAGCACCCCCCACCCCACGTGGACAGCCCTACCCCCACCCCACTTGGAAAACCCAGCCCCCCACCCCCACCATACCTGGACACCCCTACCCCCCACAACCCACTTGGATAACCCAGCACCCCCCCCCCCGCACCCCACCTGGACAGCCCTACCGTCACCCCACTTGGACAACCCATCCCCCCCACCCTACCTAGACAGCCCCTCCCCCACCCCACCTGCACACCCTCCCCACCCCACTTGGACAACCCTGCCTGGACACCCTCCCCCACCCAACCTCCACACCCTCCCCCACCCCAAACAACCCTACCCCACCCCATTTGGACAACCCAACCCCCTCCCCCACCCTACCTAGATAGCCCCCTCCCCCACCCTACCAAGACAACCCCTCCCCCACCCCAAACAGCCCTACCCCCACCCCATTTAGACAACCCAACCCCCTCCCCCACCCTACCTAGAAAGCCCCTCCCCCACCCCAAACAACCCTACCCCCACCCCATTTGGACAACCCAGCCCCCTCCCCCACCCTACCTAGACAGCCCCTCCCCCACCCTACCTAGACAACCCCTCCCCCACCCCAAACAGCCCTACCCCCACCCATTTGGACAACCCATCCCCCTCCCCCACCCTACCTAGACATCCCCCTCCCCCACCCTACCTATACAGCCCCTCCCCCACCCCAAAAAGCCCTACCCCCACCCCATTTGGACAACCCAGCCCCCTCCCCCACCCTACCTAGACAGCCCCTCCCCCACCCCAAATAGCCCTACCCCCACCCCATTTGGACAACCCAGCCCCCTCCCCACCCTACCCAGACAACCCCTCCCCCACCCCACTTGGATAGCCCTCGACATCCTCCCCACTTGGATATCTCTACCCCCACCCCACTTGGACAGCTCTACCCCCACCCCACTTGGACAGCTCTACCCCCACCCCACTTGGACAACTCTACCCCCACCCCCACTTGGACAACCCCCCCCCCCCCACCCCACTTGGAAAACCCAGCCCCCCCCACCCCACCTGGACAACCCTAACTGTATTTATGGCTAACCAATGAAATTAAGTCAATAGACCTTAAATTTAAAATAAATCAAGGATAAAATAACTCAGGATCATATTGGCCTCTTCAATATCAACCAAAATTATTCAATACAGATAAATCACAACAAAACCACAACCTAAAATGATATATTGATTGTGTTCATAAGGGAATCATAATACACAATACATTGTAGAAAAATGGAACGAAAAAAATCTAAAATAAATGAAGGCACACCTCCCGATTTAGAATGGAAGAACAAAAATTTCTTGAATCAAAGATAGATGTCCCGTTGGAAATTAGATTTAGCACCCTATAGAGTAGGTTGTGAAGTAGGGTTCCAACCGTAACCAAAAATTATATATGGCTTATTTTAGTAAGGGGATCATAATACACACTAGATTGCACCAAAATAGAATGACAAAATCTAAAATAAATTAACACACATGAACTGATTTAAACGGGAAGAACAAATCTAAAATCAATGAACTCACACATAACGATTTAAACGGGAAGAAAAAATCATTGAAAACCAGACCTGTTGTGTTGGGAAGTAGCGTTTGTGTCGAGATTTAGAGGCAAACCTTCCAGACGATTGAGGTTTAGGGAAAAAATTTCGAGAGGGTGCGTCCAGGTCTCAGTTAGGGCAAAATTTTAGAGATGTCTGGAGTTGCAGATCGATGATATTTGGGGATTTTCTTTCCCAATGGTTTTAAAAAACTGTTGGGAAAGTTATGTTATCCCAACGGTTTCAAATACCAACGGTTATGATAGAACCGTTGGTATAGGGGTATTCATCCTTCCCAACGGTTTCACTAAACCGTTGGGAAAACTCTTTTTTACCCATTTTTCCCAACGGTTTAATCAAACCATTGGGAAAACACAATTTTTACAGATCTTTACCAACAGTTTTTGGAAACCGTTGGTAAAGATTACCTATACCAATGGTTCAAAGAACCGTTGGAATACAAGCGTTGGAAAAAACATGATTTCTAGTAGTGATTTGGGTCCAAAAGGTGACCCAAGTAGAGTGTGTGATATAATACTAGTAGGAAACCACCCAAGGTCTATTATAATCAGTTAGTGAATATATATAATAGGCATTGTGCAATAAGTAAAGTAGTAAGCAAGGAAGTACTCAAAAGTAAACATCCTTTATGTGCAGGTACTCATTTAATATCCATTTAATTTAATAAACATCGTTTAAAAATTAAATTTCATTAAATTTTATAAGTCTCTAGATCCAGAACAAGTTCGACATCCCCTGTATAGTCATAAGAACACCAGATGCCTAAGCATGCAATCTAAAAATGTATAATTCAAGACCTAATCTAAGATTGTGCTTTGGCCTGGAAGATGCGTCATAAGATTCATATCATTTATAATTCAATTCAGAACCTGTGACCGTCCTTAACATTCCTAAGTTGGAATTCAAGTATCACTCCAGGTGTAATATCAACCAACACCCTACAAGCCCATACCTGAAGAACCTCTCATAAACTTGGTATTAATCTAGGTGAGGTATAATGTCCCAGCCAATCGAGTCCATCCTCGGTGCTCCTCAACAGAAGCCCGAGTATCACCCATAGCATAAATAGTCAAATACCTTTGAGTATGTGCATGGAATTCTCGTAAGAATCAATGAATCACTTGACATATAAATCTATCCTCAATGATTTCTTCCATGGTACCCCTTGTAACAGCCCAAGATTTTATGAAAAATATTCTTTTTAACTTCATTAATGTCTTGTGTTGTACGCTACACCAAAAGGAGCTTGCACAACACGCATCCTTGACTTGCCTTGTATTACACGCAATCGCGACCTTCCTCGATAGCATGTGTAGTACGCAATACCGAGTTTCACTAAACAACAATATACTATTAAAATATTATTAAAACTAGCCGTTATGAATAGTAATAACTACCTTTTGAAATTTTGTAAATTCCATTTTTCAAAATGGACTTTATTTTTGGATTCTTAATATCGAAATTAGCTTAGGGTGAAATTTTGGTACTTTTTGGATAACTTTCATATTCTGATGAATAGTGAAAATTACTAAATTTTAATTAAAAACAACATTTTTAATTGAAATAATTAATAGTGATAAATTATTAATTTGAGTGGTTTTAAAGTATATTTAGAATATATTTTTACAATTAAATACAATGTTGGTCATTGGATGTAATTTCACATTTACACCAGACATAAACAAGTGTTAATCTTTTGATAGTTATTATCTCTTAAAAACACGCTATTTGTTGTGACAGTGGAAATTAATTATAAAATTAATTAATGAAACTTATATGCTGGGAATTTTGTAAAATAGAAATCATTTTTGAATTCGGAATATCAATTATAGCTTAGGGTGAAATTTTGGCATTTTTCTGAAAAACTTCAATTTTTGATGAATAGTGAAACTACTAATTGGTAGTTAAAAAAATTAATTTTTTCATAAATCTTAATTTTACCGCTTCTGTGAATTGAATTTAAAAAATCCGAGAGACACGGTTGATGTCAGTAAGTAAAATGTGGTTCAATGAGATGAAAATAATTTTTGGTGAATAGTAACTTTTTACTTTTATTTACCACGGTTAAAAGTAAATAGGGTAATTAAGGGTAAAAATGATATTAATATTACCCTAACACATGTCCTAATCCTATTGGAAAAGTTTATCTTGACCAAAAACAACCTTAAGTGTAAAATATTATCATTTAGGCCCACTTGGATTAGATTAGGACATTTATTATTATTTAATTCAAAGAAGAGTTAAAAGAGTTAAAATCAAAGTTTATTTACTAAAACATTTTTAATATAGGGTTATAAATAATATAATTTCGACTATAAATATTCATTATAAAGATAAAACGATTTCCTACATAATGGTATTTTATTTGTAATTTTTATACTTTAAATAATTTAATTTATATATGACACAACGATGATACGGTAATTACCTTTTTAAGAAAATATTAACATAATTGATGTTATAAATGCCCAAATAAATGTAATTTGAGACTTTTTATGACTTAAACTAATTTTCTAGGTTAATATGACATGTTATTGTTGATTTAAGTAACTTGGTTCGAACTTATCATTCTGTTAGAAATTTCATAAAAATCATGTACCAAATAGTGTCAAAATTGACATAAATTAGTTTTTAAAACAAATATTATATTATTAATTGTTATTTAATTCATAAAAATATAAGGTTCGGCAAAATGACTTAGATAAGGATAGATATATTAATAATAAACAACTTGGGGTTCGTTTGGCTTCATATAGTAAGTTTATTAACCATATAGTGTAAGAAAACAAAAAGACACGGTAAAAGTTAAATTATTTAACTTAGAGTTAAATCTAATTGATAAGGTTAAAATAATAACCTAAACTTGTCTAAATACTATTGGATGAGAGGATTTAGACCCATCCCCACTTTATATTCAAAATAAGACCATTTGGAACCATTATAAACCGATTTTGACTTTAATATAAAATAATATTTTGAGATATTCCTAAGGTGCCCCTCTCCTCCCTTATAAAAGGGCACCTCCTCCCCCTCCTCCTCACACCAATTTGAGCACTCAAGCTCGTCCAAACCCTGCCAAAATCTCTTCTACACTTCCCTAGTATCATCATATAGGTCCTGGTATTCTTCAAAGACCATCCTTAGTTCTTTAAGTGGAGGTTAAGTGAAGGCGCGTCAAAAAGAGGTAATATCCATTACCGATCTTTTTCAATTTCTTTCTTCTTCAACTTCTTCTTCTTTAGTTGTTTCATGATAAATTAATAACATCAGTATTTATTATATACTGATATGTTATTATAAATATGAAACAACTCTAATTGAACTTCTATCCATCCTACGGAAAAAGGAAATCACCGCGCGTGCGTACGTACGGAATACCGTCTCCATGCCGTGGTGTAATCTATTTTCCGCCACCACCTTTATTGGATGGGTATAATGGTGTAATGAGTAACTATATATGATTATTATAAAGTTATATTGATACTGAAATAGTATACATACACTTCAACACAATTCCACGACCATGGGAACGATATCATCGCTCGTGCGTACGTACGGACTACCGTCTCCACGACGCGATGAGATTCATTCTCAATGATTAACCATTCATGAATGATTATAAAGTATATATAATAAGTACTAATGAAATATATGACATAATAATGATACTGTATTTATTTATATTTATATGTATGTCATCTACTTAATTCCATTCAATTCAATAAGGAAACGAAAACAACATTCATGCGTACGTACGGACTACCATCTCCATGAACGGTGTATTTCTTTCCATTTAATGATTTATTATATATATGTATATCCTGAATATATATATATATAAATCAATTTTTTATGTTCTGGAATTAAGTAATCATGATCTAAGTAATCATATGAATAATTACAAGTCAAAACACGGACGACAAATGAAACAATTTTACCCAAAACGCTCTTTAACATGAATTTACAAAAGAACGGGTAATATAAAGTCATAAGTGGACCATATATGATATAATAAAAATTAATATGATTCTGTAATAAGTCAATAACATGATTTAAATCATTATACAGGAGGTTCGGACACTTATAAAGCAAGTCGGACCTAAGGTAAGGGAAAATATCACAATCTCATTTTTATCCGAGATTGTTTATACTTTGGTATTTACTGGGGTGTATTTTATCATACACATCCATGTTTCATAAATATGTGATATTATTTCAATCCGACTACAATTGTTTAAATCCATTTTTACCATTCGGTGAGTTTTTTTAGTAAAGGATAAGAAAGGAATCTTTTGTCGTTTTTCGTATGAGGTACTTTTTGACTTTTCCGACAAAAGTACGAGAAGAATGTTTTTTTTAACTTATACGGCAAGAATGGATTTTTAAAACATTATTTCCAAGAAGCTTCCTTTACAAGTTTTCAAGTTTATTTTTAATCAACCTCTTTTAGTTTAAAGTCGTATGACATGTTAAGAAAGGAAAAATGTTTTTGAAGTAGAAAGGATATTTTCCTCAAGAATGGAGTTCAAATGTTTTATCAAAATTATTTTCCATCTAAGATAATATAGGGTTCTGTTTTTATCCCTATTATTACATTTATTTGATTATGTTGTGAGGGAATTATTTTTATGAAGTCATTTACCTTATATGATTTGTTTTATGATGTCATGATGTTTCAAGAATCCCATTTTTGTTACATGTGTTATGCGATGATGTATGATTTATGATTATGTGGCACACATAAGAAAGGATTCATTATAAGATGGGTGGGACATATATCTCCCTACAATGCATTGGGTAAAGATTTTATATCTCATGAGATAGACATGGCTGGAACGGTAGGTTATACCGGTTCAGTGAAACAGGACTGGAACGAGGGTGACTCGGTTCAGAAAGGGACTTTGTCCACTAAGATAGTCTTGGCAAGGAGTCATGACTAACAAGAAATGATTTTCCATGATTATGTGTGCATGCCACAAAGTTTCAAGTTTTATGTTATGATTATGGGGATCTCATTTTCACTTCTATGATTTATTCCATGTTAAGATATTATGATCTCTTTTGCAGGTTAAGATTTCCAAAAGTTATGTGCTTGATGTGATTTATATTTCTTTTGTTTACCCTTACTGAGCGTTTGAGCTCACCCTTTTATGTTTTCTTTTCCCCAGGATATAAAGAAAGGTTTTAGGTATAAAAAAAAAGATAAGATCTTTATGGGAGATGTTGAAGATCTTTCACCAGGATTAGAAGATTATATTCTGAGTTTCCAAAGACACTAAACTATTACGATCCTTGTGTGTGTGTTTTTGTTATGTAATAAGTATTCTGCAAATATAATGTAATGTCCATGTACGTCAGGCTTCGGGTCTCTACAATTGGTATCAGAGGAAAGGTTTAGTCAACCTTTGGAAACTAGGATGCGAAAACGTTAGTGAGATCCCTAGAGATATTTCTAAGGTATGTCTAGGGATGTCCCTAAGGTTAAGTATACGTATAGGTTATAGTACTAGAACTACGCTAACGATCATAGAATTAAACCTAAGATATTAGATATTTAAGGTACTCCCCCATTATTATGTTGTTTTCCCTAGCATGATTTTTGCCTCTCACACTATTCTTTTTGGGTTTTAGACGATGGCTGGAACCCGAAGGAACCGTGTTGATCAATGCAATGGACAATACAATGATTGTCCTCCTGAACAAACAAATGTTATGGGAGATGGAGTGCAAAATCTTATAGCTATACTTACACAAGCTATGAGTCATTCCGGACTTCCAAATGAGCAGAGAAGGGAACAATATTCTATTGAGTCCTTCATGAGGCAATGTCCACCTTCTTTCAGTGGGACTTCTGATCCACTTGTTGCTGAACAATGGATCAGTACCACTGAAAAGATATTTTCAGTTCTTCAATGTTCTGAACATGATAAAGTCATCTTAGCAGTATATCGTTTGGAAGGTGAAGCTGATCAATGGTGGAATCTTATCAAGAATACGAGGCAAAGAGATGAAATTGAGTCCATGGAATGGGACGAGTTCAAGAACTTATTTTTCAATAAGTACTTACCTCGTATTCTTCGAACAAAGATGGAAAAGGAGTTTCTTGAGCTAAAGCAAAAGGATGATGAATCTGTTGGTATATACGAAGCGAATTTTACAAGACTTGCAAGGTATGCATCTGGCATTATCATCCAACCTGAAAGTAAAGTTGATCGATTTTTCAGTGGCTTAAAACCAAGTCTTCGAAGGGCATTAGCTATAAGAGACTTCAGTAGCTATGAAGAAATTGTGCGTTGTGCTATCAAGGTAGAAATGGAAGTTGGTGTTACATATCCATCTCATGGTTTTGACAAGAAACGAAAGATGGAGTTCAAGGAGAAATCTCAGAATAATGGTGAAAAGAAGATGAATGTTTCCTTATGGAAAAAGTGTGGAAAGAAGCATGGTGGAGATTGTCTTAAAGGGACTAGAAAATGTTTTAAGTGTGGAAAAGAAGGTCATCGAGCAGCTGAGTGTTGAAGTAATGGAAAAAGGGTTTCTAATGATGTGAATAAAGCAAAGACTGCAGAGAACGCACCACCAACACTTCAATGCTTCAAGTGCAAGGAAATGGGGAATTATGATAATAAATGCCCTAATCCAAGGGTTAGTGATGATCAATATGAGCAACCATTGAAGGCAAAGGACAAAGGGAAGTCACATGCGATCACTATTGGTGATGTTGAATATGACAACGATGTGGTGGAATGATTAAGTGTTTATGTAATGGGATTACAAAATAATGTGGTATCATAAAGTATTGGAATATTTATGTGTTGGTCTAATATGGTATTCAAAGTGATTGAGATATTTTTGGAAATAAGATGATATGCGCATAATGAAGGGGAAATGAGAAAATGAAATGTTTAATAGTATTCATGAGCTCATGATTGATATAAGGACTAAGTGATATCATGGTTTGAGTATATAGAATTTTGAGGATTTTGGTATGTGGAAGGTGTTAACTTTTAACTGCATTCATGTTTTCACTAAGGTTCAATAGGTATTCAAGAGAGTACATGATTAAGGCCTTTGAATGTTTGGAATGTGACCAACAAGATATATCTTATGATATATGGGGATCAACGATGGTATTAAATCTCTGGTAATCGTTTTCACTATGTTATGAGAGTAGACTGCAGTATTATGGATAAGCCTAAAGATTGGAATGGATTATGTTGGACATAAGTTAGTATTGTTTAAGGATAGAAATTTTTTTTATATTATAGTAATATAGTTTTAGAAAAAGGACAACCTGCAGGACGGGAAACAACCCATCGCGTCAGACAAGGCTGTGGGAATCGAACCCACAACCGAAGTGCGACTGGCCTTTATCGCCTACCACTGGCCTACAGGAAGTCCCTGTTTAGTAGAAACTAGTTTTATTATATTAAGCATTATGATATATGAAGTATAAGTCCATTTTAGGAACCATATATGATTAATATCACTATAGATCGACTTGTGTATATAACTTTTGCTAACCTTTTGTTTGAGACAGATGGAATGACGCGTCATTCTATCACATGATCTGCTAACACTTCACGAATAACAAATTCAACTTCATTTATTTAAGAGATGAAGTGAAAATTGTTCAAGGCACGAACAATAGTGAGATTGTACCAAAATAAAGTAAGTATTTATTCTAATTCAAATTTTGAACTTTAGGGAAATGATCTTGAAAACCAAAAAATGTTGTCCTAGTTCCCTTATATCCGATTAATCAGATGGTACCTTAGATCGTCACAAATTTATGGATTTGTGCTTGTTGGATTTTCCATAGCCATGTTCTCTACCACTCTTCATCAGAACATGATGGTTATATTTTTCTTCCATATCCATATTTTCACCTATGTGGAAACCCAGCGATTAGTTTATTTAGGTAACCGTTACGTTTCATACTTTCGTTTTTAAAGATTGGTTTTGGTATTCCTTTTTACGATGTGGGTTTCTATTAAAGAAACTTTCGAATAGTAAACCATTTATAACCCCGATGAATTTCGAGGGCGAAATTCATTTTAAGGGGGGTAGAATGTAACAGCCCAAGATTTTATGAAAAATATTCTTTTTAATTTCATTAATGTCTTGTGTTGTGCGCTACACCAAAAGGAGCTTGCACAACACGCATCCTTGACTTTCCTTGTATTACACGCAATCGCGACCTTCCTCGATAGCGTGTGTAGTACGCAATACCGAGTTTCACTAAACAACAATATGCTATTAAAATATTATTAAAACTAGCCGTTATGAATAGTAATAACCACTTTTTAAAATTTTGTAAATTCTATTTTTCAAAATGGACTTTATTTTTGGATTCGTAATATCGAAATTATCTTAGGGTGAAATTTTGGTACTTTTCGGATAACTTTCATATTCTGATGAATAGTGAAAATTACTAAATTTTAATTAAAAACAACATTTTTAATCGAAATAATTAATAGTGATAAATTATTAATTTGAGTGGTTTTAAAGTATATTTAGAATATATTTTTACAATTAAATACAATGTTGGTCATTGGATATAATTTCACATTTACACCAGACATAAACAAGTGTTAATCTTTTGATAATTATTATCTCTTAAAAACACGCTATTTGTTGTGACAGCGGAAATTAATTATAAAATTAATTAATGAAACTTATATGTTGGGAATTTTGTAAAATAGAAATCATTTTTGAATTCGGAATATCAATTATAGCTTAGGGTGAAATTTTGGCATTTTTCTGAAAAACTTCAATTTTTGATGAATAGTGAAACTACTAAGTGGTAGTTAAAAAAATTAATTTTTTCATAAATCTTAATTTTACCGCTTATGTGAATTGAATTTCAAAAATCTGAGAGACACGGTTGATGTTAGTAAGTAAAATGTGGTTCAATGAGATGAAAATAATTTTTGGTGAATAATAACTTTTTACTTTTATTTACCACGGTTAAAAGTAAATAGGGCAATTAAGGATAACAATGATATTAATATTACCCTAACACATGTCCTAATCCTATTGGACAAGTGTATCTCGACCAAAAACAACCTTAAGTGTAAAATATTATCATTTAGGCCCACTTGGATTAGATTAGGACATTTATTATTATTTAATTCAAAGAAGAGTTAAAAGAGTTAAAATCAAAGTTTATTTACTAAAACATTTTTAATATAGAGTTATACATAATATAATTTCGACTATAAATATTCATTAGAAATCTAAAACGATTTCCTACATAATGTTATTTTATTTGTAATTTTTATACTTTAAATAATTTAATTTATATATGACACAACGATGATACAGTAATTACCTTTTTAAGAAAATATTAACATAATTGATGTTATAAATGCCCAAATAAATGTAATTTGAGACTTTTTATGACTTACAATAATTTTCTAGGTTAATATGACATGTTATTGTTGATTTAAGTAACTTGGTTCGAACTTATCATTCTGTTAGAAATTTCATAAAAATCATGTACCAAATAGTGTCAAAATTGACATAAATTAGTTTTTAAAACAAATATTATATTATTAATTGTTATTTAATTCCTAAAAATATAAGGTTCATCCAAATGACTTAGATAAGGATAGATATATTAATAATAAACAACTTGGGGTTAGTTTGGCTTCATATAGTAAGTTTATTAACCATATAGTGTAAGCAAACAAAAAGACACGGTAAAAGTTAAATTATTTAACTTAGAGTTAAATCTAATTGATAAGGTTAAAATAATAACCTAAACTTGTCTAAATCCTATTGTATGAGAGGATTTCGACCCATAAACACTTTATATTTTAAATAAGACCATTGGGAACCATTATAAACCGATTTTGACTTTAATATAAAATAATATTTTGAGATATTCCTAAGGTGCCCCTCTCCTCCCTTATAAAAGGGCACCTCCTCCCCCTCCTCCTCACACCAATTTGAGCACTCAAGCTCGTCCAACCCCTGACAAAATATCTTATCCACTTCCCTAGTATCATCCTAGAGGTCCTGGTATTCTTCAAAGACCATCCTTAGTTCTTTTAGTGGAGGTTAAGTGAAGGCGCGTCAAAAAGAGGTAATATCCATTACCGATCTTTTTCAATTTCTTTCTTCTTAAACTTATTCTTATTTAGTTGTTTCATGATAAAGTAATAACATAAGTATTTCTTATATACTGATATGTTATTATAAATATGAAACAACTCTAATTGACCTTCTATCCATCCTACGGAAAAAGTAAATCACCGCGCGTGCGTACGTACGGAATACCGTCTCCACGCCGTGGTGAAATCTATTTTCCGCCACCACCTTTATTGGATGGGTATAATGGTGTAATGAGTAACTATATATGATTATTATAAAGTTATATTGATACTTAAATAGTATACATACACTTAAACACAATTCCACGACCATGGGAACAATATCATCGCTCGTGCGTACGTACGGACTACCGTCTCCACGACGCGATGAGATTCATTCTCAATGATTAACCATTCATGAATGATTATAAAGTATATATAATAAGTACTAATTAAATATATGACATAATAATGATACTTTATTTATTTATATTTATATGTATGTCATCTACTTAATTCCATTCAATTCAATAAGGAAACGAAAACAGCGTTCATGCGTACGTACGGACTACCGTCTCCATGAACGGTGTATTTCTTTCCATTTAATGATTTATTATATATATGTATATCCTGAATATATATATATATAAATCATTTTTTTATGTTCTGGAATTAAGTAATCATGATCTAAGTAATCATATGAATAATTACAAGTCAAAACACGGACGACAAATGAAACAATTTTACCCAAAACGCTATTTAACATGAATTTACAAAAGAACGGGTAATATAAAGTCATAAGTGGACCATATATGATATAATAACAGTGAATATGATTATTTAATAAGTAAATAACATGATTTAAATCATTATACAGGAGGTTCGGACACTTATAAAGCAAGTCGGACCTAAGGTAAGGGAAAATATCACAATCTTATTTTTATCCGAGATTGTTTATACTTTGGTATTTACTGGGGTGTATTTTATCATCCACATCCATGTTTCATAAATATGTGATATTATTTCAATCCTCCTACAATTGTTTAAATCCATTTTTACCCTTCGGTGAGTTTTTTTAGTAAAGGATAAGAAAGGAATCTTTTGTCATTTTTCGTATGAGGTACTTTTTGACTTTTCCGACAAAAGTACGAGAAGAATGTTTTTTTAACTTATACGGCAAGAATGGATTTTTAAAACATTATTTCCAAGAATCTTACTTTACATGTTTTCAAGTTTATTTTTGATCAACCTCTTTTAGTTTAAAGTCGTATGACATGTTAAGAAAGGAAAAATGTTTTTGAAGTAGAAAGGATATTTTCCTCAAGAATGGAGTTCAAATGTTTTATCAAAATTATTTTCCATCTAAGATAATATAGGGTTCTGTTTTTATCCCTATTATTACATTGATTTGATTATGTTGTGAGGGAATTATTTTTATGAAGTCATTTACCTTATATGATTTGTTTTATGATGTCATGATGTTTCAAGAATCCCATTTTTGTTACATGTGTTATGCGATGATGTATGATTTATGATTATGTGGCACACATAAGAAAGGATTCATTATAAGATGGGTGGGACCTATATATCCCTCCAATGCATTGGGTAAAGATTTTATATCTCATGAGATAGACATGGCTGGAACGTTAGGTTATACCGGTTCAGTGAAACAGGACTGGAACAAGGGTGACTCGGTTCAGAAAGGGACTTTGTCCACTAAGATAGTCTTGGAAATGAGTCATGACTAACAAGAAATGATTTTCCATGATTATGTGTGCATGCCACAAAGTTTAAAGTTTTATGTTATGATTATGGGGATCTCATTTTCACTTCTATGATTTATTCCATGTTAAGATATTATGATCTCTTTTGCAGGTTAATATTTCCAAAAGTTATGTGCTTGATGTGATTTATATTTCTTTTGTTTACCCTTACTGAGCATTTGAGCTCACCCTTTTATGTTTTCTTTTCCCCAGGATATAAAGATAGGTTTTAGGTATAAAAAAAAGATAAGATCTTTATGGGAGATGTTGAAGATCTTTCACCAAGATTAGAAGATTATATTCCGAGTTTCCAAAGACACTAAACTATTACGATCCTTGTGTGTGTGTTTTTGTTATGTACTAAGTATTCTGCAAATATAATGTAATGTCCATGTACGTCAGGCTTCGGGTCTCTACACCCCTCATCTGGATTAATGTATCACCCATGGCTTAAGTAAGGTTCAAGGCACTTGAGTACATCCGTGGAATTCTAATGTGAATCCTTGTATCACCCAAGGCATAAGTGTCTATAGTCCAATGAGTCCATCCATGGAGTTATAATATGAACCCATGCATCACCCATGGCTATTAATCTCTGAACTAATTCAATTTTATTTAACATTTCATTTAACATTCTAAGGTCAAAACCAAAATCATCCCTTTATATCTCACCTCAAAAGGTGACTCAAGGATTAGCCAACCTCAAAAGGCTTAGCCCTTAAATAACTCACATGGGCATATTCAATATAAAAAGCCTCTCAATCCCATCGAGCTATTACATGGATTAAACATAATTTATCTCACGTAGGCACACTACACCAAATTTAGTATTTCGTGATAGTTTAATAAACCACCGCTAATTTTTTTTTGTCAAAATATAGTGGCGGTTTTTTAAAAACTATCACTAAAACTTTTTTTTACCTGTGACACTTCTTCCCATCCCCTCCCCATCCCCCCTAAACCTGACACCCCCACCCCCTCTTCCCCTGACCCCATCGAACCCTAAACCCTTGTCGCTGGCCCCCTGCTCCCCCTCACCACCGACCCCCTTATCTGTATTCATCAGACCCTTTCACGACCTACTCTTCTGAATCCCTCACCTCGTTGTTGACCCACTTCTCCCCCGAGCTCTCCAAGCCTGAGCTCGAACCATAAACCCCTCTTCATCGGCCCCTATCTCCCCTGAACCATCACTACTGCTGCTCCCCAAGAAAGGTAAGGGAGTGGTATTCCTCTAACCTTACTAATTTTACTCTTATAGATATATTTTAGTTCATTTCTAGGTAAATCATAAATTTTCATTCATAGGGATAGAATTAATTTTGATAATCATTATTTGGAGATTTTGTAGAATATATACTACTGGGTGCACAATTATTATCGCACAAGAAACCTTGGCTGTAGGGGGGTTGTTGTAGTGGGGAGGGGGTGTTGTGTAGGGGGGGTTATGCAGGGGGGATACTGTAGAGGAGATGGGGGATGCTGGGGGATGGGGTCTGGGGGATGGGTCTGGGAATGGGGGCTAGGTCCAGTTTTGGGTCCATTATGCTAGGTTCAGGTTTGGGTCTGTCGGGTTGGGTCAGGATGAGTTGGGTTATACTCATATAACCCAACCTGAACTGACCCGAACCACAATGGGTTGGGTTGGGTTGGGTCCTTTTACTATGTGCCAGGTAACCCAACCCCAATGAGTTGGCTCGGGTCGGGTCAGCTTCTCACAGATCATGTGACCTAACCCAACCCGACCCGACCTTTTTTGGTCAGGTTAGGTCCTAAAACATCCTTGACCCGACCCGACCCTACCTGATCCATGGACACCCCTAGTATAAGTGGTCTTTTCATACTTTCATGAAATTTATAGAATTTATGGATATTTTGGATTGTGATCATGTGTAATTTCATTTTTATATAGTTATTTTCATTTATTATCATCTAGGTGTCCCCAATAGACATGTACCCTTCCAACGGCTAGGTTATGTGTGTGAGTAATTCCTACTTCTGATAAGGTCATGTTGATTTTTTTTCACGAACCTTTAATATTATAGTTAACACTAAAAAGAAGTAAAGACATCTCTTACATATTTATTTCTCAATACCTTGTATTTACACCATCCTTTGGCAATCAGAAGTTACACCTGATGTGTTATGGAGGTGTAGTCTGATTATTATTTAGTTATTTAGTTCACAGTTATTATATTTGTGGTGGTTGGTAAATAATTATAAGGAATATAGTTAACAAGATCACTTGATAATTTAGGTAGTAATTCCATAAAAGAAGAATCCACTTTAGGGAAGGCTAGTTTATTTGTTGTTACATTTATATTAGGAACATTTACACTACTTTATAGGAATTTCTCCTTAATTATAGCCTATAACTTGTGCATTTTCTCTCAAAATATCTATTAACTTTTGATCTTTATTAAGAGAAAATTTTCTTTAATTAGAATTTATGTCTTGTTTCTCTCTATTAGAAATACATATATTAAATTAGTAGTCAAGGGTTTTAATTATAGATCTAGATACTGGACTAAATATAATAATTGATTTGGGTTACTTAACTCAATTATTTACACTTCCTATGAAATAAATAAAGTATCATACATTTTTTCATTGAATAAATAGTAAAATCCATCAAAAAACCAAAAGTTATTTCATCTTTAGATGGTTGGATATAATATTTATGTTTTTACCAATTATTTTTTTATCAAATTTTCAGATCTTGATTTGTTTACCAATGAAAAATTTATTATATCAAACAAATTTCTTCACATGGATTATACTCATCAGAATGTGACAATGTAAAAAAATTAGTTTTCTTATTACAAGTACATGATGGAATAAAAAATATTAAATTGGAAATTTTTTTAACCAAACTCCATTATTATTGTATCTTAATGGACATTTATGATTACATTTTATATTTCTAGGAAAGGTTTATCCAAGATGATAGGTGACTAAGCAGAGGTATTATCCTACTCTACAATTAAAACATAAAAATCAGTATGGAAGATCAAATTATTCACTCTAAATAAAACATCTTCAAATACCCTCTCTTGGAATATAGTGGATATATTAAGTAATTTTAAAACAACTCTAGTTGGTTTGAGATGTAACATATGTAAATAAGGAAAAATAGAATGTGACATACATTAATATAATCTCTTAGATCACCACTAGCAATGCTAGTGAAGCATTATGTGACACCCCCTCTAGCTAGAGATGTGTTTTTATAAATCCACTTCTATGGTGAGAGAGAATTACTAGTTTCACCTAGACCTAGTTAACCTAGGGTGTTTCTCCTATGATTACTATTTTAAATTAATGAATTTATGATTTTTCTTTTGCTTATATTTCAAATAATACTTTCTATGATTGATTTCATTTTTTTACTTTGAATTTTCTAGTACTTATATGACTCTTCTTATAACTACTTGGGTTGTGTTTTTTACTTCCATTTATCTCTTTTACTACTTAGTAATACTTATGTGTTTTAATTTTTTTAATAAAGTGTAGGAACATTGTGATATGGATAAAATCTAGATCACATTACCGAGGAACACACCTCAGTATGCTAAGGGTTTGGAGGAGTTTTTAGAATTTTTCAATTTCTAATTGATCCGTGGATGGGAGAATAAGATGTCCATGTAATAAATGTAAATTTAGAAGATGGTTGAAGAGGGATGAAGTTTATAAACACTTGATATTGAAGCAATTACTTGATCAATATTTGTATTGGATTTGGAGTGGATAATTGAATGTTACAGAAAGTTTGAACACTGATGTTAATTGATAGAATGAGTTCCCAACTTCGTTGACAATGGAAAATGAAATAAAAAACCTTATAAATGATGCATTTGGCATTGCAAGACACCAAAACCAACATCAAAACATATCAGAACAACCAGTTGGGGGTGCTATAAATAAAAACTTAACAAGTGATGTTTTTGAGACTATAGGAAAACCAGATCAAGATTATAACATATCATTGGATCATCCTATTGATTATGTAGAGACTAATGTAAGAGAAAACTTCACTGAGTAGACAAATGAATTTCATGGTTTATTTGATGATGGAAATCAAGAGTTTTATAGTGGAAGTTTGAAATATTAAAAACTTTATTTTTCCTGAAGTTTTACTATATCTAGTGCCTTTATGGAATTACAAATAAGGCAATGAACATGATATTGGAATTGTTGTGTGATGCATTTCCTAAAGCAAAGATCCCTAAGTCTTTTTATGATATTAAAAAGTTGTTAACAAGATTAGTCTAAATTATATAAAAATACATGCATGTCCCAATGATTGTATGCTTTATTGGGGAGAGGATTCAAGAAGACATGATTACAAAAAATGTTCTTCTTAAAGATGGAAGTCAATGGGTGATGTTATAATTCTGAATCAACATACTACTACTACGAAGAAGAAAAGGAACACACTTGCAAAGGTTTTGCATTACTTTACTTTAAAGCCTTGATTGTAAAGATTATTCATGTCATCGAAAACTGCCGAACACATGAAGTGAAATTCTATAGATAATAATAATGATGAGTTAATGTGAAATCCAAGAGATTCAAAATCATGGAAGAAATTTGATTAATTACATCCTGATTTCTCATCTGATCCTAGGAATTTTTGATTGGGATTAACTGCCGATGGATTCAACCCATTTGGGACTTTGAGAACCAGTT
Organism: Viscum album; assembly: GCA_963277665.1. Classification (NCBI taxonomy): domain Eukaryota; kingdom Viridiplantae; phylum Streptophyta; class Magnoliopsida; order Santalales; family Viscaceae; genus Viscum; species Viscum album. The sequence continues at coordinate 283,367,194 of OY728142.1, forward strand.
ATATCATTTAGCCGATTGTTTTGAACCCTTACAATCAGCCTCCATGGATGTCACGACCCGTCCTCGGGGCCCGTACCGTGACTACCCCAAGCCCGCCTTCCATAGGCTAGGGGCTGGCGACTAGCACCAAAGGCATAAATCCCGATAAAAAGGGAAGGCATTGCCTTTATAAAGTAAACAAACACCACAGAGTACGCAAGCTGAAGTAAACACTAAGTAAATTGAGTACTAATGTATGTAATGGAAAGTAAATGGGCCGAAATACAAACCCAACTAAAAGTAAAGTACAACTGAAAGAAAGTACAACAGCAGAAAAGTAAAGTAGCAACACCGAGTCGTCCATAGGGATTCCCACCTGAAGGGTGGGTATAGATAGTATCCTCAACTCCTCGGGTCCGGCCGTCCGCTCCGTTTACTTCCCGTCCAGTGATCCTCCTCCAGGTTCCATCCAGCTCCACGAGCCTCCACCTTGATCAGTGCTGTCTGTCATCTGCATCCAACACAACGTAGTGCGGGCATAGCCCGTGTAGGGGTGAGTATACGATACTCAGTAGGGACCCCAAGACTCCCGAAAATCTCCCAGAATCCACGAAGGATAAACCAAAAAGAAAAGATACAATCACAAAGTATCAACCAACACTACTTAGGTATATGACCATACATATACCTAAGTCATCAATTCCAGTTCTACTCCAACTCACGAGCCCAAGTTCAACCCAGTACACTTAGGAAGGTACAACCCAATCCACACAGAAAAGCACAACCCAATCCACACAGGGTAACAAGTCAATCATATTGAAGATAAAGATTGAAAGTCAAGACTCAACTCACACAAGTATACTCTTCTTAAGGTGATAGAGATGATCAGATGTAGCCATTGATTCATCTAAGCTATCGGACCCACATAGGATATAAGACCAGCTAAGCTGTCGGACCCACAAAGGATACAAGACTAGCTACTCTGCCAGACCCAAATAAGACACAAGTACATAGACAAATACTACCAGAACCACATAGGATACAAGAAAAATAGTCATCGCCATCGAACCCACGTAGGATTCCAGTATGGTCTTCGTCGCTGCTGAACCCACGGAGGATCCAAGTGCAGTCGTCATCGTCGCAGTCGCAGCCAGCTCCAGGGTTCTCGCACACAGCACACTCGATTCTGGGAGGGTTTGCTCCACGAGCCAAGGGGGGTCGATACAGAAACTGTCACAAATCCCAGAGTTGATGTGTCACAAAGTTCCATCTCGTCAATAGGAACTCAACGCGACAGACGACGCGTCAATCGGACGCCCGGTCTGAGAGTTATTGGCCTTTTCGTCCCAGGGGTCCGGTTGGTTTTTAAGCTAAAACCAACCCGACCGTACTCTTGCTACGTCCAAACCTCAATCGGAGTAATCCAAAAGAACCGTCTCACTAATAAGAAACCAATTAAGTTGACGACACGTCAATCGGACGTCCGAAGCTCGAGTTATAAGCGTTTCCGCTCCGAGGGCCCGGTTGGTTTCATGTTCGAACCAACCCGGACGTACCCAAATTTCCCCAAAACCTTGAGTGTAATATACAAAAACGACTGTCTCGATCCAAGGATCTCTACGCAACTAACGGTGCATGAATTGGAGGTCTGTAGCCCAAGTTATGGGCGTTTGAACGGATCTGTCTGAAAATAGGGGGTTCGGGCCCGGTCCGACCCGGCCCGATACCCCCTGGGTTGGCCCGAACCAGGTCGACCCTAACCGGGTCTGGGTCCGGCCCATTTGGGCATGTCCCGGCCTGGCTGGCGTGGCCCAGCCCAGCCGGCACTGGTGGCCCGGCCCGGCACGGGCGGTCCGGCCCGGCGCGGGCGGTCCGGCCCAGCGCGGGGCGGCTCGGCGCTGGCCGAGCGGGGCGCAAAGCGGGGTGCCGCCCCTTGCGCTGGCCGGGGGTTTCAACCTCCGACTTTTTTGGAACGACCGACCATTAAGGCCAGCCTTTATTGAAACTGCGGGACCCGAGGGGGTCCCGCCTCCAGCTGGTGCCGGCAGCCGGCTCAGCCGGCCGCTCCGCTGAACCGCCGCGGCTCCTGCCCATCCGGCGCGGTGCGACGGAGCCGCGCCCCTCCGCCATGGCCCACCCCGGCCGTGACCCCCTTGGTGCTCCGGCGCGGCGCGACGACGCCGCGTCCCTCCGCCGCAGCCCGCTCTTGGCCGCAACCTCCTTCGGCCTCACCGGCGCGGCGTGACGGCGCCGTGCACCATCGTCGTGGCCCACCTCGACCGCGACCCTTTTTTTCATTCCCGCGCGGTGCAACAACATCGTGCCGCCATCGTTTCAACCACAAAGAAGATCAACAGAAAAGGGGGAGGAGGATCGGTCGTGTTTGTGCGGTCCGAACTCCTCCCGTTATATTGATAACATGCGGCCAATCATTTAACAGCGAAGTTTGTTAAATATTACTAGAACAAAGAAATAACCCCTACTTCGACAATAATGATGAAAGTTGGCTTCACGGTTGATGGCGTCACGTAGTGAGGTTTTGATGACGGCATTGGCATGCGTCCAAGGAGGGGACGACATATCACACCAGCTACGGAGAGGGGAAAGAACGACACGTCATCTCTCCTTGGTGTCGGCGTTCTTCGTTGAAGTCTTGGCGTTCTTCAACGAAGAAGATGAAGTTCTTCAGAAATAACTCAAGAGATCTCTCCCCTTTTCTTTACACAAAAAAAGCCAACCCAAAATAAAATAAGGCTTTTCCTTATTTTATTTACTCATATCAACACTTCAAAACTTCAAAAATTCAAATTCAATTAATTAATCTTGAGTAGTCTAATTAATTGGATATCAAGTTGGAAAATTTAACGAGGGATTAGAGAAGTTAAAATAATTTGAAGTGGTGGGGCTCGTGTGAGCCCCAGCTCACAAATATCCTAACAAGAGGAGTTAGGATCTAGTGGGTCCCACCCCAACTCCCATACTTAGGATAAAACCACATTGAATAGAGAAATAAAATTTTGTTACAATTTTATTTCACTTTACACTTAAACCATATTTTTAAACAACTCCTTCAGAGAAAATGTAACTCCAGTAAAAGTCTTCTTAAGCAATTACTGGCGCTGCGGTTTCATTGGTACCCTCAGATTTCGATTCCGAGCACCGGTTCAAAAGTTAGAAAAACCCGCTCGTTCGTTCACTGAATGTACCCGAGATAAACTTCAAAAATTAATTCCGGGCACACCGGGCCTCGGAATCAGGTGCCGTCAGAAACTGCGTACTCGTAAAATTCCAAAGAAATTAAGAAAAAAAATTCTTGAAATTTACGGGTCTTTACAATGGATGTGTATGAAACAAATGTATTTTATCATTTCTATGATTATTCCTAGAAAATAAATTCCTAGAAATGATATTGATGTATACTTGAAGCCTCTAATTGAATAATTATAGGAGTTATAGAGCAACAATTTTGAGACATATAATTAATCTTCTAGAAAAATGTTCAAAATGAAAGCTTCTCTAATGCGGACCATTAGTGACTTCCCTAGACTTGAGAATTTAGCTAGTTGGAACAGTTAAAAGGGTTTGTATTTTCCTATTTGTAACTTTGATTTTGATCCTGAATGACTACCTCATAGTAAAAAATGGTTCTTCTTATGTTATCGAATATTTCTCGATGCATGTCATAGATTTCGGTTGAACAAGTAAAAATCTAATGGTTCTATAGATCCTAGACCACCTATAAAGTTGTTAACAGGTTCTGAAATATTTTCACTACTTGGAAATGTTGAAACAAAATTTGGGAAGGTGCATCATTTGAATGATAGTAGGAAACGAGTTCAAAGTGAATCATCAAATGAAATTGGGACACATTAATGGAAGAAAAAAAGTATATTATTCAAACTTCAGTATTGAGAATTTAATTTGTTATGGAATAATCTTGATGTTATGAATATTGAGAATAATGTTTGTCATAATTTGATGTTCACATTGCTTAATTAGCATGGAAAATCTAAGGACAATATCAATTCTCGGAAATACTTAAAAACAATGAACATAAAGCGTGATCTCTGACTAGATGAGAATGAGAAGTATGCTCTGAAAATTTTTACAATAAAAAATATGGATAAAGATATATTCCTTAGAATTTTAAAACATGTGAAGATATCTTATGGGTATTAAAGTAACATCTCAAGGTGTCTTAACTTAAAACATCATAGGTTACATGGATTGAAAAGTTATGATTCACATATTTTGTTACAACAGTTACTACCATTGAAATTGTGTACATTATTACCTAAAAAAGTTACTACTATTGTACACCAATTTTGAACATTCTTCATACAACTATGTAATAAAAATATACAACCATTTGAGCTTGAAAACCTTTAGGAGATATTTTTATTGAAACTTTGTGCAATGGAGATGATCTTTCCTCCATTGTTTTTACTATCATGATGCATTTAACTATGAATTTGGTCGAGGAATCTAAATTAGGAGGCCTTGTACATTATCAATGGATGTATAAAATTTAGTGGTACTTTATTTATATGTTTTTCATTTAAGTAAAAAATTATTGAAACTTCATTAAATACACAATTATGTTTTATTTTATTTTATTTCATAGATATCTTGGTCATTTGAAACCATAAATGCAAAATAAATCTCACTCAGAAGGCTCTATTTTTTAATGCTATTTGGAAGAGTAGTGTCTTGCCTTATGTTATAGATACTTGGATGATATTAATACAATATTAAATAGAGTTAGATGTGTTGAAGACACATCAAATCAATCTCAACTACATGGGAAATCAAAAATCTTTCCTGCTAATGGCTGATCAGTTGGGAGGAGCTTAGATGTTAAACTAACATAAATGGAATTATTACAGGCACATAGATATGTACTTCTGAATAGTAAAATTATAGAACCATTTATTTAAGAGTTGAGGATACAAAAAAATATATGAATGAGAGTCCAAACACAAAATAATAAAGATATAATAGAAACAATTAATAAAGAGCTTGTAGAATGGTTTACATGATGTGTAAGTTCATAAATGTTGCAATCAATAAAGATATTAAGTTAACACATATATTTTGTAAATATAATAATGTGTATTACTTTTTTTAGATCATGAATACTGATACTTGAGCTGACTTGTCAAAAGATTTGAAGTTTCTTGCTTGAGTTCCTCTAAAATAGGTTATAAAGTTTGATTCTTATAATGTGAATGACTTTAAATTTCATACATTCGACTGGGAAGAGGGTTTGGAAACACAGAATAGTGGTATATTTATATTTTCCAAAGTGGGATACTATGGAAAGTTGATTGATATTATCAAATTAAACTACCACAAGAAATTTTCAGTTGTTTTATTTAAATGCAATTGGGTCAATATTATTAGGGGTATTAAAAGTGATTCCTTGAAATTTACTTATGTGAACTTATTTCGTTTGATGTATATTGGTGACCATGAATTACATGATCCTTATATCTTATCATCACAATAGAAAATGTTATATTATGTGGAATATGTCGTAGATGAAGGGTGGAGTGTAGTTTCTCATGTAAAACAAAGAGACTTGTATGATATGGGTGATGAAGTGGAAGATTTGACCTCTGGTATTGAATATCATCAACAGTAAAAAGTGAAATTATTTTTCCATCATGATATTGAAAATATCAGTCTTACAAGCATGGATAAAGTAGATGAAGTAATGATGGTGAAGGAAAAAAACATGATTGAAGAAGAAAATGATTGTATTTGTAGTCATCCATTCATTTATCAACCACTTATATCATTTTTATAGTCATTAATTATCATAGTTATGTATATTTTTTTTCATTACTATTCATTTGTTATCATTTCTAATTTTTTTCTACATGAATTTTTTGAAATATATGTTCCAAAGTTAATTTTATTTGATTAAATGACAAGAATTACAAGGATGAAGAATTATACCAATGCCAGTCAACTCTCAGTCAACGTTCCCTCGACCATACCGACAAATGATGATCCATCAATCACCCTCCCTACATTATCCAAGACACCCACCACTTGTTCCCCTACACCATCTTTCACACCCTTCACCAGCGTCCCATCAGCAGCTTAGCCAACGCCTCCCCATTCAGAAGCCTTAATAGCGAGGGAGAAGGTCGCCACTCTTGATTCTTTGTGGGAATATTGGAGAGTGATAGTTATAGTTACAAATTATAATATGAAAAAAGTTATTTTAATTTTTTATACTACTAACTATTTTTTTTAATAAAATATGGAAACAATACTACTATAGAGAAAAATATGAAAATTTCAGATGTCTAGAATCTGAACAAACTAAATATAGTTGTCCCATTTGACTGCTATGGGGTCTCTACAGATGATGCTATGAGATTATTTGACCAGATTCTAGGATAGTTGACAGTGGAGCTGGTTACCCTTTCAATTACGTATACTGATTGGAGGTATATGCCTTCATCTTGGAAAAATGAAATTTTTGATTCCCAAGTAAAGGTAATTTTAATACATTATTGTGTAATTTAATTTCATTATGTTATTAAATTACAATATTTTCAAAATGAATCTCTTTGTACATATGTTTTTCCACTTTCTCATTGTTGATCTTATAACACAAAGTGGACATTGAAAAATTTGGGTAAGAATTGGAAAGATTTTAAATGTATATTATAAAACAAATTCAATGATACTTCATTAAGAACCCACAAAATGTATGATAAGGTACCCAATGGGGTACCTAGAGAGCAATGGAAAGTTTTTTTTGATATCCATAGTGATGAGAAACATGTGGTATTTAAATATATATTATTATATTAATCTCATTTTACATTTATAAATTCATATGAAAGGGAGATGACATTTCATGCATTATTATTAAATTACATGTTATTTATTTTAGGATGTTTCAATGAAGAATGCATCAATTTGATATAAGTAAATCACCCCTCACACTACGGGGTCGAAGAGTTTTTCCAGAAACTGATCGACACTGGTAATATTTTAATTATTTTAAATATTTATAAGATAATATTATCTATTCCATATATTAAATTGTTGATTTATCTTTGTTTAATGCAGTAAAAAAATTTAAGGCACCAAGTTTCTTGGACAGAATTGTGGCTGTATGTTCATAAAAAATATTATGGGAGTTATATTAATGAGCCTGCTAAATAAGTTGGGGGTATAAATTCATTTTTCATCATAATAAATTATTATCAGTTGTCACTATGTTAATATATATTTCTTCAAATATGAATCATATTTGATTTTATAGGTAAAAATTAAAGAACTATGGGATGATAATCCCGCACAATTCTTCTTAGTTTCCCAAGATAACCCAGTTGGAAAAGTCCTTAGGAAGGAGCATCATGGTCAAGTGCATGGGATGGGTTTGGGACCAGTACCATTTGAGGTCTTTAGCCAGCCATCAGGGATTGTATCTATATCTACTCCCAGTTTTAGTCATTCCCTACCCCAAGATGCTCAGAGAAAGTTTTTTTCTATGCAAATCACAATTCAGGATCAAATGGCTTAGATATCTGCTTTGCATAAAGCATTGGTTTATTTCTATTAGAAGATGACCAAATCTCTCCCCGATGATATTTCATCAATGACTGATGGTGAGTAGGTAAGTCAAAAAACTTTAAAATCATTTAGTTCAAATTTTTTTATTGGTTTAAAGTTTAAATATAAATATACAACAATGTTTAATTTTTAATATAATTTTCTTGTAAGTGTCGGTAGTAGGAAGTAAACATAAATATGGAGAGGGCGACAAGCAGAGTTCATCATCAGGTAGTGATTAGTGGTGTCTTTGATCTCTTGGACTAATATGGAAAGAGAGGGTTTGCTAATGTATCATTTTTTTCATAGATTATTCACATGACATTTTTATGATTTCCCATGTTTGAAGATTATGAAACCATTTATTCATGTTTTTTTGGTATAACTATATGGTGGGATGTTATGGTTCATGTAAATTAATATAATTTTTTATATATTATTACTTTCTTTCATTCATGTTTTAGGGGATTGTGTAGATGAATATGTTCTCAGAATACTATAGAGAAATATATAGGATTTTTTGGGCCTCTGAAACTCAAAATAATTTCACTTTAGCACTATAGGTAATTAGAATTTTTCGGTGACCATGTCACCATGGTTAAAGGGTACTGTGTCAGTTGAAAATAGATGTCGGGTGGTATTTGTATATGAGACTTGATGTGGGAATCCTTGGTTGTTTTCCCTAAGTCCAATTCAATATGTATGAGAGGATTAAGACTAGTGAAAAAATGGGTGAGACGACCATATGAATTAGGTTTCACGAGAAACACCCTCATAAGTGTGGGTTGAGGCTTAATGAGCACTATGAGTGGGATAATTCCTTTGGGATGAGATGATGTGTGATAGATAAGGGTTCTAACTAGGTGGATGGACCTCTTTGTGGTTTTCTATGTGGTGTAAGTTGATTTACAAATAATAAGAGGTTTTATTTTTAAAATGTATTTTTAATATAGGGTTTGGCATACATGTAATTTCAATGTATTGTGATAATTTGAGAAATTGGTTTTAAAATGGTATTTTAAAATTAAAGTGAGAGTTTTATAAGGAATTATTTTTTTAGGATTTGAAATAAGGGCCTAACATGAATAAAATATAGAAATTGGTTCCTTTTATGAATGATTTTAAAAAAGGATTTGATTGTTTTTCAAAGGAAATCCATAGATAATGTATGATTTGTTTTGGTCCATTTACATCATGGGTGATGCCTTATTTAATAAATCTTGAGTGATTTTGTATGTTCCTATTTCTATGATTTCCTTATGTACTTCTTTATTTCTAATTGTTTTTTTAATTTACATTTTCCCCATGATGTTAGTTGGTATCAATGTGGAATGTTATTCTAGATGTATGTTATAAAACCCATAGAGAGTTGAAATGGGTATTGGGATGAGTTGAGGCATGGGGATATTTCTCAAGTGACTAGCATCCATGCTGTGAGTTAATGAGTTGTGAGACTAGTTTCATGCCTTATATGTTTTTCCTACATGTTTCTATAAACATACTTGTGATAGGAAATGGATGTTTATGTGGGAGATGGGACTTGAGGTTTAGCTTATCCATGAATGAGATGGTTTTATAAGGACCACCATAATAGAGATGATGTCCTAGTTGTGTGTGATGTCTAGGCCAATATTAAGTGATATGGTGTGGCATGACCCTCATACAATATTTTAGAGGGCATAGTCTCACCATGATTGCATCAGTCCCTCGCCATTAGTGGCCATCCTCTAATGAATAGGGAGGTTTTCTTAAGGCCATGTTGAATCCCCACATGGGTGTTGTTTCCTACATGTTTCAAGGGGATTTTTTGATTGACTATTGATTTTTCATCCACCATAAGAAAATGGTTTTTAGGATAATAATTTTTTGATAAAAAATATATTTTAATATGAAAACAAAATTTTTGATTGAAAACTTGTGCAATGGCATGGGTTGTGTGTGAAATGGTTTTATAAGTTGATTTTACTATATGGTGGAATGTTCTGGTTTGTGCATTGTTTTTTTCTAGGGTGTTTCTGGGGCTAAAAATTTAGTAGTTGGATTTTTTACATCATCATATAGAGGTGGTTTAAACCACTACTAAATATGACATTTTTTTGGCGGTTTAAACCGCCAATAAATCCTTATCATTTTTTGGCCATAAAACCACTATTAAAATGAATAAAACCACCAATAAATATATGTTCTATGATTCTTACCAGAAACTGCTGCTAAATGTAAGGAAATGTTGTGTGTTGGATGCCGACACCAACATTAGTGGTGGTTTTTTGAAATTTTCGTAGAACCATGTGGTGGTGATTTAAATCACCGCCAAAGAAAAAAAACAACTATCGCTATATGACAATTTTCTTGTAGTGGGAAACCATTATAAAGAGAAATTATAGCTTAAAAAAGTAATTGAATATTATGACTAACATTTAAATCACATGAGTAATTCATAGAAATTCAATCATAAACAAGCTATTACCTATAAAGGGATAAGGTTCAAATCATATATCCCTTACCTTTATTCAATTTCAACTGCAATCCACTAACATTTCAATTTAATTTATAGAAAATTTATTATTCAACATCCCATGTCATGGGAAAAAAAGTCACACCTTAGGGTGGGTCCAAAACAAAGCCATCAACATGAAAATTTAAGACAAAACACCATAAGGTCTGGTTTATTCAAGGTTCTCAACCTATAACAAACATAAACAAGCTTCTTTAATCATCTAGAACACACTTAGCAATTCTAGGGATTTAATTTCATTTTAAGCGACACCCAAAAATAGGGCGTGTGACATGACGACATATATAAATGGACATAATTTAAGAGAAAGGCATGGTAACACCTACCTCAGGTCTATTTTAGATAGATCATCCAATATCAGCTCTTGATTCGACCCAGATTAGAAGAAATCATTATGGATCTGTTGAGATAGACAACACTCGAATTTGAGATTGGATGATAGATATCTTTCAAAAACTACCTTAGGCACCAAGGAGGATCTCCCAAGGCTATGGATACTATTCAGGGGGGGGGGGGGGTTGAAACCTCAATTTAGGTTTAAAAAATAATTTTAATTTAATTAAAATTATTAAAATTCCCTAAAATAAAAGGGTCATACGGTTTAGGCACATAGTTTGACAAACCATGCTCCAACCATGCAAAAATTCCTGTAGGATAAGGGGAACCTGCATAGTTTACACACATGATTTACTAACTATGTGTGAACCATAAGAAAAGACACTATTAATGTCTTCTAAAATTGCAGACCTGGCCACACGGCCGTGCGGCCCAACCCGCATAGTCTGCACTAACTGTGCAACCTCATATTTTCACCTAAAACTTTGATTTAGGGCTTCAGACTAATCCCAGACACCCACAAGACCTCCATTACTCTAATGGGAATCTATAAGAGTCCATAATTAAGAATTTAAACTAAGAATTTATGAAAAAAAAGAATTCATACCTCAAGAAAGAACCACGTTCTTACAAACTTTTCACCTTAAAGCAATTCATCCCCAAATTTACCTTCCAAGGGTAGTGAAACATGATTTGAGAATAAATCCTACCACCACGATCATACATTAAACTCTCTATCCTAGGTCTCATCTTGTACTTGGCCATGCTTCCATATAACCCGTACTAAAGGAAAGGACCGACCTCAGAGAACCTTTGTTCTATGATCCACAATACGTATAGGATGCTCTTAGAAGTACACATCTACCTATAACTTAACCTCCTCAGGATGAAAGGCATGAGAGAGGTCTTAATAGTAATTTCGTAGTTGAGAAACATGGAAGAAACTATGTGTGGCTCAGTACCTTTGAGGTAACCGCAACCGATAGGCTACCGGAGTGACTCTCTCCAGAATCTCAAATAGACTAACATACCTTAGTGAAAGCTTACCTTATCTCCTGACCGTATTGTGTCCCAAACTCAGTGAAACACATAGGAAAACCCAACCCCAACCTGAAACTCTAGTGGTTGTTTGTGGTGATCAGTGTAAGATTTTTTATGAGACTTCATAATAGCCATCCACTTCCGAATCAAATGTACATGTTCTGTGGTCTCCTGAACAAGAAATGGTATTAGCGTAGCAGCCTCTCCTGCCTCAAACCAACACACGGGTGATCGAAACGGCCTAACGTAAAAAGCCTTATATGGTTCCATCTGGATAGTAGTATGAAAGCTATTGTTGTAGGCAAATTAAACCAGGGGTATACACCTCTACTAGGAGCCCCAAAAATCTAGGATACATGCCTGAAGCATGTCCTATAACACCTGAATTGTGCACTCTAACTAGCCATCTGTTTGGGGGTGGTATGTCGTGCTCAGAAGCACCTGTGTACCCAATTAAATCTACAAAATTTTCTAGAAATAGGATGTAAAGAAGGCATCCCTATATGAAATGATAGTATTCAGGACCCTATGAAACTAGTCATGAAAGATTTATTGGAAGACACCGCCGACCATTACCCACACCTTCCTCATCCCGACAATGTGTTTTAAATAGGTTACTTTAGACCATACACATGAACTAGAAGAAAAATCAAGACAATCCACACTGGATAAATTTTCTAAAAAATGCCCAACTTATATGGCCATCATAAAATAATTCAAACCACAACAACTTATTCTAGAAAACCAAACCTTTACAAAGAAAACATTTACTGAAGTTCTTACTAGACTCCCACTGACATTCCTCAATCAAACCATCACATGGGCATTTAAACTGCCACGCCACAACACGAGCAAGGGTGTAACCCAGATCCAGTCCATTGGAATCATTACCCTTCTTAAACATCACCTATGAGCTCAACATGAGTTTGGGGTAACCTCATATTCATTTAACTGGAGTCCAGGGAACTGACCCCAGGTAGTTCATACTCTATGTTTACATGTGAGACATCGATACTAGGACAAGACATCCAATAAAAAACATTGATAGATCCCAAAGCACCATCCACATAGAGTTCAAGTCAGAATAAAACCTAGGGGTGTCCATGGGTTGGCTCGAGTCAGGTTGGGGGTGTTTTAGGGCCCGACCCGAACAAAAAAGTTTGGGTTGGGTCGGGTCGGGTCTCATGTTTCATGAGGAGCTGACCTGACCCAACCCAACCCGTTGGGGTCGGGTTACCCGACACATGCCCAAAGGACCCGACCCAACCCAACCCGTTGTGGGTAGGGTCATTTAGGGTTGGGTTATATGTGTAAAACCGACCCAACCTGACCCAACCCGACCCAACCCAAACCAGCCCCTCAGACCCAATCCCAACCCCTCAGACCCAACCCCCCCTTCACACCAAACCCACCTACCTCCCCCCTGCACCCCTGCACTGCTCCCTCCCCCCCTGCACACCAGCCAGCCTGCCTAGACCCACCTCCCTCCCTCCCCCCTATACCCCTGTACTGCTCCTTCCCCCTGCCTACACACCAGATAACCTTCCCAGACCCACCTCCCACCTCCCTCCCCCCTTACACCACTACACTTCTTCCCCCCATGCCTACACACTAGCCAGCCTGCCTAGGCCCACCTCCCTCCCCCTGTAGCTACCTACCTCCCCCTCCCGCCGCCTACACCCCTGCACTGCTCCCTCCCCCCTGTGTGCACACCAACCAGCCTGCACCCCAGACCCACCTCCCTCCCCCCTTGCAGCCACCTCCCCCCTGCACCCCTGCACTGCTCCCTCCCCCCTACACCCCCGCACTACCCCCCAAACACCAGCCAACCAACACCCCTACCCTACCCCCTGCACACCAACCAGCACCCCTACCCTACCCCCCCTACACACCAGCCTGCACACAGTGTGGGAAACAGATTTTGAGAGCCAGGATGATCCTTTTTTATCTTCTAGATCACTCATATTTGAGGATGCATTTGACATCACTTACTGAAAACTGAAAATCTAAAAATATAAGTGAAGTGAGTGTGTATTTCATTCCTAAAAAAATTACATTTAAATTTCTGAAGAAAACCATTTAAATAAATAATAAACAGACATTTTTCCATTAAGCAACCATAATAACACTTGTACAAAAATACATATAAAAAATGATAAGTATTTTAAGCACTTTACCAAATGTACCCCTACACTGGACCCCTGCACACCACCCATCCTCCCCCCTACACCCCTACACCGGACCACAACACCAGCCTGCCCCCTGCAAACTAGACTGCACTCCCCCTGCACACTAGCCTGTAACCCCCTGCACACCAGCCTTCCCCCTCCCCCCTACACACCAAACCTAGCTTCCCTCCCCCCTGCACCCTTGCACACCAGCCTGCCCCCCCCCCCCCCCCCCCGCACACCAACCACAACCTACCCCCACCCCCTGCACACCAGACCCAACCTCTCCTCCTGCACACCAGCCTGCAACCATACCCTACCCCCTGGACATCGGATTACACCCCCCTGAACACCATCCTGCACCCCTACCCCCTTGCACACCAACCTGCCCCTGTCCCCCTAGACACCACCCAACCTCCCCCCCTGCCCCCCTATACCGCACCCCTGCACCAGCCTACCCCCTTCCCCCTGCACAACTAGCCTGCACCCCTCCCCCTGCACACCACCAGCCCGCCCCCTCCTCCCCCTACACACCAGACCCGACCTCCCTCCCCACTTGCACTGCATTGCACCCCTACACTAGCCTCCCCCCTGCACCCCTGCATGAGTCTTCACCCCTTCCCCAGACCAGACCCACCCAACACTGAACACACAAAGCTTTATTTACTTTTAATTCAAAATTATTACATGTAGATACACACACATATATCTGATGAAAAATAGCATCTAATTAGGCCAAAATTCCAATAAGGAAAGGTTAAAATAAGGATTCAGTGCAATGGTTTGAGCAAAAGGAGTAGAGGTTGAGTCTAACTAGGTAAGCAGTTGGTGTGTGACTAAACAAAAAATTTACAGGAGTAGCAAAAAAAAAATTGAGAACTCATAATTGAAATGAAAACATAATTTAAAATAACATGATAAAAAAAATCAACTACTTACCACCAGTTACTACCATTCCAAACCGATGTGCAATAACAGGCAGGCAGGAGGAGGAGGCGACCCGAGCCAAGGGATTTCTTCTGAATCCTGAACCCAATTACTGGGAAGGTGTCTTTCATGGGAATAGGAAAGCGAGGAGACCTTTTATCGGTGAGTTCGGAGGTGATAAAGGAGGCAATAGGAGAGGAGTATGAAAGTATAGTTTTTTTCAAGGGAAGGAGAATAGAAAACAGAAGGCGACTAGGGGTTGGGGAAGCTCGATGAAGGAGGAAGGAAGGAAGAGAGGGGGGTTTCGTTGCCTGTCGATTGCACGAGGGAAGGAGAGGGAGTAGAGTTTCCTTCAACATGCGAGGGAAGATAGGCAAGCGCGAGGAGAGTGAGGGAGGGCGATGCGACGTGACTCACTCTACGGCCGGGCTGATAGAGATTTGGGATTTTTTTAGGCTGGCACCCATTGGGTCACAGGTTGGGTTGGCTCTAAATGACTCCAACCTAAGACCCGACCCAACCCATGTATGGGTCAACCCATGATGAACCCGACCCAAGCTTTTTTCAATGTAACCCGACCCAACCCGACACAATCCAACCCAACCCGACCCAACCCGGTTGGGTTGGGTCGAAACCCGTCGGGATGGTTCGGGTTTAGAAACCCCTAATAAAATTGATGGTGTCCAAGAGTCCATAAAAGGTGTTCCTACATGGTAACCCAGGTGTCACTCTAGACTAACCAAGCCTGTTTAAGCAACCATGCATCCAGTGCATGAATCTGATAAATACCTCTTTTTAATCCCAACTGCTTTTAAAATTTAACGCGTTATAAGATAGACGCTATCTTAGTGCATCAAATATGAAGTCAAGATTGGGGAAATGATCATCTCTAAAAGAAGAATACACTAAGAGGATTTTAATGGTTTCCAACTGACCAAGAAAACCAAAAGGATAATAGCCAAACCACTACCAGTCGACTTATTAAAAGAAGCTCCACTTCACCTACCGATGCATCACCATTAACTAAACCATAACGCCTTCACCTTTTGAGGCATACTGTGATCATTAAAGATTTACCACCAAAGATTATTCGAGACTAATGATATTTCACAAAGGTTGAATACACAACTAACCATCAACAATGTTGTGCTTCTGATCAAACATTGACATTTAAACTAGAACTGATGTGACACTCTCCACCATAGGAGTGTCCTAGTCATCAAGAGAAGAGATAGACCAACCTATCACAAGAACACTAGGTCATATTCACCTCATATGCACTTGTGACACTCCTCCAAGTCACACTCACATACATAATAACATTAGAAAAGAAATCCAAAACCAACTTGATTGGCATGTCAAAACATCCAATCCTCTTGGATGTCATCCCAAGCATTGGGAAGAACTTGATTGTTTTAAAGCCCTGACCAATATACACTAGAGATGACCTGAGTACATAGTTAAATACTCAAAGTCTCAATAACATCACTGAGCTCATTTGATTAATTACATCCCTTAACAACCCGACGAGTACCACATACATGAATGTATACTACCCTGAGGTTCCAAAAGAAAGAAAACACCTCGATAATATCCATAGGCTATCCGCCCTATGTATCTGAGTATTAGGTGATCCATACAAGAGATTTAACCTAGAGTCTCATTTTCCCATATGACCATTAGCCTAGATGATAACTTACTAAGTCATCCATCGCTATAGAAGAGAAGAGGGTCACACGACCTACTAAGTGGATGACCATTCCCTAGGCATGTCTAATCTGCTGAAACCGAGAATTACTCAATTCTCATGCCCATAACAAGGGTAAAGGATACCATGACCACCCATACAAACAAGGGAATCATAAAAAGTCTAAGAGTCCTACTAGGGACAATGACAACTAAATGAAACCAAACATTAGAAACTGACAAAATTTAGCAAGGTATTTAAGATTTAAGGGTGTTACCTACCACGATATAGCCTCTTACAAAGCACAAGCTTCAACCCTATCCCCAGGTCATTCCAAACAGAAGTCACTAGGATCAAGAGCCTATCATTTAAGCCATTTATAAAAAAGAGAGGGCCTATGAAAAACCCTCACGTCTCTGTTCCAAGACAACTAAAAAATAAACTAAACCCACACTTACATGAGGGTTTAAAATAAGAAAACCACATAAGGTTCCATTTTAAATACATTACATTGATTTAGATTTAATCTTTAATCATTTAAAATATTTAAACTAAGCATAAGGTACCAATTATAAAAGTAAAGCACTTGGTACATGATTTAACTAACACCCTAAGTAAAAAAACAGAAAATTTATGTCCAACTTACTTTTCAAACATTAAACACTTATCAAAATCCTTCCATAACTAGTAAATTTATCAAAATAACTTCTTTCAACAGATAAGGTGACCTAAAAGGGTCCAGTTCACCAACCTAGGTTATTCGTAAAGTAAACCAATTGTAGTTATTCATTAGTGATGTTATAAACACCCATACAGTGTTGGAATATAAGGAGAATGCCCCAAATGACCTACTTGGATCTAGTTGTGCATTTATAAGTTATCTAGTTCATTTCAAATAAAAATTTAATAGGATTTTCATTCACAACCATTTCAAAATATGTCATTACTTTACATTTAATATGGGTTTCCATTTCCCAATTCATGAAGCGCCCATACACTTCATAAATTGAAAATTGGCTCCCACTATTCTCACCCAATTAAATTTAACATAAAAAATTTAGCATATTTTTCACTTTAACAATGGTCTCTAGACATATGAAAATATTTCAAATCAAAAGTATAGGAATTTAAGTAGGATAGGTTAAAACCTTCCTCTATAAGAACACAACCCTCTTCCTATTCCATGAGTTAGATCTGGGTGATGTACAGATCAAGTATAAGTAAAAGATACTACTAACAACCCACTACTTGGGTCAGGTCTAGTAAAGTTCTACCCTATAATCCATTTCAAGTTTCCATTTCATTTTACTTGAATTCAAATATTTTTTTTTTCATTTTTGATTTCACTTTAATTAATTTCCATTTAACATTTTAATTAAATCCTATTTCATATTTATATCTAAATTCAATTTAAGGTTTCTCCATGGTTCTCCAAATTCTAATCCATGAGGGCCCATAACCCCCAGGGACCAAATATTGACATCCATTTAATCTACACCACAACATATCCTAATATACCTATCATAATAGTAGACACATTTATCAAGACATCTATCACAATAACATGTAATAGGTAATGCATCCTAAATGGTAGGGCATAATGCATGACATGTGAAATATAGAAGGTGCCTATATGATGAACAAGATGGAACACCCTCATCTCATCAGGTTTCAACAAAATAGAACCACAATCATATCAATTATAACATCACAATACAAGTGCATCACCCAACGGTGGAATCAAATCAACTGTAATAGTCATAATCTAAAAAATAGAAGTTTCATTTGAGGAATTTTGGCTTTTTTCCTACATGCTAGTTAGCTACGACCGAGAAAAACTCATTACCAAACTTCTTTACCTTCCCATCCCTTTCTATTTTTTCCAAATAGTAAAGAAAACTAGAAAAGAAATTTTTATGATACCACCTTTTAACTTCCCAGACCCGAATGCCACTCAACAATGCTCCAAGCCTAGTTGGCCACATGGACTCAAGTGCATATCACCAAATTACATAGGTTGATGACTATAAGAGAGGTCTTAGGTGAGTCAGTGTGGAGATTATTCCATCAATACCAGAGTTAAACACAATGGAAACAATATCATACAAGTAATATAAGTAATAATCTATACAATCAAAAGTAACAACAGAAGGCTGATAAACGACAACAACATAATATGTATCATATAAAAAATGATGTTACATGTCATATATTTCTAATAAATCAACCAAAATAGTAATAAAAGTTTGATGCACAATATATATAAAAAAAGTAAAAAAGGTCCAAAAGGTATCCCAGTAGTATCACAAGCCTCAGATTGGTCCCATTCTCTCCTACCCCTAAGCATCAAGTCAAGTGCATGTAGTACGGTGCTTTCCCTTATCATTACCTAAAATCATATAGTATTTTTAGGTCCAAAAATTTGAATCAAATAGGGTGTGAGATATAATCCTAGTAGGAAACCACTTAAGGTCTATGCCAATTAGTCAGTGAATATATATAACATGCAGTGTACAATAAGTAAAGTAGTAAGCAAGGAAGTAATCAAAAGTAAACATACTTTATGTGTAGGTACTCATTTAATATCCATTTCATTAATAAAAATCATCTAAAAATTCAATTTCATTTAATTTTATAGGTCTTGAGATCCAGTGTAAGCCTGACATCCCCCGTATGGTTATAATCACAACAGATGCCTAAATAAGCCATCTAAACAGGTATAAGTTAATACTAAATCCAAGATTGTGCTCTGAACTGATAGATGTATCATAAGAGTCATTTTATTTATAATTCAATTCAAAACCTGATCTTGTCCTTTACATTCCTATTTTTGAATTGAATTATCACTCCAGGTACAATATCAACCAACACCCTACAAGTTTGTCCTTGGATAACCTCTCAAAAACTCGACATCACTCTAGGTGAGGTATAATATCCCAGCCAATCGAGTCCATCCTCAGCGCTCCTCAAAAAAAGCCTCAGTATCACCCATGGCATAAATATTCAAATTCCCTTTGAGACCATCCATGGAATTATCATAAGAATACATGTATCACTCAGTATATAAATCTAGCCACAATGAGTCTATCTATGGAATCCCTCATTTGAACTAATGTATCACCCATGTATTAAGCAAGGTTTAAGGAACTTGAGTCTGTCCATAGAATTCTAATGTGAATCCATGTATCACCCAAGGAATAAAAGTTTATAGTTCAATGATTCAATCTATGGATTTCTAATATGAACCCATGTGTCACCCATGGCTATTAATCTTTAAAACAATTCAATTTCATTTAATATACCAAGGTCAAAACCAAAGGCATCCATTTATATCTCACCTCAATAGGTGACTCAAGGATTGACCAAACTCAAAATTATTGGCCCTTAAATTACTCACATGGTAATATTCAATATAAAAATTATCTCAATCCTATCAATCTATTACATGGCTTAAACATCATTTATCTCATGTGGTTAAACTATTATAAAGATAAATTATAGCTTAAACAATAAATTTTATATTTTGAATAACATTTAACTCACATGAGAAATTCATTTTAAGGAAATTAAAGCATAAACAAGATATTAATTATAAAGGGACAATGGTAAACTCATCTATCCCTTAACTTCATTCCATTTCAATTTAAATCCACTAACATTTCAATTCAATTCATATACAATTTATTATTCAACATACCATGTCATGGGGAAAAAGGCACACATCAATTGGGGGGGGGGGGGTCCAAAAAAAATCCATAAAAATAGCCATTTAATCCAACACACCCAAATTGGTGGTTTATTCAATGTTTTCGACCTATAAAAATCATGAACAAGTCTATTTAATCATCTATAACATACTTAGAAATTCTAGGGATTTAATTTCATTTTAGGCAACACCCAGAAATTGGGCACATGAAACAATGACATATATAGATGACCCAGATTTAAGTGAAAGGCATAAGAACACCTACCTCAGGTCTGTGTTAGATATATCATCCACTATCAACTCCTGATTCAATCTATATTGGAAGAAATCATTACAGATCCATTGAGATAGACGATACTCGAATCTGAGCTCGGAAGAGAGAGATATCTTAAAAACAACCCTAGGAAGAAAGGAGGAGCTCCCAAGGGCATGGATGTTATGCATGGGGGGAACTTAATTTAGGTTTAAAAAATAATTTTATTTAATTAAAATTATTAAAATTCCCTAAAATAGTAGGGTCACACGGTTTGGGCGCATGGTTTGGCAAACCATGTGCTGACCATACATAGCTACCTATAGGTCAAGGGGTACCTGCACAATTTACTAACCATGAGAAAACCATATTAAAATCCATTTTAAAAGTTTGATAAAACTATTGACCTAGCCACATGGCTATGTGTCCCAACCCACACGGTTTTCACTAACCGTGAGACCTCCTCTTTTTAACCAAAACATGGGTTCTGGGCTCCGGACCAACCCCAGACACCTCCAAACCCTCCATTTCTCTAATAGACATCCATAAAAGGCCATAATTAAGCATTTTAAAAAATAATTGATGAAAAAAAAGAATCTATACCTCAATAAATAACCATGTTCTTACAAGAAACATCCTAGAGGTTTTGATCTTCCTAAAAGACCAACCCTAGAGCCCTTTAGAGGAGATCTAAAGGAGTCATTTTGAAGAAGAGGTAATCGCCCTAATCGATCACTTTCTTTTTCTACCCTTCTTTACCTCCTCTAAATATATGGTATTTATTATAAAATAATAACTTCAGCATCCCCAACATGATGAAATGTTATTATAATTATGAAAAAACCATTATACACCTTTTTTCCCATCAAATGAGAAGTGAAAGTATCACTTGTTCATACATACAACTTACCATCTCCATGTAGAGATATAGTTCATTTTTATCCCCATATTTTATGGATGAGTATTATGATGGGTTTAATGTTTATATATGATATTTATGACATAATTATACTTATGAAATAATAATACCATGTCCACCTTCTTACCTTCCAAACCATTGGAAAACAACGACATCATTCATGTGTATGTGTGAACTGTTAGTTCTAGGCACAACAGAAACGTGAAATGGTGGGTGATATATTAAAATTTATTTTAATAATAATTTTCCAAAACCAAGAGTGATGATATTATACGTAAAATTTATAATTAATTTATTTAATATTTGAATAAATAAATACACGGGCTTAGGAAATTTCTTCTTTGGTGAGTGTTGATCATCCAAAAAGACCCTTTTAGATTACCTTCATTGCACTGTGAGGATCCAAGGATAGAATCCCTATAGTGATGATCCACACATGCTCCTATGATCTCCAAGAAACACCACTCTATCTTCAAGTGCTAGCATGAAGAGTCGAATGTTTTGCGTTGTTTGTTCTTGATCACTTGTTCTTTATTCTTGAAGAAATTTCTCTTGCACTTCTCATTATTGAGAGGGAGAGATAAAGTGGAGTTGAGAGAGAATTCATTATGCACAACAATTCTCTATTCTCAATTTTTGTATTCTCTATACAATAGACATACTCATCTATTTATAGAGTTAGGATTTAGGTTAAAATATTATTTAATTTTATTTTTTCCATTAAATAACATTTATTACCCTTAATAAACCCCCATGCCACATAATAATAATAATATCATTATTATTTTTTGATGCGTTCCAACTTGCACAATAAAAAATATTATTTAATCGGATTGTTAATTAATATTTTTCATTGGAAAAGGTCTTGATTTGTTCAAACTCCCATTTCATTTATTGAACACTCGAATAAAAAATTTATTCATAAATAAATATTTCATTTACATACTGATTAATAAATATTTATTAAACATTAAATAAAATAAATAAATAAATTTTTATTCACATATCAGAAAATAAATATTTATTTAATTTATGAGATCAATATAACTTGAATACAATTATTTCTCATACTTGAGAATAATATTTATTTAATTAATTAAAATAAAAAATAATTTAATCAAGATCAATGGAAACACTTAGTGTATGACCATCTAGGATTATTTCTCATTGGAATTAGATGAGTTTGACAAAAGTCCAAGATTACTATCTAGAAATGGGCTAAGGCACCCAAGAGAAATAACTAAATGTCACAATTTTGAAAACCATATACAGACACTCACTGTATAATATAATCTATTTTTTATAATATCTCATCAAACAGATTACACCATAGTGTCATAAAACTATTTACTCGATACATCTTTCTTTAAATATCTAAAATAAACATGTCCTTACACCGAGACTATGAAATTTAATGCGATGGTTCTATTCCAATAAAAGGGTCTAGATATCAACTTTCATAAAGATGGAAGAGAAAAATCCTTCCTTGACTTATCCATTATTGAAATGTCAATTATGACGCACCCAAAATACCCTACTTCCCACCAACATATGACATGATGATTTTGGTAAGTAAATATAAGTGCGTGAGTCATGAAATACTTTAAGAATAATCTCAAAGTCAATCTTGAATATTACCAAGTGAGAACTTCATGAGAAGAAGCCTCATCTTCTTATGGGAACTCACACCTGATGGTCTAAATACTATGTGTCCCATCATAGTACATTATCCAACCGCAGAACTATATTAAGAATATTGTCATAACAATTAAGGTTCTCATCATAATGGGGAACTACTATGACCTTATCAATGCAATAAGTACTCTAAGACATTATTACATTAAATTCATAAAAATACAATGAAAAATATGTAATAGGACATTAAATTAATATTCAATATATCAAATATACATGTAATAAAATTATAATCATTTAGTCCCAGGATACTAACTCTAACAAACTACCACTTGGACTAGAGCCAACTACCTATGAATTTCAGTATGCTATACATCACATGATAATCATGTTGCTGTTAAGTCAAGGATTTAGTCAAGGGGTCTTCCATGTTTTATTCTATGAAAATACTAATAACTGTAACCTCACCTCTATAAGAAAAATCCCTCAAGAGATGATACTTTTGAAGTATGTGATTCATCCGTTGATGCGACCTTGACTCTTTTGAAAGAGTCGCCACTACAATATTATCACAATAGAGTGTAATAGGTTCTTTACTACTAGGTATCATGTCAAGACCATGGATGAATTTTCACATCCATACTACTTCCTTAGATGCATCATAAGATTTAATATACTAAGAATCTACTATAGAATCTACAACCACAACCTAATTTGAGCTCTTCTAGTTCACAAAAACTCCATTCAGAGTGAGGATGTATCCAATTTGTGACTTCATGTATTTTTGTTAGGTTTAGAAACTAGAATATGTATATCCTTTGATGACTAGATCCTCATATCATCCATAAACTAGGAATATATCCTTAGTATTCCTCAGATACTTAAGGATAGTCTTGACTTCCATCTAATGGTAGTCACCTGGATCATATTGATATCTTTTTAACACACTCAATGTGTAGGAAACATCTAGCATAGTATATAGAATAACATACATGACTAACCCAATTTCTGATGCATATGGAATCATTTCCATTATATTTTTTTCCTCATGTGTCTTAGGACACATTTTCCTAGAAATTTGAATGTCATGTGATGCTGGAAACAATCCCCTCTTGGATTGTTCTATACCAAATATCTTTAGTATCTTGTCAATGTATGTACTTTGACTTAGGCTAATAAGTCTCTTGGATCTACCACAGTGGATATTGATCCCAAGAATATATGATGCTTCTCCCAAGTCCTTCATGGAGAATCATTTATTCAACCACATCTTAACAGACTATAAGATTGGTATTTAGTTTCTTTTGATTAATATGGCATCAACATATACTATTAAGAATTCATCTTCACTCCTATTAAACCATTTTTAGGAACAAGGCTCAAACTCATTCTTTATGAAACCAAATTCTATTATGGATTCATCAAAATGAATGTTCCATGATCTATATGCTTTCTTTAATCCATAAATGCATTTTTACAATTTTCATGTCTTATTACACTACTGGAAATCCAGCATTTCCCAACGGTTTAAAACCGTTGGGAAAGGCTGCAGAACCGTTGGTATATGTTATACCAACGGTTCTGCAAACCGTGGGGAAGTAAGCCGTTGGGAAAGGCTTTTCCCAACGGTTTAAACAGAACCGTTGGGATAGGTTAGAAAAAATCAACCTATCCCAACGGTTTGGCCCATTGGGAATTCAACAGATAATTTTATTTCCCAACGGTTTACAAACCGTTGGGAAAGGTTTTTACCAACGGTTCCATGAACCGTTGGTAAAAAAAACCATGCAACAGGGTATCCCAATGGTTTCAAACCGTTGGGATAGGGTGTTTTTACCAACGGTTCCTTGAACCATTGGTAAAAACAGACATAGAGCCTATGCCAACGGTTTGAAAACCGTTGGCATAGGCTTTGCTGTGCAAATTGCACAGCAGCCTGCAATTTGCACAGCAGGTCTGGTTTTTGGGCATTCACCCCCGGTTTCAATTCAATTTTCAATCCAATTATGCCCTCATTTTCAATTCATTTTTCAATCCAATTATTGTACCTGTAACACATATAATGCATACATATAGAGAACAAACCAACACATACAAATAATGAAAACCAACCAACCAACACATATAATGCATCCTGAAAATATACACATCCATAATTAAAGTAGAATTCATAACATAATTATAAACATACATAATTCATTTAGAATTCATTTTAAAATTTAGATGACAATAATATGTGGAATCCGGAATTCAATTCATAATTTGATTGGTTTTTCATATACCATATATTTTTAATAGAAATGATATCCATTTTAAACAAAATACATACATCTGGAATGATACCGGTCACACCGTGCCTCAGATTGAGGCGAGGTTAACTCGTACACGTCACAAATGACTCATTGATCATTGTCCTAAAGTATCAACATATTCCGAAATCGTTTGGTCGGTTTTCCGTATGTCAGTTGTTGTTTTCACTTAAAATGAAGTGTTTTTTAAATAAAAGAGAGACACTTTGAATGGTGTCGGCCACACCGCGCCTCTTATTGAGGCGGGGTTAACTCGTACACATCACAAATGACCCATGGATTGTTGTGCTAAAATATAAACACAATCAGAATGCATTTGGTTGATTTTCCGTATGAATTTAAAATGTAGTCCATTTTAAAGAAAAGAGATACACTTAGAGTGGTCTCAGCCAAACCGCGACTCGGATTGAGGAGTGGTTGACTCGTACACTTAACATATGACCCATGAATTGTTGTCCTAAATTTTCAACAGATTCCGAATGCGTTTGGTCAGTTTTTTCATATGTCAGTTGTTTATTTCACTTATAATCTTGTCCATTTTAAACAAAAGAGACACAGTCAGAGTGGTACTGCACCGCATGTTAGATTGAAGCGGGTATGATTCGTACACGTCACATATGACCCATGGATCGTTCTCCTAAAGTTTCAACGGAAACCGAATCCGTTTGGTCGTTTTTCCGTATGTACTTAAAATGGTGTCCATTTTAAACAAAAGAGAGTCACTTAGACTTATCCTGGCCACACCGTGACTCAGATTCATCCCGGGTTGGCTCGTACACGTCACATATGACCCATGGATTGTTGGGATAAATTATCAACAGATTCGGAATGCGTTTGGTCAGTTTTCCGTATGTCAGTTGATGCTTTTCACTTAAAATGACGTCCTTTTGAAACAAAAGACGGACACTTTGAGTGGTGCCGGCCACACCACGTCTCCGGATTGAACTGAAACCACTGTGAAACATTATAATTATTATTCGTGATGTGTACGCGCAGACGGTAGGTCAATCGGACGTGCGGTTTGCGCAGTACGACTCAATATTCGTGTTTTAAGTGACGTGCGCGCTTCGTAAACGCGCGTGAGGGGGGTCCAAACGGGCCGAACGAAGTCAGAATGGCCTGAAATTAGACGACAAATACGGTAGAGTGATTTATGAAGTGGTCGAGCAGACGACACGTCAATCGGACGTGCCGTGTGCCCGCGGTGATCGACAACGCAGTTCTGGTGTCATAAACAGCCAAAACGGGCGTCCAACGGTCAAATTCATAGAGACTGACCTCAGATTGAGCTGAAACCACCGTGAAACATTCTAATTATTATTCATGACGTGTACGCGTAGACGACACGTCAATCGGATGTGCAGTTTCCGCGGTACGGCTCAATATTTGTGTTTTAAGTGATGCGCGCGCTTCGTAAACGCGCGTGAGGGTGGTCCAAACGGGCCGAACGATTTCGGAATGGCCTGAAATAAGAAGACAAATACGGGTGAGTGATTTATGAAGTGGTCGAGTATACGGCACGTCAATCGGATGTGCCGTGTGCCCGCGGTGACTGACAACGCAGTTCTTGTGTCATAAACGGCCAAAACGGGCGTCCAACGGTCAAATTCATAGAGGACGACCTCGGATTGACCTGAAACCACCGTGCAACATTCTAATTATTATTCGTGACGTGTACGCGCAGACAGCACGTCAATCGGACATGCGGTTTGCGCGGTACGGCTCAATATTCGTGTTTTAAGTGATGCGCGCGCTTCGTAAACGCGCGTGAGGGGGGTCCAAACGGGCCGAACGAAGTCGGAATGGCCTGAAATCAGACGACAAATACGGGACAGTAATTTCTGAAGTGGTCGAGTAGACAACACGTCAATCAGATGTGCCGTGTGCCCGCGGTGACCGACAACGCAGTTCTGGTGTCATAAACGGCCAAAACGGGCGTCCAACGGTCAAATTCATAGCGGACGACCTCATATTGAGATGAAACCACCGTGAAACATTCTAATTATTATTCGTGACATGTACGCGCAGACGGAACGTCAATCGGACGTGCGGTTTGCGCGGTACGGCTCAATATTTGTGTTTTAAGTGATGCGCGCGCTTCGTAAACGCGCGTGAGGGTGGTCCAAACGGGCCGAACGATTTCGGAATGGCCTGAAATTAGACGACAAATACGGGTGAGTGATTTATGAAGTGGTCGAGCAGACAGAACGTTAATCGGACGTGCCGTGTGCCCGCGGTGACCGACAACGCAGTTCTGGTGTCATAAACAGCCAAAACGGGCGTCCAACGGTCAAATTCATAGCGGACAACCTCGGATTGACCTGAAACCACCGTGAAAAATTCTAATTATTATTCGTGACATGTACGCACAGACGGCACGTCAATCGGACGTGCGGTTTGCGCGGTACGACTCAATATTCGTGTTTTAAGTGATGCGCAAGCTTCGTAAACGCGCGTGAGGGGGGTCCAAACGGGCCGAACGAAGTCAGAATGGCCTGAAATCAGACGACAAATATGGGACATTGATTTCTGAAGTGGTCGAGTAGACGGAACGTCAATCAGACGTGCCGTTTGCCCGCGGTGACCGACAACACAGTTCTGGTGTCATAAACGGCCAAAACGAGCGTCCAACGGTCAAATTCATAGCGGACGACCTCAGATTGAGCTGAAACCACCGTGAAACATTCTAATTATTATTCGTGACGTGTGCGTTCAGACGGAATGTCAATCGGATGTGCGGTTTGTGCGGTACGGCTCAATATTCGTGTTTTAAGTGATGCGCGCGCTTCGTAAACGCGCGTGAGGGTGGTCCAAACGGGCCGAACGATTTCGGAATGGCCTGAAATCAGACGACAAATACGAGTGAGTGATTTATGAAGTGTTCAAGCAGACGGCACGTCAATCGGACGTGCCGTGTGCCCGCGGCGACCGACAACGCAGTTCTGGTGTCATAAACGGCCAAAACGGGCGTCCAACGGTCAAATTCATAGCGGACGACCTCGGATTGACCTGAAACCACCGTGAAACATTTTAATTATTATTCGTGACGTGTACGCGTAGACGGCACATCAGTCGAACGTGCGGTTTGCACGGTACGACTCAATATTCGTGTTTTAAGTGATGCACGCGGTTCGTAAACGCGCGTGAGGGGGGTCCAAACGGGCCGAACGAAGTCGGAATGGCCTGAAATCAGACGAAAAATACGAGTGAGTGATTTATGAAGTGGTCGAGCAGACAACACGTCAATCGGACGTGCCGTGTGCCCGCGGTGACCGACAACGCAGTTCTGGTGTCATAAACGGCCAAAACGGGCGTCCAACGGTCAAATTCATAGCGGACGACCTCAGATTGAGCTGAAACCACCATTAAACATTCTAATTATTATTCTTGACGTGTACGCGTAGACAGCACATCAATCGGACGTGTGGTTTGCGCGGTACGACTCAATATTCGTGTTTTAAGTGATGCGCGTGCTTCGTAAACGCGCGTGAGGGTGGTCCAAATGGGCCGAACGATTTCAGAATGGCCTGAAATCAGACGAAAAATACGGGTGAGTGATTTATGAAGTGGTCGAGTAGAAGGCACGTCAATCGGACGTGCCGTGTGCCCGCGGTGACCGACAACGCCGTTCTGGTGTCACAAACGGCCAAAACGGGCGTCCAATGGTCAAATTCATAGCGGACTACCTCAGATTGAGCTGAAACCACCGTGAAACATTCTAATTATTATTCATGACGTGTACGCGCAGACGGCACGTCAATCGGACGTGCGGTTTGCGCGGTACGGCTCAATATTCGTGTTTTAAGTGATGCGCGCGCATCGTAAACGCGCGTGAGGGTGGTCCAAACGGGCCGAACGACTTCGGAATGGCCTGAAATCAGACGAAAAATACGGGTGAGTGATTTATGAAGTGGTTGAGCAGACGTCACATCAATCGGACGTGCCGTGTGCCCGCGGTGACTGACAACGCAGTTCTGGTGTCATAAACGGCCAAAACGGGCGTCCAACGGTCAAATTCATAGAGGACGACCTCGGATTGACCTGAAACCACCGTGCAACATTCTAATTATTATTCGTGACGTGTACGCGCAGATGACACGTCAATCGGACGTGCGGTTTGCGCGGTACGGCTCAATATTTGTGTTTTAAGTGATGCGCGTGCTTCGTAAACGCGCGTGAGGGGGGTCCAAACGGGACGAATGAAGTCAGAATGGCCTGAAATCAGACGAAAAATACGGGAGAGTGATTTATGAAGTGGTTGAGTAGACGACACGTCAATCGGACGTGCCGTGTGCCCGCGGTGACCGACAACGCAGTTCTGGTGTCATAAACGGCCAAAACGGGCGTCCAACGGTCAAATTCATAGCGGACGACCTCAGATTGAGCTGATCCACTGTGCAACATTCTAATTATTATTCGTGACATGTACGCGCAGACAACACGTCAATCGGACGTGCGGTTTGCGCAGTACAACTCAATATTCGTGTTTTAAGTGATGCGCGCGCTTCGTAAACGCGCGTGAGGGTGGTCCAAACGTGCCGAACGATTTCGGAATGACCTGAAATCAGACGAAAACTACGGGTGAGTGATTTATGAAGTGGTCAAGCAGATGGCATGTCAATCGGACGTGCCGTGTGCCCGCGGTGACCGACAACGCAGTTCTGGTGTCATAAACGGCCAAAACGGGCGTCCAACGGTCAAATTTATAGCGAATGACCTCGGATTGACCTGAAACCACCATGCAACATTCTAATTATTATTCGTGACGTGTACGCCTAGACGGAACGTCAATCAGACGTGCGGTTTGCGGGGTACGACACAATATTCGTGTTTTAAGTGATGCGCGCGCTTCGTAAACGCGCGTGAGGGGGGTCCAAACGGGCCGAACAATGTCAGAATGGCCTGAAATCAGACGACAAATACGGGACAATGATTTCTGAAGTGGTCGAGCAGACGGCACGTCAATCGGACGTGCCGTGTGCCCGCGGTGACCGACAACGCAGTTCTGGTGTCATAAACGGCCAAAACGGGTGTCCAACGGTCAAATTCATAGCGGACGACCTCATATTGAGCTGAAACCACCATGAAACATTCTAATTATTATTCGTGACGTGTACGCGCAGACGGCACGTCAATCGAACGTGCGGTTTGCGCGGTACGGCTCAATATTCGTGTTTTAAGTGATGCGCGCGCTTCGTAAACGCGCGTGAGGGTGGTCCAAACGGGCCGAACGATTTTGGAATGGCCTGAAATCAGACGAAAAATACGGGTGAGTGATTTATGAAGTGGTCGAGTAGACGACACGTCAATCGGACGTGCCGTGTGCCCGCGGCGACCGACAGCGCTGTTCTGGTGTCATAAACGGCCAAAACGGGCATCCAATGGTCAAATTCATAGAAGACGACCTCAGATTGACCTGAAACCACCGTGAAACATTCTAATTATTTTTCGTGACGTGTACGCGCAGACGAAACGTCAATCGGACGTGCGGTTTGCGCGGTACGACTCAATATTCGTGTTTTAAGAGATGCCCGCACTTCGTAAACGCGCGTGAGGGGGGTCCAAACGGGCCGAACGAAGTCGGAATGGCCTGAAATCAGACGAAAAATACAGGACAGTGATTTCTGAAGTGGTCGAGCAGACGACACGTCAATCGGACGTGCCGTGTGCCCGCGGTGACCGACAACGCAGTTCTAGTGTCATAAACGGCCAAAACGGGCGTCCAACGGTCAAATTCATAGCGGACGACCTCAGATTGAGCTGAAACCACCGTGCAACATTCTAATTATTATTCGAGACGTGTACGCGCAGACGGAACGTCAATCGGATGTGCGGTTTGCGCGGTACGGCTCAATATTCGTGTTTTAAGAGATGCGCGCACTTCGTAAACGCGCGTGAGGGGGGTCCAAACGGGCCGAACGAAGTCAGAATGGCCTGAAATCAGACGAAAAATACAGGACAATGATTTCTGAAGTGGTCGAGCAGACGGCACGTCAATCGGACGTGCCGTGTGCCCGCGGTGACCGACAACGCAGTTCTGGTGTCATAAACGGCCAAAACGGGTGTCCAACGGTCAAATTCATAGCGGATGACCTCAGATTGAGCTGAAACCACCATTCAACATTCTAATTATTATTCTTGACGTGTACGCGTAGACGGCACATCAATCGGACGTGCGGTTTGCGCGGTACGACTCAATATTCGTGTTTTAAGTGATGCGCGTGCTTCGTAAACGCGCGTGAGGGTGGTCCAAATGGGCCGAACGATTTCAGAATGGCCTGAAATCAGACGAAAAATACGGGTGAGTGATTTATGAAGTGGTCGAGCATAAGGCACGTCAATCGGACGTGCTGTGTGCCCGCGGTGACCGACAACGCAGTTCTGGTGTCACAAACGGCCAAAACGTGCGTCCAACGGTCAAATTCATAGCGGACGACCTCAGATTGAGCTGAAACCACCGTGAAACATTCTAATTATTATTTGTGACGTGTACGCGCAGACGGCACGTCAATCGGACGTGCGGTTTGCGCGGTACGGCTCAATATTCGTGTTTTAAGTGATGCGCGCGCTTCGTAAACGCGCGTGAGGGTGGTCCAAACGGGCCGAACGATTTCGGAATGGCCTGAAATCAGAAGAAAAATACGGGTGAGTGATTTATGAAGTGGTTGAGCAGACGTCACGTCAATCGGACGTGCCGTGTGCCCGCGGTGACCGACAACGCAGTTCTGGTGTCATAAACGGCCAAAACGGGCGTCCAACGGTCAAATTCATAGCGGATGACCTCGGATTGACCTGAAACCACCATGAAACATTCTAATTATTATTCTTCACGTGTACGCGCAGACGACACGTCAATCGGACGTGCGGTTTGCGCGGTACGGCTCAATATTTTTGTTTTAAGTGATGCGCGCGCTTCGTAAACGCGCGTGAGGGGGGTCCAAACGGGACGAATGAAGTCGGAATGGCCTGAAATCAGACGACAAATACGGGAGAGTGATTTATGAAGTGGTCGAGCAGACGGCGCGTCAATCGGACGTGCCGTGTGCCCGCGGTGACCGACAACGTAGTTCTGGTGTCATAAACAGCCAAAACGGTCGTCCAACGGTCAAATTCATAGCGGACGACCTCAGATTGAGCTGAAACCACTGTTCAAAATTCTAATTATTATTCGTGACGTGTACGCGCAGACGACACGTCAATCGGATGTGCGGTTTGCGCAGTACAGCTCAATATTCGTGTTTTAAGTGATGCGCGCGCTTCGTAAACGCGCGTGAGGGTGGTCCAAACGGGCCGAACGATTTCGGAATGGCCTGAAATCAGACGACAAATACGGGTGAGTGATTTATGAAGTGGTCGAGCAGACGTCATGTCAATCGGACGTGCCGTGTGCCCGCGGTGACCGACAACGCAGTTCTGGTGTCATAAACGGCCAAAACGGGCGTCCAACGGTTAAATTCATAGCGAATGACCTCGGATTGACCTGAAACCACCGTGCAACATTCTAATTATTATTCGTGACGTGTACGCCCAGACGGAACACCAATCGGACGTGCGGTTTGCGGGGTACGACTCAATATTCGTGTTTTAAGTGATGCGCGCGCTTCGTAAACGCGCGTGAGGGGGGTCCAAACGGTCCGAACAAAATCGGAATGGCCTGAAATCAGACGACAAATACGGGACAATGATTTCTGAAGTGGTCGAGCAGACGGCACGTTAATCAGACGTGCCGTGTGCCCGCGGTGACCGACAACGCAGTTCTGGTGTCATAAACGGCCAAAACGGGTGTCCAACGGTCAAATTCATAGCGGACGACCTCATATTGAGCTGAAACCACCATGAAACATTCTAATTATTATTCGTGACGTGTACGCGCAGACGACACGTCAATCGAACGTGCGGTTTGCGCGGTACGGCTCAATATTCGTGTTTTAAGTGATGCGCGCGCTTCATAAACGCGCGTGAGGGTGGTCCAAACGGGCCGAACGATTTTGGAATGGCCTGAAATCAGACGACAAATATGGGTTAGTGATTTATGAAGTTATTGAGTAGACAACACGTCAATCGGACGTGCTGTGTGCCCGCGGTGACCGACAACGCAGTTCTGGTGTCATAAACGGCCAAAACGGGCATTCAACGGTCAAATTCATAGAAGACGACCTCAGATTGACCTGAAACCACCGTGAAACATTCTAATTATTTTTCGTGACATGTACGCGCAGACGGAACGTCAATCGGACGTGCGGTTTGCGCGGTACGGCTCAATATTCGTTTTCTAAGAGATGCGCGCACTTCGTAAACGCGCGTGAGGGGGGTCCAAACGGGCCGAACGAAGTCGGAATGGCCTGAAATCAGACGAAAAATACAGGACAGTGATTTCTGAAGTGGTCGAGCAGACGGCACGTCAATCGGACGTGCCGTGTGCCCGCGGTGACCGACAACGCAGTTCTGGTGTCATAAACGGCCAAAACGGGCGTCCAACGGTCAAATTCATAGAGGATGACCTCAGATTGAGCTGAAACCACCGTGCAACATTCTAATTATTATTCGTGATGTGTACGCGCAGACGGCACATCAATCGGACGTGCGGTTTGCGCGGTACGGCTCAATATTCTTGTTTTAAGTGATGCGCGCGCTTCGTAAACGCGCGTGAGGGTGGTCCAAATGGGCCGAACGATTTTGGAATGGCCTGAAATTAGACGACAAATACGGGTGAGTGATTTATGAAGTGGTCGAGCAGACGGTACATCAATCGGACGTGCCGTGTGCCCGCGGTGACCGACAACGCAGTTCTGGTGTCATAAACGGCCAAAACGGGCGTCCAACGGTCAAATTCATAGCGGACGACCTCGGATTGACCTGAAACCACCGTGAAACATTCTAATTATTATTCGTGACGTGTATTCATAGACGGAATGTCAATCGGACGTGCGGTTTGCGCAGTACGGCTCAATATTTGTGTTTTAAGTGATGCACGCGCTTCGTAAACGCGCGTGAGGGGGGTCCAAACGGGCCGAACGATTTCGGAATGGCCTGAAATCAGACGACAAATACGGGTGAGTGATTTATGAAGTGGTCGAGTAGACGGCATGTCAATCGGACATGCCGTGTGCCCGCGGTGACCGACAACGCAGTTCTGGTGTCATAAACGGCCAAAACGGGCATCCAACGGTCAAATTCATAGCGGACGACCTCAGATTGAGCTGAAACCTCCGTTCAACATTCTAATTATTATTCGTGACGTGTACGCACAGACGGCACGTCAATCGGACGTGCGGTTTGCGCGGTACGGCTCAATATTCGTGTTTTAAGTGATGTGTGCGCTTCGTAAACGCGCGTGAGGGTGGTCCAAACTGGTCGAACGATTTCGGAATGGCCTGAAATC
The DNA here is from genome assembly GCA_963277665.1 of Viscum album. Classification (NCBI taxonomy): domain Eukaryota; kingdom Viridiplantae; phylum Streptophyta; class Magnoliopsida; order Santalales; family Viscaceae; genus Viscum; species Viscum album. Next base: position 283,401,629 of record OY728142.1, read on the forward strand.
AGACGACAAATACGGGTGAGTGATTTATGAAGTGGTCGAGTAGAGGGCACGTCAATCGGACGTGCCGTGTGCCCGCGGTGACCGACAACGCAGTTCTGGTGTCATAAACGGCCAAAACGGGCGTCCAACGGTCAGATTCATAGCGGACGACCTCAGATTGTGCTGAAACCACCGTGCAACATTCTAATTATTTTTATTGACGTGTACGCATAGACAGAACGTCAATCGGACGTGCGGTTTGCGCGGTACGGCTCAATATTCATGTTTTAAGTGATGCGCTCGCTTCGTAAACGCGCATGAGGGTGGTCCAAACGGGCCGAACGATTTCAGAATGGCCTGAAATCAGACGAAAAATACGGGTGAGTGATTTATGAAGTGGTCGAGCAGAAGGCACGTCAATCAGACGTGCCGTGTGCCCGCGGTGACCGACAACGCAGTTCTGGTGTCATAAACGGCCAAAACGGGCGTCCAACGGTCAAATTCATAGCGGACGACCTCAGATTGACCTGAAACCACCGTGCAACATTCTAATTATTATTCGTGACGTGTACACGCAAACGGCACATCAATCGGACGTGCGGTTTGCGCAGTACGACTCAATATTCGTGTTTTAAGTGATGTGCGTGCTTCGTAAACGCACGTGAGGGGGTTCCAAATGGGCCGAACGAAGTCAGAATGGCCTGAAATCAGACGACAAATACAGGACAGTGATTTATGAAGTGGTCGAGCAGACGGCATATCAATCGGACGTGCCATGTGCCCGCGGTGACCGACAACGCAGTTCTGGTGTCATAAACGGCCAAAACGGGCGTCCAACGGTCAAATTCATAGCGGACGGCCTCAGATTGATCTGAAACCACCGTCCAACATTCTAATTATTATTCGTGACGTGTACGCGCAGACGGAACGTTAATCGGATGTGCGGTTTGCGCAGTACGACTCAATATTCGTGTTTTAAGTGATGCGCGCGCTTCGTAAACGCGCGTGAGGGTGGTCCAAAAGATGACGGATTGCTATTGGAAGCAACTCATGCAGTAGAACGTGATAATCATGAGTCTTCAAAGATTTTAGCTTCAACTCTCTTCTGTTGACCCGTTTAGATATGTTGCTTGAATAACCATCAGGAACTCTAATAGTCTCTAATACTTCCAAAAATTGTTTTTTTTCAGTAGGTGTCATCACATAAGAAGCACATGGAAGTTGCCATTTATTTTCACTGATACGCAGAAGATGCAATTCTGGTCTGATGCCCCAATCCACCAAGTCACGTCGAGATCGTAAATCATCTTTTGTCTTCCCCTTGACATTTAGAAGAACTGAAAGCAACATTTCACATATATTCTTTTCAATATGCATTACGTCTAAGCAATGACGTAGCAAATTGGTTGACCAATAAGGCAAATCAAAAAAGATACTCCTCTTCCTCCAATTGTAACAGGTTTCTGTGAAAACATTCTTTCTCTTTCCAGATTTCATTTGACCCTTCCCGAACGAAAAACTGAAATCTTTCAATTCATTAAGCACATTAGTTCCAGACATACGCTGAGGTGGATCATCGGTCTCTATAGTATTATCAAATCTTCGACGATTCATTATATATGGATGATCCTTTGGAAAAAATCGTCGATGTCCCATAAAACTGAAACTACAACGATGTTTCAGTCTTCTGGATCGTGTATTCTTCATACAAACTGGACATGACAGTTTTCCCTTCGTGCTCCATCCAGACATCATTGCATAAGCCGGAAAATCATTGATCGTCCACATAAGCACAACACGCATCTGAAATATGTCTTTCGAACATGCATCGTATGTGTGCACACCCACATCCCAAAGAAGTTTCAACTCTTTTATTAAAGGTTTCATGTATACATCAATATCAATGCCGGGATCAGAAGGACCAGATATGAGTATACTCATGAAAGTGAAAGATTTTTTCATACACAACCATGGGGGAATATTATAAATGTGTATAAAAACTGGCCATGTGCTGTGCGAAGTAAGCATATGCCCAAACGGATTAAAACCGTCGCATGAAAGACCTAGCCTCACATTACGCACGTCAGCTGCAAAATCAGGATGTCGAGCATCAAATCTCTGCCATGCAAATCCATCTGCAGGATAAACCAACTCATCATTAGTCTTCTTTCTCTCAGTATCATGCCATCTCATTTTTATTGATATGTCATCAGACATAAAAAGATTCTGGAGTCTGGGGATCAATGGAAAGTGCCACATTACTTTCTGTGGAACGCGGGATGGTGTTCCATCAGATTTTGACTTCCAGCGGGATGTGCCACATTTTATACATTCATTTCGTTCAGCGGTTTCTTCCCAGAATAAACTACAATATTTCGGGCAAGCATGAATTTTGTTTCTGGAAAATCCAAGTTCTTCAACTAACTTCCATGCCATATAGTGGTTTGAGGGAATATCTGCATCATCTGGAAGTAAATCCTTCAAGAGGGTAAGAATGTAATCGATTGCTGTATTAGAAATCCCATACATAGTTTTCCCATGAAACAATCGGATTAAAAATTCCAGCTTTTTCATTTTATCGCATTGTCGATATACTGGAGTCGTGGAAGCATCATTCAATTTTTTCACCCTATCAATATCATCATTTTCACTAGATGCATCAGTTATCCTCATATCGACGTCTTCTTGAGTCTAAATCCTTTCTTTTTCATGATAACGAATAAACGGAAACCGATCATCTAACAAATTCTCCATTCCAGTCCTTTCATTTCGATCATCACCAATTTGAGATTTCATTTTCTCCCCATTGTGATACCACACAAAGTAGTTTGTTTGAAAACCATTTTTGGTTATGTGGTAGCTGACTTCTTCACGACTCAACCAAGGTCTACCAACACAGTTGGAACATGGGCAGTGTATGCGACCACTATCTGAAGCATTGTGAAATGAAAAATCTATAAAGCTCTCCAAATTGTTTTGAAAATCGCTTGAGATACGATCGGTTTCATACATCCAACTTCTGTCCATTCTATAAAAAAATTAATATAAGTCATTTTGTCATAAACAATTCAATAGGATTGAACTTTAATAGAAAATACATTTAAGTAAACGATAAAGGAAGAAAATAATCATGGTATCAACTACACATGTGAAAAAAACATACTAATGTGTTATTGAAAAAATGTAAAACCAACAAGAACTTAATGTGTTATCACATCAGAGCATGCCTCATCCCATAACCATATTAGTAGGGTACCCTCGTGGACAGCCCCGCCCACCCCCGTGGACAACCCACCCACCCCCGTGGACACCCCCTACCCCCTAGACAGCCCAACCACCCCCATGGACAGCCCACCCACCCCCCTTGACACCCCTTCTCCCTATGGACAGCCCCCCACCCCCTTGGATAGCCCGCCCACCCCCCTGGACACCCCTACCCCCTGTGGCCAGCCCACCCACCCCCCCTGGACAGCCCGCCCACCCCTCCTTGACAGCCCGACCACCCCCGTGGACAGCCCGTCCACCCTTGTGGACAGCCCGCCCACCCCCGTACCCCCCTGGACACCCCGTACCCCCCCGGGATAGCCCCGCCCACCCTCCCAAACAGCCCACACCCCCTCCCCTGCAACCCCACCACCACCACCTAGACATACCCCCCCCTGGACACCCCACACACCCCTCCCCCACCAGGACACCCCACCCAGACCCCCAGGACAGCCCACACCCCCTGGACAGCCCCGCCCACCCCCGTGGACAGCCTTTCCCACCCCCGTGGACAACCCCTCCCACCCCCGTGGACAACCCACCCACCCCCGTGGACGCCCCCTACCCCCTAGACAGCCCAACCACCCCCGTGGACAACCCACCCACCCCCCTCGACACCCCTTCTTCCTATGGACAACCCCCCACCCCCCTGGATAGCCCGCCCACCCCCCTGGACACCCCTACCCCCCGTGGCCAGCCCACCCACCCCCCTGGACAGCCCGCCCACCCCTCCTTGACAGCCCGACCACCCCCGTGGATAGCCCGTCCACCCTTGTGGACAGCCCGCCCACCCCCGCACCCCCTTGGACACCCCGTACCCCCCTGGATAGCCCCGCCCACCCTCCCAAACAGCCCACACCCCCCTTCCCTGCAACCCCACCACCACCACCTAGACATACCACCCCACCTGGACACCCCACACACCCCTCCCCCACCAGGACACCCCACCCAGACCCCCAGGACAACCCACACCCCCTGGACAGCCCCGCCCACCCCCGTGGACACCCCCTACTCCCTAGACAGCCCAACCACCCCCGTGGACAGCCCACCCACCCCCCTCGACACCCCTTCTCCCTATGGACAGCCCCCACCCCCTTGGATAGCCCGCCCACCCCCTGGACACCCCTACCCCCTGTGGCCAGCCCACCCACCCCCCTGGACAGCCCGCCCACCCCTCCTTGATAGCCCGACCACCCCCGTGGACAGACCGTCCACCCTTGTGGACAGCCCACCCACCCCCGTACCCCCCTGGACACCCCGTACCCCCCTGGATAGCCCCGCCCACCCTCCCAAACAGCCCACACCCCCCTCCCCTGCAACCCCACCACCACCACCTAGACATACCACCCCCCTGGAATGTGTAGAAATAACATAAAAATACATGATATATAGATAGCACAAAATACTCAACCTATGGGTTCACATTAACTACATAATCACACACTTCACTACTACCATAAAACACATAAACCACACCACCACCACACAAGACGCATAGCATTTCTCACATTCATTTACAAGCCACTTCATTCACACTTACATTGTCCATTCATTTAATGTTAAATTAATTAAATCCATTTACCACACATCCATTTCTATTCCATCTCATTTATTTAATATCTTGTTTTTTTGTTTTAACAGCATAATTTATTCCATAGATAACCAGGAAACTAATAAAACCACTACACGACAACTCACCATCTCACAATAACCATCGAAACCATGTTACATCGACCAACCATCTCACCAAAACAACCACATATCACAATAAAAATATTGCACATCACAAACCACCGCACAACCAAAACCAACTCACCACATTATACACCACAACTTCATTACACAACACCTCCACACGACACAACACCACCACACATCATCACTATCATACAACTTCACATGACACATCCATGCCCACTAACCATCACATTACAACCCCACATATCACAAAGCCCAACTGGTCACCTCAATCCCCATAAAACAGCCTACAACATACAATGAAACACAACAAAAAACCTCTCATAGAGGAAACATACCCCAACTTCCACAATTTATTTATTCAAGGTCTTTTATTACATTACCCCTTTATTTAGCATGGACATTATAACACAACTGATATTCCAGGGGAAACTAATTAATTAACAAAATATTTATTCATTTACCTATTTTACACGGTGAAATCACATCAAAATCCAAACTTAAAACTAAAATATTAGATCAATAACAATAAAAACAAGGTACCATATGTGTATAAAGAAAAAATTACTTGATTTGAGATGATTCAAATGGGTTTTCACCTATTCGGATGGGGTATTTGGAGAGTAGCAGAGAGCTGGAGGTGGATTGATAACTTAAAACTAAAATACTAAAGCAATAACAATAAAAATAAGGAAGTATATGTGTATAAATGAAAAGATACCTGATTTCAGACGGTTTTCACCTCTTCGGATAGGGGATTTCGCGAGAGGAGAGCGGTGGAGCAGATGAAATTAGGTTTCTGTGCGAATGGGGGAGAGCAGCCCCGCGGCTGGATTTGGGGGAAATAATTCCCAACGGTTTTTAAGAACCGTTGGGAAAGAGATGCTAAGGACCCCTTTACCAACGGTTTGAGGAAACCGTTGGCAAAGGGGTGACCCTTTCCCAACGGTTCAAGAGAACCGTTGGAAAAAGGTGATTAACACACCCCTTTACCAATGGTTTCTTCAAACTGTTGGCAAAGGGGTGGCTTTTCCCAATGGTTCAAGAGAACCGTTGGCAAAAGGTGATTAACACACCCCTTTACCAACGGTTTCTTCAAACCGTTGGCAAAGGGGTGGCTTTTCCCAACGGTTTCAATGAACCGTTGGGAAAGGCTTTCTTATTCCTTCAAACCCAACGGTTTTTGCAAACTGTTGGTAAACACCCGTTGGGAAAAACAACATTTCTAATAGTGTTAGCATCCTTTGGAGTCACATATACTTTGGGTTGTGTCATATAGACATCTTCTTAAAGGTTACCATTAAGGAAGGCTATTTTGACATCAATTTTACAAATGTCATAGTCATAGTAAGCTATAATGATAAGTAGAATTATAATGGATTTCATTATTGAAGCTGGTAAAAAGGTTTTTTCATAGTCAATGACTTGATGTTGTTTAAACCCTTTTACTACCAGTCGTAATTCATAGGTATTGACTTGTCCATCCATGTACAATTTCTTATTTAATACCCATTTGCAACCAACAATATTTACAAATACTGGAGGATCTACCAAAATCAAGACTCGTTTTTGGTACATTGGAATCAATTTTAGAATTCATGGCTTCTTTACACTTATCAACATCTATTCAACTTACTGCTTCCTTATAGGTCAGAGGATCATTATTATCAACCAATAATGATTCACCATCATTAGTGAATAGAAAAACTATAACCTCTATTGTAATTCTATGTAGTACTTGTGTATCTAGAATAGTTTTATATTCTATAGGGATTTGTGGAATCTGTTTGAGTATTAAATATTGTGCACCTTGAGCTTCAACTTCATCGAAGTCTATCTCACTCCCATTATCTCTTTTAAATATGTGCTCCCTCTTAATGAATATGTCATGTATTTATACTATAAGATTTTTTTTCTAAGGGATCATATAGGTAATATCCCCTTTTTTCCTTGGGTTATCCTATAAAGGTACACTTTGTGCTTTGAGGTGAAATTTTGTTACCTAAAGAGGCCTTAACAAATGTTTTTCTTCCCCACACATGTAAATTCAATAACATGGATTTTCTTCCACTCCAAATTTTGTATGGAATTCCATTTATTTATTTATTTGGTACTTGGTTTAGTATATGTGTTTCTATTTGAAACATGTATCCCCAAAAGAATAATGGAAGACTCGTATGACTCATCATTGATCTCACCATATCCAAAAAAGGTGTAGTTACTCCTTTCTCTTACACTGTTCCACTGAGGTGTATAATGATAAGTGAGTTGGGATAAGATCCCAAAATATCATAAGTAATCAATGAAGTCTTGACTAAGATATTCTCCACCACGATTTGAGCAGAGTTTCTTATTCTTTTTACCAAGATGGTTCTCAACTTCATTCTTGTATTTCTTGAATTTATCAAAAGAATCTGACTTATACCTCATTAAGTAGACATATACATATCTAATAAAATTATTAGTAAAAGTTATGAAGTATGAGTACCCCTTTATTAAATAGGAAATGGTCCACACACATCAGTATAAACTAAATAAATAATCACTTTATCCCTTTCACCTTTTCTTCTAAATGGGGATTTGGTCATTTTCCTTATAAAGACATGTGACATAAACAATGTGGTTTTAGTTAAAAAGAATCTAAATATTCATCTTGATGTAATTTACTCAAGCACTTTTCATTTACATGACCTATCCAGTGATTCCGAATTTGGGTGTGGTATGATTCATGTGAATTAGCTTAATTATTGATTTAAATTACTTGGTTCATGTAATCCAACACATAAAGACCATTATTTAAATGTGCCTTACCATAAAAAAGTTATCTTTATAAAAGAAGAAACATGTATTCCCAAATTTGAAAATAAATCTATATGTATTGGGCTTGGATACATAGATAATGTTTTTGGTAATAGATGAAAGATAATAAAAATCTTTCAAAACCAAGATCATTTTAGTTGGCAACATGAGGTGGTAGTCCCTGATAGCTACAAAAACAATTTTAGCTCTGTTGGTTTCTCATAGATCTACCTCCCCTAATCCAGTCTTTATGAATTTACTTGGTTATTATATTTAAATACATATGTTACCAACCCAATCTATATTTAATACCCAATTTTTAGAAACAAATAAATTTCACTTGATAAAAAATGCACCCGAAGCTTCCCCTTACTTCTTTGTCCATGTGTAATTTTTTCTTCTAGTGGCCCTTCTTTTCACATGAGAAATAGAAAACATCCTATTCCATTGATTTCCCCTCGATCTTCCTCTTCTTGGAATGGCGTTAATTAGCTTTGGGCTTAAAGACCTTCACTTTCCCATTCCATTTTTAACACAAAGGCAGAATAATTTTTTCAGCTCGTATCCTTATTTACTTAGAAAATAAGAGTGAGAAGATCTGACAAATGCTTCTTAATGTTGTTTATATTAAAATTCACAAAAAAGTTGGAGAAGCTCTAAGGGAGTGATTATAGAATGAGATCGGTTCCCAATCCTTCAGGGAGTTTAAACCCTATAACCTTTAGGCACTCAATGTAGCCAATGATCTTGACTACATGAGGCCCATCTAGGGAACCCACTCTAAGACTACTCTGAAATAGTTCCTTTCAAATCTTAAACCATTCCTGTCTAGCTCTCTCATGGTAAAGTTCACGGAGGTTCTAAATCATGATATCTACATCCATGTTTTCATGAGACTTCATGAGTTCATTATACATTGATGAAATCATCAAAAATTGAACATCATCCATGTCACTCAAATGTTTTTCATAGATAAGTAAATCTTCATCACTCGTCTTCTTAACAAGTGGACCAGACATTGAGGATTCTAGCATATAATATTTCCATTCATGGAATAAAACAACCTGAAGGTGTATGTACCATTCATGGAAGTTACTTATAGTTAAAAGGTTTTCTTTATCCAATATTTATCATAGGGATAATGTGGATGAAAAGCTTTTTATTTTATTCTATAATTAAAAATAGAATATTATTAGTGATTTTATTGATTACAAATTACATGAGAAATAATAAATTAATTGATTTTATTAAATATCCCAATATTTTATCAATCCCCAATAGTCCTCACCATTAAACTCGGAATGTATAGTAGCTAGGACATTCTAGTGTAAAGGATCCATATTCCCCTTTTCATAACCCCAACAAGGGTTGGTCAAGCTACCTGAAGGTATTTAGTTAGTCAAGTATTTTCCAACTGCGAGCTTGAAACTCCTTGATCTGTTGAGTGATTCCCCAATCCTAAAATCCTGAATTGTATTTCCTCAACACTTGCCTCCAAATTACACAAAGTCTACCAAGGGATACTCATCTTGATGTAAAATAGTTAAGTTAACCCAAAACCTATATAATAACTCCTCTTATAAAAGTAAGTGTCCCAACAAGTGTTAGTCAAACACTTATTTTTTTAGTTTTGTTCCCAATCAAGTAATGGAAGGCCAAGTTTGACTTAATAATAGTTTTTATGGATTTTAATTAATTATGAATAAATTTTATCTTTTTTTATACTTTAAATGTATTGTTAATATTAAATGGATATTACTTAACTAATTAACCATGTTGGATAAAACATTGATGCATAATTCATTTATTTAATTCATTATGTACAAATTTTATCTTGCTTTATAATATACACATCTTATTAATATTAAGTGGATGTTACTTAATTAATTAACCATGTTGGATAAAGCATTTAAGCATAATAAATTTATTTAAATTCCATATTTTCACATTAATTAATTTATTTATGTGATCGCAGTATTGCATTAATAAAATAAATAATTACATAGACATAAATAAATAAATAATTAAATGATCCATTTATGAGATTTATCTAATAGTTGATTTAATGAATAGACATTAAATCAACCTTTGACCTAGGGTAAATAACTCTTATTTTTGGTCTTGGAATGAGTTACAACATTCCACCTATCCACCTTTCAACAGGTGTATCACTTGAGTTGGAATCATAATGGTTTTATCTTAAACTACCTCTATATTCCTTGAGATACTCAATTAATTATATATATTTATGACTCACATGAAGATGATGGGAACCAAATGATTTGGTTAAAAATATCCTTAGACACATAGGTCCTACATAATAATGGAGGGAGGGATGACACACATGCCATAATATTTAATTTAATAATAAATAACTGCAAACTCATGTAGTAAATTAAATTAAAACATCCAATGCATACATAGGTCTTGGTCAAGCTCATGAATAGTCATATATACAATGAATATGCAAAATTAACAGGATAACATTCATTTATTTATTGGATATTTATTATTTAAGATGAACACACTTGAATTAATTAATTAATTAATTAATTAATTAATTAATTCTATTTCATCTTAATGATCACCCAAAATTAATTGGAGATACCCATCATTTTTGTATTCATGGAAAATAAATTATAGAACCAGTAATGTCATATTAATTACAATCATTTTTGATGAGCTCATAAGGGGTGATGCTGCGATTAGGGTTTCCCTGTCACCGCTATCTTCTCCTTGGGCTCGGGTTGGCTGTAGCTTCCCACCCTCAGAGCTTCTTACCTGTGATCTCGATGTGCGGTTTGTGGTGGGATTGAGGGTTTGGATCCAGTCCTTCTATCTCTCATATCATGTCTTGGTTGTGGATTCTCTCTCCTCCCTTCTCTGTTGATCCTTCGGGCATCATCCATATTCGATTTTTTGTCTCCCTCCTGGTTTGATGTAAAGACCGTGGTGGCGGCTATCGTGCCAAGTCATCTCAAAGGTCATTCTCAGAGGTCTTCTCAGGGTTCGGTGGTGGTGATTCTAGCCCTAAGTGACACTGCATCATTTTACTTGCTCAGTGGATTGAAGGTTCTTTTGCGGGTGTCTTATGTGGTGGAGGGTGTGGATTTGTTTCCTATATAGAGTCGAGGCCAAGATCCTATGTGGGTTCATGAGCTCGGTCATCTTGGCAGTGTGGCGATGGTCCTGTGGTTGGAGATACAACCTTCTACGACCCTATGTGTTGGCTATGAGGACTTGGGGTGGATTAGTGCAGTTTTATTGAGTAGGTATGATGGATGTAAAGGGTTTATGGTTCTGGTTCAATTCAGTTTGTGGTGAGGCTTACCTCTGGTGTCGGTTCTGGCGATTTGGGAGGCGTCCTTGTGGTGACGATTTTGATCCTTAATTTTTGTTGTCTTTACGATTTGGTTTGGATTTGATCTGGGAATCTGCTATGATGGTGCAATTTAGTTTTGGTTGCATGTTCTTCTATGTGGTCTATGGTTTAAGAGCCTTAATTCTAGTTCTTCTTTAGATGATTCTCCAGACGAGGTTTATAGTAGAGAGTTTCCATCAGATATTTGCTTTCAAAATTGGACATTTGAGAGGCTATGCCATTTTTTATCGGTACCAGGACCATTCATCTCTACATGGGATAGCTAGCTGACCAGGGATGTGAAGGTGGAAGCTAGACTTAACTTTTTGATGCTGGGGATGGGCTTTCCTTTATTGACTTGATATGGTTTTATGGATTTTGGAACGTTGGGGCATGATTTATTGTCCTATTTCTTTTATGTATTGGGTTCCCCCCTCAGCCCTTAAAATGGGTTTATGATAATAAAAAAATTAATTTTCAGTTAGACATATTAATTACAATAAATTAATTGAGCATTTAATATTATTTAAAACCATTATTAAATTGTCAAACACATATTGGTGTGTCAATCAATAAAATATGGTTTTAATTATGAAATTTTCAATTTAATGTAACTTTTAATTTTTTCATTCAATGAGAGACTACATGGTGTGTATAATCTAGCTACACACTCTATACCTCAGTTGTCATGTATCTAAGTCACATTCCTGGGGCTTCAGCGTGTTAACTCAGCCAGACTACATGACATGTACAGGATAACTACACGCCATGTATCTGCTTTCCATGTGTTAGGTTGGAAATGCAATAAATGCTTCGTGTGTAATTAAATGATCAGTGCATCCATGAACAATGCTCATGGGTATACGACATGAGCTCTGGCTACACACCATGTAACCCAATTTTACTAGCCAAAGATTTTAAACTTCCCAATAGCATCTCTGAACATTATTCATTTGTTTTTTAACCTTTAATAAAATGAAAAATCAAATGATCATGATTAATATGTTTACAACATGTTAATTTAAATCTGATTAAAGAACTAATAACATGAAATGAAAATATAACCACAATTTCGCATAGATCAACAATCAAATAAATAATTATAAACTTAAATGTGATTGCTCTGATAACACTTGTTAGTTATAGGTGAAACAAAATTATGTAGTGGTGGGTGATATATTAAAATATATTTTAATAATCATTTCCCGAAACCAAGAGAGAGGATCTTTCATGTCAAATTTATAATTAAATTATTTAATATTTGAAGAAATAAATACCCAAGCTAAGGAAATTTCTTCATTGGTGAATGTTGATCATCCAAAAAGAACCTTTTATATTACCTTCATTGTTCTGTGAGGATCCAAGAATAGAATCCCTCTAGCAGTGACCCACATATTCTCCTATGATCTCTAAGCAACACCTCTCAATCTTCTGGTGCTAGCGCAGTGAGTCTAATGTACAACATTGTTTGTTCTTGATCACTCATTCTTCGTTCTTGAAGAAATATCTCTCACACTTCTTTTTCATGTGAGAGAGAGAGGATTAGTTGATAGATAATTCATTGTGTGCAACATTTCTATTCTCAATTTTTGGATACTCTACACAATAGTCATAACCATCTATTCATAGAGTTATGATTTAGGTTAAAATATTATTTAATTGAACGTCAACCATTAAATAACATTTATTATCTTTAATAAACCTCATGCCACATAATAATAATAATAATATTATTTTGTGGTGTACACCAACATGAGCAATAAAAAATATTATTTAATTGGATTTTTAATTAATATTTATCACCAGACATGGTCTTGTTCCGTTCAAACTACTCTTGTATTTATTGAACACCCAAATAAAATTTTTATTCATAAATAAATATTTTATTCACATAACGATGAATAAATATTTATTAAATATTCAATAAAATAAATAAATATATTTTATTCACATTTTGACAAAAAAATATTTATTTAATTTATGAGATCAATATAACTTGAATAAAATTATTCCTCAGACTTGGTAATAATATTTATTCCATTAATTAAACTCAAATAAAATTTAACCGAGATTAACAGAAACACTTAGTGTGTGAACCTCTAGGATTATTTCTCATTGGCATTAGGCAGGCTTGCCTAAAGTCCAAGATTACTGTCTAGAAATATGTTAAGGCACCAAAGAGAAAGATCTTAATGTCACAATATTGAAAGCCACATATGAACACTCACTATATAATATAATCCCTCTGTTACAATATCTCACCAATCAGGTTGCATGATGGTGCCATCAACCTATTTACTTGATAAGTCTTTATTTGACTATCTGAAATAAACACATTGTTACACCATGAACATGGAATTTAATACAATGGTTCTATTCTAATCAAAGGTTCGATATATCAACTTCTATAAAGATGGAATGGAAAAATCCTCCCTCGATGTATCCATTAATGACATGTATATCGTGATGCACAAAACATACCCTACTTCCCACAAAAATATGGCATGATGGTTTTGGTCAGTAAATCTAAGTGTACGAGTCATGAAATACATTAATAATAATCTTAAATTCTAATGACCATTACACGTGTTCACAGATAGGAATATCTGATGACACCAAAACATGTGGAATTATTACTGGTGGGACTGTTCTCACAATCTTCTATTTTGGAGATTACCAAGTGTAAAATTTATGAGAAGAATCCTCATTTTCTTATGAGAACTCACACCTGATGGTCTAAATACTATATGTCTCATCATAGTATATTATCCAAACACATAACTATATTAATAATATTGTCATATTACTTTAAGGTTCTCATCATAGCGGGGAATTTCTATGTCCTTATCAATGAAACAAATAATTCAGGAAATTATTACATTAAAGACATGAAAAAAATAAAAAATATGTTATAAGAAATTAAATTAATATTCAATACATTGAATATACATGTAATCATAGAACAATCATTTGTTCCTAGGACACCAACTCTAACATGAAATACTATATCCATAAAGCGATGTGATCCGTTTTTCATTTATACTTTACTTGGATGGTAATGATGAATAATTTTATGAATATATATAATATATATGATATAATAATGATCCTAGAAATGTGAATTAATATTTAACATTTTTTCCATCCATTAAAAAATGAAAACAATGTTCATACATACATACAACCTACCATCTCCTTGAACGATGTAATTCATTTTTATATCTCTAAATTTTATTGATGAATATAAATATATATATATAATGAATATATATTATATTTATATCATGATTAATTTTATTTAGGTGATGGAAGTAAGATAAATTTACACATACCATAACAACTGAACTTAAATACTCACGATAAAATAAATAGTTAACACCTAGAAATAAAAATTCTAAATATATATATAATGAATGTTTAAATGTTATAAAGGGATAATATATGATATTATAAATATGAAAATGAATATTTTATAGAATTATAATGAATTTAAAATTATTATACATGAGGTTATAGTACTTTTAAAGCAAGGAAAAATCGAGGTAAGGAATGTTTATCTTACATTTATTTCTGTGGGATATATGTCTTATATTCTAATTGTTTCTTTTGTGTGGTGTATATAATAACCATGAATTAATTTTATGATATATATTATTAATTTTATGGATATTTAAATATCCACATATTTTTATTTCTTTCATGGGTATTACAATTCAAAAGTTACCAAAGTAGTAAGGGTTTTATTTCACAATCTCATCAATATTCAGGATTTTTTACATTTAAGTATCCATTATATGAATTATTTGATATTTATCTTCCATATAAATGTTTTATAAATTTTTTCTCAAGAATATTTTTAATATTCTCCTATGATTGTTTAAAGTCATTTTTCCCATGTTTGATTTTTTACAAAATGTTTTAAAAGTAATCTTTTTATCATTTTCTGAAAGAGGTACGTTTTAACTTTCTGAAAGGAGTGTTTTTTAACTTACATGACATAAATTTTTTCCCACCATCATAAATAATATTTTATTTAAATCTTACTTTAAAAATTTAAAAATTTCTTTTCAAATAAAATTTTTTCCTTTATAATTGAGTACCTATTTAAAAAATAAGTGATTACAAAATGAAAAGATTATTTTACTCAAGAATTATTACAAGTGATATTTAAGAATAATTTTCCATCTAAGATGACATAATTTGATGTTAATTATGATTTAATGGGGATATTATTCAAGGATACCATCCTAATTATTTTTTCTAGATGGTTTATGTTTTTGATGAAAAAACGAAATGTTTAAAAACCCATTTCTTTCCCATGGGTTGTGCTATGATGAAATGTTTATAAAACCCATTTCTTTCATGGGTTATTATATGATGAATGATTTATGATCTAATGAAAAAAATATGTATGATTTTCATTATGTGGTGGGTAGGACCTATATCACCCTCCAATGCATTGGGTAAAGTATTATATCTCATGAGATAGTTATGGAAAACAAGTTGATGTGCTTGATCCATTATGGGAAACAAGTAGGTATGATTGATCTAATATGGGAAACATGTATTGATTCCTGATTCAATAGTCTTGGTAGTTAACCTTTATGTATGAAATAGTTTATACACTTATGATTATTCTACACACAAATTTATGACATGAAATTATGGTTCATGATTTAGTTATGATGATTTATAATTCTTATAATTCATATATTTTGAAATGATAAATTTTTATTCCATAACTAATATTTATGATGTTTTTAAGATTGGGTATGAAAATTCTATGTTATGGTCATGATCTTATACCCTTATGGTTATAATATGATTTCATTTGATCATTGATTGATATACCCCATGCTTACCCTTACTGAGCATCTGAGCACACCATTTCTTATATTAACTTTTCCCCAAGTCATGAGGAATGATGCTAAATGAGTTGTGTTTATAATGGTTTCATACACGAGAAATTTTATTGAAGATGTTTAATACTTAACATGGAATATAAAAATATGGGTATAGTAGGAGATGATGTTGATCTTTATAAACAGGTTGTTTATGAAACCAAGTTGTTAAGAGTTTTTGATAATTCTCTAAAATTCTAAAACTAAAAGGTTCTTGGGTATGTAAGTGATCAAAAATTTCATTTTTATGTTGTAATATTTGGATGAAAAAATGGGTCTCATTTTTTGGTCTAAAATCCATAAATGTAAAGTTTATGTTTTTAACACTTGATCTAGGAGTGTGGGTCATGGGCTGTTATAATTGGTATCAGATCATGGTTTAGATAACTTTAGATACTAATAAATTTTTATGTGAGGTTATATTAAGAGTTATGGATACCATCATGGGTTTATAATTTTAAGGTTGATCGTAAGTTCACAGTCTTAGACACCCCTTTTTAGGTGTTAGGTGATGAAATTTTAAGGTGAGTAATGATATTTTGGGATATGTAACCTTTAATATTAACATACGAAAAATTTATTTGAGGAAGAATACTATTTTTATTTTTTGGAAATAAGTTTAAAGTTATAGATAACCTTTAGGGTTTATATGATAATTTCTTTTGAGGTAATTATGGTTTATTACATTTTTGAGGATGCAAAATGAAAGGTATGAGATAGCCTTTGTGGTTAAAAAAATTTCTTTAATGTTGAATATATTAAGTTTTTTTAGGATGTTTATCAAATTCTTGGAAATTTTATAAGGATTTTATTAATATAGTTTTAGAAAAACGACAACCCACCGGTTGAGTGACAACCCATCACATCCGGAAAGGCCATGAGGCTTGAACCCACAAACGAAGGTCGACAAGGGTTCATTGCCTACCACTAGCCAACATGATGTCCTAGTTAGTATGAAATTGTTATTATTTATTTAAAAAATCTGAAAAATAAATGTTAAGTTCATTTTTGGAACATATGTTTTATTGTATTGATAACCATGTGATTGAAAGTGATTTGGTGATTATTTGATTAATGTTATTTTGGTAACCATATATGATTAAGGTAAACAAAATATTATAGGATTTTATTTGATGAATAAAGGTTGAATTATATTTTGGAATCATAAATTATTTTGATATGTATTTATGATGATTTGGTTTATTTATAGAAATTATTATCATATCTTGAAGATTATGTTGTTAGGGAAATTACATTTTTGGAATGAGACATTAAGAGTGATTGATATTATTAGAAGATAAATGTTAAATAAATATTGTAAGGATATGTAATCAAATACTTCTAATTCTTGTGTTTAAATATTAGTCTAGAATATTTGAAGGAATTTTAAGGATAATTATTTATTGAATTATCTATGCTGAACTTTGGGTATTATTGCTAAATTTTGGAAATTAAAGTAGTTTTTATACATACGAAGGTTTAATCATTTTGGGAATCATTTTATATTGTCCTAGAAATTTTGATTTTGGTTAATGTATAAAGATAGTATGAATATATTGTTAATATTTTTTGGATTATGTGATCGATTAGAAGTTGATTTTGGTTCTTTATACATAAAACTAATCATCTTTAATACTCATCGTTTGGATAAAAATATGAGTTTATGGTAGAAATTGAATAAAAGATGAAATCATTTTTGACAAGTAAGTATATTTACTTATGATTTTAATGTATATTATAAAGGAATTACTCAACTATAGTAAAATGATCTTAAAATAAAAATGTTATCCATTTACTTTTATTTCTGCGAAATCAATGACCTTTTTAACCCATCACTAATTTATAGTTTTATGATGGTTAAATATCTCATGATCATGTTATCTATCACTCTATATTAGTCCTTGGAAGTTAGGTTTTTATTCTATATCCATGTTTTTCACTTCCCAACTTTTTTTCCTATATGGAAACCTATTTATGTATTATTTTATATGACCTTCGTACAACCCTTTCTCTCTTTTCAAGTACATGTTTTACTAACCCTTTTTATGATGTGAGATTTCAAAAATGGTTTTTTGAAAAGTCAAACCCCAGGTTACTGAGACCGAGTTAAAATTACAAGTATGAAATTTATTAAGTGTGTGTATGTGGGGTGGTGGTGGGAATGTAATATCCTAATATTTTAAAAAGAATGGTTATGTTTGATAACATACAAAATACACAACACTGATCATCATAAAATTGCGAAATATTATTATATGACCATTATAACCTACCCATTAAATTGGAGGCCATGAATAAGATTAAATATATTTTTAAATATATATGTAAATTTTATAATAAATACAAATTTACTGATTAATTCTTGGGAAATAAAACTCATTTTTATTAAATTCATTTTATTCTTTAAAAACTTCCTTTCATTAAAAATTATTTTTATTGATTTTTGTAAGTAAAAATTATAATTAAATTTTAGAAATTTTAGTAACTTTAATTTTTTAAATAAGTATAATTTTTTAAATCATCGTATCAAAATTATCTTTAGATTAAATTTTGGTATTTTTATGAAATGATTTACTTTTCATTAAATAATGAAAATATTGATTTTTATTGAAAATTATATTTTCCAATAAAGTATTTACAAAGTAAAATTATATTTTGGATTAGTTTTAAAATTTCATTAGTTCATTGTTATTTAAAACAATCCAATTATGACTTTTTAAATAAATTTTATACTTGAATTTAATATAAAAATATTTTATATTTTAAAAGGATATTTTTATGAAAAATCATTTTTCATCACGTTTTTCCAGCTTGATTTTAAATTAAATTCTAAAATTTATGTGTTTGTAATTTTTATAAGTTGATTAAATATTTGGAATCATTGGATCTAAATTTTTTAAATAGTTTCCTTTTATTTTTGGTCACTATGAATAATAACCTTAGTAATTTTTGTTACCACAGTAATGAGTAAGTCAGGTAATTAAAGTTAAAAATAAAATGATAAGAATTATAAAATAACCCTAAAACTTTTCTTAATTTTATTTTATGATTATATTTCATACATAATCATCCAAAATTCATTTATATGGAATTTATTCCATTTTTTTGTGATTATAACCATTATATTATTTTATTTAAAGTAAACTAAAAAATTTCACACTCTTGTTTTTAATAAATATAATATTTTTAACATGGGGATAAATAGAGGATATTTTTAGTTATAAATATTATTTTTAAATTTAAAAGGTTTATATTCATCATGTAAATTTATTTTTAATTTTTATTGAAGAAATAGTAACCTTAAATGCTTGCACAATGTTGACACAATAAGTATTCAATGAATGAAAAAATATAATAAATTAAATTAAAAATATTAAAAGAAATAAAATTTGAGATAATTAATGTGATATACAAATACAATAGATGAATATTATATTTTATGGATGTGTTAAAATATTTTTTTTTGAATTTTACTTTTTTTCTTGATGTTATTAAAGTCAAAGTAATGAATAGTTTTAAAAATTGAAATTAATGATATTTTAAAATAAATAATATTTTATTAAATGATATAAAATTAATAAAAATATTATATTTATAAAATTGTCTAGGAAATTGTTTATAATATCATAAATGGACCATTTATGGGCCATTTTTCCATTTACAATAACTATATTGACCCTCAATGAGTAACAACCTTTTTCTTACAGTAAGTTTGAAAAGGGTTAATGGAGGGTTAAAACCAAAATATAAGGGAAAAAACATAGTCAAAACTTGTTTAATTTTTATTGGATAAATGTAATTAGACCCATATTAATTTATTATATAAATTAAGTTGTTTAATGAGAAATTTTCTATGAAAATGATTTATATATTATTTAATTTAAAGAAAGTTACAAAATGTCACTCTTTTCATTTTTAAAATATATTATGTGTCCAAATAGGGAAAAAATATATTTATGAATGAATATAAGTCTCTATTTTGAGCTTAATGAAATTATTTTCATGATAGAAATTTCTTTCTAATTTTTATTAATTATACAATGACCTTTATTTCTTAAGCAACACCGATGCAATATTTCTTCAATTAATAAAAAAATATAATAAATGATATTAAAAATAGTAAACGAAATATATTTTGAGTGATTTAATGTGTCAAATTAATTTTAAAGGTTTATATAACATATTATTTTTTATGTTAAAGGATTATATTCAAATTTAATCTTTGTATTTATGTCTTTTAATTCATATTAAGTGAATAATGTCTAAATTAACGTGGATGAATCTCTCTCCATGGATGGTTTTGTCAGAATTAGACTTGTGGCACGGGATTTTCATGGTCAGATCATTGCTACCAAACATGAATCTCACCAAGATCTCTGGGATCCCGTAGTTGCTGAAGCCTTCGCTGTCCTCACCGGGATGACGCTTGCAAAAGATTGAGGATGGAAAGATATTCACATTGAATCTGATTGCCTCACCATCATCAACGTTATTGGGCTCAATGATGGCGGCCTCCATTCTTTTGGCCCCATGATCAAGAACATACAGTATCTTAGTCCATGTTTTACAACCTTCTCCTTCTACTTCATTAAAAGGGATGGAAATGAAGCAGTCCGTCACCTGATATCTTTTAGCACGTCTGGCGTGAGTCATCTCTGGCTTGACCACTTCCCTTCTTGGTTGAATGACCGTGTTACTGCTGAACTTAGTGATTAATATATCATCTTATTTTGTCAAAAAAAAAAACAATGTTTAGAACCATTTGGATTGAGAAAAAATTTATTGTAATTTATTTTTTTGAGAAATTCCAAAAGTTTCTCTCACCTTAATTATAAAAGGGAACCTCTTCCCTCAGTTCTTTACACCAATTTGAGCCTTCTATATCTACCAAAATCTACCAATTTACCTTATAAAATTTCCTATAAACATCCTATAGGTCTTTTTCTTCCCAAAAGGCCAACCCTATATCCCTTTATAGGATATCTAAAGGAGTTGTTTCTAAGAATAGATAATCTCCCTAACCGATCACTTTCTTTTTCTACTCCTTTTTCCTCCTCTAAATATATGGTATCTATCATAAAATATTAAATTAAACATAATTAATATGATAAATATTATTATAATTATTATAACACCATTATAAACCCTCTTTCCCATTAAATGATAAGTGAAAGTATCGATCGTGCATACATACGACTTATTGTCTCCACGTAGCGATACAAATCACTTTTTGTCACCATATTTTATGGATGGGTATTATGACGAGTTTAATATTTATATATGGTATTTATGATAAAATTATAATTAGATAATGATAATATCATGTATACCTTCTTACCTTCGAAACCGTTAGAAAATGATAACGTCGTTTGTGCGTTCATGTGGACTACAACCTCCACGAAGCGATGTGATTCATTTTTCATTTATATTTTAATTAGATAATAATAAGGAAGAATTTGATGAATATATATTATATATATGATATAATAATTATAGAGACCCCACATTTTCTTACATTAATATTACATCATTATAAAGATAAAAAACATAATAGTATTACACCACGAGGATCCAAAGGTTTAGTGTCTTGGGAAAACTAGGACAAAACATAACATTTAAAAAATCAAGCATAAAAATTTATTTAATTCCTTCTTCTCTAGCTTCTTATTGGCACTTGACCTCTCCTTAGTATATGGAGTTACCTGAGGATATACATCAAAAAGGGGTGAGATAAAATTCCAGTAAGTGGATAGATAAGAACAATATAGCATGGGGTGAGCATAATCATAACATCATAATCAAAATCATGAGAGGAAACATTAATAAAATACTTGAAATGTGGAAATGCATAAAAATGAAACATCATGTCTTAGTGGTCATCTACCACACATATTTGTGAACAAATTATAGCATCATGTTCACGCATCATTTCGCTTTTACACATGATATTAATTACATTACCTAATGAATTAGAGTGCTGTATAATTCTGGGTGCACTCGTCACATTCAAACATTCATATTGCGCTATATAATTCCGGGCACACCTGTCACATCATAATATTAACATTATCATGCATGCCACATTAAAAATATGTAAAACTTGAACATAAAATAACCCATGGAAAGAAATTGGTTTCATATAATAAGTATAATTTCATAAAAATTTGGTCCTCAAAATAAATAGAGAGTATCATTATTTACATAGAACCATTAACCATGAGTGAGGAGTGAAACAATAATCAAGAAGTAAAAAGGGTGTGTTTATTTGAAAGAAGAGTTATTTTGGAAAACATTGGGGTTTTCATAAAATAAATTAGAGAAAATTTATATCCCATAAAAGTTAAGATAATGATTAATAAATTATTTTAAGGAGAACCCATACCGAACATGGAGTGAAAGAGGGAGAACCCGAAGAAAGAAAGTTTGGTTCAAGAATTTCCCCTTACCTTGTATTCAAACACTTTCTTCACTTTAATGTCCTGTATAACCACATTATATTCATTAATTAAAAATTATAGAACATTTTTTACATGTATATAGTTCATTTTGGTTTCATTAAGTTATTTTATGGTCCTCTGGATGATTTATAGGGTTTAAATCTATTGTTCGGGAATGTCCGTTTTTATGGTTTTCTTGAACGATTCACTTGTATTCATGAATGGAAGTTCATGTAGAACATAGATAAACATAAATAACTAATATTAAATGTAATTAATGATATTAAATGAGTTTAAATGATCTTATAATGAATTATATTATATACCATGTGGATGAATCATTAGATAAGAATTGAATGATGATTGTTTGGGTTAATTCAGGTGGTTTTTCGTCCACAACGAACTTATTTTGTTTAATCACTTAGTAATATGTACATAAGTTATATCTAGAACATTAAATAGGATATAATACATATAACATAATTTGTTTCAACTATAAAAATGGTTTCATGACCAAATCTGAAGGTGGTAAAGGAAAAATAAAAACATGTTGTTCTTGAAGGTGATAAATTAACACCTCACAAACAACGTTTTCCTTTCTAAAATAAAAAGAAGAGTAGAAGGGGATTAGATGATATATAATCCCATTAGTATAATAAAATTATATTATATTTATGATACTGGAGTTACCATACCATTTTTATGAGGATAGGTGGGGATAGATTAATAAAATAACTTGAAATTGAAAGGAAATTAAAGGAAAAGAGAGAGAGAAATTATCTCTTGAATCCTCCTCTTGAGATCCTCCTTAAAAAACCTAGGATTTGTATTTTGATGATACCAGAAGATCTTGGATGTGGGGAAGGGTATAGTAAAGATTTTTGGGTAGATTTTAGACAAATCTTGAAGCTTGAGAGGTGTGAGTAAATGAGGGTGTGAAGGGTGGTATTTATAGTGGAGGGGAGAGGGGTTTTCTCAATATTATATTAATTAATTTATTATTTCTTCACAAGACAAGGAATAGTGAGTATTAAATGACTAATTATAGTAATTTTATCATGTTAATCCAAACTATATGTGCTTACATCAGCAGAACATCACCCATGACTTTATAATTCATGAATTTAACTTATTTTTTAAATTATTGTATTTCACTATTCATAAAAAATTAAAGTATTTCAGAAAAATACCAAAAATTAACCGTAACCATTTTTAAACGTATAGAATCCAAAAAATAACTATATTTTTCCAAAATAATTTTCTAAATATTATTAATTTAGTTTTTAATTAAAATCATAATTTACTTGAAAAATACAGATTTTAAAATTAAAAATGATTTCATAATGCTTTCAAAAATTAAATATGGTCATATAAAATTATCTTAAAACCAGAAGACATAGAATTTTTAATTTATGAAAACATTTTAGGAAAATATATTTTATTTTAAATTAATTAATTAATTATAATTAATTATTTATGACTTACAAACATACCAATTCTTTTACTATGGTCAAAATGTCATTTTATAAGATGTCTAAATTTTATTTAATCATTAATGGGTAAGGTTACTATTATTTTGGGGGATTTAATATTCATAAGGTTCAGTTATTATTCATAAGAGAAGGTTACTATTCATAAGGGTAGGTTACTATTCGCCAAAAATTAAGTTTGACCTATTGGACTGTAAACATCTTACTGATCGCATCCATATATGTCAGATTTTTGAAATTCAAAACACAAAAGTGGCAAATTTATGTTTAAAGGTCACATAGTAGTTCATTTAAGAATGATGTGGCATTGTGTTTCCTAATTTTATTATACTTTAAGGTATTATTATAAGAAGGGAATTCCATTTATAAAACTTCGGGTCGTTACATTCTTCCCCCTTATGAAATTTCTCCCTCGAAATTTCATTTTACATAAACAGGTGAGGGTACTTCTCCTTCATCTCCTCCTATAGTTCCCAAGTTGCTTCTTCAAACTTATTGTTCCTCCAAAACACTTTTATAAGGTGGGATGTCTTGTTGCGTAGAACCTTATCTCTCCAGTCTAGAATCTTCACTGGATGCTCCTCATAAAAGAGATCATCTTACAGCTGTACCACCTCTGAGTTCAGTACATGTGAGGGATCTCTTATGTACTTACTCAGGAGTGATACGTGAAACACATCATGAACTTGAGCCATATTCGATGAAAGTGAAAGACGATAGGCCAAAAATCCTATGCAGTCAAGGATGTCAAAAGGGACAATGTAAATTGGATTATATTCCCTTTCTTTCCAAACCACATGACTCTTTTCCATGGTGATATTCAAAGGAAGACTTTATCTCCAACGTTGAACTCCAAGCCCCTTCAATAGTTGCCAGCATAGCTCTTTTTCTGACTTTGAGTAGCTTTGATGTGTTTCTAGATAACTTGAACCTTCTCTGTCATCTCTTGCACAAGATAAGGTCCAAGTAGCTTTATTTCTCCAACTTCATCCCAACAGGTTGAAGTTCTACATCGCTTTCCATATAGAGCTTTATTTGGAGCCATCTGAATACTCTAGTGGAATCTATTGTTGTATGAGAACTCAACCAATGTGACATTCTGATCCCATCCACATTTTAATTCTAAAGAGTAGTCTCTTAGCATGTATTGAAGCATCTGAATAGTCCTTTCAAATTGTCCATCAGTTTGGGGGTGATAGGCCATGCTGAAATTTAATTCAGTACTCAAAGCATGTTGAAGGCACCTCTCGAATTTAGATGTGAACCTTGGATCACGATCAGAGACAATCGATAGTGTAGCACCATGAAGTCTCACCACTTCCTTTACATATATCTTTGCAAGTTGTTCAAGTGAGAGATCTTCCCAAATAGGGATAAAATGGGAAGTCTTTGTGAGTCGGTCAACCACAACCCATATCGCATTATTTCTATTGTGTGTCTTTGGGAGACCCGTGACAAAGTCCATAGTGACATTCTCCTATTTCCACATGGGTATATGCAATGGCTGCATCATCCATTTGGACTTTTTCTACTTTTCTTTAACTTGATGACATACTAAGCACATTCATATATATTCTGCAATCTCCTTATTCATGTTATCCCACCAGAAGCGTTCTCAGAACTCTCAGTACATCTTGGTGCTACCAGGATGGATAGAAAAAGTTGAGCTATGTGCATTTTATAATAGCCCCTCCTTTATCCTAGGTGATGAAGGCACCCAAAGCCACATTAAAAATCAAAGAAAACCATCATCGTCGATATTTAACTCTTTTAGCTTCCCTTACTTTACTATATTAACCTTATTTTATAACTCTAGATCATCCCTTTGTGCCTCCTTAATCTTCTCCGGGATAGATGGTTATACAATAATTTGGGCTAGGTAGTATTTATCCCATGCCCTTATGATTTCCAAATCCATCATTTGTATATCCAAGAAGATAGGGTCTTTCTCAATCCGCAACATGGAAAGAGTAGTAGGTTCTTTTCTGCATAGAGCATCAACTACCTTATTCGCCTTTCCAGGATAATAGTGAATAGAGAAATCATAATCCTTGATTAGCTCTAACCATATCCTTTGACACATGTTGAGATAATTTTTTTTGAATATATAATTTAATCTCTTGTGGTCAGTGTATATGTCACACTTCTCACCATAAAGGCTGTGCCACCAATTTTTCAAGGCAAAAATCATAGCTTCTAGCTCTAGATCATGCGTCGGGTAGTTCCTCTCATGGATCATTAACTGCCTTAAGGCGTAGGCTATCATATTATCATTTTTCATGAGTACACAACCCAATAATTTCTTTGAAGCATCACTGTATATCACAAAAATTTATCCAATTTTCGGTAATGTGAGTACAGGTGCTGTGATCAGCCTTCTATTTAGCTCCTTGAAGATTCACTCACATTCTTCCGTCAAGACATACTTTACCCCTTTCCTTATTAAATTAGTTAGCGGGCTTGACAATTGTGAGAAATTTCTCACAAAATGTCGGTAGTACCTAGCTAATCCAACAAAAATATAGATTTATGTGACACTTGAGGGTCTGGGCCATTCCTCAATCACCTTTTTTTGAAGGGTCCACAAAAATTCCCTCTCTTGTGATCACATATCTCAAGAACATGACTTTATTCATCCAAAAGTCACACTTGCTGAACTTGGCGTACAAATTCTCCTTTCTCAATGTCTCCAACACAAGTCTTATATATTATTTATGTTCCTCCTTTCTCTTGGAGTATATGAGAATATCATCAATAAACACTATCACAAATTTGTCGAGGTAATGTCTAAAGACTCTATTAATCAAATATATGAAGATTTCAGGGGCATTAGTAAGTCCGAAGGGAATCACCAGAAACTCATAGTGCCCATACCTTGTATGGATGGTAATATTATGAATATATTCCTTCTTCACCTTTAGATGATGATATCTAGAACAAAGATGCACCTTTGAGAAGTATTAATCCCCTCTTAACTGATCGAACAAGTCGTAAATCCTTGGAAGAGGATACTTTTTCTTTATGGTGATCTTATTGAGTTCATGATAATCAATACACAGATTCATTGTTCAATCATTATTCTTCACAAAGAGAACTGGCTCACCCCAAGGTGATTCACTTGGGTGTATGAACCGTTTGTCCAAATGATCTTGCTACTGCTTCTTTAACTCCTCCAATTCAATAGGAGACATCCTACATGGACACTTTGAGATAGGAGTAGCTCTGAGTATGAGTTCTATAGAGAAATCTACCTCATGATCTGGGGGAAGTCTGGGTAAATCTTTAGGAAATACATCACCTTATTCCCTTATGATGGGAATTTCCACAAGGTTTGCACTTTCCTTTAATTTAACCATTTGGTAGAGGTATTCTTCTTCATAGGGTATCAACACCCACACCGTTGAAGGATTTTCAAAGGAGATTCATGATATTATTTTAATTTGTAGAGGTGCATGGGATGGTTCAGAATAAGAAAAGAAATTTCCTTTTCCCAACAGTTGATATGTGCTCTATATAACAAGAGCCAATCCATTCCAATTATAGCGTCGAATTACACCAAGGGAAGTATTACGAGATCTGCTAGAAGAATCTTCCCACACATGCCAACAGGAGAAGAGTCGAACACTTGGGTTGTAATGATTTCACCACTTGATGTTTTTACAGATATCTCTACTTCAAGGTTTCAGGGATTCGATTCTATAGTTCTTAAAAACTTATAAGATATAAAGGAATACGTAGAACCAGAATCAAATAAGAATTTTTCCATTATTTAGTGAATAGGAAGTGTAACTTGTATGAATTCATTATATTTCTCCACATTCGCAGTAGTGATGGCATAAGCCTTCCCTTGTTCCTTTGTATTTGGTGGCTGATGACACTGATTACCCTTGAGGACTCAAGGTTTAGTGCACTATATTTCATAGTGCCCTTGCTCCCTACAATTATAGCATTGAACCATGGGTGGTTCTCTCCTTTCTTCCACCACATTCTCTTTCCTTACCATGTATTTTTGACAATCTCGAGAATGGTATCCTTCTTTCCCACACTTGAGGCATTTCCCCATACCTCTGAGGTAGTTCCCATGGTGCAACTTCCCACATTTTTAGCATGTGGATTGTTGAGTTTTTTCCCACCTTTATCGTTAGATCCTCCATCTTGAAACTGCATATTTCATTTCTTATCACCATAGTCATGGGACCATTCTCCAAACTCTATTTCCACTTTGAGGGAAAACCAAAAAACTTCTTTATAACTACCAAAGTCTAGAATTGCAAGAGACTTTCGAAGGTGTGGTTTTAACCCATTAAAGAATCTATCAATTTTGTTATCATTGTTGATAACAAAACCAAAGCGTACCTTGCAAGCCTTGTGAAATTCACTTCGTAGGTTTTGAAATATTCTTCTTCCTTTTGATTGATCTCTATTAATTCTCTCTCCATCTTGATATGAAGAGTTCGTGGGAAATACTTATTAATAAACATGATCTTAAAGTCTTCCCATTCCATCTCTTCAATTTCATATCTTGGCTTGGTGTTCTTAATCAAATCCCACCATTGATAAAACTATCCATCTAGATGATAAATTACTATTGACACCTTCTCCATATCATAATAGTGAAGCATATAAAATAACTTTTCCATGGAGTTGACCCAATGTTCCGCAACTAGTGGATCGAAAGATCCACTAAACGTCAGTGGTCGTTGCCACATAAAACACTCGATATCCAGTTACTCCCTCTTTGATGAAGGAGGAAATTATCCATTATTCTGGTTATTGTTCATAACCTGAGATAATTGGGTAAGAATCACCATGAAGTTTTGAACTCCACCTCCCAAAGCATTGGGGATGTCATTCGGGCAATCGTTTCATTGGAACTCGCACGAGTTGTTGGCCTGATTTCTCCTGGTTCCCACCATTTTCTAAAATAGAAAAGGTTAGAACAAAACATAAGTCAATAAGTCATGAATAACTTATTAATTTGTATGATTTACAATAAAATAATAACTTATGGTATCCCTATATAAAGCTTATTGTGTGCATATTTTTACTTAGTCTCATGCTAGAGGTTTTCTCTAGGGTTCACTAATCCTAATTCCCAAATTAACTAAACATTCCCTCTGATACCACCTACAGTGACCCTGACTTTTATTAAATTACTATTACATCATTATAAAGATAAATAACATAATAGTATTATACCACGAGGATCCAAAGGTTTAGTGTCTTGGGAAAACTAGGACCAAACATAACATTTACAACATCAAGAATAAACATTTATTTAATTCCTTATTCTTTAGCTTCTTATTGGCACTTGACCTCTCCTTAGTATATATAGTCACCTGAGGATATACATAAAAAATGGGTGAGATAAAATCCCAGTAAGAGGATAGATAATAAAAATATATCATGGAGTGAGAATAATCATAACATCATCATCAAAATCATGAGAGGAAACATTAATAAAATACTTGAAATGTGGAAATGCATAAAAATGAAACATCATGTCTTAGTGGTCATCTACCACACAAAGTTGTGAACAATTCTAGCATCATGTTCACACATAATTTCACTTTTAATCACGAGATTAATAACTTTACCCAATGAATTGGAGCACTGTATAATTTTAAGCGCACCAGTCACATTCAAACATTCATATTGTGCTATATCATTTCGGGTGTACTCATCACATTGTAATATTTACATTATCATGCATTCCACATTAAAAATATATAAAACTTGAACTTAACATAACCCATGGAAAGAAATGGGTTTCACATAATAAACATACTTTCATAAAAATTTGGTCCCCAAAATAAAGAGGGAGTATCATTCTTAACATATAACCATTAACCATGAGTGAGGAGTGAAACAATAATCAAGAAGTAAAAAGGGTATGTTTATTTGAAGGAAGGGTTCTTTTGGAAAACATTGGGTTTTTCATAAAATCAATTATATAACATGTATATCCCAGAAAAGGTAAGATAATGATGAATAAATTATTTTTAAGGATAACCCATACTGAACATGGAGTGAAATAGGGAGAACCTGAAGAAAGAAAGCTGAGTTCAAGAATATCCCCTTACCATGTATTAAAACCCTTTCTTCAATTTCATGTCCGGTATAACCACATTATATTAATTAATTAACAATTACAGAACCTTTTTTACATTAATATGGTTCATTTTGGTTTCATTAAGTTATTTTATGGGCCTCTGGATGAGTTATAAGGTTTAAATGCATTTTTTTGGGAATGTCAATTTTTATGGTTTTTTTGAACGGTTCACTTGTATTCATGAATAGAAGTTCATGTAGAACACATATAAACATACAGAATGGATATTACATGTTATTAATAATATTATATGAGTTAAAATGATCTTATAATGAATTATATTATATACCATTTGGATGAATCATTATATAAGAATTAAATGATGATTGTTTGGGTTAATTCAGGCAGTTTTTCGATCACAACAAACTTGTTTTGTTTAATCACTTAGTAATATGCACATAATTTTGATCCAGAACATTAAATAGGATATAATACATATAAAATAATTTTTTTCAACCATAAAAATGGTTTCATGTCCATATCTAAATGTGGTAAAGGAAAAATGAAAACATGTCGTTCTTGAAGGTGATAAATTAACACCTCACGAACAACATTTTCCTTTCTAAAATAAAAATAAGAGGAGAAAAGGATTGGATGATATATAATAATATTAGTATCATAAAATTATAGTATATGTATGATACTAGAGAAACATACAATTTTGATGATGATAGGTGGGTATATATTAATAAAATAATTTGAAATTGAAAGGAAATTAATGGAAAAGAGAGAGAGAAATTACATCTTGAATCATCCTCTTGAGATCCTCCTTAAAGAACCTAGGCTTGGTATTTTGATGATACCAGAAGCTATTGGAAGTGGGGAAGGGGCTAGAGAATATGTTTGGGTAGATTTTAGACAATTAATAAAGCTTGAGAGGTGTGGGGAAATGAGGATGTGAAGGGTGGTATTTATAGTGGAGGGGAGAGGGGTTTTCTCAATATTATATTCATTAATTTTTTATTTCTCCAAAAGACAAGGAATAGTGAGTATTCCATGACTAATTATAGTAATTTTATCATGTGACTCCGAACCATATGTTCTTACACCAGTATAATATCACCCATGACTCTATAATTCATGAATTTAACTTATTTTGTAAATTATAGTATTTTACTATTCATAAAAATTCAAGTATTTCAGAAAAATCTCAAAAAATCACTCTAACCATTTTTCGATGTGTAGAATCCAAAAATGAACTCCATTTTTGAAAAATAATTTTCTAAATATGATTAATTTAATTTTTAATTAAAATCATAATTTACTTGAAAAATACAGATTTTAAAATTAAAACTGATTTCATAATGTTTTCAAAAATTACATAAGATCTTATAAAATTATCTTAAAACCAGAAGACATAGAATTTTTAATTTATGAAAACATTTTAGGAAGATAAATTTTATTTTAAATTAATTAATTAATTATAATTAATTATTTATGACTTACCAAAATACCAATTCTTTTACTATGGTCAAACTGTCACATTATAAGATACCTAAATTTTATTTAATCATTCATGGGTAAGGTTACTATTATTGTAGAGGATTTACTATTCATAAGGGTCAGTTACTATTCATAAGGGTAGGTTACTATTTTTAATGGTAGGTTTCTATTCACTAAAAATTATGTTTTTCCTATCGGACTCAAAACATCTTAATGATCGCAACTGTGTATGTCAGATTTTCAAAATTCAAAACAAAAAAGTGGAAAATTTATGTTTAAAGGTCACATAGTAGTTCATTTAAGAATGCTGTGGCATTGTGTTTTCTAATTTGATTATACTTTAAGGCATGATTATAAGAAGGTAATTCCATTGATAAAACTTTGGGTCGTTACAATAATTATCCTATAAAGGTGAATTAATACTTATCTTTTTTTTTTCATTCCATCCATTAAAAAAATTAAAACAATGTTCATGCGTACGTACGACCTACTATCTTCATGAACGGTGTAATTAATTTTTATATCTCTAAATTTTATTTATGAATATACATGTGAATATAATGAATATATATTATATTTTATATCATGATTAATATTATGGAGGTGATGAAACCAAGATAAATGTATAAGGACCAGAACAACTTAATTTAAATACTCATGATAAACAAAATAGTTAACACCATAAAATAACAATTTTAATAAGGAATTATTGATAAAAGGAGGTGTTGAAATATTATAAAGGAACAATATATGATATTATAGTTATTAAAATTAATCTATTATATAATTATAATAAATTTAAATTTATTATATAGGTGGTTATAGTTCTTTCGAAGCAAGGTGAACTTGAGGTAAGGAATGTTCGTCTCTCTTTTATTTCCATGGGTCGACATATGTCTTATCTACCACTTGTTTTTTTTGTGGTGTATATACTACCCATGAATTCCTTTTATGATACATATTATGAATTTTATGGGTATTTACATATCCATATATGGTTATTTATTTCATGGGGCTTACAATTCAAAAGTTTCCAACTAGTAAGGGTTTTATTTCACAATCTCATCAATATTCATATTGTTTACGTTTATGTATCCATTGGGAAAATTATTTGATATTTCCATTATATATACATGTTTTATAAAAAAAATTCAAGAATATTTTTACTATTATGATATTATTTTTTAAATTCATTTTACCCATGTTTTAATTTTTACAAAATGTTTTTAAAGGAATCTTTTTGTTGTTTTCTAAACGAGGTATGTTTTTACTTTGTGAAAGGAATTTTTTTTAAATTATACGACATGAAAATATTTTCTCACTCTCAAGACTAATATTTTATTTGAATATTAATTTACAATTTTACAAGTCTCTTTTAAAATAAAATTTTTTCCTATATAATTGTGCACCATTTTAAAAAAGAAATGATTACAAAATAGAAAGGTTATTTTACTCAATAATTATTCCAAGTGATCTTTAAAAACCATTTTCCACCTAAGAAGATATAATTATATGTTACTTAATATTTATTAGGGATATTATACAAGTATACCATCCTTATTATTTTTCTGGATGGTTTATGATTATGATGAAAAAAATTAAATTTTTATGAAACCCATTTTATTACACGGGTTATGCTATGATTAAATGCTTATAAAACCCATTTATTTCATGGGTTCTGACATGATGAATGATTTATAATCTTTTAGATCAAATATGTATGATTTTAATTATGTTATAGTTGGTAACTATATCTCCCTCCAATGTATTGGGTAAAATATTACATCTCATTGGATAATTATGGAAAACAAGTCGATGTGCTTGATCCATTATGAAAAAAAGTTGATGTGCTTGATATACTATGGGAAGAAGGTGTTGATGCCCGATCAGATGGTCTTGGAAGTTAAAATTTACATATGAAATATTTTTTATACTTATGATGATTCCATACACACATTTATTACCTGAACTAATGGTTCATGATTGAGTTATTATGATTTTTCATTCTTATTATTTATGCCTTTTGAAATGATAAAGTTTTATGCCATAACTCATGTTTATGATATTTTTCAGATTGGGTATGAACTTTTTAAGTTATGGTAATGATATTATACCCTTATAGTTGTATTATTACTTAATTTTATCATCAATTTATATCTCCCATGATTACCCTTGCTAAGAATCTAAGATCAACTCCCTTTTAGTCCTCAAGGACAACATTCACAAACAAGTATTCAAAACAAAATGGATCACTGATGGGGATAGAAACACCAAATTTTACAATGCTCTTCATAGGATAAAAAAAGTCAACTGCCCATTATCCTTTCTTAAAGATAATGAAAATATCTACTCCTATGAGTTTTCCATTTCTAATAATGTGGTCACTTATTTTAACAACATTTTTAATGGTCCTTATATTCAGAAGAATATCTTCCCTGGGATCATCCCGACTTTGGTCAATGAGGATAAAAATCTATTTATTTTGAGTAACCCCTAGATCATGAAATCAAAGCCACTCTGTTTAGTCTTAATCTTGACAGTGATCCAGATCCCGATGGTTTCAATAATTGTTTATTTCAACACCACTGGGGAGTTGTTCAAGCAGATGTTTGCAAAATATTCAAATATTTTTTTAATACTGTCATTCTTCCATATGGTCTCAATGCCCAATTTCTCACCTTAATTACTAAGGTGGCCAATGCCTTAGAAATCCACTCATTTAGACCTATTACTCTCATCAACTCTCTCTATAAAAGCATTACCAAGCTCCTCGCCAATAGAATTTCTTCTCTATATAGAAAAATCATTTCTTGGAACCAATTTGGACTCATCAAAGGTATATCCATTCAAGATTTCATTTGCCTTGCATTAGAATGCACTAATTCTCTAAATAAAGTCTCCAGGGGGGCAACATTGCCATAAATATCGATATTAGGAAAGCCTTTGATACCATCGATTGGTCCTTAATTTTCACAGTTCTCCAAGCTTTTGGATTTAATGATATCTTCATCAATAGGATCCACTCTATTTTTAAATCTTCCTTGATATCTATTCTTGTCAATGGCTCTCTAAGGTATATTTAAAATGTTCTATGGGGGTCTAAAAATTCTATACTCTCTCTTCCATCCTCTTTTCCATTGAGGAGGACTACCTTAGTAGACTGCTCACCTCTCTAGTTCATCAAAAAAAAACTCAAACCTATTCAGGCAGCCAGGAATCTAAACATTCCATCCCATCTTCTTTATACTGATGACATAATACTATTCCTCAATGTAATTAAATGAAATATTTTAGCCTTAAAATATCTTTATCCCACTATGAACAGGTCTCGGGTTAATCCATCAGTTGGAATAAATCTTTTATCTTCTTTGGGAAAACTTTCCCCCTCTCTAGGAAAAGTCACATCATAGAAAATCTTGGAATCAAAGAAGGTTCCCTCTCCTTTAACTATTTGGGAGTACCCATTTTTTGGTGTAGGACTAAATCTATTTATTTAAATGCTGTTGTTGATCAGGTGATTAATCATCTCTCCTCCTGGAAAGGGAAATCCCTGTCCATGGATGGCAGGATTTTCCTTGTGAAATCCACCATTGTCTCCAAAATGGTGTATTCCCTCATGATCTACAAATGGCCTCTTGGTCTTCTCAAGAGAATAAATACCTATATAAAAGTTTTTTTCTGGACTGGAGGCATCATTGAACAGAAACTTGTTACCATTAACTGGTCAATCTGCTGCAAACCTATCGAGAAGGGTGGACTTGGTATAAAAAATCTCAAAAATTTTAATGAGGCCCTCCAATCCAAACTCAACTGGAGACTGATCAATAAAAAATCTGACTCCATTGCCTTCCTTAGAAATAAATTTCTTTAGAGGCTCAAAAAAGGTAATTTGAACTATGTCCAATCCTCATTTTGGTCTTCAATTAGAAACTCATTTTCCCACATCATGTAGAACTCTAGATGGTTGGTTATCTTAGACTCCACCATTTGATTTTGACTGTACAACTGGACTGGCACTTCCCTTGTTTCCATTATTTCTCCTAATACCTCTCCAGATAGCATTAACTGCACTATAAAGGAAGTGATGCACTCTAGATATTCGGAGCTCCCTGACTCTATCATGAAAGTTGTTGATGGTTACCCCTTCTCTAATGATGATGATTTTATTGTTTGGGAACCTGCTCATAATGGTATTGTTGACTCAAATTTTTTTTACAATCATTATTTCTCGGACTCAGAGTCTAACTTTTCCTGGTTAAAATAGTTTAAAAAACCTTGGATTAAACCTCAAAGACTTAATCTCATTTGGTTTATTGTGCACAATCGTCTTCCCACTGATATTTGTCTCCAAACTTTTGGCATTCATCTCTATTCTAAATGTCACCTTTGTCATCAACATAGAGATGATCCCAATCATCTCTTTTTGTCATGTGTTATGGACTCTTCTCTTTGGAATTTTATTTCTGACATTTTTGATTGTAGATGGATTTTTTCTAATAGTATCCTGCACTAGCTAAAATGATGTGTGGAGCTTGACTCTTCACAGCAAATCAAGAACCTCTTCCTATCTGCTATTGCAGAGCTCCTACACATTATCTAGTATGATAGAAATGCCTTTATTCATAATAATTACTCACCCAATCTCATTGTAGGTTGGAAGAGAATTCTGATTGCCATTAGAGATGCCACCACGATCCAGAAAGATTATTGTGACAACTTGGTTGGTGACTTTGTGATCCTGCGACGTCTTAGGATTGATGGCATCTTCCCTCATCCTAAATGCTTTCTTGAGGTGTTCTGTAAATCCCCGCTTCTTGGATGGATCAAGATCAATGTGGATGGGGTATCCAAAGGAAATCCAGGGCCTGTAGGTTGCAGAGATATATTTAGAGACTCTCGAGGACATTGCCATGGTTGTTTCTATGGTAGATGCGGTGTCACCTCCTCCCTTGAAGCTGAGATGTTGGATTTTATCCATTCCATTCACTTTGTTAAACAAAAAGGCTGGAACAACATCTAGATTGAAATTTACTCCACCACCATTGTTTAGGCAATTTGGAATGGCGTGGTTCATCTTTCCTGGCCTCTCACTGCGAGTTGGAAGAACCGCCTTAACTCGATTTAGGAGCTTAGATACATTTCCACCCACGCCTACCACGAAGCAAATATGGTGGCTGATGGTCTTGCTAACAATGGAATCAACCAGGCCATTACGTGGACTGATGAGTTTATGGTTTACCTTCTCACTTTTTATGAAAAGGATTGTAATAAAATTTCATCTTTTAGAATTTTTTAATTTCCTTGCTTGATTTTAATAAATTTTGTCTTGGTCGTTAATTTTTTTTATATTATTAGAACCGAATCTAAGAGTGTGGATCTTTGGGTTTTATAGAATCCATTATTTTAACATTCAAAAATCAAATTGAATCATATATAAAATATATTATATGATGAGATAAAACTTGTTTGGTGCTGATGATTTTTTGTTATAAAGATCAAAAAACAAAAACTAATATCAAAATCATAATGATAAATAAAACACAAAATACTTTCATTTCTAGAAATACAAAATAAAAAGTCAAAAAATAAAATACATTTAGAATTTGAGATACAAAATAATTTAATCACACATAACATATAGTTTTCCTTGGACTTAAAATATTTTGTATGAACTTTGTTTTATATTTTGAGCTAAAAAAATCAAAATTGGGTGATTATAATTATGTTGAGAATCCAAGATAATTCTCTACAATTTTTTCAATTATGAAAAATTCTAGATTGATCATTTTGACTTCTAAAATTGGGTTGAAGTCAGTGCATTATTGATAGAAAATATTTTTTTTCATATATTATGTTTTATACAACCTATTTTATGTATTTTAAACATATCATGAGATAAATACCTTGAAATTGGAAGATTATTATTATTTTGTAAATTTAAGATAATGGTCCACAATTGTTTCAACCACACCAAATCCTATATTGATTGTTTGGATGTATGAAAATTATGATATAATCACTACATTTTGTATAAATTTTTTTAAATAAAACACATAACAATCTAAATCCATTTATATACCCACTATATTTTTTATATAACTTAAATTATATAACTAGAATTTGGGTGATATTTGGTAAATTGGAAAACTAAAAGAACATCTATAAATATGGTAACTAAACCAAAAGATGGTTCCTTTATTTTTAAATTGAAAAATCAGTCAAAACAATGCATGAAAGATTATACATGTTGATACATAACATGTTATGTTCTAATCATGTAACAATATTAAATGCTTAGTGAACTGTACAAACACACCGGGGTGGGGGGGGGGGGTAAATCAAGTGTATTATAGTTTTTACAGATTCCAAATTTTTCTTTTAACCTTTTAACCTCTACTGAACTTAAACCTATGTAGCCAGTTAAGACTTATGGATCTATTCTTTTTTAACTAGATATACAACACCACATGATGTAATAAAAAGCAAATAAATATGAAACATAATATTTACAAGGTTAGGCATCTCTTGGGAAACCTACTCCTTGTCTCACTTGGGATGTATAAGGTACAAATTCTATTCTAGAAACTTATCATCATTACAAGTGGAGTTGTTTAGGTATCATCCCAGAACCAAGGCACACCATATTACATAAGTGTGGTTTACATATTACATAGTTGATTTCATTTTCTCATATAGGTTATTTATACTAATATCTCATGAGTTCCATTTCAGCATCCTCCTCCAAAATTAGATCACTCATCATTGTCCAAGGATGTCAAAACACCCATAAATACGATTTGATTTTTCAACTGCACAGAGTCTTTGAATGACAAGTTGTCTTCAACAAACTCTCATGTAACTTGGTCTCTGAACTACCACCAAATTCTAGTTCTTCATAGAAACTATTGTTTTACCTCTCAACTCACTTCATAAGAACACAACAAAAAATATAACCCACCTATATTTTACTCACTTGATCACAGTCACATACTTTCTAAATGATATTCACTAGAGCACATAGGTATGATCTTTGTCACTCAATAATTACTCACTACATCATGCGGTGAATTATACTACTAATTCTCCTTATCCTTCCTATCCTCCTCATCTTTCTCCTCCTTCTCGTTCTTCTTTAAATTCTTCATTTCTATTGGATCCTCAGATAATTTTGTTACAGTTTAGTAGTAGTAATGAAATATTATTTTTTATTTTATTCTCCTAGATCAACTCAACAACTGACATGTATAGAAGACTATAATAAAGTCATTACTTATATTCCAAATACCCTAAATGGTACATTTAGAATTCAAAATAGTTTCTAACACAAAATCACCATTATAGAATACCCATTTCTAATTCTCATGATTTCCAGTGCACTTCTTTTTCAACTCAAGGAGTGTTTCTAGAATACACTCATTAAATGATCCTTATTTTCAAAACATGGATGAATACATATCTACTTATTCTCAAAATCATCCTTAAAATCCAAACTCCAAATCTTCACAGTTGTATAAAAGTGTACAACACACATATCTGTGATGTGGAACTTGTTAGGTTAGGTAGGAAGATGAAAAATGGTATGGGGGGGGGGTGAATAAATTAACTTAAATATTTTAATATATTGATTAATTATATAAATTAATTATAAAAGTTAATTAAAAGTGTTAATTTTCAATAGAAAAATAAAATAAATAACACAATCATTTTTATAGTGGTTTAGTTCAAATTGGACATAGTTTACTCTTATACCTCTTTACTTGGTGAGAGATACATTTTGAACTACCTACTTTTTAAAGGGGAATCATTACCAAATTATAACCTACTTTTTCTAGTGTAATTATAACCAAAATATATCTATATTCTGTATGGTTAGTCACACAAAAATTACAACCCGAACTTTAGATACCCAGAGTCACAACCTGAACGATCCTAACTTTAGAATTCAAGAGTCACCACCGAAAATAGAGAATGTTTTTGTATGAAAAATCATAAATATAAAGTGAAAAAACATGAGATATGAGAATACTTATAGTGAACTAAACCTTTTACACATATTTTTACATGATTTTTAATATAAATATCCATTAAATTCAAACCAAGGATCGAAAATCCTAGTGTGTTTGGAAGACAAGGTACATAATTAGACAACATGAAACCAAAATAAAAAATCTCTATATTAATCTTCATAGTGATATCCTAAATCATTTTGAATTCATAAAACTAGATAGGATAACTTGGGGAGGACATAGACAAAAGGGGTGAGCTAAAAATCCCAGTAAGGGAATAAACATGGAAGTAAAGCGTAGAATATGAGTCAAAAGGAATAAAATGATAACATAAAAGGCATGACTCATGAATAAAAATATAGAGGAATAATATATAGAACATGTAATCATAAGATCATGGTTACATAAGAATGTGGCAGTAATATATAACAAGAAATAAACATGAGTTAAGGCTAACTTCCAATACAATATCACATGGTGGACATAGTCCCATAATTGATTAGGTTTACTCCCTAATCCCATACATAATGCATCATGAGACTAAAAAATTACCCAGTTAATTATAGAAATATATGGATGAAATCATAATAACATGTTAATTCATATGTGTTCCACATAAAGAAATCAAACATAAGAAATAAACATAAGTGTTACCCATGGAAAGAAATGGGTTTCGTAATTATGTCATAAGGCATAATCAAAGTGTGTATCATAATAGAATGAATGAAAGAAGGGATTAAATCATTATTAGACATTAATAAAGTAAAAATAAGCATATATCATGATAAATTATGTCCAAATGAAGTGAAAACATGAAAATAGTGGTTATGTAACTTTATAAATGTGCCACTTAAGCATGGTTTTAGGGAAAAGAATAAAAAGTATTTAAAGAAGATAAAAGTATAATTATTTACATAAAACAAAAACTAATTAAGATTTATTTTTATGATAAAATTATTGATTTTAAAAAATATTTTTGTATTAAAAGATTTTATGGAGTGTACTTTAAAATGGGTAAGAAATAGATAAGTTCCCTTTGATTGGATTTTCTCAACGTGAGGATTTCAGAAGGGAACCTTTTAAAACTTATATTTCATGTCAAAGAAGGATGAATTAATCTAGACATATACAGTTTTGGGACATATATACATAATATAGGATAATTTATTAAGAAAATTAAAGTGGTATATTGAGGTAAGAGATAGAAAGCATAACCCCAAAGGAAATTGGGAGGTTAAAAAAGATCCCTTACCTTATGTTCCAGAATCATTATGCACTTGAACTTAATGTCCTAAATAACAAAATTATATTCCCTAATTAAATAATTTAAAACCTTTTATATTTATATTTAATTTACCATAATTTTATTTTGTTTATTTTAGGTCATTATGATGTGATATAAATTTCAATTTCATTGTTTTGAGAGCATTTTTTTCATGGTTTCATAGTCGTATCACTTGTGTATAATTATGGAAGTTCTTGTAAAATGGGAATAAAAATTCAGAAGTGAAATAAAATGGTATTAATTTAATTTTATAAATTTAAATAGTCCCAAATATTAATTTGTGTTTTGTTATAGGTATTGTTCATTGAGTAAAGACGTTTACTTTATGTGGTTAGTTCTTTTAGGTGGTTTTACCGAACATCATGAACTAGTTTTGTTTTATTTAATATTATTTATATATATTAGTTAAAGAGAATTAAATAAGTTATAAAATACTTATTAACATGTTATTTAACTATACTAATAGTTTTATAACTATCCTTGAAGTTCTTAATAGAAAATGAAAACTCATTATCCCGGGAGACGATTAACCGATAATATGAACAATTGTTTCATTCTTATAATAAGAGGATGAAAGAAGTATATGAATGGTATATATTCTATTATAACCATGAAATTAAAGTATATATATGATACTAGATTCATTAATTCATTTTGGCTAAGGTATGTGATGGGAAGGTAGAAGAAGAAATTAATTTAAAAGGGGTAAAGTGAGAATATCACCTCTTAAATGAACCCTCCTTGAAATACTCCTTATGGCACTTAGAATTGGTATTTTTGTGAGAGAAATATAACTATTAAATGTATAATATGTTTGGAAAGGGTTTTGGATATAATTTTGGCAATATTAAAGGCTTAAAAGTTTTTAGGAGAAGAGGCGGTGAGTGGTGATATTTATAAGGGGAGGAGCGAGATTTTTTAGAATATTATATTCATTAGTTTATTATGGTAGCTTAATACTATAAATAGTATTTATTATTATGATCATATAGATTAAATATTTATTTTGAGTTATAAATAATGGGCACTTATATCATTCATGACTCAAAAACACATGTATTCAGCTTATAAAGCTAAATATCATAATTTACTGTATTTCACTATTTACCAAAAATTCAACTATTTTAGAGAAATAAAAAAATAAAACCTAACCATTTTTTGATGTTTATATTCAAAAAATTAAATTCATTTTATGAAAATAATTTTATAAATATTATAAATTTAATTTTTAAATAAAATCCTCATTTATTTGAAAAATACCGCTTTTAATATTACGATCCATTTTCTGATCCTTTAAAAAATCACTTATGGTATCATAAAATTATATTATCATTATAATAAAACTCAATATTAATTTATAAATAAATTTTATGAAAATAAATTTTATTTTAAATCATTATATTTATTATAAAAAAACAAACAAAACATATAAGTTTTATAAAAATACAAACACTTATTTTATACTTTTTAAAACATGTATTTACTTGTATTATGATATAAATATGTCATATTTTCATTTTATAAAATAATAAAGTATTATTTTACACAAAAATAGATGAGGATACTATTTTAATGGTTAGGTTACTATTTCAACGACCATGTTACTATTCCAACGACGAGATTACTATTCTAATGGTGTGATTTGTAACAGTCATATGAGTTTCCTAATTTATATAAATACCTCTTATACCATTAAGTATTCATTAAATTCTATTTTATCTCAAGTTTATTTATAATTTCATATTCAAAATTAATATTTTATTATTAACATTATGTTTTATTCCTATA
Organism: Viscum album; assembly: GCA_963277665.1. Classification (NCBI taxonomy): domain Eukaryota; kingdom Viridiplantae; phylum Streptophyta; class Magnoliopsida; order Santalales; family Viscaceae; genus Viscum; species Viscum album. The sequence goes on from OY728142.1 coordinate 283,444,192, forward strand.
GCTTTGTTTGTGAGTAAAATCATTCTGGTAGATCGAGAAAATCTAAATTTTCATATATTACTTATCTTATTTTCTATTTTTGATCCTATTTCAATATTTTCATTCTTATTGATTTATTTACTAAAAAATGTATCATTATTAATTTATGATAATATTTTTTTGGTTTCTCTATGTGATGTATGTGCTTTATACTACATGACATAATTATAAGAAGGGGAATTCCTTTGATAAAATTCCAGGTCATTACATTCTTCCCTAAAAAAATTTCACCCATGAAATTTTGTTTTACATAATAGTGTGAAAACATATGAGAGTATTTCTATTTCATGTATTACTTTAGTTCCCATTTTACCTCCTCATACTTATGGTTTCAACATAGTACTTTGAATAGGTGAGTTGTCTTATTGCGTAAAAATTTATCTCTATGGTCCAAGATCTTGACCAGTTGGTTCTCATAAGAGAGATAATTTTCTAACTATACCGCCTATGAATTCAGTACATGTGAGGAATTTGGTATATACTTCCTTATGAGGGATATGTGTAATACATAGGTACTTAAGACATGGTTGGTGATAGTGCTAGTCGACAGGCCACAACTCTGATGCGATAAAGAATCTCAAAGGGGATGATGTACCTGGGACTTTCTTTATCTTCATACCAAATATCATGACTCTATTCCATGGTGATATATAGAGGAATAACTTATATCCAACCTCAAACTCTAGGCATCTTAGATGATTATATACATAGATCTTCTATCGAGTTTGAGTAGTCTTAATGTGCTACTAAATTGTCTTGGCCTTTTCTACTATTTTGCTGACCATTTTAGGTCCTAAAAGCTTGTGTTTGCCAACTTCATCCCATAAATTATGTGTTCTATATATTTTAATTCTTTATCATGATTTTTTTTCGCTCATGATATTCAATGTAGAGGTGTATTGATTCATCCTTCTTATTGATGAAGAAGACATACACATCCTATGGTGAAGCAATCATGCATATACAACCCTTGTCCATATTCTCTTGTAACTAATTATTTAGTGATCTTAACACAATGGTGTCTATTATTTAAGGATTCTTTGATATGGGTAGAGATCTAGTTATAATATTGATTGAGAAGTCAACCTTTTAGTCAGGAGGAAGACCGAGAAATTATTCAGGGAATACATCAGTGTATTCCCTAACAATGGGAATGTATTCAAGAAATATCTTATTCTTTATCTCAATAATTTGAGATAGATAATATTTCTCAAAAGGAAATAATATCCACACTTGAGATGATTATTCAAAAGAAGATTCATACTCCTCCTTACAATTGTACAAAATCAAAGGATGACTTAGGATGTGAAGAGTGATCTCCCTCTCCTGATAGTTGATGTTGGATTTATATAAATATAGAAAATCTATGCCCAATATAGGATAAAACTCTACTAAAGTAAGTAGTATGTGATTTTTTGGGAGGTTCATTCCATAAAAATTGATTACGGAGGAGTTATATACTTGAGATTTAGTAATATTTTTATTTTCTATTCTCACTGATAAATCAATCCCCATATTTTTAGGTGGTGTTTTAATAGTTCTACTAAACTTTACATATATAAATGAATGCATATAACTAGAATAAAAAATCATGTTCACTATTATTGAATGAGTAAAGAGAGTACCTATCACCATGTCATTTTCAGGATCCACATCAATAGTAGTGATAAAATATTCCCTTCCTTTTATCTCTAGGACCAGAGTTTTTTTTCATTGATTATCTCTAATAACCCTTGGCTTTGGGTGTTGGATCATATAATTTACATGTTCCTTGAAATTGAAACACTATAATGCATGCTGAGTATTTATTTGAACCTTATTTTATTCTTACATATTATTGGGTTTCTTCATTTTCCTTCAGCAATGATTATCCTAATGCCCCTCTTTTCCACATTTAAAACATCTATCAATTACCTTTAGATAGTTTCTAGGATGCTTCTTCCCACACTTTTAACATGTGGTATCTTTGGTTTTATTTACTCCATGGGATTTATCTATTGGACCACCTAAAATAAAATCCATTTTACTCTTTTTATCTTCTGGCCCATGAGACCACTGAGAGTCACCAATCTCCATATCAACCTCAAGGGACAATGAATAATCTTCTCATAGCTATCAAAGTCTCAAATCACTAAGGATTTCCATAGAATCAACTTTAATCCAATAAAGAAGTGATCCAACTTGATTTTAGTGTTTATAAAAAAGCCGGAGGCATATCATTCAAGACTTTTAAATTTTTCCTAGTATACCCTAATAAACTCATATTACTTTTTCTTCAGTTTGAATAACTCCCTCTCTATTTTAAGATGGAGAGTTAGGAGAAAATATTTATTAAAAAATATCTTATTGAATCCTTCCCATTACATAGAATCAATTTACTCTTTGGAACTCATGTTATTGATAAGATTCCACCACTAATCAGCCTCTCCATGAAAAAAATATAATTCCAGCATTGATTTATCTTCTTTTAATCATTGTAGGATAGATAATATATTCTCAATGCCATTAATCCACTATTCCATGAAAAAGGGATTAGAAGATCCAGTAAAGGAAGGATGACTTTGTTACATAAAGGATTTGACACCAAATTGATCTTTCTTAGGAGAATGATGTTGATCCACATGATTCAAGTAATTATTCATAACTTTATCTAGTTGATTTAGTACTTTAATGAAGTTATGATATTCTTCTCCCATCAGGTTAGGCGTCTCATTAGGGAAACCATCACATTACCTATCACATTGGTTGTTAGAATGGGACCTCATATTTCCTTCCATTAACTAAAAGAATGAAAAATAAAATTAGGGGTTTTAATTCTTATATATTGATTATATAAAAAGTAAACTGTGAACATAAAAGGAATATCTTATAAATGAAAAGTATATCCTAACTTATGAGTCCCTAAGTTTCAATCTAGGTTATCAATGGTAATTTTTCCTATACTTAGACTTATCCCTAGGTTTATCACTAATGTTTTCTATTCCTAATCCCCCAAAATAACTATAACATTATTTTATACAAAATATAGTGACCCAAACCTTTTACATATATTGTTACATTATTTTTAACATAAATATCCATTAAATACAAACCAAGGATCGAAAATCCCAATGTCTTTGGAAGATGAGGTGCATAATTAGATAACATAATACTAAAATTAAATATATTTATATTAATCTCCATAATTATCTAATAAATCCATTTTATCTCCTAAAGCTATATAGAATAACTTGGGGAATACATGGAAAAAAGGGGTGACCTAAAAGGCCTTATAATGAAATAAACATGGAAGTAAAACATAACATATGAGTCAGAAGGCATAACATGATAACATAAAAGGAATGGATCATGAATAAACATACGGGGGAATAACATATAGAACATGTAATAATAATATCATAGCAACATAAGAATATGGAAGCAATATATAACATGACATAAACATTAGTCAATGATAATTACCAAGATAATATCACATGGTTGAGAGAGTTCCATAATGGATTCGGTTTACTACCTAATCCCATACATACACATCATGATACTAAAAAATTACCCAATTAATTGGAGCACTATCTAGGAACACCAATAATAATATGTGAATATATATGTGTTCTGCATAAAAAAATAAAACATAAGGAATAAACACAAGGGTTACCCATGAAAAGAAACGAGTTTCATAATCTTGTCATAAGGCATAACCAAAAGGTGTATCATAATGGTATCCATGAAATAAGGGATTAAATCATTATTGGAAATTAATAAAGCAAAAAATAATCATATATCATGATAAATTATGTCCAAATTAAGTGAAAACATGAATAAGAGTGGTTAGGTAACTTTAGAAATGTGTCACTTAAACACATTTTTAGGAAAATGAATAAAGAGTATTTAAAGAGGATAAATGAATAATTATTTTCATAAAACCAGAAATAAACTAAAATATTCTTTTCATGATAAAATGATTGATTTTATAAAATATGAGTGGATTAAAATATTTTATGGAGTTTACTTGAAAAGGGTAAGAAACAGAGAAGTTCCCTTTGATTGAGTTTTCTTATCGAGAGTAATTGAGAAGGGAACCTTTTAAAACATGTATTTCCCATAAAATAAGGATGAATTAATATATATATATATATATGTGGAATATATATACATAATATAGGAGAATTTATCAAGAAAATTATAGTGTGATAGTGTTTAAAGAGAGAGAAATCACCACCCCAAAGAAAATAGGGAGGTTTAGAAAGATCCCTTACCCTATGTTCTAGAATTGTCCTGCACTTGACTTTAATGTATTGAATAACCAAATTCATTAATTAAATAATTAAAAAATATATATTTATATTTTAGTTAACATAATTTTATTATGTTTATTTATGGTCATTCCATTGAGATATAAATTACAATGTCATTGTTCTGGGAGCATTCGTTTCATGGTTTCATAGTCGTATCACTTATGTATAATTATGGAAGTTCTTGTCAAATAGATCCAAAAATATAGAAATGAAATGAAATGGTATTAATTTACTTCCATAAATTTTAAATTTAGAAAATATTCATATGTTTTTCGATATAGGTATGGTTCATTGAGTAAAAACGTTAACTTTACATGGTTAGTTCATTTAGTTGGTTTTACCGACCATCATGAACTAGTTTTGTTTTATTTAATATTATGTCAATATATTAGTTCAAGAAAATGGAATAATTTATAATATAATTATTAAAATATTATTTAACCATAATAATAGTTTTATGACCAGCCATGAGGGTGGTAATTGAAAATAAAAACTCATTATCTACGAAGACGATTAATCGACATATTATGGACAATGGTTTCATTCTTAGAATAAGAGGATGAAAAGAGTAGATGGATGGTAGATATTCCATTAGAAAAATGAAATTAAAGTATATATATATATATATATGATAATATATTCATTAATTCATGTTTTATGAGGTAGGTGAGTGGAATTTATAAGAATAAAAGAATTTAGAAGAGGTTAAGTGAGAATATTACCTCTTAAATGGAACCTCCTTGAAATACTCCTTAAGGCACTTGGAATTGGTCTTTTAGTGAGAACAAAAGCACGAATACATGCATAATAGGTTTGGTAAGGGTTTTGGGAAAGATTTTGGGAAAGATTTTTTAATTTTATAAGTCTTAAAAGGTGTAAGGATAAGAGGTGGTATTTATAAGGGGAAAAGAGAGGGTTTTTAGAATATTATATTCATTAGTTTATTATTTTGGATCAAGACTATCAATAGTATTGATTATTGTGACTATATATAGTAAATAATGCATGTGAGTTCAAACCAATGAGTTATTAAATCATCTATGACTAACAAAATCATGTATTTAGCTTAAAATGTAAAATACTGTAATTTACCTTATTTCACTATTCACTAAAAATTCAACTATTTTAGAAAAATACCAAAAAATGACCCCAACTATTTTTTGATATGAAGATTAAAAAAATGAAATAATTTTTATTAAAATAATTTTCTATGTATGAGAAATTTTATTTTTAAATAAAATACTCATTTATTTGAAAAATACCAATTTTAATATTACAATCCATTTTCCAACCCTTAGAAAAATTACTTATGGTATCATAAAATTATCTTATAATTATAATAATACTTCATATTAATTTATAAATAAATTTTATGAAAATAAACTTTATTTTAAATCATTATATTTATTATAAAAATGAAAATAAAACATATATGTTTTACAAAAGTACAAACACTCATTTTATACTTTTTAAAATATGTATTTACTTGCATTATGATGCATGTCATATTTTACTTTTATAAGATACCTAAATATTATTTTACACAAAAACATGTGAGTATACTATTCTAATGATTAGGTTACTATTACAACAATCATGATATTACTCCAACAGCTAGATTACTATTCTAATGGTTTGATTTATAATGGTCATATGAGTTACCTACTTTATATAAATACCTATTATTCCATTCATTATTCATTCACTTATATTTTTTCTCATTATTATATACAATTTCATCTTAAAAATTAATATCATATTATTAACATTATGTTTTATTTCTACAGCTTTGTTCATGAGTGTGGTCATTCTGGTGGATTGAGATAATCCAAATTTTCATATATTACTTATTTTATTTTCTATTTTTATCCCATTGTAAAATTCTTATTAGTTTAGTTTATAACTAATGTATCATTATTCATTTATGAGAATAAATTTTTTTGTTTCTATATGTGATGTATGTGGTTTATATTATATGACATAATTATAAGAAGAGAAATTCCATTAATAAAATTTTATATCATTAAAAGAAGTGTTACAGACTCAAGAAAATAGAACTAAATAGATAAAATAAGAATAAAATAAAATTACTAGTTCTTGAGTATTTGATCAACTTGATTGTCTCATCAAGGCAGTACAAGAAGTCATAGAAGTTTTTGTTCATCCCTTGAGAGATCATCTAACAGTATTGAGAGATGTTCAAAATAGGTAGAATGTAAAAAATTCATAGTATCAACACTACCACACTCTTCACACTGTATCACTTGAAAATATAAAATCTATCATTGAAAAGTATATTATCATAATTCTATAACTTTCCCACAAATAGAAGAAAATTTCAATTCCCTTGTAAAACAAAACAATATAACAGAACTGAGCAATAATTAGGCAATTTAAAATTCAAAAAGAATAATACTGGATTATTAGAGAGAGTTATAAAGAGAGAAAAATATTATAATTGCATAATAATCTATAAACTCATGTCCAATATTTAAAATAATAAATAAAAATTCAAACCATTTTGAAATTAATTTAATAGTTTAAAATACTTCCATAATAATAGGTCAAAAAGATATCCCATGAAAATCACAAGTCTCTATTTGAAATTCAAAATTAAAAAACACTCCCTTTTTAATATGAATTTAAAATTAAAATAATGTAAAAAATTAATAATAATAAATTAGAAACATTAAAACATATTAACTAATATGAATTTAGAAACAATAAAATCAAAGAAAACAACTTAAAATAATAAAAAATTTATTGAGTTTCAAGTTATAAGTTTCAAATGTGAACATAGAACACCCTTTGATCTTTATAAAATCATGTTTTGAACAATTAAAAACACTTCACATAGGTTCTACATATTTAATATGAATTTTTAAAGTCACTAGAAAAATTTAAATATTTGAAATGAACATACAATAAATTAATACATAAAACATTATGTAAAACAAAGCATAATTCTATGTTTAAGAACAACCTGTATAAATTCAAAAAACCATGTAAGATCTATCCATGTAAGTTATTTTATAATATATATGTAAAATGTTTTAGCTAATATTTCTGAATGTATCCAAATTAGTTCATGTAACTGAATATATGTAAATGAATCATATAGCCTAATATACATAAGCGATTCACATAACTGAATCTACGTAATCTACTCACGTAGCTGAATATTTGTAAGAAATTCACATAACTAAATATATGTAAGTGATTCATGTAACTGAATATATGTAAGTGATTCAAATATCTAAATTTACATAACCAAATTTTTGATAACTGTAAACAATTTGACTTATCAAAATTTAGACCTAAAAAATACATTGTAAAAGGCAGAATCATCTTTTGGTCCAATTGAATTATATTTAGAAAATTTAATTATCTTTCTAAATAATCTATAATAATATTAATAAGACCTCTAAAGATCAATATATCATTTAAAAAATATAATGTAACTGAATTTAGAAAATTAGCTATGTGGATTTACAATGGGATATGTGGTGAAAAGTATATTGTCTACATGGGAATAGTAAAATTCATGTAAAAATGATATTTCAAGGTCACAAATGGATTATTTATCCTAGGAACACTGTATGAAACTTGAATAAAATTTTATGATAAATCTAAAAATGGAATATAAATAAATTTGAAGTAAATTAATATTATAATATAATAAAAGTTAATGATACTAAAAATAATACTTATTAAAGCTATGAGAAATTATAATTACATAAAACAATATATAATAAGATATAATTATAACTAAAAATATTGCTTTTAAAAATAAATACATATAAAAGAAATTATTGTGAGGCATTTTGTAATATTCAAAACATAAGATGTTAATGGTCCAAAATTAGACAAACAAACTTCCAAGTTCTAATAGAACTCATCTCTCTAGTGAGATAATTTCAATAAAATAGTACAACCATTAATCTTAGATCTGCACATAGCAGTATCTTAGATTCATTATCATATTTTAGTGCTAGCTAAATTCCTAGACTTATATCTTAGTTCCAATTTATCTTAACTCAAACAGTATCATGTCACAATGATTCATTCCTTGATAAACAACATGATCTTTGAAGAAACTCCATCTACATTATTCATGAAAAATTGATAAAATAAATTTCAGTATCAATAATTACATGAAGTGGTTTTTCTCATTTTATATTACTCAAAACAAGATCAGATTATGGATTAAATAAGCTCCATGATGTTTTGAACTCAAAATCACAACACAAGCATCTTCATATTTGTATTTCCTCATAATTAACAAATTTTGGAAACTTCCCTTTTCTTTATTATTTGATATTCCCTTTACATGGATGAATATCAACTTCTCTTTCTTCTCAAGATTATATCACACAACAATTTGGGTGTTTGTGATGTTTAAACCATGATCGAACAACTCTTGTACCATAACATTTATTTTCATATCCATTAGATTCAAAATCTATAAATTATATTTTTCATCCAACAACACTTTGAAAATTTTATAAGTATTAAAGCTTTGTTCCGGGTACTTCAAAGACTTACATTCACAAATCCTTATGAATAAGACTTACGTTCTACTCTGAGTACTTATTTTTATCAAGAAACATCCTAAAAATTTCATAAAGTGTTGAATCTTTATTCCTAGTGAATGATTTAAATTTGATAATTCAAATATTTATTCTCATAAAGTCTTGGATTCAAAGAGTTATGATGAATTCATACATATAGTATCCCTAATTATGAATATGGTAAAGTCTTACAATCAATGCTTATGATCATCAAAGTTATTAAATAAAGCTTTAATACTTACAATTGCCTCAAAGATTTATGTTCAGTACCTGAAGTCTTACATTCAGTATCAAAGACTTACAATCATAGTAGGAAAAGCCTTGTACTCATGAATTAACTATTTTTCATGAACTCCAAAATCTATATTTATTTATATGTCTTTGAACTGTCATATTCTTTCTCTGAGGCTTCTCCAACCTTCTCCAAATCATCTTATAACTTCTTTTAATGATTTTTGGAATTATTAAAATAATTTCAAACTCCTTTAAACTCATTTTTAAGGTGTTTAAGTATATAAAACAATCATATTAGACTATTTTAGTGATTTTTTTCCTGATTAGGTAAAAATTTTCTTATTTCAATCTCAATCCATATATATTCACATCAAACTTAATCTAGGAGTGTATAAAAACTATCTACACAATAACCATCATGATTTGTACTCCTCAAATGGGTTCTCCTTCAGGTTATCTCTCTCAAATACTTTGATCCTTTTTGTCACTTTTTATTCATAGATTATGAAATTTTTTTAGTATAGCTTCAACAACCAGCAATAAATTCAACTTTTTTGAAGATAAGGATTTTTCACCTTCATCACTTTTTTGTAAAAATAAAGAATAAATCATCCAATAATCTGATGTTATAACCACTAATTAGTAACTTTCTAACTAGATCTTCATAGGTAGTAAACAATTCCACTTTCTTTGGGTGGATCCTTTCTGTTGTGGAAAAAGCCTTGAGCAATGAAATGATAAATGATTCACATAAGATTAAAAGAAAAAAAAACAAAAGAACGAGACAATGATCTTGATATATGGAGATATATATGGTTTGGGAATAATAAACCCTAGTCCGAAATGGGATAATAAAGAAGATGAAGTGTTGTTCCACTAACTGCATAGAAAGTCTGCACTACTATAGCGAACGATGCTTGAAAGTCTACATCACTATAGTGTCACAACCACCCAAGTTTAAGATTATACAATGGTCGGTGACTAGAAGTCCACAGAGCTATAGTATTGTTATCTCCAAAGTCCAAACTGCTATAGTAGTCATGCCAAAGTCCCCAATGCTGTAATTCCTTATTGGTGTTGTCCGATCAATTCTTCTATAATCGGTCAGAGTTGTAACCTGATGTGTAGTATAGACCACAATAATTTGGAACAACACATGAAAAGAGGATCGGGATACACCAATCCAACACTTTCTTCATCACCCAAGAAACTTCATCTCAAATTGATTTGTACATTGATGATAATTACAAGAATAATACAATATAAATACAAAGGGAACTTCAATACCCCCTTTGTATTTTTTGGAAATACCTATGAAAATGTGAATTCAATGTCCTCTTTTCTCTCCCCCTTATTGACAATAAATACAAAGGGTATGATTCTCTTCCCCCTTTTAACACACAGTGTTAATAATTTAAATTTCATCTTCCCAATCAAAGTTTGATACCACTTGAGATATGATATCAGTTGAAGTACCAGTAGAGATTCAAGGAAAAAATCTTATTTAAATTCCTCTCCCTATTAGGATTTACATCCAATAGTATTTCAATAACATATTCTACATAAATTATTTTTTTAAGTGTCCCTAGATAAACACAACTTAAATAATTCATTATTTTCATGATTTAGATAATACATCTCACAAAAAGTCACACAACCCAAGGACTGAAAGGTTTAATGTATTATAGATTATCTACATTAACATCTAATTTTACAAAAATTAAAATCATTACTCCATAACCATACTCCTCTAGACCCTTTTATATACATATCACATGATATATTCATCTTCATAACTTAGTAAATGGAAACATAATAAAGGGGTAAGATCATATGCTCAGTAAAGGAACAAATTATCATAATATATCAGATTATAAACATGAAGAAGAACATGAAGAAGGGATAAATATCTTAATAAAAGATCATGAGACCATATATGATAATCATAAAACACAATAGAGAAACATTATATCATAAAAACATCATTAAAGAAGCATAAAATTTATGACATGGCTCAAAATAAATGTCAATACTCTTAAAAAAAGTGAACGTGAAATAAGAGTGTGAAGTACTTTAAAAATAAGGTGTAACATGAAAACATAGAATATTATGAAAATGGAATGAATCTTGGAATGTGGAATCACTTGATAAATAACTTGGAAATTTGTAACAACCATAAGCATAAGAAAAATTCTATGAGAAAACTCATTATGCCCACACCTATGTGAACAAACTCATTATGTCAATTCCTAAAAATGTGATAAAACTCATTATGCCCACATCTATGTGAACAAACTCAGTATGGTCATGACTGACTATCTCATGAGATATAAACTTAATCCAATTCATTGTAGGGTGATATAATACCCCACCCATCATCTTCCATACATATGTGTTCCACTTAAAATTAATCATCATCATCATATATTAAATAACCAATAGAAAAGATTAGTAACATGAACTTAAGAAATCATAGGATATCAAAAATATCATTTTAAAAAAGGAATAATATCATAATAAAATATATAGGGTGATCAAAACATCACTTCACGAGTGATAAAATTTATAGGAAAAATATAAGTGAAAATATAAAAGTTTCCACAAAACCTTTTAAACCTTGGTATAAAAGATAAAGTGAAAATTACTTCCAATTTTTTTTAATAAGGGTAAGAGAATAATTTTTAAAACCTTTTTATAAATATTTACAAATAAAATATCCTTTAAAATAAATAAAATCAAGATAATAAATCCGAATTGGTAAATAATGAAAAGAAATTTCTTTATTAAGATTTTAGGCCGTTTTTTATAAAAAACCACATCTTGGAAACTTTGAAATGATTTCATTTAATAAAATATTAAAAGGAAAATATAAAGAATATAAAATAAAAAAACTTGTATTTCATTAAATAAAACACTTTTGATAGAAAAAACATAGACATGGAAGAGAATATTCACCATTAAGAATGAGAGTTATTCTTACAGAAACTACAATTTTATTTCAGAATTTTTTGTATCAAAGAAGTGGTTATTTATGATGAGAAGTAATTTAACCAAATAAAAATAATAATGTCATATAAAATAGGGAAATTGAAGGATCTAATAAATCTTTAAAATATATTTAAGTAAGAAATACTATGACCCAATGAATCATAAATTTAGTCGATGAAACCCTTACCACTTTTGTAATTTTTGAGTCAAACCCCATGAGAGAAAGAACTTGGAATAAAAAGTAGAATATAATGAAATATAATATAATCATGATACAAAAAATATTAAATGGGTATTATATACACCATTCCTAAGAAAACATGATGTATAATAAGAAATATGTCTCAAGGGGTGAAAATTTGAAACAAGAAACCCTTATAAGTAGAATAATCATTGAGGTAAGAGTTATTTGATAATGAGGTTATAAGAAATAATTTTATCCCCTAAAATAATTAAATAAAATATAAATTATTCTTTAGTTATACTAAACCAAACTTGGAACAATTTAGTTCAATAAGAAAGCTTGTGACTCAATATAAAGAAATTGAGTTAACAAAAACCCTTACGACCTTGACATCCTTTGAATTGAAGGACATTTAAAGAAATAACATGATATGGATATTAAAAAACCAATAATTTGATTAATATGGTAAAATAAATCCATTAGTAATCAATAAAACCATATTATATATATCATTCTTCACAATAAGAAATATGTCTTAAGAAAATAAATTTGAGACAAGAAACCCTTACTGTGATCCAAATTTGTTCTGCTCACAAGCCTAACATCCTGGGTAATAAAATTAATTTTATTAAATACCCTATTAGTAACCTTATTAATCTATATTTAATTTAATAAGGACCATTTATTATCATATTATATTTATTTATAATATAGTTTTTTGTTTATGTTTTCATGAAAATAGAATAATTGTTGACCTATGTTAGTAATTTTAGTGATCAAAGATACTAAGTTAAATACTTCATATAACCTTTAAAAAAACATAAAATAATAATTATTTTCTTATTAAATTTTTATAATGTTATTATTTAATTTCCCATCACCATCCATGATATATTTTTATAGTATTGTTCAAGTAGGTGGTTAGATCTACCTAAACATGTACATACCATAATTTTATGGATGATTATGGTTAAGAAATTATTTATTTGGACATAATATCATTATAAAAGAAGTATAATTATATTATTTATATTTTTTAATGTTTTAATCAAATGTTAAGTGTTTTTATAAAGAATTAAAATCAATATGATAAATGAAAAATGTTACTTTATGGAAGCGGTAGTCCGCACAAAGCACGATCAACATTCATTTGTTTTTCTAAGTGGATGGATAGAAATAAATAATGATTTTTACATTAATATAATAAAACTTAAGCATAATAATGATATTTATGAAATTATATAACTATGTTTCAGATAGGTTTGTAAGTGAAATAATATGAAGAAAAAGGTAAGGATTAAGTAATTCTCACTTTGGGACCTTGAAATTTCTATTGAAAGTGTCCTTGAAAATAAAGGTCTTAGGATAACTTATGGTGACAAGAAGATAATTAAAATTTTAAAGGATTACAGGAGGATAAAAATAAAATATTTTTAGAAATAATTACTAAGTTATGGGTATGGAATAAAGGGGTGTAATGTCCCCTTTTATAAGTGAATAAAATGTCACTTTTGTGGACACCCATTATTTTTCAATAATGGAATGGCACTATTCAAGAACTAATGGTTAAAAAATTGATAAATAATAGAGTGTGATGTGTAATAATGTTAATAAATACTCAAAAATAAATTATTACACATGTTTTAAACAAGTTTCAATCCATTTACCATGAGGTTTTTACATTTTACCAATTTTGTTTTTATTATGGTAAATAGTTTTTAACCAAGTAATTTATATTTTATTAAAAATTATAGTTAACCACTATTTCCAAATTTGGGTGTTCTAAACCTAAATTTAATCTCAATAAATCTAATCCAATTTCCAAATAATATAATTTTAACTTTCAAATTAAAACATTTTATATATAGAAAAATTGTTTTTTGTAGAAAAATGGTGTTTTAACTATTATGTGTTATTTATCATATTTAGAATTAGTTACCAATTAAATGAGTATTAATATAATTATAAATATTTTTAAACATCATATTAGATTAATTATTTTAATTGTTTAAATATAATTTATTAGATAAAAATTTCATAATATTAATAAAACAAATCTTTGAAAATAATAGTTTCACAATTATCACGATAATTAACTTAATTATTAGTAATATTTTTTTTATTTCTAAAAATAAAATGATAATTTTATATAATTTGGACCTACTAAATCCATATATGTAATCCATTTCAACGAATAAAATTTCTAAAGGTGAGAAAAATTTAATTTTTTTATTAGCACAATTAATGTGTAAAAAATGTATTCAGAAAAAGTCTATATCCAAACATAAAATAGAATTTGTTTTATTATAAATTTTATATAGTTTTTATAAAGTGGTTACTTATATTCATACCATACAATTTAACAGTTATAATATAATGGTAATATTTAATAATTTTATTAAGGTAATGTGGTTTTCATTTTAGTTCAATGTTGCATGCAAGAAAAGCCACTCACATGGTATTTAATTAAGTAAAAATATTTACTAAAATCAAAAGTCATTATAATTTCTATCTCCATTTGAGATATCTAATAAAATTCCATATGAGATAATGATTTCAACAAGAATCAATAGTGATTATAAGAACTATTACACAACACAACATGATCTGAAATAAACTTTGCATCATATTTCTCTTAGCAATGTGACATCAAAAAACAAACTCTAAGACTATATAGGTTATCTATTTATATAAAACAATAATGATAAGTTTATAAAATAATATTATCCATATTTTCACCTCATGTGATACTAGTTTATATTCTTCTCACTTTAGGGGCAACACATAAAGATTTTCAAGAAAGTTTTGCAACCTGTGCTCACTTGAAAAAATACATCAAAAAATTTCAAGTGTCATTTATTCCCCACTAATAAATCATAAAATAACTTTATTTACTTTAAGTAATGATAGAAAAGATTAGTTGATTAAATTTTACAATTCCTCAAAAATTCATGTTTCATTACAAAAATTTTATAAAAAATTTCATGAATAATTTCATTGACTTTTAAGAATGAAATAAAAACATTAAAACTAAATTAGGTAATGAATTTGAGAAATAATTTATTATATTTCATTATTCTTTAATGAAAATTCATTATTTATCATCTTTTATCATCTCATACAAAAATTATTATTTTATTTATAATAAAGATCATAGTCTAACTATTCTAGTTAGTAAAAATAATTTTCTGAAGTACATTTTATAATAAAATTTATGATCCTATTATAAAATTTAAGAAAAAAATTCCACTTTAGTAGATGATACCAATTCAGTTAAAAAGGATAATATTATTAATCCATAAATACATAATAATATTATTTTATTTTCCAATTTTTTTACTATATTAGTAATCATTGATAAATATAAATATACTTTAACATAATGTCAAAAGAAATTATTTCCATATTGTCCCTTAGTGAAAAAATTATTTATATTCATATGAACTTATTTTTTTTAAAAACTGTTTTCACTTTTAGGAATGAAATAAAACTAATTTAAAAAATATTTACATTCAACTACATAGAGTCTTAGACAACCTTGATATCTTTAATAAAATCTCATGAAACACTGTCACGAACCGTCCTCGGGGCCCGTGTAGTGACTTCCCCAAGCCCGCCTTCCATAGGCCAGGGGCTGGCAACTAGCACCAAAGGTGTAATTCCCGATAACTGGGAAGACATTGCCTTTATAAAAGTAAAAAAACACCACAAAGTACAAGAGGAAGTAAAACACTAAGTACAAAAGAAGTGTTGAAAAAGTAAATGGGCCAGAATACAAACCCAACTGAAAGTACAACTATAACTGAACGAAAGTACAACAGAAAAGACAACAGCTAGAAGAAAGGAAGAAGCTCCTGGGTCGTCCTCCTCGGATCCTACCTGAAGGGTAGGTACAGATAGCACAACTCCTGGATCATCCACCACAGATCCTACCTGAAGGGTAGGTATAGATAGCGCAACTCCTGGATCATCGACCACGGATCCTACCTGAAGGGTAGGTATGGATAGCCTCTACAATGCTCTTTCCCGTAAACCTCCTCCGAGTATCGTCTCACCATGAAGTCCACCTCCTGATACTGACTCGTCGTGAGGTCCACCTTTGGGTATCGTCCAGTCTTCGAACACTCAGCCTCCGTCAGCACTGCCCGTCGTCTGCAACCAACACAACGAGGTGCAGGCATAGCCCGTGCAGGGATGAGTTTACGATACTCAGTAGGGACGCTGAGACCCTCAAGGTCTCACTAAATCCAACAAGGATGATCACAAAGAAGGATCTCAACAGATAACCTTTACTTAGGTATAAGCCCATACTTATACCTAAGTTGTCAAGTAACCCATCTCAATCATGATGAAGCACAAAGGTTATGAAATCAATGGATAACCACCACCCAGGTATATGCCCATGCATATACCTAAGTTATCAAGTGACCCATCTCAATCATGAGGTAAAGACAAAGGTCATAGACTCAGCTCAAACCAGGATTTTCATTATCGAAACCGTAACTGCTGAAGAGCCCCGTCTCTGGAGTGTACAGTGGTCCTGTCATGGCTCCGAGGTACTGCTCACTAACCTAAGACTGTTTAGGTACTCCTCCTGTCGATTACCACGGGTCAGCCACCCAAAAAAAGTAGTGCTTCCCACCGGGGTATGCCACCCAAACACAGTAGTGCACAACCGCTAATAGCCTGCAGAGGTACTCTCCGGATGAGTACCGCAGGTCTGCACTGTCACACATTAGTGCTCCGTCCGCCATGGGACTACACCCAAACAAATTAGTGCTCCATCCACTGGGATAGTCGACTCACTCCAAGTCGAGTCGGTCAAGCAGTCGTCAGGTCTCAGCCGGATATACGGTCTCCGTACTCCGTACGCTCGTCTCCGGGAGGGTCCGCTCCATGAGCTACAAGTAGATACTCCAAGTATCTCAAAATCCCATGAAGAAGTATCTCAAAGTACCGCCTCGTCATAGGGGTCTGAACGCAATAGACGGTGCGTCAATCGGACGCCCTGTCTGTGAGTTATTAGCCTTTTCGTCCTAGGGTCCCGGTTGGTTTCGTGTGAAAACCAACCCGGTCGTATCTCAAATATACCCAAAACTCTCATAGGGTATACTAAAAGCGACCGTTTCTCAACGTGAACACCAACGCCACTGACGGTTCGTCAGACGGACGTCTGGTCTGAAAGTTATCAGCTTTTCTGTTCCAGGGGCCTGGTTGGATTTCGGGTACAATCTAACCCGGCCATACTCCAACTATTTCCAAAACTCGGGCTAAGTATGGAAAAAGTTCCGTCTCATCAAGAGGAATCCAACAAAGTCGACGGTACGTCAATCGGATGTCTGGAGCTCAAGTTATAAGTGTTTCCGCTCCGAGGCCCCGATTGGTTTTGTGT
Organism: Viscum album; assembly: GCA_963277665.1. Lineage (NCBI taxonomy): Eukaryota > Viridiplantae > Streptophyta > Magnoliopsida > Santalales > Viscaceae > Viscum > Viscum album. The sequence goes on from OY728142.1 coordinate 283,461,895, forward strand.
TTGAACCAACTCATCCATACGCAAAGTTCTATGAAACCCTGAGTGTAATATACTAAAACGACCGTCTCGATCCAATATTCGCATCGCAACTGACGGTGCATCGATCAGAGGTTCGTGGCCCAAGATATGAGCATTTGAACGGAAATTGCCCGAAAATAGGGGGTTTGGGCCCGAACCGACCCGGCCCGATACCCCCCCGGGTCGGCCCGAACCGGGTCAACCCGAACTGGGTCTGGGTATGGCTCGTTTGGGCGTAGCCCAGCCTGGCTGGCATGGCCCAGCCCGGCCTGGGCGTGGCCCGGCCCGGCCTGGGCGGCCCGGCCCGGCCCAGCGGCCGGTTGGCCTGCCGCGCTAGTGCGGCCCGCGTGGCCTGCTCGGGTGGCCGAGCTGAGCGGAATAGGTGGGGGAAGGAGCGCACCCCCCTGATTGAATAACCGCGGCCCCACGTGGGGGACCGCTTCCTTCAGCCAGCAGACGTGGCCCGGTGCCGCGTACCTCTCGGACCCGCGCGACGGCGGGACCTCTGCTCGCCGCTGCGACTTCAGCCGCGTCAGACCCTCTTGGCAGCGCGCTGGGCAACGCCGTCTCCAGGCGGCCGGCCGGTGCCGGACGCCGCCTCCAGCCGCCGGTGCCGCCGTGCCGGCACGGTGCGCCTGCAGGCCCTTCCGCGGACCACCGGAGTTGCTCCGGTGGTCCATTTTCAATTTTGTCTGCGCCGATGGTCCTCCCGGGAGCCGAAGAACACTGCGAAAAATTCAAAACGCCTTTTCGGCCCGCCTCATCATTGTCCGTCGATCCGAACTTCGACAAAAAACTGCGGAGTCTTTGAATTGCCTCTGCGGCCTCGACTCCGGCCGCTGTTTCGTTCGGCCATCAACGGCGCGACGCGACGGCGCCACGCATCCTTGCCGTATTTCTCCATGATTCCGCGAGGTGTCGTTGCACCGCGCCGCCTTCATTCAAGCCACAACATAATCAACAATAAGGGGGAGGAGGGTCGGTCGTGTTTGTGCGGTCCGACCTCCTCCCGTTATAATGATCACAATCGTCCAACAAAAGAAGTCGACCTACGACAAAGAAATAATTCACGGGAAAAAACAGACAACCCCAACATCAACCCGCAAGAACAAACGATCCACGGATCAACCTAGAAATGGTTGGCCCACGCTCGCCATTCTTTTCTCAAATGATAAGGAGAATACCAAATAAATTTCCCTACCTCAAGTGTTGTCGAGCGAGGGTTCGTCGTGGAATTGCACGTCGCGGAAGAAGGCATCACGGAAGGGGGATCATCGCGTTGCCGAGAAAGGATTCGTCGGTGTCGCGTCGTCGATCTCTGAGGATCCGGCGTTCTTGTCAACCTTCGTCGGAGGTCGGCGTTCTTCACGTTCTTCACGTTCTTCTTTGAGGAAGAAGAACTTTAAGACCTTGAGCAAAATCTCCCCAACCTTCACGCACAACAGACCCCTTAATAAAATAAGACTTGTCTTATTTTATTAACACACAAGTCAACATCTTTGAAATTCAAAAATGAATCAAACAATTAAATGAATTAATTGCAACGTTTAAACCGCCCAATTAATAGAGGCGTTTCATAAACAGATAAACGCAAGGGTTGACTTCCAATTAATGGGGGTGCGGGTGCGTTACCTTATTTAAGGAGGGGGTTTAGGAAGAAAAGAAACTATGGGGCTCGTGTGGGTCCCACCTCACAATTATCCTACCTAGTGGGTAGGATATTATGGGTCCCACTTCATCCACTTATATTAGGATAAACAAAAATAAAATAAAATTGGTTGCACTACTTTTATTTTATTTCTTTACTTAACCCCAAAATTTAAAAACCACACGTGAGCAAACGCAACTCCGGAAACGGTGTTCCTAAGCAATTACCGGTGCTGCGAGTTCATTGGTGCCCTCAGATTTCAATTCCGAGCAACGTTTCAAAAGTTAGAAAAACCCTCTCGTTCGTTCACTGAACGTACCCGAGCTAAACTTCAGAAAATGATTCCGGGCACACCGGGCCTTGGAACCAGGTTCCGTCAGTAACTACGCTCTTGTAAAATTCCAAAGAAATTAAAAAAAAAATTTCCTTGAAATTTCTGGGTCTTTAAATTATTCCCACCTCAGGGATTTACATACTCATAAATCTTTAACACAAACTAGGGATACAAAAACAGTATTGAGCATGCATCTGAGCCTTCCGCTTCCATGTACTCACCTGGAGGTTCCCGTGCTGCCAATGGAAGCGTACAAGAGGAAACGACTGTCCTTATAGGACCCACTCTTTTCGATCCTTGATCCTCTCTAGAACCTCCGTGCATGTCACACTATCATCGACGTCCAACTCCCTGAGGTCGATGATGTGCGAAGGGTCATGCTCGTATCGCCTTAGTTGATATATATGGAAGTCGTCATGCACCTGGTGCAACTGAGGTGGATGGGTCAATGGTAAGCCACCTCGCCTACCCTGCTGAGGACCTGAAAAGGTCCATTGAACCTCAGAGATAACTTTCCACCTTGGCCACATCTCCGTAAACCTCGTCGAGGTGAGACCCGTATAAGGACGTGATCGTCATCCTCAAACTCAAGAGGCCTCCAATTCCTGTTTAGAACTGAAAATCAAAACGACTGCTTCCATGAGGGTAAGGTTGACCGACTCAAGAGTGATCGGTCGCACCCTCCTATGCATGAGTTTATCCTATGCTGCCTAGGGTTTCCTTTTCTTCGACCAAGGAAAACCCATCCTGACGTCATATTTAAACCATAATCTTTTTTTCCTAATACCGTCAATTTGTGTATGAACTATGATTGCCCGGTCCATACTCAAACCAACGTCGTAAGGCCTCGACGCTGCCACCAAGATATTCCAACCGAAACTCTCACCTCGAGGGTCTAACCACACCGTCAGTGTAAGTGTGATTATCGAGTCCCCTCCAAAGGTATCTCCAGACGAGAGGGTCAAGTCCACGACTTACCGGAAACTCTAGGTCTGGGACAAGATTTGTGTAAAGAAGGAATGATTCATATCAACGTCTGTTACTACGTCAGCTAGTAGTGGACACAGACTATCCCTTGAATCATTTTTAGAGCCATTGGGTCACACTCCATGACCGTATGCAGCCACACTCTTCCTCCACCCTCCAGCTCCCTGATCCTGGCGGGGACAACTAAGGCGGGTGGTTGTAGCATGTTAAAATGTACACCAACTCATGCTTCTATCCTAGATTTGTCTCCACGTCTGCTACTTCGCAGACTCATCTCTCCTTAAAGCTTCCTCTTCTTGAAAAATTTAACACGCACGAGTCTCAAAGACTGGCGCCAGTTTCCTTTTTCTTACTGCACTGTCCAGTCTTCATCCGCTCCTGTATGATCTGCAACTTCTTTGCCTACGATCTATAAGAGCTGCTAAGATTTATCACTTGCCGAAAAGATAAAATCGGTCTCATCCCCCGGATGAACCACGCCCATTGCCTAATACAGTCAATCCTGACATAAATGATGCATTCATGCCATGGTTGACATCGTAAGGCCTCGAAGTAACTACCAAGAGATCCAACTGTCACTCTCGCCTCCAAGGGTCGAGTCACACTGTTGGCATCAGTGTGAGGTCACTGGGTCTCCTCCAGTAGAAATCTCGAAAGTGAGGGTCAAGTCAACTGTTTTTAACTGGAACCTCTCAGTATCAACTGAACAAATGATAGGAAAGAAAACACCACAAAGATAAGTGTCTTTTATTATAGCATCTCATAGTACAAAGACACAACAACAACAAAAAAAACATGGAACTAGAAGTACAAAGAAGAAAAAGGTATCCACTAGTTCCGCTCCTGTCCACCTGCTTCCGGAGATCTACTGCCTTGTCCATCGCTCGACTATTACTCAAGAACCTGCCGCTGCTTCTGTCTCGGTGGCTCCTCCAACGTCTGCGGATCAACTGTGCGGGGAGTCAGACAGTCACGTGCCATGTGACCCTTCCTGCCACAGGAGTAACACTGTCCGTTTCTGGAACGCCTAGCTCTGACCCCACCCCGTGTGCCCCGCACCACCGATCCTAAAACCCGAGATCGCCCAACTGCTGGTCTGGTCCTCCAGGACCTCTGCATCATCTGTCTACTACCTACTGATGACTCGGTTACTGATGAAAAAACACGTGGCAAAGGTAGAAGCTCCTGAACACGCTCGGGGTGTAGAGCTACTAGTACAAACTCCACCCTGAAAAAGGTCTCAAAGTCTTCCCTAGTGAAAGTCATCCTATCGCAAAACTGGAACAAGTGGCTCCACCATCTCTTACCTGCTGCCTGAAGGAGGCTGGCAGAAAATATCACCATGAAGTCCGCTGGTGTACCCACTATCCTGAAAACTCCCACCACAGCCTCCAGCCAATCCTCAACTGCCTGCGGGTCCGTCTCTCCCCGGAACCTGGGTGGCCTCTAGTGCTGGAACTCATACAGCATGCTCAAGCGGTGTGCATCGCCTACTGCTGGGGCTGGTGGCATTGGTGGCCCAACATATGTTAGTACCGTTGGTGCCTCAACTGCAAGAGGGCCCTGTACCAAAGCCTCGTCGCTTGGAAGACTTTCAGTACGTACATCTCTCGGGGCTCTAGCTGATCGTCCGTGGAAAGGCATCCTGAAAGAAACATACGTGACACAGTCAAACAATTATACCTGGTGAGCTGTTTTAAGGGGAAACCTTTGAAAACACACACGCAATCAGTGTTTTTGTGCACAAAGTCGAAAATAAGTTGTCAAGTTCCTGGTGTATGGATACATCAGCCGCCCGCACCAACACTGGACTCCCTGAACTGAAAACCACACTCGGTACTCTTAACACTGTCGCTTCACAGAAAGAAAATATCAGAGTTATAAGTTCTGCGGTAGAACCGAACTCCTCTGATACCAATTTGTCACGACCCGTCCTCGGGGCCCGTGCCGTGACTTCCCCAAGCCCGCCTTCCATAGGCCAGGGGCTGGCGACTAGCACCAAAGGTGTAATTCCCGATAACTAGGAAGGCATTGCCTTTATAAAAGTAAACAAACACCACAGAGTACAAGAGGAAGTAAAACTCTAAGTACAAAAGAAGTGATGAAAAAGTAAATGGGCCAGAATACAAACCCAACGGAAAGTACAACTACAACTGAACGAAAGTACAACAGAAAAGACAACAGTTAGAAGAAAGGAAGCATCTCCTGGGTCATCCTCCTCGGATCCTATCTGAAGGGTAGGTACAGATAGCGCAGCTCCTGGATTGTCCACCACGGATCCTACCTGAAGGATAGGTACATATAGTGTAGCTCCTGGATCGTCTACCACGGATCCTACCTAAAGGGTAGGTACAAATAGCCTCCACAATGCTCTTTCCCATCAACCTCCTCCGAGTATCGTCTCACTGTGAAGTCCACCTCCTGATACTGACTCGTCGTGAGTTCCACCTCCGGGTATCATCCAGTCTTCGAACACTCGGTCTCTGTCAGCACTGCCCGTCGTCTGCAACCAACACAACGAGGTGCAGGCATAGCCCGTGCAGGGGTGAGTATACAATACTCAGTAGGGACCCCGAGACCCTCAAGGTCTCACTAAATCCAAAAAGGATTATCACAAATAAGGATCTCAACAGATAACCTTTACTTAGGTATAAGCCCATACTTATACCTAAGTTGTCAAGTAACCCATCTCAATCTTGAGTAAACACAAAGGTTATGAAATCAACGGATAACCACCACCCAGGTATATGCCCATACATATACCTAAGTTATCAAGTGACCCATCTCAATCATGAGGTAAACACAAAGGTCATAGACTCAGCTCAAACCAGGATTTTAATTATCGAAACCGTAACTGCTGAAGAGCCCCGTCTCTGGAGTGTACAATGGTCTTGTCATGGCTCTGAGGTACTTCTCACTAACCTAAGACTGCTGAGGTACTCCTCCTGTCGAGTACCACAGGTCAGCCACCCAAAGACAGTAGTGCTTCCCGCCGGGGTATGCCACCCAAACACAGTAGTGCACACCCCCTAATAGCCTGCAGAGGTACTCTTCGAACAAGTACCGTGGGTCTACACTGTCACACAGTAGTGCTCCATCCGCCATGGGTATGCACCCAAACAAAGTAGTGCTCCGTCCACTGGGCTAGTCGACTCACTCCAAGTCAAGTCGGTCAAGCAGTCGTCTGGTCTCAGCCGGCTATACGGTCTTCGTACTCCATACGCTCGTCTCCAGGAGGGTCCGCTCCACGAGCTACAGGTCGATACTCCAAGTATCTCAAATTCCCATTAAGAAATATCTCAAAGGACCGCCTCGTCATAGGGGTCTCAACGCAACAGACGGCGCGTCAATCGGATGCCCGGTCTGCGAGTTATTAGCCTTTTCGTCCCAGGGGCCCGGTTGGTTTCGTGTGGGAACCAAACCGGCCGTATCTCAACTATACCCTGAACTCTCATAGGGTATACTCATAGGGACCATTTCTCAACATGATCCCCAATGCCGCTGACGGTTCGTCAGACGGACGTCCGGTCTGAAAGTTATCAGCTTTTCCGTTCCAGGGGCCCAGTTGGATTTCAGGTACAATCCAACCCGGCCATACTCCAACTACGTACAAACCTCGGGTGAAGTATGCCAAAAGTTCCGTTTCATCAAGAGGAATCCAACAAAGTCGACGAAACATCAATCGGACGTCCGGATCTCAAGTTATAAGCTTTTCCGCTCCGAGGGCCCGGTTGGTTTCGTGTTCGAACCAAATCGGCCATACCCAAAGTTCTTTGAAACCCTGAGTGTAATATACCAAAACCACCATCTCGATCCAAGGATTGCATCGCAAATGACTGTGCATCGATCGGAGGACTGTGGCCCAAGATATGGACATTTGAACGGAAACTTCCCGAAAATAGGGGTTTGGGCCCGGTCCGACCCGGCCCGATACCCCCCCTGGGTCGGCCCAAACCGGGTCGACCCGAACTGGGTCCGGGTCCAGCCCATTTGGGCGTGGATCGGCCCGGCTGGTGGGGCCCGGCCCAACCTGGGCGCGGCCCGGCCCGGTGGCCGGTTGGCCTGCCGCGCTAGTGTGGCCCGCGTGGCCTGCTCGGGTGGCCGAGCTGAGCGGAAGGGGAGGGGGGGGGCCCTGATTGAATAACCGCGGCCCCATGTGGGGGGCCGATTCCTTCGTCCAGAGGACGCGGCCCGGTGCCGCGTCCCTCTAGGTCCCGTGCGGCCGCGGGACCGCTGCTCACCACCGCGGCGGACCCTCTCGGTGACGCGCCGGGCACCGCCGTCTCCCGGCGGCCGGCCGGTGCCGGCCGTCGGTGCCGCTGTGCCAGCGCGGTGTGCCAACATGCCCTTCTGCGGACCACCGGAGTTGCTCCGGTGGTCCATTTTCAATTTTGTCTGCGCCGGTGGTCCTCCCGGGAGCCAAAGATCACTGCGAAGGATTCAAAACGCCTTTGTGGCCCGCCTCATCATCGTCCGTCGATCCACACTTCGACAAAAAACTACGGAGTTTTCGAATTGTCTTCGCGGCCCCGACTCTAGCCACGGTTTTGTTCGGCCATCTACGACGCGGCGCGACGATGCCGCGCATCCTTGCCGTATTTCTCCATGATTCCGCGCGTTGCCGTTGCACCGCGCCGCCTTCGTTCGAGCCGCAACATAATCAACAACAAGGGGGAGGAGGGTCGGCCATGTTTGTGCGGTCCGACCTCCTCCCGTTATAATGATAGCAAGCGGCCAACAAAATAAGTCGACGTACGACAAAGAAATAATTCACGGGAAAAAAAAAACAACCCCAACATCAACCCGCAAGAACGAACGATCCGCGGATTAACCTGGAAATTGTTGGTCCGCACTCGTCGTTCTTTTCTCAAATGATAAGGAGAATACCAAATAAATTCCCCTACCTCAAGCGTCTTCGAGCGAGGGTTTGTCGCGAAATTGCACGTCGCGGAAGGGAAATCATCGCGTCGCAGAGAAAGGATTCGTCAACGTCACGTCTTCGATCTCCGAGGATCCAACGTTCTTGTCGACCTTCGTTAGAGGTCGGCATTCTTCGCATTCTTTGCGTTCTTCATCGAGGAAGAAGAACTTCAAGACCTTGAGAAAAATCTCCCCAGCCTTCACGCACAACGGACCCCTTAATAAAGTAATACTTGTCTTATTTTATTAACACACAAGTCAACGTCTTTGAAATTCAAAAACGAATCAAACAATTAAATGAATTAATTGCAACGTTTAAACTGCCCAATTAATAGAGGCGTTTCATAAATAGATAAACGCAAGGGTTGACTTCCAATTAATGGGGGTGCGGGTGCGTTACCTTATTTAAGGAGGAGGTTTAGGAAGAAAAGAAACTGTGGGGCTCATGTGGGTCCCACCTCACAATTATCCTACCTAGTGGGTAGGATATTGTGGGTCCCACTTTATCCACTTAGCTTAGGATAAAAAAAAATAAAATAAAATTGGTTTCACCACTTTTATTTTATTTCTTTACTTAACCCCAAAATTTAAAAACCACACCCGAGAAAACGCAACTCTAAAAAAGGTGTTCCTAAGTAATTACCGGTGCTGCGAGTTCATCGGTGCCCTCAGATTTCAATTCCGAACACCGGTTCAAAAGTTAGAAAAACCTGCTCGTTCGTTCAATGAACGTACCCGAGCTAAACTTCGGAAAATGATTCCGGGCACACCGGGCCTCGAAATCAGGTGCCATCAAAAACTGCTCTCTTGTAAAATTCCAAAGAAATTAAAAAAAAATTTCCTTGAAATTTCCGGGTCTTTACAAACACAGTCTCTGAATTGTCCACAACTTCCAATTATTTATAGAAACTATTTTTGGAATTCTAAATCACATCATGAGAACAAAACCCAAAATATATTCAACCTAGATTTTACTCACTTCATCAAAATTATAGATTTTCCCAATGAAATTCAGTAGACCACATGGATTAGATATTTTTCACTCACTTATTACTCCCCACTACAACATGAAGAATCTTCTTATTATTCTTATTCTTATTATTATTCCTTCTTATTATTATTCTTCTTCTTTTATAGCTTTAGTTCTCTTGGATCCTCAAATAATTTTGTTATAGTTTAGCAGCAATAACTTGTTTTTATCTTTTATTATCCTTTATCAACTCAAAAACTCACATGCATAAAATACTAATAATAAATTTATTACTTATTTTATAAATACCATAAATTATATGTTGAGAAGAAAAAATAGCCTCTATCATAAAATCTCCATGATAGAAAACCTATTTATGGTTCCCATGATTCCCAGTGCACTGATTTTTTAACTCAAGTGGTATTTCTAGAATACCCTCATTAAATGATCATTTCAAAACATAGAAAAATAAATTATTCTTTATTATTCTACAATATTATATAGTTCTTCTCAAAAGAATAAATAAAATCAATAATACAAATCTTCATATATATATAAAATTGGACAACACACATATCTATTTCATGGAACTCATCTCTATATAGCGAGAATTTCAATAAAAAAAGTTCAACCTTCAATTTCATATCTATACATATAAGAATATCAACTTCGTTATCATATTTCATTCATGGATAAATTCATATAATTCTATCATAGTTTTTCTTTATATTAATTCAAATAGTCCCATATCATAATGATTCATGCCCTGATAAAAAGCCTTAGGTTTGACGGGACTTCATTTTCATTATTCATGAAAACATGATAAAATAAATTTTAGTATCAAGAATTATATATAGTGGTTATTCTCATTAATTATTACTCAAAACAAGCTCAGATCATGGATTAAATAAGCTTCATGATGTTTTGAACTCAAAATTAGAAAGATTTTTATTTCCTTAGAATTTTTAAATTATGGAAACTCTCTTTTTCTTCATTCTTTGATCTTCACTTTCCATGGATAAATATAAACTTGTATTTCTTATAATGATTATAACACACACCAATTTGGGTATTTTTTATGTTTATACCATGATATAAAAACTATTTTACCATATAATTTATTTCCATATTCAGCATATTCAATATATGGAAAATCAATTTTTAATCCATCAACACTTTGAAATTTTTCTATGTGTTAAAGCTTTTCATTGTAGACTTAAAGGACTTATGTTTACAAATACTTATAATGAAGACTTATGTTATGATTTAGATACTTCTTTTTATCCAAAATCATTCTAAAAATTTCACAAAGTGTTGAATATTTTTTCTCAGATAAATCTTTATGCCAGGGACTTCAAAGAATTACACTTTTCAGGTATTGGATTTAAAGAGTTATATTGAAGTCATAGAATCATTATTCTAAAGGCTAACTCTGGTAAAGTATTAAGATCAAGGATTATAATAATCATAGTCATTCGATAAAGTAAAAATCGCTATGATAATCTCAAATATTTATGTTCAATAGCTGAATTCTTACATCATACATCAAATACTTATGATCATAGTAGTCAAATACTTACACTCAGGACTTAGAATTTTTTCATGAACTCCAAAATCTAGATTTCTATAGATGGATTCTAATGGACTTCTTCTTGATCCATGGATTCTCCAAAATTCTTCAAATCATATAAAAAATTCTTCAAATTATTATTGGAATTATTAAAATAATTCTAAACTCACTTAAACTCATTTTTGAGGTGTTTCAATATATAAAACACTCATATTAGACTATTTCATTGAATATTTTTTTCATCCTCATGTAAAACTCTTCTTAAATCAATCCCGATCCATCTCTATTCACCTAAACCTTTATCTAGGAGTGTATAAACACGATATACACAATAACCAACATGATTTATACTCCTAGGATGGGTTATCCTTTAAGATAGTTATCTCAAATACTCTGAACCTTATTTTCACTTATTATTGAAATCTTATGAAATATTTTTAGTACAAGTTCAACATCCAGCACTTCTTTTATATTTTTTTAAATTCAATACTTATTCTCCTTAAAAACTTGTCATAAACTTAAAGAACATATCATCAAATAATCTAATGTTATAGCCACTAATTATAAGATTTCCAACCATAACTTCATAGGTAGTAACAACATTCACTTCATTTGGGTTGATCCTTTCTTCATCACCTAAGATAATTCATCTCACATTGACTAGTACATTGATGAAAAATATAAGAAAAATAAAATATAAATACAAAGGGAATTTCAATATCCCCCTTTTTATTTTTTAGAAATACCCACAACTATAAAAAGTCAATGTCATATTTTATCTTCCTTTATTGATAATAAATGAAAATGGTATGGTTCTGTCCTCTATTTTAACACAAAATTTTTATAATTTCAATTTCTTCTTCCCAATCAAAGTTTGATACCACTTGAGATATGATATTAGTTGAAATATCACTGGATATGTAAGGGAATAATCTTATTTAAATTCCCATCCCTTGTAGGATTTACATTTGGGAGTATTTCATCAAAAAAATCTATCCAAATTATTTTTCAAGTGACCCAAGATAAACATAACTTAAAAGTCTTAGTGTTTTGAATATTAACTACCTAAAAATATTATATTACAACATTTTTAAACATTAATCTATAATCGAGATTATATAGAGCCTTTTCTAGACATATAACATGATATAATCATCTTCATAATATAGGTAATGGAAACATAAGAAAGGGGTGAACTCAGATACTTAGTAAGGGAACAACTTATCATAATGTATCATATCATAAACATAAAAGATAAAATGAAGAAGGGATAAATATATTAGTAAAATATCATGAGAATGTAAATGATGATAATAAAACATTATATAGTAATATAATCTCATAAAAATATTATTATGGAATCATAAAAATTATGACATGGCTCAAAATAAATCTCAATACTCATAAAACAAGCGAGAATAACATAAGAGTGAAAAATAATTTAAAAATAAGGAATAACATGAAAACATAAAATATCATGAAAATAAAATGCATATTAGAATGTGTTATAACTTTATAAATAACTTGTAAATGTGTCACAACCATAAGATTGTGATTTTTTTGGAGAAATATCATTACGACCATGCCTATGTGAACAAAATCCTCATATCCACACCTGAATATGTTAGCAAAACTCATTATGCCCACACCTATGTGAAAAAACTAATTATGGAAATTCATAAATATCTCATTAGATATAAAATTAAAGAAAGAAATTGGAGGGAAATATAGGAACCCTCCAATCATCATCAATACATATGTTTTCTACTTGAAATAAATTATCCCCATATCTTAAATAACCCATGAAAAGAGATTGGTATTCTTATACTTTAAAAAAATTACATAACATGAACTTAAGAAATCACTGGATATCAAAAATAAAATTTTAAAAATGGAATCATATCATAATAAAATGTATAGGATGATCAAAAAATCACTTCTTGAGTGATAAACCTTAGAGGAAAAATAGAAGTGAAAATACCAAAGTTTTCACAAAACCTTTTAAACATTGTTATAAAAGATGAAGTGAAAACTACTTTAATTTTTTTAATAAGTGAATTATAATAATTTTAAAAAAATAATCATAAATATTTCCATTAATAATATCATTTAAAATAAATAAAAATCAAGCTAATAAATTTGAAGTGGTAAATAATGAAAAAATACCATTATTAAAATTTTTAGGATTTTTTATAAAAAAAGCATCAGAGAAACTTTGAAAGAATTTAATTTCATAAAAAATTTAAATTAAAATATGGGGAATATAAAAGGAAAACATATTTGTATTTAATTAAATAATACAATTTTTATAGAAAAAAATATACATGGAAGATAAGATCCATTAGCAAGAATAAGAGTTATTCTTTCCAACACTATACTTTTATTTCAGATTTTTTATAAAATAAGTGGTTATTGGAGATGAGATGTAATTTACCTATAGAAAAAGAATTAATAATATACAGAATAGGGTAATTATAAGATCAAATAAATCTTGAGAATTATATTTAATTAAGAAATACTATGACTTAATGAATAAAAAATTTGAGTCGATGAAACCCTTCAACATTTGTAATTTTTGAATCAAAACCCCATGAGAGAAAGAAATTAGAATATATCATTGAATATAATTAAATATAATATAATTGAGATAAAAAATATTAAATGTGTAGTAGACATAATATTATATGGAAAACACGGTGTATAATAAGAAATATGTCTCAATGGGTGAAGATTTGAGACAAGAAACCCTTACAAGTTGCATAATCTTTAAGGTAAGAGTTATTTGATAATGAAATTATAAGTAAGAATTGTAAAAACCTATAAAATAATGATGAAATAAAATATAAAATATTATTAGATAGAATAAATTAAACTTTGAACAGTAGAGTTCAATAATAAAGCTTGTAACCCAATCGAAGGAAATTGAGTTAGCAATAAACCTTATAACCTTGAAATCCTTTGAATCGAAGTCTATTTAAAGAAAAAAAATATAGAACATAAAAACCCAATAATTATATGAATATGGTAAAATAAATTAATTATTCATTAATCATACAATATTAAATATGTTAGATGCACAATAAGAAATATGTCTCAAGAAATTGAATTTGAGACAAGAAACCCTCACCGTGAACCTGATTTGTTTTTCAAACATGCCTAACTTTCTAAATAATAAAATTAAGTTTATTAGATACCTTATTATGAAACTTATTAATATATATTTCATTTAATAAGGGCCCATTTATTATCATGTGCTATTTATTTATTATATAATTTTTGTTTATGTTTGTGTGAAAATAGAATTAGTGTCGGCTTATTTTGGTAATTTTAGCGATCAAAGATACTAAGTTAAATACTTAACAGAACCTTATTATAATCATAAAAGAATAAATATTTTATTATTAAATTATAATAATTTTATTATTTATGTTATTATAGTCATCCATAATATGTTTTTATAGCATTTTTCAAGTAGGCGATTAGACCGACCCAAACATGAATATACCATAATTCGATGGGTGAGTATGGTTAAGAAATTTATTATTTTTTCACAATATCGTTATAGAAAAATTATAATGATATCATGTATATTTTTTATGTTTTGAATAATATTTTAAGTGGTTTGGATAAATAATTAAAATCAATACGATAAACGAAAAATGTTATTTTGTGGAAGCGGTGGTTCGCCCAATGCATGATTGACATTCATTTATTTTTTTAAGTGGATGAGAAGGAATAAATAATGGTTTTCACATTAATATAATAAAACTTAATTTCACTAATTATACTTATTTAATTATATAACTATGTTTAGGATATTTTTAAAGGGAAATAATAAGAAGAAAAAGGTAAGGATTAAGAAAACTCACTTCGGGACCTTGAACTTTCTCTTAAAAGTATCCTTGGAAATGAATAGCTTAGGATAAATTATGTTGAAACTAGGATAATTTAATTGAGATATGTTTATATCAGGATCAAAATGTAAAATTTTCAAGAATAATTTCAAAGTGATGGTTGTGACATGAAGGGGTGTAAGTGTCCCCTTTTATAGGTGAAGAAAATGACACTTTTGTGAACAACCATTATTTTTCAATAATGGAATGGAATTACTAAATGTGAAAGGAACCAAAAGTAATAAATAATGGATTTTAAGGAAGGTTAATGTTAATAAAGTCTCAAAAATAAATTTTTACACATGTTTTAAACATTTTTCAATTCATTTACCATAAAGTTTTTACATTTACAATTTTTATTTTTTTCCATGGTAACTAATTTTTAACCAAACAATTTATATTTTATTAAAAATATAATATAACCCATAAAACCAAATTTTAGTGTTCTGAACCAAAAATTTAATATCAATTTAATACAATAAAATTTCTAAATAATATAAATAAACTTTTAAATTAAAACATTTTATATATTTAAAAACTATTTTTTTGTAGAAAAATGGTGCTTTAACCATTTTTTGTTCTTAATATTTTTTATCATTGGTTACTAGTTAAATGTGTGTTAATATAATTATATATGTAATTAAAAAAAATATTATATTCATTATTTAAAATATATTAATTTAATTTATTATATAAAAATTACACAATATTAATAAAACAAATCCTTTAAAATAAAAATTTCACCATTATCATTGTAATTAAATTTAATCATAGTAATCTTATTTTTATGCATAAAAAATAAAATGAGATTTTTTATATAATTTGTACCCACTGAATCCAAATATGGAATCAATTTTAACAAATAAAATTTTTAATGTTCTGAAAAATTTACTTTTTTATTAGCACACTTAATGTGTAAAAATCATTTTTGGAAAGTGTATGTCCAAGAATAAAAAAATTGTTTTATTATACATTTTATATAGTTTTATAAATTATTTACTTATATTCAAACCTTTAAATTTAATATTAATAATATAATGATAATATTTAATAATTTTATTAAGGTAACACGATTTTTGTTTTAGTTTAGTTCTTCATGAAAGACAAACAACTCACATAGTATTTAATTAAGGAAAAATATTTACTAAAATCACAAATAATTAAAATTTATATCCCCCTTTAAGATATTTAGTAAAATTATATATGAGAGAATAATCTAAGTAAGAATCACTACTTACCAAATTTAAGTGATTATAAGAACTTCAAAATAACACAACATTGTATGAAATAAACTTGGCATCAAATTTATCTGAACAACATGACATCAAAAAAATAAAATCTAAGCCTATGCAAGTTATTAATTTTTAGAAAAAGGATTGATAAGTTTAGCTAATAATACTATCCATATTTTCACCTTAAGTGATACCAATTTATGTTATTCTCACTTTGGGGGTAGCACATATAGATTTTCAAGAAACTTTAGGAACCTGTGCTCAATTGAATAAATACATCAAAATATTTCAAGTGTTAGGTATTCCACACTTAGTTAGATAATAATTACCCTTGATAAAAATAACAAATATAAATTTGCATAGTGATGTGAGAATGAAAATCATACTTTATCATTATGAATTTGAAGTGGTTATACAGATTTCCAGTTTCAGGGGAAAATATAAATCTATGGTAGCTTCACACGTTATAGGGATCCCCTCAAGGAATACTCTCCATCCTTTGTCACCTTCTCTACCCATCATTTAAATACAACTAAAAAATGGGGTGAGGGTGGATCTTCCAATAACTCTTTAATTTGAGAAATAGGGCTAAGATAAATTTCTCATCCAAAAAATTCATTTTCTCATAGGTATAAAGTGTCAAGACCACTTTATTCTTGCTTCACCCTTTACATTCCAACTTTTTTCACTTTTAGGAAACATGGTATTCTTTTATTTTTTAGATTTATTCATAGATGAGAATTTCTTCTTAAATTTGTAAATTTCAGCACTAATTTTTTTTCAAACTATTCTAGTATCTTATCCAACTCTAACTGATATCTTCATATGGTGAGATAATATTTGGGAACATTCTCAGACTTTTTCTGGCGTGTTATTTATGGAAACAATTTTTTCACTTGATATCATAGGTGATTTCCCCTTTTGTTTAATCATCTTTTCTTGTTGAAATAGTTAGTTCATATATTTGACAACACTATAGAATGCCTTATTTCACCTTCTACATGCCTTCAATTTAGTTTGGAATTTTCCATTTTTTGGTAGAACCTCACAATCTTCATAATGAATATCAACCACTAGTCCAATCTGACTATATCTCTCTTGGATGGAACTCCTTAATTCTATCTTACTCTATTTTTCTTTGAGATTCATGTCCATCCTGAAATGGTTTATGGAGTGGCTTATCTTGACATAATATAATCACTTCTTTCCAATGGGTTTTATATCCTTATCATTTGTCTTCACTTTCTTCTTGGGGGTAGATGATTCAAATTCCCTCTTCACAGATTTTTCTCCCAAGGCAGGATCACTTTACTTATTTACCTTCTTATTATCCTATTATGGTTCTTTCTTCACTTCCGTTTATCTATGATACCTAAAATGATTTTAACCGAATTCATCATTGAAGTGACCATAACTTGTTCAAAAACTTACATAAATTATTTAAACATTGAAATATGTTCTTTAGAGATAGATTTCATTTTTTATGAGTCCTAATTCTTTCCAATGTGTTCATTTATTTCTAAAAAATTTCTCCCATATATTATACCCTTTTATAACTTTTTAATACTAACTTGGTGTGCCAAAAATCATTGTCTATTTGATTGAACATCCAAAAACAGAAATATCTTCCTATAAACCTTATTCTTTTCATGTTAGGTGTCACCTATCCATAACTACTTGATTGGTTATTTTGGGTTAGAACCCAAAAAGTTTTGTGGGAATTTATTCCTGGACATGATTATCGATATCCTTGACATATTAGTGGCTATATCATCATCTTTATCCTTCTATGATTGTGATTTTTTTTGTTTTTTTCCTACACTCCCATAAGAGACATATTTAGTGAAAATAAATTAATTTTCATAGTAGGATCAATATTTTTCTATGAGAATGAGGTAGAAGTTTCTACAAATGATCTCAAGATCTCTTTTCCACCATTGCGAGACTTATTTTATATAGGTATCACTTTTTAAGTTTGTGTGGAAACATAATTTTTCTCAATAGTGTGTGAAATTTTAGATTCTACATATTCTAGATTATTCAAATTGACTTCTAACTCAAGGCACTTCATGTTGAGGGTGAACTTATCATCCTCTAATGAAATCAATATGTCTTCCCAATCACTCATCAACTTTTGAATTTTATCCTCATTCAGTTTTTTATCTCACCCAAATGACAATATGATTACTTTATCCTCTTTGAATTTGCTTCCAATTGAGTAGAATTGATATTCATAGAGACGTTATGAAGCTTATCTAATACATGGATTACATCCTTCATAACATTATTTATAATTTTTTATTTATAATTATTAATCAATATAATAAAATATTTAATTAAAAATCATAGAATATTATTTCTTGTATTTTACAATATTTGTGAGAGTATTGTAGGAGCTCATATTCTTTGACACTGCTTCTTCTAATGCATTGACCACTTTCTATAGCTATGGATTTTAATCAATTAGTCCCTCAATATATGATAACATATTTATAAAACCTCTCTAGGGAACTTTTTTAGGTAATACTTAACTTCAAAATAAAACTCACTTAGCAAATCATCAAATTTATCTTCATAAAAAATTATTCTTGTACAACTAAAAGAACATTCATCAATAGATTTATCATGCCATTTACCAATTTTAGTACCTTTAGTTAGTGGCGTTTCCCCTTTCACCATCACATTATTCCTCAGCTGCTTATCTCCCCTCTCTTTATTGTTTCTTATGATGTTGGATGAAACCTCCATTATAGTATCTAGAGGACTTGGAATAGGTTCTTCCATCTGAGGGGATTATTCAAACATCTGTAATCTATATTTCATTTATACAATAAAAAACTGGGGAAAATTTTCAATATAATAAGAGTTTCCATTTGTCTTTGATATAAACTGAGATAATTAATTAGATCCAATTATAGGGAACCTAGGCTATGATACCACTTGAAATTCCCAAAATACCATGAAAACACACCTGGGGGGGGGGGGTTGAATTAGGTATGGCCCAGTTTTAAAAGATTACATATTTTTCTTTTAATATTTCATCCCCTATTATATTTGAACCACAATAGTCAATTAAGACATATGGATCTATTATTTTTAATTATACATAAAACACCACATGCAGTAATGTAAAGAAATTAAATATGGAACACAATATTTACAAGGTTTTTCCTCTATTAAGAAACCTACTATTTTCTATACTTGGGATATCCAAGGTAAAAACTCTCATGAAACACCCATAAATATGATCCACTTCCTCAAGTATATAGAGTCTTCCACTACCATGATGTCTTCAACAAAATCTCATGAAACTTGGTCTTAAGAATATCTATAGCTTCTAGTTCTTTATATAAAATATTGCAGGACTTCTCAACTCACTTCCTAAGAAAAAATTCTAGGATATATTCAACCTATCCTTTACTCATTTGATCCCAATCACATAATTTATTGATGATATTTACTAGAGAACATGAGTTTTATTTTTCTCACCCAATTATTCTTCCTTGCTACAAGATGAATCATATTATTATTCTTTTTTTCATTCTTCTTCTATGAATTATTATTCAAGAGCTTCAATTATATTAGATATTTAAATCGTTTTGTTACATTTTAGAAACACCTTTAGCTTGATTTTCTCCTTTCTTATCATCAATAAATTAAATAGATCATGTGAATAGGTAGTTATAATAAATTAATTCATTATTTTTCAAACACATTAAATAGTAAACAAAGAAAAAAAATCCTCTATCATAAAAAACCATTATAGAATACCAATTTTAGATTCTCATTATTTCTAGCGCACTACATTTTCAACTTAAGAAGTATTCATAGAATAAACTCATTAAATGTTCTTTATTTTCAAAACATGACTGGATAAATTATTATTTTTTCTTATTTAGGCTTAAATACTTATTCTCAAAAGAATCCAAAAAATATTTACTCAAAATCTCTACAACTGTATAAAAGTTTACATCACACATATCTATGGCGTGGAACCCATTTCTCCAGCATGAGACTTTTAATAAAAAAAATACAACCATTAATATTGGGTTTGTACACAATATAAACTCAACTTCATTCAAATATTCTAGTCTTAGAAAAATTCATAGACTTCCATATTAATTTCTCTTTATCTTAACTCAAACAAGATCAGATGACAATGATATAGGAATTGATAAACAATATGAGCTTCAATGAAACTTCATCTAAATTATCCTTGAAAACTAAATAAAATAAATTTCATCATAAAGAATTAAATGAAGTGGTTCTCCTAATTTGATCTTACTCAAAACAAGATCATATAATTTATTAAATAATCATTATGATGTTTTGAACTAAAAATCACAACACAAGAATATTCAAATTTTTATTTCCTCATAATTTTCAAATTCTAAAACCCCCCCTTTTCTTCATTATTTGATCATCCATTTCACTGAATGAAGATCAAATTATCTTTATTCTCAAGCTTTAATAGCACACCAATTTAGGGTTTTTTAATGTTTATACCAAGATCAAATATCTCTTTTACCATCCTATTTATTTCCAACTTCTTCAGATTCAAAATTTGGAAATTCAATTTTTCATCTGGAAACACTTAATTTTTTTCAAGTGTTTAAGATTTATGTTGGGGACTTTAAAAACTCATGTTATACTATAAGTACTTCTTTTAATCTATTATATTTCTAAAAATTTCATAGTGTTGCAGATTTAAACTCAGCCAAATATTTATTCTATGGACTTAAAAGACTTATTATCATCAAGTCTTGACTTCAAAGACTTATGCTGAAGTTATACACTCAAGTATTCGAAAGACTGAATCTAGTAAAGTATTATGATAAAGACTTACAATAATCATAATTATTTTATTAAACTAAAAGAATTATGATTACCTCAAAGATCTATGTTTATTAGTTGAATTCTGACATTCAGAATCAAAGACTTACAATCATAGTAGAAAAATCCTTACACCTGAGACTTATCCATTTTCATGAACTCCAAAATCCCAATTTACACATATGGATTCAAACACAATTATTCTTACTCTAGGGCTTCTAAAATATTCTATAAATCATCTTTTAAATTCTTAAAATTATTTTTGGAACTATTAAAATATTTTCAAACTCCTTTAAGCTCATTTATGAGGTATTTAAATATATAAAGCACTCATATTAGATTATTTTAGTGAATACATCTGTGATTAGAACTATAGATCTTCTTAAATAAATCCAAAGTCATATCAATTCACATTAACCTTTACTTAGGAGTGTATAAAATCTATCTTCACAATAACCAACATGATTTTTACTACTTATTTGGGTTCTCCTTCCGGCTATCTCTTTTAAATACTTTGAACCATCTTGTCAGTTATTATTCATAACTTATGAAATTTTATTAATATAGGTTCAATATCAAGTACTTTTTTATATTTTTTGAAGATAATTATTCTTCACTTTCATCAATTTCCATAGACATAAATATTATCTCATCCAATCATTGAATGTAATAACTACTACATATAAGTTATCAACAAAGATCTTTGTAGGTAGTAGTAACTTCCAATTCCTTTGGGTGGATCCTTTATTCACTAAGATAATTTATATAAAATTGAATTGTAAATTGACAAAAATACAAGCATAATATAATATGAATAAAAATGGAACTTTACAATAGAATATTAAAAAAAAACTTACATCAAAATCACAATAAATAATGAAACACACAATGCCGTCATAACATATAATAAAAATAAAAAATAAATAATTTTTTTTATAACCTAACATTTAAAAAATAAAAATATAAAAATCTATCTTACGTAAAAAATATTTTATGCATTGGATTTAAAATGATATGAAAAAATATGTTCTCTATTCTGAGCTACATACTTTGGAATCAAATTATTATTATTGAGTTTAAAATATAAGATAATTATCTATAATTTTTTAAACTACAATAACTCTAGGTTAATGGTTTAGTATTTTTAAAATGAATCCAAATTTATTATGGTGTTGATGTTATATGATGGATTTCAATTTTTTTATACAAATTATGTTTTATATTTCAAGACACATACATTGAAATCAGATAATTATTATTGATTTATAAATATAATATAATTATATACATTGTTTTCAATTAGTAAAAAGACTATATTGACCATTTGAACCTTTTAAAGTTTGGCCAAAGTAACTACAATGTTGATCTTATGAATTAGATTTAAAATAAAATATACAAACTATGTTCTATATTTTGGGATATAAACCTCAAAATTAAACAATTCTTATTTTTTTGTAAATATAACAGACTCATCTATAATATTTTGAACTATGAGAAATTCCAGACCAATTCTTTAGATCATCTAAAATTAGGTTGAAATTTCTATAGTGTTGATGTTTTGTATTGGATTTAAACACTAGCACAAAAAAGGTTTTTTAACATTTTTTTTTATTTTTAACATAAGTTATAAAGATATGTATTTGTAAGTGATTTTGTAAATATATATTTTTGGCATCGGTTAAAATAAACAACATGAAAAACTAACTATCATGTTAGTTATTTTTATAACCAATATTTAAAAACCTCATAAAATAAAAAATTAGGACATCTTTTACATCAGTTAATTTATAACTAACATGAAGGATGTTTTTGAATTCAGTTATATGAATAAAAAACACACACATATATATATATATATATTTAAAATAAAATTAATTAAAACTACTATTCAAAAACCTATAATATATGAGAAATAAATCAAAATTGTAGAAAATTATAGTAGTTTTATAGTAAAAAATTATAACAAAAATAATTTTGTATTTTATAGTTAAAATAAAAAATATATATTAAAAATATAAATATAAAAACTAAAAAAAATTAAATTTGTTAAATAATCATTACATACTCTCAATAAATGATTTAATTTATTCCTATCATACATGTGAGGATCATAAATAAGATAAAAATTAAAAAGAAACTATTTATTATTCAATCTTAACATAATGATATGATAAATAAAAGGAAAAATGATAATAAAACCTAATCTTGATGAAAGTTTAAATTGTACTAATTGTAATTATTTCATACATAGATCTTAGTTAAAAATAAACACATTTGACTCCTCCTTGTTGATAATACCAATTCTATTTCAAATGATGTTAGCAATTGAAAATATCATTTTCTCTATATAATAAATTATATTACTTATAAAATGAGTCACCTTTGCACACACATAATAGATATTTTCTTCCCTTATTCTTATTGAATTTTGTTAGTTCTTACATTCCATGTTTGAAAATAATATGTATGAAATAAAATAAAAATTTATTATAATAATTAAGAATTAAAATAATCAAATGAACTTCTCTAATATCACTTTAAAGTTGTCTTTCACGTCACTATATGAAGATAATAACCACTAAGTGGTGTTTTCTTATGGAAAAAATCACACAACATCCAATGACCACTAATAAAAAAAAATAATGTGAGTGGATATTTAATTAAGGGGAATTGTACTATAATTAAATATATGTTTCATACATGTCAAGATAAGGAAGAATCCAACACTTAATTGCTTTATACTAAAATCTTTGAGAAACATATTCAGTTATTTCTCTATCAATAATTATTTTAATTATTAGATAAATAAATTATGGGTCCATGAATCCATGCACTGATGTTGTATTATAGTAAATATAAAGTGTATAAAGATACCTGGTAAAAAATAAACCTAGTTAGCAAGTTATATCAAATTTTTATAATTGAAAAAAATATGATAATATACTTACATAAAAAATATTGCATCAATTGAGCCCCAAAAAATATTTTGATATAAGATCCTAGATATATTTCATATAAATCATCAACAGATAAACATACCCCAAAATTTCAATAGTTGTTGTCAGCTCATAAACAACCAACAACATAAAATCATTCAAAGATAATTTATAATTTCCTTTGGAAAAATTATTATGTTAAGTAAAAGGGAAATCAACATGATGTTGTTTTCTATATAAATATCCCTTTGTATTGGAGAAATTATTGAAGGTTTTTTTGTTTTATTTTCATCCAACAAGTTATTGAAGTGTTTTTGAGGATATTTTAAGTGTTTGGGAAGTTTCTAAATAGGTTTGAAGTGATTCTGAACTTAAATAAATAATTATTGAATTTGTGAATTCATATAGAAAAACGGAAAAGTCCTATATGCATAAACATGATTTCAATGGGTGCGTAAGTATGTTATAATATCTATGCAACCTTCAGTCTATAATAAATAAACATGAGTTTTATTCTATGTAAGAATAAAAACCATCTGTGTAAGAATTAACTTACTTTGTAAACATGAATCCTGTCTTCGTAAGGATAAAGTAAACACTATTTAAGAATGAGTCTCTTGTGCATAAGAGTCATCTAGATACTGTAATAATATTTTCATAAACATCATCTAACACTTTCATAAACATCATGTTTTATTTTATAATCATCTATCTATCTACATAAAAATAATCACATCTATATAACAATAAGAACTTAGAGAATATTTTATGTGCTTGCAGATTGAAAATTCAAGTATTTCATAATTTGAATATTATGAAGAAACTAAATATAATGATTCTAGAGTATGAATTCAATGATAAAAAAATCACATTTAAAATGTAATTTAAGAAACATAAATAATCTGTGATCCCCACATCATAAAGAACAAACCTGTTAACATGTAAAACTAAATGAGGGAAATCTTAAGGAAGTTAAAATGCATTTATTATATTGTGAAATATAATATAGATGTTTATATTGGAAGATAATTTATTATTATTAATTTATTTAATAATATTTTAATCAAGCTATGATGCAAGTAGAGTTATTTTTAAAGTCTAAATATATTTTAAGCTGAGTGTGCTCAAGAAGTTAGGATGTGATTCACTATTTTTCTAAGTATTAATGCATAAATAAATAAAATTAATTTATATTGAGAAAATTTTTATAGTTTAATTTTTTTATCCTTGTTAAGTTCTATTGTAAATTTTGAAGTTGATAGTTGGATAAGATGATGTTTATAATGGTACTTTAGTAACTCATATAGATACACTATCCATGTTGAATATGTTTTGATAAAACATCACTAAAAGATGGGGTATTCAAAAATGGATATTTTATTATTACTCTTTAAACTGGTAGAAAAAAATTATTTATAGTTTTTCATATGATCATTTTTATTTTATTTGAAATAAATTATTTATATTAAATGATATGATTTTGGGAGAAAATTAATTTGGGGAATATCATGGTAGTTGAAATTTTGAAATTTATAGAATAATAAAATATGATTTTATTACTATGTATAAGGGTGTTTGATTTTGTGTTAAAGATGATAAAGAAGAAGCGTATAAAGATGAGGCTGAGTGTAAAGTGAAAAATCTATTTTACCTAAGCTTACATAATTAAAAATATTAAATATTTAGTCTCTAATAAAGAGGATATAGAACTTCAAAGATTTATTTTTTCCCAATTAAGAGTAGTATTATTTTTGAGAAGAATATAATGAAGATCAATAAAGGGTTATGAATTCAATGAGTGGATCAGTCTAAATTGTTCAATGTTTATTCACTAGGTAGATTCTTAATTGTCTATTTATTTAAGAAAGTGAGATATGCTTCCTGATATCATCCTACTATCTTAAAATATATTATTTCTTATTTGTTTTTGAATAAACCTTCACTCAAAGGAATCTATATCTCTAATTTGGTGGCGTTCTATATAAAATTTTACTTTCATGAGACAATGGACCCATGATAGGCTATATTTTGTGATGGGAAGTATATGTTAAGGATAAAAACTAACCTAAAAACTTGTATTGACAATAAGATATTAGTGGAAAATTTGTTTCAAGGGATAAAAACCTATTTTATAAAGGATTAGGCTCACATATTATGGTCTAACCTTGTAAAAACTATCATGTTCTTTATTCTTATTTGCTTTTATTTCATTTGGGTTAGGCTAAGTTTAATATACTTGGTAAGGTCAAGTTATAACCAACTACATGGGTTTATTTTAGGGAATTGAATTTTAAAACTAGTTTATACAGATTCACCCCCCTCTCAGTATATCTCTGGAACATTCAATTGATATCATATTTAATGTTTCCCTCTATCAAACACTATTTTTAAAGGATATACAACATCAAATTTTTGAATAGTATAGGTGCACCCACATTTGATGAAAATAATTTCCAGGGTTGAAAAAATAGAATGATTTTATTTCTATCATCTAAGGACATTGAAGTTATTGATATAAACATAGTGAGATTCTCACCTATTGAAAGAGGTGATAAAATTGAATATACTAATAAAAGGAACATTAAGGTTAATGGAAAATCTAGAAATTCCATTTTGATGACCCACTCTATAAAGGTGTTTAAAAAAGTGATGGGATTATGAACTGCTAAATAAATTTGTGAAAAACTTGAAAGAAATTATAAAAGGAAAGTAAACTTTAAATAATCTAAGATATAAATTTAGAGAAGAAATTTTAAAGATATAAAGATATATAAGGATTAATCTATTGATGATTACTTCACAAGAGTGAATGAGATTGTGAGAAACATTAAAGGTTTTGGTGAAAGTATAGATGATTCCATTATTATTAATAAAGTCATTAGGAACTTCCTTAAATGAATTGATAATAATATTTATACTCTTGAAGATAGGGAAGGTATATCTTTAGATGAGTTATATAATATCTTTATTACCAATGTGATGATAAAGAAACTAACCTTTAAGAATAAAGTAAAATATAATATGGATTTTTAATCCATGAAAAAGATAAAGCTAAAAGAATAAGAACTTGAACCTTCTGGTGAGTCTGATGATGATGATGATTATGTGGATAATGAAAATAAAATGATCATGTCTCTTATCTTAATTTTTTTTATAAAATTAAAGGGAAAATATAATGGGAAAATCACCTTTAAATGCTTAAAATGTGGAGGAATTTGACACATTACAATCAATTTTATAAAATAAGAAATACTATGAGTTTTTTGTTGATGACCAAGAAGAAAAACCCCAAAATAAGAAATAATAAAAAGTCTCTAAATTAGTGAGAAAGATAGGTGACAAAAAGAAAATATTTTCAAGAATAAATAGTAGTAATATGATGAGAAATGAAGAAGAGTAAGAATACTCATTAAGTATACAATATGAAGATAAATCACCTAAAATGGTTAAAAACTTTATGGATAATATAGAAGACTAATAAAATTACCTAATAAATTATGAGGATGGTGGATAAGAGACTTACATGGAACATATGCTCATATTTGAGTTATAGGATTTTCATGAGAAAAATGCCAAGTTGAAGAAGCAAGTCAAATCATTAAAGAAAGTTAATAGAAATAACATTGAAGAAAATAAATAATATATCAAAAGAGAGACTAAATTGAAGAGATAAAGTGATTCAAGATAAATGTTTCTATATATTAAATGATCAAGAAGTATATTGAAGGAGAAATCTTGTTGAAAAAGAAATAAATGATAAATATGGAATAAAAAACCTTTCAGCTGAACAAGAGTTAAAAAGGGTGAAAGAATAATTAAAAAAATATTTTTGAGTCAAATATCAATCATTTAAAATTTATAAGAGTACTATAACACCAATTCAAGTTAAATATGTACCTTAAACTATTTAAAAGATTTATTCTTTTTTCCTAACAATTCATGTCTTGCTTCAAATTCTATACAAGTGTGGGGTAGAAAAGATAGTGAGAAACCATTTGATACATTAAATTAATGCAGAAGAATGAAAAAAATCAACATCCTTTAAGTACAACAAATATCAGGGAATATTTTGATAACAAAGAAGTGAATTTGGAATGTAGTATTCTGAACACCATTATGGATTTAACAAAATATTTGGGTTAAGTGGTTATTATTGGTGTTGTGGTACTTTTTTCCAAAAGGCTTAGACATGTTGGTACAACATGTCCTTACCAATAATAAGGCATAAATAAATGTGGATTATCTCTAAAGTGAAAAATAATGAGTCTATAAAGAAGAAGGTTATGAACAATATTTCTACAAATATTCCAAATCAGAACTAGTTTAAAAGCTTTAAATAAGTCTATGGAAGATGTGAGAGACTGGGGAATTCTGTTGAGAAGTTCATGAAAATACCTTTGGACATTTATTCTATAAATAAAAGGGGAAAGTGGTTGAAAAGAAAAGTCAAGAAGAAAAATCATTCATAGCATAAGAGACAACAAAATAAAGAAAGGAAGACCATGGATCCTTTATAGTGGGTGTTATTAAAAAATTATAGAATATATAAAAACCCTTAAATACATGGGATATCATGAAAAATTAGTAGTTATATTTGGAAATGAAATCTTGTTGAGAATAAATGGTTTTGGAACTGTATAGATTGAGTCCAAAGGAATAAAATCTAAAAATGTGTTATTTATAGAAGGACTAAAACAAACTTTTCTCAGTATTAAATTATTTTGTAATAAAATAAATAAGAGTTTTTTAAAAATAACTCATGAATTTTAAAGAGTTTCAAAGATTGAAGATTCATCATAAGAGGTGAAAGAACAAGTGGAAACTTGTTTTAAATTAGTGAACCCTCCAATTATTTCTACACGAGTTCTAGATATGAGAATGATTAATGGAATAGAAGACTTGGACACATTTTCTCGAGAAACTTGAGAAGGATTTACATACATGAGTTGGTAAGATACATTAACCAGATAAAAAGGGATATAAAACTAGTTTTTGACACATTCCTAAAAGAGAATATGGTTAAAGAGAAACATAAGAAAGTGAATATTAAATCCTATAGACCATTAAAACTAATATATTCAAATGTGTGTGGTATTTTAAGGAATAATTAAACCAAGGGAGATATTTATTCTATTACATTCATTGATGAATACATGAAAATAAATAATATTTTCTTTATAAGGCACAAATCAGAGGATGTTTAGATTTATAAAATTTTTAGAAGATAATTTGAAAAAGAACTTTGTGTCTATATCAAGAAGGGGAGGTCTGATAATGGGAAGGAGTACACATCCAATGATTTTGAGATATATTTAGAAAATAATGGAATAAGGAATCAATATATAACACTATAAAATCTATAGAAAAATGGATTGTATAAGAGAAAAAAATGATAATTATGGATATGGGAAGAACAATGTCAACTAAAAAATTCATATTTCTTTTGGAGTGATTATATTTTTACCATTACACATATTAAGAATATATGCCTTGAAACTTGATACATAAAATAATAAATATTAAGTTTGGTACCACACAAATAAAAATATTTTAAGGTATTTAGAATACCTTTCTTCATAAAGATAAGGAAAAAAATTTGTGTAAGTTTGAATAAATATCAAAATAAGGAACCTTTTTGGGCTACCCTTCCAATAAAAGTGGGTACAAATTCTAGATAAAAAGTCAACACAAGATAGTAGAGTGTTTATATTTCAAAATTATTGAATATTTAAAAAAAATCATATTTATTGAGGATGAATTTGAAATTGATGGAGATAGAAACATACATATTTCTGAGAAAATGATTTCATAAAAAGTTGGAAATGAGAAAGTTGTTATTGATATTGAATCAGATGATACCAATTATGAAGAAGTAGTTGGGGATCATAGGTAGATAAATTAAAGGATTAAGAAAAATTTTAATTCTGAGAATATTATTGTCCAAAAAGGTGCACTTGTATAAATAAGAACAAGGTTAAGACTTGAGGAACAAACTACTATTATCTCTAAAGTTAAACCTAAAATAGTTTTAGAGGCAAGAAAACATGAATAATGGATTTATTCATTGAATAGGGAACTTGATCACATAAAAAATAATTCCACTTGGGAGTTGGTATCATGTCTTAAGAACAAAAATATCATTGGAACCAAGTGGGTTTTCATAAATAAATTGAATGAAAATGGTAAAGTAATAATAAATAAATCAAGGCTGGTTTGTAAGGGATATTTCTATATAGAAGGAGTTGAATTTGAAGAATCATTTTCACTAGTGGGAAGGCTTGATACTATCAGGATGTTCTTAGCAATGTAATATCACAAACACTACATGATTTATCAAATGGATGTGAAATTTTACTTCCTAAATAGTGATATTTAAGAATAGGTTTTCAATGAACAAACTAAGTGTTTTATTCTAGATAAAGATGAGAGCATGGTATACAAGCTTAAGAAAGAATTATATAGCTTAAAACATGACCCTAGATCCACATATGATACGTTTCATGGATTCTTGATATTTAAAATACAAAGTTGATAGTAATATCTATTTGAAGGAGATATCCATGAGAAATATCATTTTCATAGTATATAGAGATTATATAATTTTTATAGGTGATAAATAATATATTTTTTAGGAGTTTTATATAGAAATAAAGAGGAATTTTGAGATGTCAATGTTGGGTGAGAGGTCATGTTTTTTGAGAATACAAGTAATACTAGGAGATGATAATATTTTTCTTTTTGAAGAAAAATACTCAAGGTAATTATTGAAGAGGTTTTCTATGGAAGAATGATAAAGGATTTATAATCCCATAGTTGTTGGTAAAAAGTTGATAGAAGATGAGGCTGTAACTAGTGTGAATCATAGGGATTTAAACAAACCGATTGGTAGCCATAACTAAGAGTTTCTAGACCGAACATTGTATTTTCTGTGACATTGCGTGTTAGATATAAAAGTGATCCCAAATAATCTCACATTATTGTAGCCAAGAGAATTATGAGATATATCAAAATCACATTGGGATTCAACCTACTATATCAAAAAAGTTCTGATTTTATGTTTCATAACTATATTGATGTTGATTGGGATAGATACTATGTTGAAAGGAACTCCACTTCAGGTGAAACACTTTTTATTGGTGAGAGTTTTGTATCACTAAACAAAAACAATCAAAGTTTAGTGTCATTTAGAATAGATGAAGATGAGTACATAGTAACCAAAAATGCATTCACTCAGATGATATGGATATATGCTCAACTAGATAACTTAATAATTGATATTGATAATCCACTATGAATTTCATGTTATAATAAAAGTGCTATTATTGAACCCCTATAAATTTGTGTTGTATTTATTGAAAATATTAGCGCAAGATGGCTAAATTGATTCTTGGAGGTTTTTATGGATTTATCCTTGTAGGAATCACAAGGATAACATATGTCAATATTTATTTAGAGTTTTTAAAAATAAATATTTATTGTTATTATTTTTAGATTTGTTGGCAAAGGAAATGGTATATGTATAATTTATAGAATATCACATGAATACTGGGGCTCATCTTAAAGAAATTTTTAAAAGATCTTTCCAATGTATATGTGTTTCCAGAGTTACAAAAATGTGATTTTTAGTGACGTATGTGTCATAAGTATCCAAGCCTAAGTTTCATTCTAGATGGGATATATGAATTTTTTAAAGGCATGGGGTTTTCGTAAGTGAGTTTAGAGTATTATAAGTATCATTTTCACCTATGTATGTATCATCACCCTCAATACATATATTATTTAACGACTACTTCTATTTAATATTTAGGAAAATTATATGAGTCATATAACAATGTAGGAATTTTTACCTCTTTGTAGGAGTGTTTACTAGTCTGTGTATGTGTCATCCAAGACTTAGAAAAATTATGAATATTGGACTAAAAATATTTATTTAAGTAATTTATTTTTAATAAATTGGTGATATTTTTTGTGATATTTATGGAGGATTTCCCCTTAAATTAGATTATAGATGACCTATTTTAAGGTGATTCAAACATTGTAGAACTTTAAACAAATGCATGATTCAATCCAAAGATATAAGATAAGTTGAAGTGTATTTTTAGTGGATTAAATGAAAATATCACAATGTACTACAATAGAGGAGTTGAGAAATGAATTACCAGTGCATGAATAGAGAGTTATTGAAAATATTCAGTAAATATGCATGATTTATGGGAGATTGTGGATATTTATGGTTTTGGTTTTTCCACACAACACACTAAGTAAAAATTAATAAAGTGATGTGAAGTCTACTACATCACATAGTTTGAGTTTATTTTAATACATAGTTTAGAAAAAGGTTGTGAAAAATGGTTTCTATCAGATTTGGGAAAAAAAGAAAAAGTAGAGAGAGTGAGAAAGAAATCACTATTATGCATTGAATAAAGGATTCCTAGGCTTATTTTATAAATAATAATGAACTACTTGTGGAGGAATTCACATGAGGTCTATAAAAGAGCATCCCATGTGGAGTTGAACAATGTATCTACAAATGACTAAGGATACATTAATATAATAAAGTGATACTGATTGAATATTTAGCTTCATGTATATGAACTATTGGTGATACACCCTAGATTAGTGAATGTAGTATAAAGGGAAATGTGTGTTGGTCAAGGAGTGGATGAGACTTAGAAAAGTGTAAGGTAGTAAGTCTAAGCATAGAGTGACCATAATATTTTTTTATCCACTAAAAAATGTGATCCTAATGTATTCTGGTGTATCAATACATCACCGATATCAATCTACTTAGATTATCCCAGTATGGATGTACCAAGTAAAATC
Source organism: Viscum album (assembly GCA_963277665.1). Classification (NCBI taxonomy): domain Eukaryota; kingdom Viridiplantae; phylum Streptophyta; class Magnoliopsida; order Santalales; family Viscaceae; genus Viscum; species Viscum album. The sequence continues at coordinate 283,494,059 of OY728142.1, forward strand.
ATTGTTTCCTTGAATTATTTAATTTCCTGCGCATATGCATAAGGTTTTGTGAGGTTGAGTGAAAAGAAATCAATTGAATTAGGTTCCTACCTAAGTTGGAATAAGATTCAAATAAGGTAAGGTGAAAAATGTTTTAAATTGGTCACACCCTAATTTACCTATACTTGGATTCCTTAAGGACCTAACAAGTGTTATCAAATCTATAGGTTCCAACATTGTGTTCAAATTAAGGATTAGTTTTGTTATTCTTATATAAATAAAGACTATAATGAAAATAATATTTTTCAATGGTACAAAATTTTAGAGGTGGAAAAAAGGGTTAATTGAATTATGGAAGCTATTTTGAAATTCCCCTAATAGTTTGTGCAAGAATAGATAGATTTATTGATCCAACATGGATTTATCTTTCAAACTGATCAAATAAATCAAGAAATTGTTGCTCCGATTAAGGAGGTATTAAATAAGGATTTCAAAGAATACATCTTCAAAAATATTTATCATTGTAAGTTTTGTAATGATATTTTGATAAAACTTAGAGACTTTTATGGAATGGATTCTGAAAAACAAGTGAGTAAAGTTGTACATGAATTCCTATTATCAAAAGTAAATAAGAAGAAGAATAAGTCCACTAAGATGATGAATTATCCAACTAAGGTAATAAATTCTAAAACTTCTGTTATATATGATTTTAACTATAGTATGGAGAAAGAATGTGAACCAAAAATTTTAGACTCTCTCATGTAGCTAAAATGGAGATGTGATTCTGGTAAATAAGCAAAACAAAATCAAGTTTCTAATCTAGGGAGTATTCATTCAACCACCAAGAAGAGTTCTAAGCCACACAAGAAGTGGAAGATCAATAGAAAATACCATATGAAGTGAATTGTTGAATTAAGGAAGATTTGTATTTATAAAACATAAGTATATAAAGAGAGGAAGTGTCCTTGAAGTTCAATATGTAGAATATGGGCACAATAATTAATTATAAAAGTGAATTTATTAAAGAAACATACCAATAAATTAGAAAGAAAATGGGAATTTAAGGAAATAATTACCCCACTAAAAACTCAATTGGAAAAGAGGATATGTATTGGTATGGAAGCTACCTCAAAAATAAAAGAGCTTTCTATTAAGATGAAGGATAAAGATAAGACAATTTACTAACTTTTATAGTGGTTAAAAAATATCTAACATGAAGATGAATATCCATGTAATGGTATCCTTGATACATAAAAGAAAAGAAGTTCCTTTTATAAAATTCTCAATGAATCTAGTGACTATAAAAAAACATAAGTTTATTGGAAAATCTATGATGAAAGAGGTCAAAAAGAAGGTATCTCCAAAATTCTATTATTATGGAAGACTTGGGCACAATATGAATACATAATTTATAGTCCAAAGGCCCAATCTTGAGTCAAAACCAACTACAGCAACATCTAAAACGAGTTTTGTTCACATAAGTTATAATTTCTATGGGATATGTTTTATATGTTCTATCCATGGTCATATTTAAATACATTACAATAGGATGGAATAAAGGAAGTTAATGAGGAGAACCTCCACTCCTATGAAATATAAGGAGATATTTTACCCTGGAAGAATGATTGTTAATCTAGAAATTAGGTTCAAAATTTTGGAGAAGTGTATTGGAGATTAATAAAGGGTGTATCAACCACCAAAATATGGTCACTCATAACAACCCTCTTGGAAATAAAGGAAACAAATTTATAAGACAAAGAAATATAAGGCTTCCCAAGTTATGAGATAAAAACACAAGAAGAAGAATCTACAAAATAAATCTGAGATGGATCTCATAACCATCAAGGAAGAGACATTCCTAAGTGATCTTATAAAAACAACGACAAGGAAATAAGTGAAAAATATTGTAAGTGTCCTATAATGTAGAAGTAATCTAGAATAAATATCAACTAAAGTTATAAAATATTAGAAGACTTGTATAAGTGTAATATATTCCATAATTTTGGGAAAGCCCAAGATAAGTAAGAAAAAGAGTTCTCACATCCAAGAAGAAATGTGTGTAATTGGTTTCGCACAAATATTATTGATTTGAAAGGGGTTGGAAAAGTTATCTATAAGATATGTTTGAAGTTGAAAAGGATGAGATTGAAGAATTTATAACATTACTTTCCCTAAATCTGAACAAGGGGAAATGAAAGGTTGAAGAATAGAGGTTGGTCCAAGATAGATACCCCCTTCCTCAAATTAATTAAGATGAAGGTACCCATCTACCCATACAATTCAATGCTTTATAATTTTTTTTGAAAATGTACAAAGTTTTAGGGATGATATGATCCATGGGGTAATTATGCTAGAAAAGCACATGAGTTTGAGATGAAAGATAGATCTGTTCAATATGAATAGTATTGGGATGTGAAGCCTGGTTTTATACTACCATAAGTTCAATCACTAGAAATAAGTTTACTATAATTTTTTCTAGTGGTAGGTGGATGGTCTCGCTATACAGAGAGTGGCAGTTTAACTAGTAGCACCTGGACTATCGTAAGTTCAAATCTTCTAATGGAGTCTCAAAGGTCTAATATGTTAAGTGAATTCTATATAATTAAAACTCTATAATATTACCATTTCAAGTGGTTGATATCAACAAGGTTATTAGTAATAAATATTGACATTCCATATAAAGTATCTCTATGAATTATAGAAGGTGGTGTGACCTAGATAACCAATTGAATTTATTATAAAATGAATTAGGGACCAATGGGAATAATGTTATAGTTTAATTCATTGTGCATTAATAAAGTATAGGGTTAATTAAAAGATTACAAAGTATTTAATTATTTATAATGAAATCTTAATGAATTTATTTTCATTTTAAGCGTAATATTATACTTAAATGAATATAAGAAAGTTGATGTGATTCTTCTTATGAACATAGGACAACTCATCCAAAGAGCATTAATATCTTGTGTCTTTTAGTAATTTATTAATTTCAATTAATTTTTATGTTTTTGAATTTCTTATAAGGTGTGTGTAAGGTTTATTTTTTATTGTGGGTAGGGTTACTTTCATTCCTTCTTATCATACACTTAATTGAGGATAAAGTGGAATTTCATAGGTTCGTTTTTTTTCTATACTAATATGTGTATGAATTTTTGGTGGTTTAGAAATCATGACACAATTGGTTCTATCTAAAACTCAAGTGATCAATGTTCTATCTCCCAATAAGTGGTATCAAAGTGAGGTTGTTTTTTTCTCAATTATCACATTAGTAATAGATTATATATGGTCTCATATGAAGGGAATATGTGGATCTATAAATTCTATAGAATGGATTTTTTCTTATAGAGTATGTTGATGGAATATTTACACACATAGAAAGATATCTATAAGTACCTTTGAAAGGTGTTAATCCTGACATAATAGAGAAGGAAGAATGGTTAAATCTAGATAAAAAGACTTTGGTTCTATTAAGGATGTCTTTGGTATGAATTTTTTCTTTTAAAATTAAAGAGAAGAAAACTAAAACAAATGTTACAAAGGATTTGGTTAATATGTATGAAAAGTAAACAATCCTTAACAAAGTTTTCATATTGTGATGATTTTTTAGCTTAAGGTCATCATAATTAAGACCAATGATATATCATGTGGATGAATTTGATATAATCAATGGGAAACTCAAATACGTGAAGGTAACTTTTTTGGATGATGTATGAGCACCACTCCTACTATTTTCACTTACAGAAAAATGGGATGATATAGTTTTTATGGTTAGTAACTCTATTTGAATTCTTGTGTGGTTTTTTATAATATTCATAATTTTATCTTGAATGAGGATCTTATATGAATACAAGTTTAAGGACATACTAGTAGTGTGCTTAATACAGACAGAAGAGGACGATCACCTCAATGGAAGTAGGTCTATTAGAAGAAACATTCCTATGATAAGTATTATTAAAGAAGTTGATGCAATTTAGATGAACCATTTTCTATATGTTATAATTGTGAGAGTAAGGGTAAAATAAATAAGAATTGAAAAATTCACAGGGACAACGTTGAAAAAGCTTCAACCAATGGTAGTTTAAATTCTGTTATTTTATAGAAGAGAGTAACAATTATTTATTAAGTGTGAATAATCTAATAAAAGTTTGTGCAATTGACTCTAGAGCTTCTTTATATTCAAACAGTGATCAAATATGCATAGTAAACTATTTATCATGGAAGTTTTTAAAGTTTATCTAGTGGATGATGAAGCCCTGGAAGTTATTGGAAAAGGAAAAGTCAATATTTAGATGAATAACAATGGATTCTTGAAAGTAATAGAAGTTTTCCACATCCCTCAATTATTGAAAAATATAATTTATTTTGGAAAAATTGAAGTAAGATATGTTAATGGTTTTTAAAATAGGGTATTCATGGTTGCATGAGGATCTATGTTAGTTTCACGAGGGTTAAAATATGAAACTCTTTAATTGAAAAGAAATTTAGATGGGGTTGTAGTATCTGGAAGTATAGCTTCCGTAGATTCCAAAGTTTGTAACTATAGGTTTGGTCATCTCAGTGAAAAAAATATAAAAGTTGTAAAGGATAAAGGTATATTTAAGCTTTATTACATGTAAATTGGAAATTGTGAAAGTTGTGTACTAGTAAAGAAGATAAGTGTATCCTTCAACTTAGATGGTAGTAAGACCATTCACAAAAAAATTGGAACTTGTTCACTCAGGTGTTTAGAGACCTACCCCCATTCAATCCTATTATGGTTCAATACATCATAACATTCATTGATGATTATACTAGAAAAGTTTAGATTTAATTTTTGAAGAATAAGTCTGATGTATTTCTTTTGTTTACTTAGTGGAAAGCCTTTGCATAAAGGGAATACAACTAGAAGTTGAAGTACATATAAACAGATTACAATGGTGAGTACACTAAACAAAACTTCTTTAAATCTTTCCAATAGCGGGGAATAAAACATGAGAATATAGTACCTTTGACTCTATAGAAATATGGGTTTTCTGAAATAATGAACAACACTTTGATGAATAAATATCGAAGTATGAGGCTGCAATTAAGAAATTCTAATGCAATTTGGTCAAAGGAACTCAACACGATGACATATCTCATCAAAAAAAGTTCAATATCAATAGTTAAGAAGGAAATTCTAGTGGAATTATGGATTATAAAATGACCATAAGCTCAACATATTAAAATCTTAATTAGTTTATCGAATGTACATGTAAATTCTAATGATAGAACTAATCTTGAAGTTAAATCAAAAATATATTTTCCTTAGTTATATAAATGATTTATTTGATATCTATTATGGGATAATGAAAGAAAAAAATCATCAGGTGTAGAGATTTATTCTTCAATGAGAAGGTTCTATAGTAGGATCAAAACTTGGTAGAGAAATAAGTTGAAAAAAATCATATATTAAGTCGAGGTTGACCGGAGTAAATTTATCAGAAGTTTGAAACTTTTAGAGAACTCATACATGAGTACTGAAAGCACTAAAAGTCCAAGATAAAGTTCAATATAAGATCAACTAGAATGTTCTAGATACTTTGAATCATGAGTGGGAGAATGAAAAGTATGATTTTTGAATGGAATAATACCAAATGTTTAGGTAACAAATGAAATAGGTGAGCTAAATATTTCATAAAAACTAATTTAGTTGAAAAGATCAACTAGAATCAGGAGACTAGTTAAAATGTTTTGGTCTGAACTAAATTATTTACTTTTAAGAGATATTAGAGAACCAAAATGTTCATAACAAATGACTTTTCTTAGTGACTTGAAATAGTGAGATTTAGCTATAAATGATTATATGGATTTATTGAAATTCAATGGAACTCGGTTGATGGATAAAATTATAGAATGAAAAAGAGCACTAGAAAAAATGGGTTTATCGATTGAAATAAGAATATGATAGAATTAAATGGTACAAGGCATTGTTGTTAGTGAAGGGTTTTTAAAATAATTAAAGAGTTTATTTATTATAAATATTTTCACTAATAGTTAAATATTATACCATCCATACAATATTAAGTATGGTGGAATTAGAAGATATATACTTATAACTAATAGATGTCAAGATAGATTTACTTCATTGTGATTTATAGAAATAAATTTACATGAAGTATCTAGTATGTTTCATAGAATTCAAGAATCAAAATTTGGTATATAAATTGAAGAAATGTTTGTATTAATTAAAGAAAGCACCATGAAAGTGGAATTGAAAATTCTATTAATTTATATCAGAGGAAGGGATCAAGAGATGAAAAGCCAATAACTTCTATTACCAGAAGTAATGGGATGATGATACTTTTATTATATTAACTTTTTATGTTGATGATATGTTGTTGGTTAGACAGTATAAAATAAATATTTATAAATTGAAGTGTAAAGTTTTGAGATGAAAGATATTGTGAAATATAATAAGATATTGGGTATGAGGATTGAGAGAGATAGGAAATATGGAACTTTGATACTATCTCAAAATGAGAACATTCAGTTGCTCATCAAAAGGTTTGGCTTGATTGGATGTAAACCAGTTACTAACCCCCTTGATAGAAAGCTCAAATTGTCAAAAACAAAAGTTTCAACAATAGGAGAAGAATGAAAATACACGGAGAGAGTTTCATAATCTTCAACTATCATAAGTTTACTATATGCTATGATTTTCACTCAGATATATATTTCATTCATATTATGAATTATAAATTTATTTATATCAAACCTAGGTAAGGAAAATTGGGAATCTATGAAATGGATCCTTTGGTATTTAAAAAAAATAGACGATGAGCTGTTTTTTAGAGAGTAAGATTTGTTACATGGTTTTATTGACTTGGTCCTTGTTAGAGATTCAGACACCCGAAAGAGTACAACTTGATTCATATTTACATATAGATAAACAATATTTAGTTGAATGTAATGACTATATAATATCATTATAGTATGTATAACAAAATATGAGTATGTAGATACAATGAAATTATGTTAAGATATGGTTTTGTTGAAGAAATTTATAAATTAATTGGGAAGAATTTAGGATGTAGGGACTCATTTCTATGAAAATCAGAGTGCGATTTTTTGAGTTAGAGAAATGGAAAGTGGGGGGTGAATTTTATTTTTTTTAAATTAAAGAGAATAAATAAATATATGTGATAAATTATACATAAATGTAAGAAATCAATCAATATAAACAAAGTTATACTTATTGGAAATTAAGAACGAGGAAATTAAATAGACAAGGCACACTTTGATAAAAGAGTTTGATAATAGCATACAAATTTTCTCCTATGTATCCTTGCCTTAAGAATGATTGAGAGGATATAAAACCTATTTATTTTAATATTAATCAAGAACTAAATATTTCCCTTTATTTCGAATAGAAAAATTAAGAAATTAATAAAACTTTATTTTAATGGGAACCAATAACCAAAAAAATCATCAATTACTTTTGAATAGGAAAGTATGAAACTAATATGAGAAGGAGGTAGAAGAGAGATGGTTTTCCTTTTGGAAAACCCATTACAATTTAGTATCTACTTTCAATCAAAGAAAAAAAATTGAGATAAGAAAGTGAGATAAATTAAAAATGAGAGAGAGGGATCCAAGGGGTTATGCAATAAAGAACGAAGGCTCAAGATAATATGAAGTAAGAAGAAGAAGACACAAATAAAGAAGAATAAATACACATTAGGTGAATAATGAACAAGCCTAAGTCTAATACCATTTTTAGATAATAAACATATCATAACAGGTCATATAAATAGTAGATAAACATGAAGGGTCACCCATGGCCAACCATCAGTACATACATATGAAGCATGATAAAAATCAAAAGGAAAATCTAGATAATGCAAGAACTTCCATGGAACTTTTCCATCCATCCCATGAAAAAGGTACAATTTTATCAATAAGGTCCAGCACTCGAACTAGGTCCCTTGATAAATCTTTGAGACATAAAGTCTACATGAATCCCAAAGGGATCATGTGGGGTGTGAGAATAAATCTTAGTAGGCCACCACTAATGTGTGCCTATATTACATCCAAAATTATGTAGGTGTATATGAAATATAAATTTAAATTAATAACATGCAAATTTAATAAATAACCCACTTCCCTTGGGATCAATAGCCACAAGGAAGTGATCACCTACTTTATCCATCACTGAAAGTCTCTGAACCTGTGCCCCCAATTATATATATGGAATATACAACCTATATATATATAATTGTAGTGGATATTATGCATGGATTAGATCCCAAAGCATCCCCTGACAAATAGAAACCTAGGAGAGCCCTCAGGTTCCACCCATAATAATTTCACTGGAACCTTTTTCCATCAATCATAAAACTCATCTTCCACCAGCACACCCAATCAAGTCCATAGTCCCTCAAACCTCAGCTTAGAAAACCACTATTAGATCGAAACCTGATGTCCTGAATCACAATAATATATATCCTCTAAATAAAAATCACCACCATCTCAACATAGGATGTACCAAGGCATGGCCATATTTGTCCTCCCAATATCCTAGACCAATAGCCTTAAGTATCACAAAAAACCGTAACCCTCAACCAATGGTCCCGACACCATAAACCAATGGTCCATCACTATCCTCATGGATTTATATAGTGATAACCCCCCAAAACAACTAATGGTCAACACCATAATCTATGACACATAGTTTATGAGGGCCTCCACCAACAATGAGTGGTCAACATCATCTCAACTGAGTCCTATCTATGTGCACATGGATTCAAAAGCAAGTCAACCAACAAACGGTGAGAGGAAATAACTAAACAACCTAAGAATCATCATCCAACACCTAGTTCACCTATTACCGTGTCACTAAATTCAAATTTTAAATACCATACCAAGTCTCAAGATCCATTTTCTCATCCCGATGACCTCATCACCTCAGATCCTGATGACAGTCACCTCAACTTTGTGATCATCATCACCCCAAGTATCCCAGACCAAGCCCAACATGACGAACCAAATCTCCTCAATATAGGTGATCATCATCACCTCAATCCTCATGCTAATACCATCACATACCCACTAAAAAAATCAATCAATATAAATAATTTAATTAATTCAATTTTCCTACCCGTCCTAAACTACCCAAGCTGGTCCAAGCCCCTTACCTGGATTGACCATTTGAAGTGTAGAAAGATCATGCCCATTGGAATATCACATCATCAATTTAACAATATAAAGATAAGCATTTAATTATAAGGGGTATATCTTGGAATAACCACAAGGAATATATAGAACACACCCACAAACAACCAAAAAACCCAGGATAAATCTTAGCACCACCTAACTTATACTCGTAGGCTCTCACTCATCTGATATCATCCTACAACTCAAGCTAAAACGAGTGAAATTGGACTTCTAGGAAAACACCCTAATAATAGAGAAAAAAGGATCACTCAAATTTATTATTATATATGGATAGATAAAAGATAAATATAATCTAACAGATCAAAGGCCTTACTATGAAGAATCCGCATCCACCAACAGAGCTTGAATTAGAGTTCTAACACGAGAGGAGGCTTAAAGTCCAAGGGAAGAGAGGATATAGGAATCCCCATATGCATGTGGCGGAATGACGGAGAAATAGAGGAGAAAAAACTAAATATAAGGGAGGTGAATTTTGGTCATTTATTCCAAATAAATGACCCACATGGTTTGGTCACACTATTTGGCCAAATGAGCACCAACCATGCAATGCCCACTGTCGAAGCACTACACACATATGGACTAGGCGTACAGTTTTCCAAATCATGAATAGATCATGCGAATCCCCTTTATTAAAAACTACATAGGTTTAACATAGATGTTCACCCCCACCCACATGGTTTTCCATACTATGACTAGTGCAGAAGTGGGTAATACGATTACTCCTGGGAGGCGGCACGGTTAAATCTAACTGTTCACCTCTATATATGATTTCTCAAAACTGAGTTTCTAGGCCCCAAATGCATATGAAAATCATCCAAATTCCTAAGGAACTTGATATTACTTAAACCCTATCTGAAAAAAAGGCATCGAGTTAATCAAAATCCTGAAATTAGGTTATAAAGATCAAGAGAAAAGTTTTCCTACTCACCAAACTCAAAATTCCAAAAAATTGAGGAAATTTGACATGCTTAAAAATATAGAACGTTAAAATCTCCCAAACTTAACATATATCATCCCCAAGCTATCAATATTTACCTAGAGATAGTACCTAACATACCCATATCATTTACATCAACTCGATCTACCTCAGTTATTAGAACATAGGTCAACTCCCCTCAAGGTGCTCCCCACCTTAGGAGTTACCTACCTAGTTGATTCCCAACCCAAAATTAAAATTTTTTGATGGTTCCATTGACTATACCTAGAAATAAAAGTCCTCAAATTATGCATCATCATTCCTACACCCCATTAGGTTCTCAATTCATTCCCATGTCATACCTGACACCCATCAAGTCTCACATCTCATCAGATGCCCATAAGTACCTGTTCTATACAAAACAATCATCAAAACCTGCATATCATCATATTCCCAACGATCATGCATCTCAACAGATGATAAAAAAGAAATCTGAATCATATATACATATCCATTCCCATCATAATCCCTAGGTCTACACACCTCATACATATCACAAATCATAAAATTCATACAATAATATTGATGCCTAAACACCTTATATATATATATATATCATGCATCATTACTAATGACAACCTAATAAATAGAACATGGTTAGTCCAAAAACAATAATCATGCACCTCACATACCAAAATTGTCCATTCCAAAAAAAATAAAACTCAGTCACGCCCATGGAGTACCTCTAACTATTTTCAACTCAATGACCTGCTCTGACTTTGGAAGCTCAAAAACATGCACATAGCTTATTGTTGGACTACTCAAGGCCTATCCTCCATGCATAGATGTACCAAATACCAGTCACTGAACCCATTTTTGGGTCTCTCTATCTCTTACATGACCTCTAAATGTAGTTAAATCTTGACTACCATCTCCTGGAATTGTTCCCAATCCAGCCTCAGATCCCTGAGTCTGCCCTAGTTTCTAACTCTTGGCTGTCCAAGAAGGCTTCCTAATAAACCTCTCCAGATGCCCCATCTAACCAAATGATTGAAACTCCTTCAGTTCCCAATTTCACTAGGTCTAAACATTTCTTGGATTCCCCCACTAAAAGTATACCATCGATGAACCACTCCTTAGTGGTCTACCATAGTCTCTAGCCCGACTGCCCTGTTGAGACTCCTAATGGTCTCACTTCCTACTACTATAAGCATCACCACTAAGCTCACCTAATAATGTCACTTGACTTGAATAATAATAATACATCAAATTTCCCTCAGCTATCATCACCTGATTTACCACATCATATAAAGATGTAATCCTAAATATGTTTACCTTCACTCTCATAGCATGTCATAAACCATCATCAAAATGATGCACCCTGGTGATGTATTTGTCCACTATAGTAGGTGAAAAATGAGAGAAGTCTGTAAAATTGGCCTCAAAATCCATGACCGATGTACCCCTACAAGTGATTCATGAAATCATGAGCTCTATATACCCTCAAAGTCTATGATAATAAGTGCTTGAAGAACCTATTCTGGGATTCCTTCGAAGCTAGTCCCTTGTGTCTACCCACCTGAACCTGTACATCCCACTAATGCTTTGTTGGTCCTCTAATCATATATGTTTCCAACTTCATCCTCTAACCTAGGATTTTCTCAAGATGATTGAATAAATTATTCACTAACTCGATCTAGTTCTCTAATTCATATGGCCCACCCTCACATTTGAAAAATGGTGGGTGCTGAGACTGGAACTCACGAGTCAGATACAACATAGATGGATCAACTCCCTATGATCCTCAGTCAATACCCTGTATGACTCACACCAAGCTCACCTTGATATTCTCATCAAGACATGACCTAAAATCTACTATCTTCTGTGGATACCCCAAATATACCAGAGCTTGTACCTATGGTTCATGATCAACCTAACCCTTTGTGGCCTCATTCTGACCCCTATGGCCCTCATCCTATGCACACTTATATATCATCATATTACTACCCTCTCAACACACCAATGGAATCCATTTAGGTGGAGTCTTACTAAATACCAAGAATAATGGTCAAACATCCATAACAGTAAATAAATATATACCATAGATATGGAAATATGTAACAGGAAGTTCATCTCACCACCCTTAAACTCCCCTACCACACCTTGTCTCATGACATCCAACCTCAATGCCACTTAACTACCCATATCATGGATAGATATCAATTATCATCTGGCCTCACGGCCCCTTACCATCCCATATCAGGGTTAGGTATCAAGTATCATCCAGAATCCTGAACCCTTACCTTCTTATATCAGGGTCAGGTATCACATGTAATCTAGCCTCATGGACCCTTGACTACCCATAATAGATCCATACATCACGTTTAATATAACATCAATATGGGGTAGCTGAGTAGAATTACACCAAAGAGTCTCTACATGAAAACACTATTTAGATTCTTTTTTGACACTTTAAACAACTCACCCCCTCTCATCACCCCTATCCACTCATACTGGAGTAAGGACCATATATCACATGCATATACAATCACATAAAAATCACATTATAACCAAATTCCTGGGTTGGATGAGTATAATTCCACCAAAAGAGGATAAGTAGGAAAAAACTATTTATATTCTTTATTGATACTTTAAAAATCCAAATCCCTCTTAGTGAATCCAAGTTTCCAATGAAAATAATAATAAATCATACATCATATGAGCCTAAGTTCCAATTATGATGTATAATAAAATCTCCCTTGCCATACTGGGCTATGGGTTAAAAGAATATAATATATAAAAATCACACCCAAGTGCACCACTTGAGCTAAAAATCAAATCAACTATGAAATAGAAAAGCAGAACAACAATTTCCCACCTCTAACAACTTGGTCTGTCTCCTATGCATGGGGATGCAAGTACCAAAAACTGAGATCTATACCTTTTTTTGACTACATCCTACTCTCTGGTATACCATAATCCAAAAATTAAGACCAAAAGGAAAAGAAATCATTTGAATCATTTTTTAACTAGAAGAATGTGGTTACCATTTAAAATCTAGGTCTTGTGATACAACAAGGTAACACCAACAAGAATATTCTCTGATACCATTTGTAGTGCCTGGACTAGTTTTCCACCAGAACAGTGCTTCATGATTGTTTACCACTAGGCCTTGGGTGTTCCTCCCTATATTCCAAAGGATACTGACTAGTAGTGAGGGTATGAGAGGTGATAGTGGGGATATGATAACCTCTAGTGCTAATAATAATACTGGTCCATAAAAATATAATAGCTGAAGAAGACCATAAATTATCCGATGTAACACAACTCATCAGAAGCATAAATATACAGTATTATAATAATAAAAAAATACCAAGTCTAATACCACTTGTAGATAATAAAAATATCATAGAAGGTCATAAAAACAATAGATAAATATGCAGGGTCTCCCTTGGTAGACCATCAACACATACATATAAATCATTCTAAAATTCAAAAGGAAACTCTAACTAATGAATGAAACAACATGGTTCCTTGCCATCCATCCCATGAAAAAGTTACAATTTTATCACTAAGGTCCATATCTTGAGCTCAACACCTTTCCCGATCTTATAGACCTAAAGTCTACATGCATCCCGAAGGGCCTATGCAAGGTGTGAGAATAAATATCAGTAGGCCACCACCAATGTGTACCCATATTAAATCCAAAATTATACAACTGTATGTGAAATATAAATAAAAAGGTAAAACATGAAAATTTAATAAAAAAACCACTTCCTAAGTGCTCAACAACCACAAGGAAGCAATCACCTACTTCATCCATCTCCTGAAATCTCTGAACACATGCACTCAATTATATATATAGAATGAAACATGAGTATTAATATATATAATTATACTAGTGAGGATCCATGGTTTAGTGTCCAAGGAATCCCCTGATGAATAAAAACCCAGGTGAACTCTCAGGTTCCATTAATGATCGTGTCACCAACACCTCATGTCATCAATCATATATACTGGTGTCCATTGACACACCCAATCAAGTCCTTGGTCTCTCAGACCATAGCTAAAAATCACCATCAGCTCGAAGCCTGACATCCCAAGGCACCAAGATATCTATCCTTTAAATAATAATCACCATCATATCAATAACTTATGTCCCAAGGCATGATGATATCCATCCTCCCAATATCCTGTCCCAACGACCATAAGTATCATGATGATCCTCATCTCCCAAATGATGGTCTCAACACCATCAACCGATGGTCTATCACTATCTATGTGGATTTATATGGTGAGATCCTCCCCAACATAACCAATTGTCAACATCATCACCTAATCTATAGAGTCTATAGGGGCCTCCACCCATAACGAGTGGTAAAAACCACCTCGACTAAGTCCAATATATGCAAACACGACTCCAACATCTCTTTGAGAAAAAATGGTGAGTGAAAATAACCAAACAACCTAAGATACATAATACAGAACCTCATGCCCCTACGAACATATTTATAAATCCTGATGGTCAACAAAATCCCAAGTCTCAAGATCCATGCCCTCATCCTGAACACCTTGTCACCTCATATCTCAGCGACTAAGTTGCCTCAACCCAGTGATCATCATCAACTCAAGTATCCTAGGCCAAAACCAACCTAAAAAACCACATCACCTCAATCTAGGTGATCATCATTACCTCAATCCTTATAACAAGCCTATCACATCCCCATGGAACCAATCAATCAATATAAATAATTTAATTAATTTAATTTTCATGACTGACCTAAACTGCCCAAGTTGGTTCAATCCCTTTACCCGACTTGACCATTTTTAGTGTGGTAGGATCATTCCCATATGCATCTCACATAATCAATTTAACAATTGAAATACAATCATTTATTTACAAGGGATATCTCTCAGACTACCCACATGTATTATATAGAAAAATCCCTAAAACAACTAGAAAATCAAGGATAAATATAGGCACCACCTACCTTATACATGTAAGGGATATTTCATTTGATATCATCCTCTAACTCGATTTGAAATAAGAACAATTGGTGTTTTAGATGAACACACTAAAAATAGGGAAATTTTTTTTGTATATATTTATTATTCCATATGGTGAGATAAAAGAGAAATAGAATCTAATGGATATGAGGCCTTATCAAGATGAATCTTTAACCACCAACATAGCTTGAATCGGAGTCCGAACATGAGAGGAGGCTCAAAGCCTAAGGGAGGAGAAGAAATGGGAAGCCCACTGTGCATGTTGTGGAATAGAGGAGAAATGGAGGAGAAAAACTAAAATAAAAGGGAGGGGAATTTTGGTTATTTATCCCAAATAAATGACCATCACGGTTTGACCAACCATACACCAACCATGCGATGTCTATTGTCCAAGAACCACACACGCACATTCTAGATGCACGATTTTCCAAATCTTGCACATACCATGAAAATCCCCTCCATTAAAAACTTTAACAATTTCTAATGGCCATGCACCCCCACCCACAAGGTTTTACAAACCATGACCAGTGCAGAAGTGGGACTCAAGGTTAATCCTGATAGGTCACACAATTAAATATAACTATTCACGTCTCTCTATGCTTTCCCAAAACTATGTTTTTAGGCCCCAATGCACCTGAAACTCATCCGAAACCCCATGGTACATATTTATCCTTAAACCCCATCTAAAAAAATGAATTTTGTAAATTAAAATCCTGAAATTAGGTTTTGAAGATCAAGATAAGAGTTGTTTTAATCACTAAAATAAAAAATTCAAAAAGGTAGATGAATTTTGACCCACTCAAAAACCCAATTCATTACACTTATTATGGTGCTCTTAAATGTTCAAAATTATTACATTAAATTTTCACATTGTTCTTATTTGGAATTAGAAGAGGAAGATAGAACTTTGAAGCTATTTTGGATATTGAGAGGTTGTGGAAGATAAAAGAGAATTTAACTTGATGCACCATATGTTTTTATGAAGTTCTATGAATCCCTTGTACTCTTTTTATACCCTCCATAGGATGATGAGGTCCAATTAATCGATCCAAGGAACTAAATACCCAAAAAATATTTTTTATGAAATTTAACGAATTCTTGGACTAAAAGTCCTGATGCCACTAGATAACCAGTAGACTCTATCAGGTAACTAATGGCCTACTTGGAGGTTTCTTCTTTTGGAAAAATCAAATAATTAAGCTAGTGAACCTCTACTATCTTTCCAATGGACTCCGGATATCCAAGAAGATATTCTTCTCATGCCACCGTCTATCTGGTAGCATTGCACCGGGTAGTTGGTGTTTCTCTACCAGCATAACTCAAAATAAATACAATAAAAACACTATAAACACATTTAAACAAGTTAGAAACAAAAATACAGTGTTTTTTTATCATTAAAACAATTATACTTTGGGATACAACAATTCACCCCTTTTAGATGATCATAAACACTTAATATAAAAACCAAGATAAGGAATAGGGAAAAGATTAAATGGAACGAGTTACCAAATAATCATGAAAACATGTACCCACCTTTATGATACTTTAAAATAAAGTTATACCCATTTATGAAACATCATTTTAAATAAAAATTTATTCATCTTTTACCTCAAATGAAAACTTCCATAGAAAACTCCCCCATTTAGATTATAAAAAAGAAACTTACAAAGCATGAGGGTTAAAGAGATATGATAAGATAATTCAATTTCAAAACAACCTTTAAAAAAATATTAAAATCACCTCCATGAAAGTAATATTAATACATGGGGATACAAAATATCCCATGATTCATAAAATAAAGATATAAAATAATTAATCTCAAGAAGATATTTGATAAAAACATTTAAGCTCATGCTTAAGAAAAAATAAGAACCATACATGAAAAAAAATTCATTAAAAAATAAATCTTTTGAAAAAAAGGATTTTTTAACCATGTATAAATATTTTCAAATAATTATGAAATGATTTTCAATGAATTAAAAGAATCATTTTAAGAGATAGATAATTTAAAACATGATTTTGAGAAGAGAATTTCAATATAGGAAATGATTAAGCATAATATAAAACTTGAAAACATGATTGGATAAGAGATATGTGCAAGAGAAAATATTATTAAAACAAATCCCCTAAAGTAAAATACGCAACTAAATAAAATCTAAATACTTCTTAGATTTACTTTAGATCTCTACTCCATGGTTTTATCTTTTGATAACATCCTTCCTTGATTTGGATCATCCTTTTGTTTCATAGAAACCATATGATGGATAAATTAAGGTATATGGAGAAGCCTGATAAGATATCATTTTTTTCCTTTTGGTACCCTTAAGGGGTTGATAACGTTAACATGAGTTTATTTGGGAAAGGAAACAAATTTAGGTCCCCAAACACGTTCATGTAAAGATTTAGGGACCCAAATCTACGTATATTTTTAAGAAATATTAGAAGAAAGATAGATAAATTTATTCCTTCTATATTTGTCATTTTATCAATCAAATTTGTAGATAATATTACCATATTTATGATGATATTTTCAAAATTTATTTTGAGAAACACATTTCACAAAATTAGTGATTTTTAAAGAAGCTGTATTATCATTTGAAAAACCCAAACCATGATTGTTTCTTTTAACACATTGAGAAATAAGGATTCTATTGAGAGTTTTTAACCTTGGGTGAACTTTAAAATAATTTTTTTAGATATTTTATTTCAGTTTTGAAATTTTCAACATTGGGTTAATTTTTTAATTTCAAAATTAAATCATTTTTCCTTTTAAAACTTGATCTTATTCTTCAACCATTTTCTCATACTTCTCATTAAAATTTTTAAAATTTTAAAAAAAAAATTTAATGTAATTTTTACAAGATATTCATAGGTTAATATTTTAAAAGAAGAAGAAAAGGAGCAAGAAGAAGAGGTGGTATAAGAGGAGTGAGAAGAAGAGTGATACATGGGAGTAGTAACCTCATTACCTTCCTCAAGATGTACTATGATGCATTTGGATTTTTCCGCTCAATGATGATGAATCGACCAAATTTAAAACTTTAAGATATTTTATACCTTTATTATAGTCTTTTAACTTATTTTTGAGGATCAAGAAATCTAGTATATGCCAATTTTTATTTTAATCATATCACATTGCTTACAGAACTTCAATTACATCATTCTTTTTGGAATATAGGGTGATTTATTTTTCTTTAAAATCTTGTTCACCATTTTTATAAGTTTCTAAATTAAACCTTCTTTATCAGTGTCACTTTTGGAAGAATGAAAAACATTTATTACTTTAAAAATAATGTTTTTATTATTTTCCTTAACATCCATTGATTCTTTAACCGCACAATGTTTCATCATTATTTTATAAGTCATTAGAGATTCAATGAGTTCTTAAATCTCCATCATTATGATGTATTTGTATTCTTGGATCACCATCACTTCTAGAGCCTAGGAGCCAGATAAAACCTATAAGATTTTATTCCTGAGATTTTTCATTGAAAATTTTTTATTGATAGATTTTATAACATTGTAATTGTTAGTGAAATGATTAAACATGCTAGAAATATATTCATTTTCATGCATGAATAAACTTTGAAAATATTGACAATACAAGTTCAGTATAGCATCCTTTACTTTATTTGTGCCTTCATGTGCGACTGTTAATAATTTTTATATTTCTTAAGATATTTTATAATAATAAACATGATTAAAACAATTAAATTCAAGACCAAAATATAAAACATTCACAGCCTTTCCATCTAATTCAAAAGATTCAATGTCTTAAGGAGTCCATTTATCTTCTAGTTTAGTTGTAGGAGTATAAACATGAATTTACATTTTCTAAATATTAAATCCAATTATTATAAAAAAATAAACATGTGATCTTTCCAATATGAATCATCAGTTCTATAAAATATAGGATCCTGTGAATAATAATGAGATGAAATAATAAAATCATACTTCAAAATTGGTAAAATTTTTGAAAATAATTTTTTTTAAAAAAAAATGAGAATTTGAAATAAAAAAAGGTCTCATTGGGTACCAATTATTGGTATCAGGGAATAAAATTATTTTCAACATGTGATTTTGAAATAAATTTAAGGATAACATTTTATATAAATTATTGGGTTAGAGAAATGGAAATAGGGGGTGAATTAACTTTTAAAAAAATTAAATAAAATAAGTAAATTGATAGGATAAATTATATGATGATGTAAACAAGAAATTGATATAAAAAATGTAAATCATATCATAAATTTAAAGTGTGGAAAGTAAATTGATAAGGCACACTTTTATAATGGAGTTTAGTAATAACATAGAACGGTACCCCATTGTCTCCTCCCCTCAAGAAGGATTTATAGGGTATATAACCCCATGATTTTAATAGGAATCAAGAACCAAATAATTTATTTTATTTTGAATGGAAAAAGAAATAAACCAAGAAAACCTAGTTTTAATGGGAAGTTAGAACCAAAAAAATAATCTCTTAATTTTGAATGGGAAAGTAAGAAACCAATGATGATAAGGGGGGAGAAACAATATGATTTTACTTTTTGAAAACTTGTTACAATATGGTATCTACTCTCACTAAAAGTTAAGAAATAGAGAGAAGGTGAGAAAGAAAAATTTAGACTAAGAGAGCGGGATCTAAGGGTTATATAATAAAGAAAAAAGGCTAAAGAAAATATGAAGGAAGAATAATAAGGCATAAAGAAAGAATGAATTGTATAAAGATCGATGACACTTGATGATAGTCGATTAATATAATGCCTTAGGATGGTTCCCTTCAATATTCATAATTACCATATTGAATGTTCTTATTGTTCTTCTTTGGAATCAGAAGAGTAAGATATAACTTTGAATCACTTTTGAAGATTGATAAGATGAAGAACATAAAGGAAATTTTCTCTTGATTCAATATATGTTTTGATAAAGTTTCATTCCTACTTTATCATCCTTTTATAGCCTCCATTGGATATAAGGATCCAATGAATCAATCTGAGGAATTAAATACCTGAAAAATATGTTTTTTTATCACATTTAATGCCTCCTCAGACTTGTATTCTAAATTCCATTAGATACCCGATATCCTCCACTAGGTAACCGATGGCCTACATGGAGGTTGCTACTTTTGGATATCTCCCACTGACTAGCTGATGTACTCTTGATAGCTTAGAATATTTTGCTCATTCCAATGGTTATCCAGTGGAACTACACCTAGTAGATAGTGATTACCTACTACAACAAACATAGAATATTCCTTTTAAACCTATTTTTATTATTCCTTTAGGATGAATTCCTTCCTAATAGCATAACTCAAAATAAACACAATAAACACACTGTACAAAGTTTTAAATAAGACCAAAACAAAAATAAGGTGTTTATGATCATTAAAAAATTACACTTTGGGGTATAAAATAATTGACTTGGATAAAAATTTATTTTTTATTCAAGGATAAATAATATCGATCTAAAGTAACACTTCATTAGAAACATATAGGTGGAGAAAGTGTGATATCTCTAAAATAAATATGGTAGCCACATTATGATAGAAATGTTCACAAAAACATTACTTTAAGAAACTATAAGGAAAATTCATGTCGCAGTAGGGATTGGGTGAATGAAAGGATAATTGATAAACATTTTAAACTATATAATGATAAATGAAAGAAATATTATAGATATTTTGGCTTAGTAATTTCCCCTAAACAAGTCTTCAAGTGGGAGATTTTAGGGATGTAAACCCTAGTTCCATACTACCAAAATTTCAATAGATGGAAATATGTTTACTAGAATTTTAGTTTATGGAAAGTGGTTGGGATTAGTGTATAGATAGGGGTAGTTCAACCAGAAATAGTAGGAACATAGAGAGTTTATATATTCTGATAGAGTTTTGATGGTCTAGGATATTTACTGAATTCTCTAGAATAAAGACTTTAAAAGATTACCAATGTAGGCTATCGCGATTAATAAGGTTACTGGGAATCAATAGTGACATTCCATATGGAGGATATCCATGAACGATGGATGAAAATATGACCTGGGGAAATTGATGAGTTTCCTATAAAAGGAAACAGGGTTTAATAAGAAAAATATACTAGTTAATGCATAATACATGGTCAAAGTGCACAATGAATTCAAATATTATAGAGTGTTTAATTATTTATAATGGAATATTATTGAATATTTTTTAGTTGAAGTGTAATCTTGTACATCTAGTGAATATAATAAATCCATAGTTATTTCTCCCACACACATAGGGTAACTCATCCGAAGACCATTAATCTCTTATGTCTTTTACTACTTTATGTATTTACATTACATTATATGTTTGGGAGTTTTTTTCAAGGTATGTGAATTATTGATTTTGGGTGGTGGGAAGGGTGACTTAACTTTATACTTTTGATACAATTAATCAAGTGGGAGTAGAATTTTGGAGGTTCAGGTTTCCCACTATACTAACCTGCATGTGAAATTTCAACGGTTTGATGATCATGATACTAGTGGTTCTATCAGAAGATAAAGTAATCATTGGTCTATTTCCTAATAAATAGTGCCTAAAATAAGTGTATTTAGAGGTTCATAAAGTATTATATTGGTTTTAGTTCTAAACAATAGTTTCAAGGTTGATTTAGACTAAAAAATGAATATGAAAACTGAATTCAACGAAGTTTACTACTCAATATGAAAACCACATGAAGAAGGTATTGAATGGTGAGTAGAAAATCTTTCAAATAAATATATAATACTACTAATGGTATAATGATTAATTTTTTATAAAAAATAGGAATAAAGATGTGTTGTTAGGGGAATCAAATAATTAAAATAAAGTAGACATATTGCGAGTAGTAACGACAATATGAAATGGTTTCCATGATTATATTTATGTTTTAACAATTGATATAAGCTATCTACATGATACTAAAATATATTAAATTGATGGTTCTATTAAAAAGAAATTATTTCCCTAAACCTAGATATAATTGTTGTTGCCAAGAACTGAAGACTAAGGGGGATTTGGTACTAAATTTTAATGGATGTTCAACCATATATTGAAAATGAAGAATCTTATGAAGAGGTGGAAAAATTGAGTTTAAGTGGTATCACTAGTAATAAGTGGTATTAATTTTCTATTTAATATTTATGTTCTCACACTCATATTCTTTAAAGTTTTTCTTCTAATAGTTTGAGTTTGAAAGTGTGATGTGATCACAAGTTGAGTTTATGTTGGAGAAATTGAAAGGTTTTTGGATGAAAGTATTTTAACTAGAAAACCAGTGAGTGGAATAGAAAAATTTGAGGATGTTGTAAAAAATTCTCATTTCCTACACTTATCTCAGGTTCAGTAGGATCATATAATTTATTGACTACTCAATTGTTAAGTGGTAAATTCATGTACTTGGAGTTATTTGAGTTGTTACATCTAAAGTAAAGAAAATAACTTATTATTTTCTTATATAGTGAAGTTGATCTATAATTGGGTAGTCCAACTAGAATCTTATAATAGTTGGTAAGAAGAACCAAAGGATGAATCATATTTAAAAAATGGGGAGAGAAAATTGAGGAGGAGTTTTTCTATATCCATAAAGGAGGAGAGGTTGTTTTTTCCAACCAAAAGGGGCATGTCAAAATAAATTAGTTTCTCACAGAGGAAGAGTAGAACCACTTAAATAAAAACCTCTAGATTTTTAAATACAAAAGGGAAGTTTTGGATTTTACCCCATTATAAGGGTAAGTGTGATCTAAAAGGGGATACCCCTATGATGAAGGTGGATTTGGTCTGAATACACCCAACAAGGGGAAGAGAATACATAGATAATCTACTTAATTTTTATCCCCTTTTGTATTTTATTAACAAATGGGGAGAGATTTAGGAGAGGAAAAGGATCCATATTATCAAAAAAATTCAAAGTTAGATATCATTATAAAATAATAATTTTTTCCTCTTTGGAACATAAAGCCTCATGATTTTGTATTATAATAGGGCTCTCTACAAACCAATGGGATCACTAACCCTCTGATATAAAGGCCTCTTGACGGGGGGGGGGAGGGTTCACATGACTTATAATACATGAATAAAACTCCCCTACACCCCATCAAGGACCCAAATATGGGTGTCTTATATGACCTCAATGGTCATGTTTGATCCCTGCAGCTAGATAGTAGAGACATGAGTCCCCTATCATGATCACCTAGGGTGGGTTATTCATTTAATATGATCAATAATATATCCCTAAATACATTCACTAAGAATCTATGCTTCCTTGATTATAATACCATATAAAGGTTCTTGATTGACCCATCACATCATGAGTTTGTCTAATTTGGCACCCCAAGACTCAAGGTTTTTTATTTCAACAATAATAACTTTATATCTTCTAAAAATGTCTCATGATTGGGGGCGTGTTATTAAGAATTATAATCCATGCATGAAACTCCTATATTCCTCATGTGGGACTCAATGTTGGGAATCACGTGTGACATCACTGGTCATGCATGAACCCTGTATCCATGCAATTGGTATATGAGTCTCCCATCCTGACCACTTAGGGAATTTTTTTCATTTAATTTTAACAAAAAATATAAATATTTATAAGAATGAAGTCCAACAATCTAGGTTTAAGCATAAAGATATCATATATCCTTTCATTAAAGAAAATGTGATGGAATGTTATTTAAAGCATTATTTTTTAGAAAAAAGAAAAAATTGAAGATATATTGACCAAATCATTACCAAAGGATATATTATTTTATATGAGGATGAAACCCCATGTTTACCCTTCCCCTTTCAGTCAAAAGGTATGAACGTAGGTCACCCACAATCCTTTTAATTATGTTGTCAAGGATGGAGAGAAAAATGTCAATAATGTTTAATTCTTTCTTGTAAAAGGGGGATAAGTATTCAAAAGGGAGTTTACACATCTTGGTTATCCACTATTGGGGTTATTGATAAAATGGTGAGTTTTTATGATGAGTTGAAAAATATTATAAAGAAAAATTCATTGAATAACTTTTATAAAATTTCCTTATCATCAAGAAGAAAAATTATTTAAAAAACACTAAATTATCCTATGGTGTGGTGTCAAGATGCATATAACTTGAGATAATATGGGATTAAATGATTTCAAAGTGAGTATACTAAAATAAGTTATGAGTTTTAGTAGCTTGATAAAGAGTTGAAAAAGTATGGAAAAAAATCCAAAGGGGGAGATAAAAGATCCCTATGGATCAGTGGAATTATCCGAAACTTGTTGTTTATTATATTGTCTATAAAATAGGTTATTGAGGTATTTTTTGAGGATATTTAAAGTGTTTGATAATATAATTGAAAGGTATGAAGTGATTCTAGAATTAAATGAATAATTATGGAATTTTTTAGTTTAATAAAAAAACAATAAATGTATTATATTCATAATTATGATTCTAGTGGGTGCATAATAATAGTCAATCATCTACGTAACCATAAGTATATGATTCATAAACATGAGTTATATCATGTGTATACAAGAAATCCATATTTGTAAGCATTAAATTTCTTAGTAAGAATGAATCCTATATTCATAAGTATGAAATGGGCACTACATAAACACAAATATTTTATGTGTAGGTATCATCCAAACACTATAAGAATGACTATATAAACATCATCTGACACTTGAATAAAAATCTTGTAATGTTGTGTAAGAATAAATATGTTTGGGTAAAAATAATTCCATCTATTTAAGTATATAAACTTAGATAATTTTTGAGGTGCATGTAGATTGAAAATTTGAGTATTCTATAATTTTAATATCTGAAGAAATTAAACCCAATGATGCTAGAGCCAATCTTCAATGATAAAAAAATCACATTTAAAATGTGATTCAAGAAATATAAAAAATATGTGATCCCAAAATCATGAATAATGGACTTATCAACATGTAAAACCATATAAGATAGATCCAATGAATTTAAAATGAATTTATTATATTTTCAAGAATAATTTATATGTTTTAATGGGATGATGTTTTGTTGTTCTTCAGTTTATAAATCACATGATAATTAAAATATTATTCAAGATGAGTTCTTTATGAGGTTTAAGTACTTTTTTATCCGAGTGCACTCAAGAAGTTGAGTTGTGATACAATGTTTTATATGTATTCATACATGAAGAAATAAAATTAATTTCTATTTTTTTTGTAGTTTGAATGAGTTTTTTCCTTGATAAGGTCTATTTTGAAGTTCAAATTTAATAGTTAGATAATATGAAGTGTATAAGGGTAATTTGGTTACTCATGTAGAGAAACTATCTACATTGGAGATATTATGAGAAAATTACAAAAAAAATCGGGGTTTCCAAAAGTGTATATTTTATTATCACTATTTTTAATGGTAGGATAAAATTCTTCATAGTTTTCTATATAAGGATACTGGTTTCAATGGAAACAATTTAATGTTCTTAAATTTTATTTTTTTTGGTTGAAACTAAATATATAGAATTTCAAGGTAGATAAAAATTTTAAATCTATAAAAAAATAAAAGATTAGTCATGATGTTATGTATATTGGTGTTTGAGACTAAGTACGAGAAGAAGAAGAAGAATCATTTTATGTTGAGGCTAAGTGTAAAGTGAGAAATCTATTTTAACTGAGCTTATATAATTGAAAATAGGAATTATTAAGGATATAAAAAAGTGGATTTTAATATTTAAAGATCTATTTTTATCTATTTATAGTGAAAAGTTTTATGAGAAGAAGAAGATACTGATCCATAAAGAGTTTTACATACAGCTAGTAGAGTAGTCTAATTTATTCAGTGTTTATTCACCAAGTACATTTTTAACTGACTGTTTCTTGAAGAAAGTAATTTTTGCTTACCAATATCATATTTCTATCTTTAATGAGAGGATTTATCATTTGTTTTTGAAGAAGCCTAAACTCAAAGGAATATATATATCTTATCTGGTGGTGTTCTATATTATATTTTATCATCAAGAGATAGTAGACCTACGATAGGTAGTGTTTTGTGCTAGAAAGCATGGGTTTAGGATAAAAACTGATCCAAACAATTGCATTGATAATAATATATTAGTGGAAATTTTTTAACAAGGGATAAAAACCCACTACAACAAGGAGTGGGCTCAAACATTATGGTCGAATCATATAAAAACTACTATGTTATTTTTTATTCTTTTCTTTCATTTCATTCAGGTGAGTCTTAGTTTGATCCACTTGAGAGGTTCATGTTCTAAAAAACTATAGGAGTTTATTTCTAAGAAAGAAATTTTAAAATTATGCTACACTGATTCACCCCTCTTATTGTATCATTGAGACTTTAAATATACAATATGTATTCCCTATTAATGTATTCATAGAATATATATATTAAAATTATTAAAACTAATTTTAAAAAATATTAAATAAAGGATATAATCTATGCATTCCTCAGTGGTAATTTCTTGTACAATTCTAGATGGACAAAGTAAAACATTTCCAACACTCTATCCAATTGCAAAAACCTTATTAGTAGGGAACAATACTATAGATGATGCATCTATAATATCATGTATAAGTACCCTAGGAAGATCCATATCTATTAACTAATGATGCAAGTTATCCCCAATATAATGTGTGATCCTATTTTCTATAATATAATATTGTATATCCTCAACATATAACCCACATTTTATGAGAAACTATGTAGGAGGAGGTGGAGGAGTGGGATATGTAGGTGGAGGTGGAAGAGTAAAATATATAGGCTGAAACTATCACTACATGTATGAAAACATCAATTATACAAATGATTTAATACTATTCTCCATAATCTCATTTATCAATCAAAATTTAGCTTCTAAAAATTCTAATTTTCCCTTATAAACATCCTCCCTTGAAGAATTAGGAGGATTTTCAATTTTTTTGATAGATACACTCACCTCACATCCTTATACATGACTTGCGTGTTCATCCTTTCACAATGTAGTAACTAAATTATCCTTCCTACCCTTAGGTATGAAGGCCCCCCATGTGCTCTTCTCCTAAATGGATTTATATATATAATATTTTGAAAAATTTATTATTGTTACAAAATATAGAGTTTAGAAATAACTTAAATCACTTATTACAATCTTCTCAGCTACATCCTTAGATTCTTCTATAAGATATTTAACATTTCCATCATTCAAACCCTTTTTATATTTTTTATTTCCTATTGGGGAGGGGGGATATCTGTAGAGCCTAAAGACTCAACTCTCAATTTTTAAAGCTTCTTATCTATCATTTTTTCTTCAAGTAATGGATCCCCTCTACAAGATAAAGTATGATGGTATACATTCTTTTCTTGTATCTCCTGATGAGATATCCTCAGTTCCTATTAATTAAGGACAAATAAATCATTAATATGATCATTTTTAGCGATTATACAAAAAATATCTTCAAATGATTGACATTTCACTTACCAAAAATGATTCATATTTTATACTTTTAACAAAATTACTCCATATATATTCATGAAAAAACTTATAAAGTTGAAATGGATTTTCAATTTTTATTTCACCAAAAATAATATATGAATTTAGTTTTGACTTTAAATCAATCCATCTCTATATAATAAAAAATAAACATCTCCTCTTGATTTATTTAGTGTCAAGTAAATAATGTATTATGAAAATTATAAGAAAAAATAACTTATATTATTAAAAACATTTTAATATAAATAAAATGATAATAATTGATATTATCAAAATGGTCTCACATAGTCGAGCTAGTATCATTTGGTAAAAAATTCTATTATCAAAAATATTTTTTTTTCAATATTTCATTTCCACAAAACTCCAAAATTACATTGAATTTAGACATATAGTATTACCATTACCATCAAACTTTATAGGTGTTCTATTCTACTTTTTATGATAAAGTGATAATTTAGGTAAATGTGTGCTTTATTTTATAACCCAAGAATAATTAAGAGACACCTATAAAGAGTAGTGAGGAGGTTACTCTACATAAGTATATAGATGGTCCTCCATAGATAATCGATATGACTCAGTTGTTTGATATGAAATGTTTCCATAAATAAAATAAATAATCTTCAGTAAAAAATGATACAAACCCAAATATTGTCATATAAAATTGAATAAAAATTCCAAAATTTTAAAAACAAAACAAAACAAAACACATTTTTATCACATTCATTAAATTAGCTAATTAATGTAATGTTATAATATTTTCCAGACCATTAATTTTCAAATTTCATGTTTTGGAGTCATCGAGAGGAGATTAAAGGGAGATAGGTTTTGTTGGATCTACAATTTTCTCAAGTATAGGTAGATCATGGTATGGCTCCTAGCATTGAGATGTGATGGGATGACTATAATAGAGGGTGATTTTATAAGTGATGAGTTTTGGTGTGAACGAATGTGTTGTAGTGTGAGGTGTTGTAGAGACCTGAATCCTGACATACATGGACATTAAATTATATTTGCGGAATACTTAGTACATAACAAAAACACACACACAAGGATCATAATAGTTTAGTGTCTTTGGAAACTCGGAATATAATCTTCTAATCCTGGTGAAAGATCTTCAACATCTCCCATAAATATCTTATATTTTTTTTATACCTAAAACCTTTCTTTATATCCTGGGGAAAATAAAACATAAAAGGGTGAGCTCAAACGCTCAGTAAGGGTAAACAAAAGAAATATAAATCACATCAAGCACATAACTTTTGGAAATCTTAACCTGCAAAAGAGATCATAATATCTTAACATGGAATAAATCATAGAAGTGAAAATGATATCCCCATAATCATAACATAAAACTTGAAACTATGTGGCATGCACACGTAATCATGGAAAACCATTTCTTGTTAGTCATGACTCATTGCCAAGACTATCTTAGTGGACAAAGTCCCTTTCTGAACCGAGTCACCCTCGTTCCAGTCCTGTTTCACTGAACCGGTATAACCTACCGTTCCAGCCATGTCTATCTCATGAGATATAAAATCTTTACCCAATGTATTGGAGGGAGATATAGGTCCCACCCATCTTATAATGAATCCTTTCTTATGTGTGCCACATAATCATAAATCATACATCATCGCATAACACATGTAACAAAAATGGGATTCTTGAAACATCATGACATCATAAAACAAATCATATAAGGTAAATGATTTCATAAAAATAATTCCCTCAAAACATAATCAAATCAATGTAATAATAGGGGTAAAAACAGAACCCTATATTATCTTAGATGGAAAATAATTTTGATAAAACATTTGAACTCCATTCTTGAGGAAAATATCCTTTCTACTTCAAAAACATTTTTCCTTTCTTAACATGTCATATGACTTTAAACTAAAAGAGGTTGATTAAAAATAAACTTGAAAACTTGTAAAGGAAGCTTCTTGGAAATAATGTTTTAAAAATCCATTCTTGCCGTATAAGTTAAAAAAAACATTCTTCTCATACTTTTGTCGGAAAAGTCAAAAAGTACCTCATACTAAAAATGACAAAAGATTCCTTTCTTATCCTTTACTAAAAAAACTCACCGAAGGGTAAAAATGGATTTAAAAAATTGTAGGCGGATTGAAATAATATCACATATTTATGAAACATGGATGTGGATGATAAAATACACCCCAGTAAATACCAAAGTATAAACAATCTCAGATAAAAATGAGATTGTGATATTTTCCATTACCTTAGGTCCGACTTGCTTTATAAGTGTCCGAACCTCCTCTATAATGATTTAAATCATGTTATTGACTTATTAAAGAATCATATTCATTGTTATTATATCATATATGGTCCACTTATGACTTTATATTACCCGTTCTTTTGTAAATTCATGTTAAAGAGCGTTTTGGGTAAAATTGTTTCATTTGTCGTCCGTGTTTTGACTTGTAATTATTAATATGATTACTTAGATCATGATTACTTAATTCCAGAACATAAAAAAATGATTTATATATATATATTCAGGATATAAATATATATAATAAATCATTAAATGGAAAGAAATACACCGTTCATGGAGACGGTAGTCCGTACGTACGCATGAACGCTGTTTTCGTTTCCTTATTGAATTGAATGGAATTAAGTAGATGACATACATATAAATATAAATAAATCCAGTATCATTATTATGTCATATATTTAATTAGTACTTATTATATATACTTTATAATCATTCATGAATGGTTAATCATTGAGAATGAATCTCATCGCGTCGTGGAGACGGTAGTCCGTACGTACGCACGAGCGATGATATCATTTCCATGGTCGTGGAATTGTGTTGAAGTGTATATATACTATTTCAGTATCAATATAACTTTATAATAATCATATATAGTTACTCATTACACCATTATACCCATCCAATAAAGGTGGTGGCAGAAAATAGATTACACCACGGCGTGGAGACGGTATTCCGTACGTACGCACGCACGGTGATTTCCTTTTTCCATAGGATGGATAGAAGGTTAATTAGAGTTGTTTCATATTTATAATAACATATCAGTATATAATAAATACTTATGTTATTACTTTATCATGAAACAACTAAAGGAGAAGAAGTTGAAGAAGAAAGAAATTGAAAAAGATCGGTAATGGATATTACCTCTTTTTGACGCGCCTTCACTTAACCTTCACTTAAAGAACTAAGGATGGTCTTTGAAGAAGACCAAGACCTCTAGGATGATACTAGGGAAGTGGAGAAGAGATTTTGTCAGGGTTTGGACGAGCTTTAGTGCTCAAATTGGTGTGAGGAGGAGGGGGAGGAGGTGCCCTTTTATAAGAGAGGAGAGGGGCACCTTAGGAATATCTCAAAATATTATTTTATATTAAAGTCAAAATTGGTTGATAATGGTTCCAAATGGTCTTATTTCGAAGATAAAGTGGGGATGGGTCGAAATCCTCTCATCCAATAGTATTTAGACAAGTTTAGGCTATTATTTTAACCTTATCAATTAGATTTAACTCTAAGTTAAATAATTTAACTTTTACCGTGACTTTTTGTTTTCTTACACTATATGGTTAATAAACTTACTATATGAAGCCAAACGAACCCCAAGTTGTTTATTATTAATATATATATCCTTATCTAAGTCATTTGGCTGAACCTTAGATTTTTAGGAATTAAATAACAATTAATAATATAATATTTATTTTAAAAACTAATTTTTGTCAATTTTGACACTATTTGGTATATGATTTTTATGAAATTTCTAACAGAATGATAAGTTCTAAAAAAGTTACTTAAATCAACAATAACATGTAATATTAACCTAGAAAATTAGTGTGAGTCATAAAAACTCTCAAATTACATTTATTTGGGCAGTTATAACATCAATTATGTTAATATTTTCTTAAAAAGGTAATTACTGTATCATCGTTTTGTCATATATAAATTAAATTATTTAAAGTATAAAAATTACAAATAAAATAGAATTATGTAGGAAATCGTTTTAGCTTTCTAATTAATATTTATAGTCGAAATTATATTATGTATAACCCTATATTAAAAATGTTTTAGTAAATAAACTTTGATTTTAACTCTTTTAACTCTTCTTTGAATTAAATAATAATAAATGTCCTAATCTAATCCAAGTGGGCCTAAATGATAATATTTTACACTTAAGGTTGTTTTTGGTCGAGATACACTTGTCCAATAGGATTAGGACTTGTGTTAGGGTAATATTAATATCATTTTTACCCTTAATTACCCTATTTTCTTTTAACCGTGGTAAATAAAAGTAAAAAGTTACTATTCACAAAAATTATTTTCATCTCATTGAACCACATTTTACTTACTGACATCAACCGTGTCTCTCGGATTTTTGAAATTCAATTCACAGAAGCGGTAAAATTAAGATTTATGAAAAAATTAATTTTTTTAACTACCACTTAGTAGTTTCACTATTCATCAAAAATTGAAGTTTTTCAGAAAAATGCCAAAATTTCACCCTAAGATATAATTGATATTCCGAATTCAAAAATTATTTCTATTTTACAAAATTCCCAACATATAAGTTGCATTAATTAATTTTATAATTAATTTCCGCTGTCACAACAAATAGCGTGTTTTTAAGAGATAATAACTATCAAAAGATTAACACTTGTTTATGTCTGGTGTAAATGTGAAATTAAATCCAATGACCAAAATTGTATTTAATTGTAAAAATATATTCTAAATATACTTTAAAACCACTCAAATTAATAATTTATCACTATTAATTATTTCGATTAAAAATGTTGTTTTTAATTAAAATTTAGTAATTTTCACTATTCATCAGAATATGAAAGTTATCCGAAAAGTACCAAAATTTTACCCTAAGATAATTTCGATATTACGAATCCAAAAATAAAGTCTATTTTGAAAAATAGAATTTACAATATTTCAAAAAGTGGTTATTACTATTCATAACGGCTAGTTTTAATAATATTTTAATAGCATATTGTTGTTTAGTGAAACTCGGTATTGCATACTACACACGCTATCGAGGAAGGTCGCGATTGCGTGTAATACAAGGCAAGTCAAGGATGCGTGTTGTGCAATCTCCTTTTGGTGTAGCGTACAACAGAAGACATTAATGAAATTAAAAAGAATATTTTTCATAAAATCTTGGGCTGTTACATTCTACCCCCCTTTAAAATGAATTTCGCCCTCGAAATTCGTCGGGGTTATAAATGGTTTACTATTCGAAAGTTTCTTTAATAGAAACCCACATCGTAAAAAGGAATACCAAAACCAATCTTTAAAAACGAAAGTATAAAACGTAACGGTTACCCAAATAAACTAATCACTGGGTTTCCACATAGGTGAAAATATGGATATGGAAGAAAAATCTAACCATCATGTTCTGATGAAGAGTGGTTGAGAACATGGCTATGGAAAATCCAACAAGCACAAATCCATAAATTTGTGACAATCTAAGGTACCATCTGATTAATCGGATATAAGGGCACTAGGAAAACATTTTTGGTTTTCAAGATCATTTCCCTAAAGTTCAAAATTTGAATTAGAATAAATACTTACTTTATTTTGGTACAATCTCACTGTTGTTCGTGCCTTGAACAATTTCCACTTCATCTCTTAAATAAATGAAGTTGAATTTTTTATTCGTGAAGTGTTAGCAGATCATGTGATAGAATGATGAGTCATTCCATCTGTCTCAAACAAAAGGTTAGCAAAAGTTATATACACAAGTCGATCTATAGTGAGATTAATCATATATGGTTCCTAAAATGGACTTATACTTCATATATCATACTGCTTAGTATAATAAAACTAGTTTCTACTAAACAGGGACTTCCTGTAGGCCAGTGGTAGGCGATAAAGGCCAGTCGCACTTCGGTTGTGGGTTCGATTCCTACAGCCTTGTCCGACGCGATGGGCTGTTGCCTGTCCTGCAGGTTGTCCTTTTTCTAAAACTATATTACTATAATATCGAAAAAATTTCTATCCTTAAACAATACTAACTTATGTCCAACATAATCCATTCCAATCTTTAGGCTTATCCATAATACTACAGTCCACTCTCATAACATAGTGAAAACGATTACCAGAGATTTAATACCATCGTTGATCCCCATATATCATAAGATATATCTTGTTGGTCACATTCCAAACATTCAAAGGCCTTAATCATGTACTCTCTTGAATACCTATTGAACCTTAGTGAAAACATGAATGCAGTTAAAAGTTAACACCTTCCACATACCAAAATCCTCAAAATTCTATATACTCAAACCATGATATCACTTAGTCCTTATATCAATCATGAGCTCATGAATACTGTTAAACATTTCATTTTCTCATTTCCCCTTCATTATGCGCATATCATCTTATTTCCAAAAATATCTCAATCACTTTGAATACCATATTAGACCAACACATAAATATTCCAATACTTTATGATACCACATTATTTTTAATCCCATTAAATAAACACTTAATCATTCCACCACATCATTGTCATATTCAACATCACCAATAGTGATCGCATGTGACTTCCCTTTGTCCTTTTCCTTCAGTGGTTGCTCATATTGATCATCACTAACCCTTGGATTAGGGCATTTATTATCATAATTCCCCATTTCCTTGCACTTGAAGCATTGAAGTGTTGGTGGTGCGTTCTCTACAGTCTTTGCTTTATTCACATCATTAGAAACCCTTTTTCCATTACTTCAACACTCAGCTGCTCGATGACCTTCTTTTCCACACTTAAAACATTTTCTAGTCCCTTTAAGACAATCTCCACCATGCTTCTTTCCACACTTTGTGCACAAGGAAACATTCATCTTCTTTTCACCATTATTCTGAGATTTCTCCTTGAACTCCATCTTTCGTTTCTTGTCAAAACCATGAGATGGATATGTAACACCAACTTCCATTTCTACCTTGATAGCACAACGCACAATTTCTTCATAGCTACTGAATGCTCTTATAGCTAATGCCCTTCGAAGACTTGGTTTTAAG
The DNA here is from genome assembly GCA_963277665.1 of Viscum album. Classification (NCBI taxonomy): domain Eukaryota; kingdom Viridiplantae; phylum Streptophyta; class Magnoliopsida; order Santalales; family Viscaceae; genus Viscum; species Viscum album. The sequence continues at coordinate 283,528,610 of OY728142.1, forward strand.
CCACTGAAAAATTGATCAACTTTACTTTCAGGTTGGATGATAATGCCAGATGCATACCTTGCAAGTCTTGTAAAATTCGCTTCGTATATACCAACAGATTCATCATCCTTTTGATTTATCTCAAGAAACTCTTTTTCCATCTTTGTTCGAAGAATACGAGGTAAGTACTTATTGAAAAATAAGTTCTTGAACTCGTCCCATTCCATGGACTCAATTTCATCTCTTTGCCTCGTATTCTTGATAAGATTCCACCATTGATCAGCTTCAACTTCCAAAGATATACTGCTAAGATGACTTTATCATGTTCAGAACATTGAAGAACTGAAAATATATTTTCAGTGGTACTGATCCATTGTTCAGCAACAAGTGGATCGGAAGTCCCACTGAAAGAAGGTGGACGTTGCCTCATGAAGGACTCAATAGAATATTGTTCCCTTCTCTGCTCATTTGGAAGTCCAGAATGAATCATAGCTTGTGTAAGTATAGCAATAAGATTTTTCACTCCATCTCCCATAACATTTGTTTGTTCAGGAGGACAATCATTGCATTGTCCATTGCATTGATCAACACAGCTCCTTTGGGTTCCAGCCATCGTCTAAAACCCAAAAAGAATAGTGTGAGAGGCAAAAATCATGCTAGGGAAAACAACATAATAATGGGGGAGTACCTTCAATATCTAATATCTTAGGTTTAATTCTATGATCGTTAGTGTAGTTCTAGTACTATAACCTATACGTATACTTAACCTTAGGGACATCCCTAGACATACCTTAGAAATATCTCTAGGGATCTCACTAACGTTTTCGCATCCTAGTTTCCAAAGGTTGACTAAACCTTTCCTCTGATACCAATTGTAGATACCCGAAGCCTCACGTACATGGACATTACATTATATTTGCGGAATATTTAGTACATAACAAAAACACACACACAAGGATCGTAATAGTTTAGTGTCTTTGGAAACTCGGAATATAATCTTCTAATCCTGGTGAAAGATCTTCAACATCTCCCATAAAGATCTTATCTTTTTTTTATACCTAAAACCTTTCTTTATATCCTGGGGAAAAGAAAACATAAAAGGGTGAGCTCAAACGCTCAGTAAGGGTAAACAAAAGAAATATAAATCACATCAAGCACATAAATTTTGGAAATCTTAACCTGCAAAAGAGATCATAATATCTTAACATGGAATAAATCATAGAAGTGAAAATGAGATCCCCATAATCATAACATAAAACTTTAAACTTTGTGGCATGCACACGTAATCATGGAAAATCATTTCTTGTTAGTCATGACTCATTGCAAAGACTATCTTAGTGGACAAAGTCCCTTTCTGAACCGAGTCACCCTCGTTCTAGTCCTGTTTCACTGAACCGGTATAACCTACTGTTCCAGCCATGTCTATCTCATGAGATATAAAATCTTTACCCAATGCATTGGAGGGAGATATAGGTCCCACCCATCTTATAATGAATCCTTTCTTATGTGTGCCACATAATCATAAATCATACATCATCGCATAACACATGTAACAAAAATGGGATTCTTGAAACATCATGACATCATAAAAAAAATCATATAAGGTAAATGATTTCATAAAAATAATTCCCTCACAACATAATCAAATCAATGTAATAATAGGGGTAAAAACAGAACCCTATATTATCTTAGATGGAAAATAATTTTGATAAAACATTTGAACTCCATTCTTGAGGAAAATATCCTTTCTACTTCAAAAACATTTTTCCTTTCTTAACATGTCATACGACTTTAAACTAAAAGAGGTTGATTAAAAATAAACTTGAAAACTTGTAAAGGAAGCTTCATGGAAATAATGTTTTAAAAATCCATTCTTGCCGTATAAGTTAAAAAAAACATTCTTCTCATACTTTTGTCAGAAAAGTCAAAAAGTACCTCATACTAAAAATGACAAAAGATTCCTTTCTTATCCTTTACTAAAAAAACTCACCGAAGGGTAAAAATGGATTTAAACAATTGTAGGCGGATTGAAATAATATCACATATTTATGAAACATGGATGTGGATGATAAAATACACCCCAGTAAATACCAAAGTATAAACAATCTCAGATAAAAATGAGATTGTGATATTTTCCCTTACCTTAGGTCCGACTTGCTTTATAAGTGTCCGAACCTCCTATATAATGATTTAAATCATGTTATTGACTTATTAAAGAATCATATTCATTGTTATTATATCATATATGGTCCACTTATGACTTTATATTACCCGTTCTTTTGTAAATTCATGTTAGAGAGCGTTTTGGGTAAAATTGTTTCATTTGTCGTCCGTGTTTTGACTTGTAATTATTCATATGATTACTTAGATCATGATTACTTAATTCCAGAACATAAAAAAATGATATATATATATATATATATATATATATATATTCAGGATATACATATATATAATAAATCATTAAATGGAAAGAAATACACCGTTCATGGAGACGGTAGTCCGTACGTACGCATGAACGCTGTTTTCGTTTCCTTATTGAATTGAATGGAATTAAGTAGATGATATAAATATAAATATAAATAAATCCAGTATCATTATTATGTCATATATTTCATTAGTACTTATTATATATACTTTATAATCATTCATGAATGGTTAATCATTGATAATTAATCTCATCGCGTCGTGGAGACGGTAGTCCGTACGTACGCACGAGCGATGATATCGTTTCCATGGTCGTGGAATTGTGTTGAAGTGTATGTATACTATTTCAGTATCAATATAACTTTATAATAATCATATATAGTTACTCATTACACCATTATACCCATCCAATAAAGGTGGTGGCGGAAAATAGATTACACCACGGCGTGGAGACGGTATTCTGTACGTACGCACGCGCGGTGATTTCCTTTTTCCGTAGGATGGATAGAAGGTAAATTAGAGTTGTTTAATATTTATAATAACATATCAGTATATAAGAAATACTGATGTTATTACTTTATCATGAAACAACTAAATTAGAAGAAGTTTAAGAAGAAAGAAATTGAAAAAGATCGGTAATGGATATTACCTCTTTTTGACGCGCCTTCACTTAACCTCCACTTAAAGAACTAAGGATGGTCTTTGAAGAAGACCAAGACCTCTAGGATGATACTAGGGAAGTGGAGAAGATATTTTTTCCAGGGTTGTACGAGCTTGAGTGCTCAAATTGGTGTGAGGAGGAGGGGGAGGAGGTGCCCTTTTATAAGGGAGGAGAGGGGCACCTTAGGAATATCTCAAAATATTATTTTATATTAAAGTCAAAATCGGTTTATAATGGTTCAAAATGGTCTTATTTCGAAGATAAGTGGGGATGGGTCGAAATCCTTTCATCCAATAGGATTTAGACAAGTTTAGGTTATTATTTTAACCTTATCAATTAGATTTAACTCTAAGTTAAATAATTTAACTTTTACCGTGTCTTTTTGTTTTCTTACACTATATGGTTAATAAACTTACTATATGAAGCCAAAAGAACCCCAAGTTGTTTATTATTAATATATATATCCTTATCTAAGTCATTTGGCCGAACCTTAGATTTTTAGGAATTAAATAACAATTAATAATATAATATTTGTTTTAAAAACTAATTTATGTCAATTTTGACACTATTTGGTACATGTTTTTTATGAAATTTATAAAAGAATGATAAGTTAGAACCAAGTTACTTAAATCAACAAAAACATGTCATATTAACCTAGAAAATTAGTTTAAGTCATAAAAAGTCTCAAATTACATTTATTTGGGCATTTATAACATCAATTATGTTAATATTTTCTTAAAAAGGTAATTACCGTATCATCGTTGTGTCATATATAAATTAAATTATTTAAAGTATAAAAATTACAAATAAAATATTATTATGTAGGAAATAGTTTTATCTTTCTAATGAATATTTATAGTCGAAATTATATTATTTATAACCCTATATTAAAAATGTTTTAGTAAATAAACTTTGATTTTAACTCTTTTAACTTTTCTTTGAATTAAATAATAATAAATGTCCTAATCTAATCCAAGTGGGCCTAAATAATAATATTTTACACTTAAGGTTGTTTTTGGTTGAGATACACTTATCCAATAGTATTAGGACATGTTTTAGGGTAATATTAATATCATTTTTACCCTTAATTACCCTATTTTCTTTTAACCGTGGTAAATAAAAGTAAAAAGTTACTATTCACCAAAAATTATTTTCATCTCATTGAACCACATTTTACTTACTGACATCAACCGTGTCTCTCGGATTTTTGAAATTCAATTCACAGAAGCGGTAAAATTAAGATTTATAAAAAAATTAATTTTTTTAACTACCACTTAGTAGTTTCACTATTCATCAAAAATTGAAGTTTTTCAGAAAAATGCCAAAATTTCACCCTAAGCTATAATTGATATTCCGAATTCAAAAATGATTTCTATTTTAAAAAATTCCCGACATATAAGTTGCATTAATTAATTTTATAATTAATTTCCGCTGTCACAACAAATAGCGTGTTTTTAAGAGATAATAACTATCAAAAGATTAACACTTGTTTATGTCTGGTGTAAATGTGAAATTACATCCAATGACCAAAATTGTATTTAATTGTAAAAATATATTCTAAATATACTTTAAAACCACTCAAATTAATAATTTATCACTATTAATTATTTCGATTAAAAATGTTGTTTTTAATTAAAATTTAGTAATTTTCACTATTCATCAGAATATGAAAGTTATTCGAAAAGTACCAAAATTTCACCCTAAGCTAATTTAGATATTACAAATCCAAAAATAAAGTCCATTTTGAAAAATATAATTTACAAAATTTCAAAAAGTGGTTATTACTATTCATAAGGGCTAGTTTTAATAATATTTTAATAGCATATTGTTGTTTAGTGAAACTCGGTATTGCGTACTACACACGCTATCGAGGAAGGTCGCGATTGCGTGTAATACAAGGCAAGTCAAGGATGCGTGTTGTGCATGATCCTTTTGGTGTAGCGTACAACACAAGACATTAATGAAATTAAAAAAATATTTTTCGTAAAATCTTGGGCTGTTACAGGTGTCCTAGGATATTGAAGGATTTTCTATGAAAGGGGATTCATATAGATACTTGGGTTATCATAAAATGAATACATGAATAATTAATTTAGGGGTTCTACCAGGTGGTTGGTCATGGTGCACCCATATTTTTCACAATGTGAGATCTTAGAGGCCTAGTTTTAGTGATTTTATTTCAAGTGACGTCACACCATGGTGTTAGGGATAAAAAAATGACCCTTATTCAGTCATATCAGATCTATAATGCCTATAAATTTTAAGAGGGAAAGATATGAGGAGATTCATAATGCAATTTCTAAGGATTCTATGAGATTTCACCATTGAGATGTGGTCATGGCCTATCTTTCCATGAGATGATGTTTTTTAGTATTAATAAAAATTTGTAATTCTCTTTGAAGTCTATTATTTTACCTTGATTTTTTGAACCTTAGGAAACCATAGGTGCAACCCCAGAGGCTCTTAAACTCCCATAAATTGGTGTTGATCCATGGATTTAAGAGACCTATCGGTGGTGATCCCAAGTGAGTTATTATTCCTTTATTATTGGTTATATACCTATTATACCATATTGGGAAGTCTATGAAATATTTTTATAGATTTTAGGTTGAGATATTGATGGATATTTATATTCTCCAAGATGATATAGGTTTCCATTGTGCGGGTTGGTCTTATGGTCATCTCCCTCCCCTTGATTCTTACACAACAACTTTTAAAGATTCGATTAAGGTAGGGGATTCAATAAACATCTTTATTTATGTTTGAATTTTGGTTGTTTCATGATTTTGATCACTTCGGGTAGATGATAAGGATTTATTTAAATATAATAATTAATTAAATCAAGAAAGGAATAAATGGTTATGGGTGTTTCACATGTGTTTACTTATTTTCATAATATTTCTTATGAGATTGGTGCTTATTTGTTGATGTTGTTAAAAATTATTTATACTTCTATGATTTTTTTCTATTTCTATGAATTTATTGTTGAAATAACCTTTTATAAAATATTAATAATGGTAAGACATTAAATAAATTGGTTGTGTGGGATCTGATATTAAAGTGGCATTTCTTGTGAAAAAGGGATGTGTGGAAGTGTTTGGATGCTGGAATTAGGTGTTTATTATTTTTTATTGTCTTACTATAATATTGTAACTTATATGGATTTAGTGGGTGATAATGTTTTTTAAAATTTCTACTTGATTTGATATAGGATGTGTTATGTATAAAGTTTGTTTCTTCCTTGGAATGTATGGTAATATGATAGGTGTTTATTGATGTGAAACAATGATATAATTAATTATGGGAAAATAGTAATTGGCTATTGATGTAGAAGAAATGAATGAGATGTTGTGTGTGAAATATATGTGTTTCCTGATTATTGTGGTGGATGATGGTATGAGGTGTGCATGGGTTTATGATGTGGATGTTTTTGTGATATGGATTGTTTGGTATTTTCTCATTAGTAATGAAATATGTTTATAAATGGAATAACTGGTAAAGGGTATGGATGAAAATGAATGAAAAATATATTTAAATGAATTATTAATGATTGAAAAGAATGGGTAATGAATGGATTAAACATGGGTGATGTTGTAGAATGGTTTTTCATTAAATATGGAGTTGAATATCATAATGAATAAAAAATATTTGGTAAATGGTAAATTATTAAATGGTTAATTTATGTGTTCAAATAGGAATAAGGATTTACATTTTATAGTTTTCTTGTTTGTAAAGTGGGTTGGGTTTTTGTGGTATATATTTGGTAGTGATGGTATCATGGGATAATGATGGTGTGGTGGTTGTGACAGTGTGGCAATGCTGTTTTGGTGTGAAAACATTAGGTTAGTATTGTGTGTGTTTGTACTATGATTGTATTTTATTGTGATTTTTATATACTCACCCAATTAATATCACCTTAGTAACACCCAAATAATTTTGTATTTGGGTATTTTCCCCAATATATAGGTTGGCGAGGGAATGAATGGATAATTACTCCTTCTTACCCACTATCTCCTCTGGATGTGATATGGCTGTTATAACTAGAGGTTGAAAATGTGATTGATGTGATGATTGTGGGATGGTGACGTGGTATATATAATAGGGGTCATGCATAGTAATAAGATGGAATTAAGTTGATATAATTCATAATCATGATACTTTACTATTATAGAAATGTGATTTATGGTTGAGATGTGGATATGTGATTGTGGTTGTGGATTGGTTCCAACGAGTTCATTAGGCCCAGTTTGGGTTGGGGTAGTTATAAATACTGTCTAACCCACATCATATGTGACTTGATATATGTTATGTAGATATAGTTATGATGACATAGAATGGATAAGAGTTCCATAATGTCTTATGTTGGGGTGTGAGTGAAAAACCAACGAGGAAGTGGTGTATAATACCCTATTTATATATTATCTTATTATTATGTTATCATAATTAGATGCAATATTGGGTGAGAAATCCTTGGTGATGTTAGGTGATATTTGGCATGATATGTTCTTTTAAATTATTCCATTTATTCACTGAATCATTAGTATGCTTCTTCCAAATTTTCATGAGTGGTCTTGAGGAGGATTATAATAAGTATACATGTATTATCAACCCTATCTATATAAAATATTTTTTAAGTTTTCAGGGATATTTATGAAACCAAAATGGGTATTATTAGCTTAGATTTTGGAGTTATGGTTATATCTACTTCTTAGGAGTTTATCTTTGTATTTTTTATCTAGGGTAACTTTGTATTGTATTATATATTCATGAATTATGGGATTATTGTAGATCTTGTTTTATTTTATATTATAAAATATATTAGTAGATTTATTATTATCTTCCTAAGATATATAAGGGAATTTCATACCATTTTCCTATTTTAAAACCCTAGTGCTAGTTTCCAACCTTGGGCCTATTAGAAGCAATCCTTCGTGGTCACTCCCACCTTCACTGTAGGCCCTAAAGGGATTCCTAGTGGGGAAGAGTCATGATGAAGTGGAATTATAGATATAGATAAGATTTAGGATGGATCTTTGAGTTATAAATTTGTAAGGATTTCATAATAATGGTAGTGAAACTATATCATTCAAAATTAGTGTGTGATATAGAAAATTATATTGTATATGAAACAAGATATTATGTCCCCCTTTGATCTAACATATATACTTTAAGCTCACTAAATTACCTAAGTGACATGATTCTTATTGTAGGGTAGATACCTAGGTGAGTTTCATATATTGTGATTGGTTTCAATTGTATTTTAATTGGGGTGATATTGGGGGAAATTAAAATGAATTGAATTAAGTGAAACTTAAATAAATTTCATGCTATCAGGATTAAGAGTTTATTTTATTGTTTGCAAAGATACTAGATAGTAATCACTAGCATATAGTTCAGGTTGGGGTGGTACAAATGGATGTTCTGGTTGACCTTTATAAAATTTATCTAGTTTGGGAGGATGAGTCTCAGTTGAAGTTATTGTGTGAGTATTAGTGTTATGGGTTAGAAATGTATGAGGTAGTGTATTTGATTTGGAAATAGAGTGTTGGATATAAGAACTTGAGATCTCCTTTAGTTTTAGATAGAGATCAGGTTCTATTAGCAGACATATAGATGTGTGAAGAGGAATGCCTATGGTGGATTTTGTATCTCAGGGAGTGGAAAGAGAAAATAGTTTAGTGGGTAAATTTCTATAGGTAGTTTCTCAATTATATTTTTCATAAAAAATGAAAATAATGAAGAAGAAAGATATTATCTACCTTTAGTAGGGGATCATGAGTATGTGAGAACTTGGGATCAGATTCAAGGACCTTATTCATTTATCCCTTGATATTTTCTCATATGAGGAGTCTATATAGTGTATTTTGGAGAAGTATTTGTTATTGGTTATTTTATATATTTCTTATAGTAGGAATTCTATCACGAATATCTTATCAAAATTTTATCCCCTAAATAATATATTATAAAATCCCCCAGGGGTTTCTCTCGAGGAAGTTATAGCTTAATTTTAAAATTGCAACTTCTTTTTTCTTTTTTTCCAAAATAAAACTAAAAGTTGGGACTTATTTATTTTTTTACAAATATTAAAGGAAAACTAAAAAAATTAAAAAAGAATTTATATTAAGAAATTAACGTTTTAAAAGAAAATAAAAACATGATTGAAAAGGAGTGTGAAAACTATTTTTTAAAGAAAGAGTAGTCGATAAGATTCAACCATTTGGACACTCCCTTCTTCCTTGTCCAAAAATATTACCTAATTGAATTTCACATTTTTCACCCAAATACCATGTAACGAACACCTAATTATTCTTGAATATAATAAAAGACCTGATTATGATTTTCTTCTTCTTATAAAAGTTATCTCACTTCATATATTTGGAAACCATTAAAAATATATTATAAAATAGTATATTTAATAATTAAATTAGCCACCTTTATTCAAAAACATAGTTTCTAGATAAATTCAAAAAGATAAATATAAATCTCAGGAATATAGAAGGTAATGTACTCGATTCGTGACATCCTCCATAAATTCATGATATTTTTGTTAACATTAAATTCATTTCATTCCCTCATATTAATTGAGTTTTAATGGGTTTTTTAATTAAAGTGTCAAATCATTCGATTGTGTGAATATTATTTAAAATGTCCAAATTGGGAATTTAATTTAATTACTAGATTTTTAGAGTAATATGAATGTATTTCTACTGATTGTTCTTTATTTTTCTATTGTTAAGGTTTAGAGCAAGGAGTGTGACATTATATGTCATTATTGTTAAGGTAAATGTTAAAGAATGTGGTTATTATTGAAGGAATGTTATGAATTTACCCCCATGATAACTTGAAAAAAGGAATGGTGAATGGATATTAGCATGAGAAGTGGTGTTCATAATTGGGAAGTATTCATTTGGTAGCATAGGAAGTAAAGAAATGAAAAATTAATTGACACCATAAGGATGAATCAAATATGGAGTAATTATGAATCTCACCTTACATTATGATAAATTAAGTCTATTTAAACCTCATTCATTCTATATAAGCATGAATCTAATTCCAGGAAAGAATCACTGTGGTGCTCGATAAGAATCATCCATCCACTATAAGCATGAATTTTGGCATTTATTAATATGATTACCAATTTTTATAAGGATTAGTATAGGCTATGTAGGCATGAATTACACCTTTGTAAGGATTATTTCTTCTATGTAAACATCATCCTTATCTATGTAAACATCATTACTTTATGAAAAAACTAGAATACGAGTGTTCAAAGGGAAGTTTATATGGATCATCTATACTTCAGACTAATTATTAGTGGATTCACATCAACATTAATCCAATCAATTAGAGGTGGAAACATGGATTATAACATGCATGATATTTTTATCAAGAGTAAAGAGGGAAGCTTTGATTTCAAGAAATACTATATTGTTACTAAGAAATAATTCCATGGAAAAAAGGAAAATTCCAAAAATTCAAAAAGCAAGGATCCCATGGGGAATGAAAAGATGAAGGAGGAAAGGAATAACCTAAATAAAGAAAAGGATACCAGAGTAATAAGGGGATATATTTTGGGAGTTCTATGCCACTAATGGTTATTTGTTATATTTTATTTCTTTCTTGAATGAATAATTATTCCTCTATCATCTATGTTGTCCCTCACATGGGGGAGAAAATTTTTGTTTTATTAGGGAAGGGAAGGAAGTCAATATATAATTCTTGAGTCTATAAGTTCCATTGAATAAAAAATATTTACCTTTATCAAGTGGTTTCAGTATTCAATAAACAGTTTATAATATTGAATAAAATTGTGTTTAATTTATTTCTACCAACTTTTAACTACCTTGGTTAATGATCCATCACCTACCTCCACTCAGTTTATTATATATACAATGGAATAGACTAGGGTGAGTGATGAACTATTTAGAAAATAATGACATGTGAAGAAGGTGTATTATACACTCTTGGACTACTTAGGGGACACAAGACCCAATTGGTAATTTCTTGAGTAGACTAGAAGTTATTTTTTTCATCACTTACACTCACAAGAAAGATGGTAGACTAATAAGTGATCATTTTTAAGTTTATTCTCATTAATTAATTCAAAAAATTGTGGAAGTAAAATAAATTTAGTAGCCTTCCATTCTCTATTTAACTGATGAAAGAGTAAGATATTTTATGTCTATGATAATATTATAAGTGGGGGACACCCCTAGCCCAATCAATTCTCATCATTTCACTTTAAAACAACATATATCATTGTTTTTTTATAAAAATAAACAATCCAAAAAATATTTTTTTATCTAAAGTGAAATCAGATTTTGAGAACTCCACTCTAAATAAAATCCTAGTCTACCACTATACCACATTTTTTACCTAGGAAAATAATATCTTTTTCACACCCTATAAAAAGGTTCTATCAAAACTTTTCACTATTAATAGGAATTAATTTCCAAGATACTAACTTCTAATCACATGAATATATTTTTAACCAACCAAATATTTTCTATCTACCCTAATAAAGGGAGAACAAAACTAACGAGGATTAAAAATTTTAGATTAAAAGAATAATTTTAATAGTCTGACCTGAAAGGCTCAAGTGATATTTCTAGTGTTTACCTTGATATTTACACCATTATATCGAACCCCAATCATAATTTTAGAGATCTTTATGTCCCTCAGTTTAGGAATCAAAACAATCAAATTTCCATGTTTTCTTTATAGAATGATTTTGAATTAAAAACCAGTCTAATTTATTTATTGAACAAATTTTATAGTCTTTTAGGTAAATATATCACTATGTAAATCAAGAAATTTTATTTAGTATACTAAACCTTGAAACCCATAGGAGTGACTAGAGAGAAATTCAAGTGGAGGGAATTCCACTTTTCACTCCTAGGAGTAGTTAAGAAGTGGTTTTATAGTCTACAAATAGAAGAGTTACATGACTTGAATAACTTATATAGAATATTAATTTAGTGATTATTCCCCAAATATTTAATAACAACTACTAGGAAGGAGTTTTATACCATCAAACTGGATTCTATAGAAATTATTTATGAGTATTTGGAGAGTTTTAAAAAGTTGCATTCCGGTTTCTCACGTCAATCGATTGAGGAGAAAAATTTCCTTACCTAATTCTACCAAGGATCACTTGAAATTAATAGGAACTAGATGGACGTATCTTCAAGAGGATATTTAATATAAAAAACACCAATAAAGTCTAAGAGAATAATTGAGAATATAACATAAAACCCATAACTATTTGGAAAAAGTGGTAAAGGTACCAGAGGTTTACATGAGATAAGATCTTATGATTCTTCTCCTATAGAGACCCCAAACTTGAAATACATAGAAATTAAATTACTTTTGTGGAATACTTAATAAATAACAAAAATATACACATAAGGACCATAATAGTTTAGTGTCTTTGGAAACTCGGAATATAATCTTCTAATTAGGGTGAAAGATCTTCAACATCTCCCATAAAGATCTTCCCCTTTTTGTTTTCTTACCTAAAAAATTTATTTAAATCCTAGGGAAAAGAAAAAATATAAAGGGTGATATTAAATGCTCAGTAAGGGTAATCATGGAGAAAATAAAACAAATCATATACATTTGAACTTAAAAAACATGAACATAATGTTTAAAAATAAAAATCTTGAGCAATGACATAAAACATGGCAGTTCGTAAGGCATAGATCATAAAGAAACATTAATCATGATAAAATTTCATGGGAATAAAACATGCAATTATGGAAAACTATTAAGCACATGATATGATTTCCATAGTAGCCAAGGCATTGCTGCCAAGACCATCTTAGTGGACAAAGTCCCGTTCTGAATCGATTTCACTCCTCGTTCCAGTCCTGTATCACTGAACTGGATTAACTTACCATTCTAGACATGTCTATCTCATAAGATATAAATATTTACCCAATGCATTTGAGGGATATATAGGTCCCACCCATCTCATATTTAAATCATTCTTACTTGTTCCATAAAATAAACATAAATCATTCATCATAACCCAAAGAATAAAATGGGTTTCATAATCATCATCCCATCATAACATAATCGATATAAAACAAATGGATATAATTTCATCATGAGAAGAATCAAACCATGTAAATAATAGAGACATTATACTTTAAATATAAAAATTCTAAATAATGTCATCTTAGATGGAAAATAGTTTTGATAAAACACTTGAAATGAATTCTTGAGGAAAATATCCTTTCTCCTTAAAAATAATTTTCTTTTCAAAAAATTCCACACAATTTTAAAAGAAAAGTATTTTATTGAAAATAACCATGAAAACTTGTAGAGTAATCTTCTTGAAAACTAGGCGATATGAAACCGTAAAAATCCATTCATGCCGTATAAGTTAAAAAAACATTCTTCTCGTACTTTTTCCAGAAAAGTCAAAAAGTTCCTCGTGTAGTAAACAAAAGTAAGATTCCTTTCATAACATGTGGTAAATTTCAAAAATGGGTAAAAAGTACTTTAAACATACATGAAAACATTTTTATAAAACATGGGCATCAATGATAACAATAACCCTAGTAAATACTTACGAATAAACAATCTCAGATAAAAATGAGATTGGAAAAGTTATCCCTTACCTTATGTCCGATATGCTTTGTATGTATCTGAAACTCCTGTATAATGATTCCAATAATGTCATTGACTTATTACAGAATCATATTAATTGTTATTATATTATATATGGTTCACTTATGACTTTATATTACTCGTTCTTTTGTAAATTCATGTTAAAGTAGCGTTTTGGGTAAAATCGTTTCATTTATCGTACGTGTTTCGATTTTTTGTTCTTGATATTATTAATTATATCATGATTTACTTAATTCCAGAATTTAAAACATGATTTATATATAATATATATTCATCATATAAATATATATGATAGATCGATAAATGGAATGAAATACACCGTTCATGGAGACGGTAGGCCGTACGTACGCATGAACGTTTTTTTCGTTTACTTATTGAATTGAATGGAATTAAGTAAATAAAATATATATGTACATAAATAAAGTAGAATTATTATGTCATATATATCATTATTATTCATTATATATACTTTATAATCATTCTTTAATGGTTAACATGGAGAATGAATCTCATCGCATCGTGGAGACGGTAATCCGTACGTACGCACGAGCGATGATATCTTTATCATAATTATTGAATGGAATTAGAGTGGATGATATAATATCTTAGAATCAGTATGATGTTATAATGACAATATATAGTTATTATTTACACCATTATACCCATCCAAGTAAGGTGGTGGTGGAAAAACAGATTACACCACAACGTGGATACGATATTCCATACGTACGCAGACGCGGTGATTTCATTTTTTGTAGGATGGATAGAAGGTGAAATGGGGTTGTTTCATATTTATAATAACATATCAGTATATTATTGATACTTATGTTATTACTTTATAATGAAACAAATAAATAAGAAGAAGTTGAAGAAGAAAGAAACTTGAAAGAATCGGTAGAAGAGATTACCTCTTCTTCGACGCACCTCTTTTAAGCTTCCTCTTAAGGGACTAGAGTTGGTATATTAAGAAGAACAGAACCTATAGAATGTTTCTAAGGAAGTGGAGAAGAGAAATTGGCAGGTGTTGGCTGATATTGAAGGCTAAAAGTGTTGTGAAGAGGAGAGGGAGGAGGTTCCCTTTTATAAGGGAGGAGAGGGGCACCTTTGGAAACCTCAAAAATATTAATTTATAATAAATTCAAAACCCACATAAAAACTTCCAAAATGAATAAAATACGAATATTAGATAATACAGGGTTGTAATATCATCAACCAATAAAATTTAGACATGTTGGGAATTTATTTTAAACATTATCAACTTGGTTTATCCTTATTTAATCTATTTAATTTTATTTGTGGTAATAAGATTCTAAATTTCAAATTGTTATAAATAATTACTTATGTGTTGTTAATTGTCTATAATTGGATAATTTATGACATTTTAGACCATATAAATTTTAATTTATAATTTTTAAATATTTTTGTTATTTTTAAACAATTTTATAATATGTTATTTTTATAAAATAACAATAGTGTCAATTTTGACACTATTCATTTATTGGAATTTAAATAAAATCCTCATAGAAGATATGTTCAAAATAAAAGCTTTAATAGATTCATAAAATGTCATATTTATCTAGAAAATTAGTGGATCATATTAAATATTTCATATAATATTTAATTTAATATTTTTAAAACAATTTATTTGATATTTCAATTAATAAAATAATTTCAACATCACTATTGTGTCACCTTTAATGATAATTATTTAATCCATAAAAATTCTAAATAAATTAAAATTATATATATAATTTTATTATATTTTTTTATACTATTCATATTCTAAGTTTCATGAAGTTTATCACTAAATTAAAATTATTATACTTATAATATTTAAGAGAGTGACATGTTGTCACTTTCTTTGGTTTTAATAATAATTAAATTATTTTCATGGTCAAAAGTCCATAAAATTAATCTATTCTGACCCTTAGGTGATATGGATCTAATTTTAGTCATCCAGTATAATTTTGGAAGGTGTTAGGGTAATTTTATAATCTTATTTTTACCCTTAATTACCCGATTTACCTTTAACTACAGTAAATAAAAATTACCATAGTTACTATTCATAATATCAAAAAAATAAAAGTAACCTATTAACATAATTTGGACCCACTGAATTCAAATATGGAATCCATTTTTCAAAATTTAAAACATATAAGTTGTAGAAATTAATTTAATATTAATCCCGTTGTTAAGAAAATGAGTTTTAAAAGTTAAAACATTGCCAATGATTGAAATATATTTACCTACGAATTCAGTGTAAAATTAATGGTAATGCCATAAATTATATTAAATGGTAAAAATATATTCTATTTATACTTTAAAACCATTAAATATGAAAATTTAACCATATAAATTATTGCGATGAAAAAAGTGGTTTTTAATTAAAATATAGCATGTTTTTACTATTCATTAAAATATGAAAGTTATCAGAATAATATGAAAAATTTATCCAAAGTAAATTTTTATATCCTGATTCCAAAGAAGAATTTTAGTTTTTCAAATTGAACATATAAACTTGTCAAAAACTAGATTTAAAGTGGGTGTGCTATCAAAATGCGGCAAAACTGTATTTTTTGAAAAATACTTTTTTTACCTGAAAAATTTATTTTGTTCACATACCATGTTTTAGAAAATGTGTAAGATGAATAATAATTTTATAAAATTCAAAATGTATTTAATACTATTCATAATGGCTAGTTCATAATATTATAATAATATATCATTGTTTAGTGAAACCCGATATTGCGTACTACACACGCTATCGAGGAAGGTCGCAATTGCGTGTAATGCAAGCCAAGTCAGGGATGCCTATAGTGCAAGATCCCTTTGGTGTTGTGTATAACATAATCAAAACTTATTTCATTTATACATTAAAAAAATCTATACTTAATGTTGTGTAAAATAATTCCTATAAAACAAACTTGAAATTTTGTGTAACACGAGCCAAGAATAGTGTTTCATATACTGCAAGCTAATATAGTGTTTCATATAGAACAAGATAATTTTGGTGTATCATATAACACAAGACATCAATGAAATTAAAAAAAATAATTCTCATAAAATCTCGGGTTGTTACATTCTACCCCCCTTGAAATTAATTTCGCCCTCGAAATTTGTCGGGGTTATAAATGGTTTACTACTTGAAAGTTTCTTTCATAGAAACCCACATAGTAAAAAGGAATACTAAAACTTCATTTTAAACATAAAAGTTAGAATCATAACTGTCACCTAGAGTAACTCAGCACTGGGTTTCCACATAGGACAACATAGGTGAAAATATGGATATGGAAGAGAAATCTTACCATCATGTTCTGATGGAGAGTGGTAGAGAACATGGCTATGAAAAAGCCAACAATCACAAAGACATAAATTTGTGATGATCTAAGGTACCATATGATTCATCAGATATAAGGGCATTAGGACAACATTTTTGATTTTTAATATCATTTCCCTAAATTTTAAAATTTTGAATTAGAAGAAATACTTACTTGATTTTGGTACAATCTCACTATTTTTTGTGCCTTGAACAATTTCCACTTCATCTCTTAAAGAAATGAAGTTGAATTTTTCTTCTGTGAAGAGTTAGCAGATCATGCGATAGAATGATAGGTCATTCCATCTGTCTCAAACATAAGGTTAACAAAATTTATATACATAAGTGAATCTGTGGTGAGATTAGTCATATATGGTTCCTAAAATGGACATATACTTAATCTATCATACCACTTAATAAAATAAAACTAGTTTCTACTAACCAGGGACTTCCTATAGGCCAATGGTATGCGATAAAGGCTTGTCGCACTTCGGTTGTGGGTTCGATTCCCACAACCTTGTCCGACATGATGGGTTATCACCCGTTCTGCATGTTGTCCTTTTTCTAAAACTATACTATTATAACATTCCAAAAATAATAACAAAAAGTTATAGCCTTAAGCAATACTATATGATTTCCATTCCAACCTTTAGGCTTATCGAAAATACTTCTGTCCAATTACTAGAAATTTCATCTTCCGAGCATGTTAATTCCTTCATTTTCCCCCATATATCATAAGATATATCTTGTTGTTGGTCACATTCCAAACATGTGAATACCTTAATCATGTATTCTCTTGAAACATAAATTACCATAGAACCTTAGTGAAAACATGAATGCTATCAAAATTTAACTCTTTCCACATACCAAAATCCTAAAAATTCTATATACTCAAACCATGATATCACATTGTCCTTACATAAGCCATGAGCTCAATAATACTATCAAACATCTCATTACATCCTTATCCCTTCATTATGCACATATCATCCACTTTCCAAAAATATCTGAATAACCTTTCATGGTTACCGGTACCATTCAACATATACTTTCAAATACTTTAGAAAAAACAATAGTGTAACAATCCTTAGATGTGTCTTTATTCCATAGTACCATTACCTATACAATATAACTCTTGATAAACATAAATCATTCCACTACCTTCTTAAACCATTGACCGATCTTGAACAATTATTTCATATCACATATCATTTGTAGTCTATTCATCATCATCAACATAAATACTACCCATACGACTATGTTGATTCTCTTCATGAGACTTTCCCTTAGGGCATTGGTTTGCATAATTCCCATACATTCCACATTTAAAACATTTAATCATTTTTCATGTCATAGAAATACCATTATCCTTGTCCATGGTGTTAACTTGACCTTTTCCTTTACACTTACTGGCTTTCTATCCTTCTTTTCCACACCCAAAGCATCTTCCAGTTCCTTTGAAACATTCTCCTTGATGCCTCTTCCCACATGATTTACATGAGGGAAATTGAACTTTCTTTCCTCTATGATCATCATGAAACTCCATCTTTCTCTTATTAGTTGAGTCAAGAAACTTACCAAAGTTGATATTATTGATCATATAATGAGATTTATGATTAGGAATAATAACGATGTTTGGACTTCCAAATACTGTTTCATTTGGTTTCTCATAAAGAATATCATTCCATTGTCCATCATATCCTCCATTATCATGAATATTTCTATTTCCATCCATTTTCTAAAACCCAAAAAGAATAGCACGAGAGGCAAAAATCATGCTAGGAAAACAATATAATAAAGGGGGAGTACCTTCAATATATAACATCTTAGGTTTAATTCTAATATTGTTACCATAATTCTAGGACTATAAAATATATGTATAGTTAACCATAGAGACATCCCTAGACATACCATATAAATATCTCTAGGGATTTCACTAAAGTTTTTGCATCCTAGTTTCCAAAGGTTAACTAAACCTTTCCTCTGATACCAACTGTAGAGACCCCAAACTTGACGTACATAGACATTACATTACTTTTTCTGAATACTTAAAACATAACAAAAATAGACACAGAAGGACCATAATAGTTTATTGTCTTTGGAAACTCAGAATATAATCTTCTAATCGTGGTGAAAGATCTTCAACATATCCCATAAAGATCTTCCCCTTTTTGTTTTCTTACCTAAAACCTTTCTTTAAATCCTGGGAAAAAGAAAACATATAAAGGGTGAGCTCTAATTCTCATTAAGGTTAAACATGGGGAAAATAAAACAAATCATATACATTTGAACTTAAAAAACATGAACATAATGTTTAAACATCAAAATCTTGAGAAATGACATAAAACATGGTAGTACGAAAGTCATATATCATAAAGAAACATTAATCATGCTAAAATAGAATGGTAATAAAACATTTAATTGTGGAAAACCATTAAGAACATGATATTATTTCCATTGTAGCCAAGGCATTGCTTCCAAGACCATCTTAGTGGACAAAGTCCCTTTATGAATCGAGTTCAATCCTCGTTCCAGTCCTGTATCACTGAATCAGATTAACTTACCATTCCATCCATGTCTATCTCATAAGATATAAATCTTTAACCAATGAATTGGAGGGAGATATAAGTACCACCAATCTCATATTGAAATCATTCTTACTTGTGCCGCAAAATAAACATAAGTCATTCATCATAACCCGAAGAATAAAATGGGTTTCATAATCATCATCCCATCATAAAGTAATCCATATAAAACATATGGATATCATTTCATCATAAGAAGAATAAAACCATGAAAATAATAGAGAAATTATACTTGAAACATAAAAATGCTAAATAATGCCATCTTAGATGGAAAATAGTTTTGATAAAACACTTGAAATGAATTCTTGAGGAAAATATCCTTTCTCCTTAAAAATAATTTTCTTTTCACAAAATACCGCACAATTTTAAAAGAAAAGTATTTTATTGAAAATAACCATGAAAACTTGTATAGGAATCTTCTTGAAAATTAGGAAATATGAAACCATAAAAATTCATTCATGCCGTATAAGTTAAAAAAACATTATTCTCGTACTTTTTCTGGAAAAGTCAAAAAGTTCCTTGTGTGGTAAATAAAAGTAAGATTCCTTTAATAACATGTGGTAAATTTTAAAAATGGTAAAAAAGGACTTTAAACATACATTAAAACATTTTTATAAAACTTGGGATCGATGATAACAATAACCCCAATAAATACTTACGAATAAACAATCTTGGATAAAAACGAGATTGAAAAAGTTATCCATTACCTTTTGTACGATATGCTTCATATGTATCTGAACCTCCTGTATAATGATTTAAATAATGTCATTGACTTATTACATAATCATATTCATTGTTATGATATCATATATGGTTCACTTAAGACTTTATATTACCCTTTCTTTTGTAAATTCATGTTAAAGTAGCGTTTTGGGTAAAATCATTTCATTTATCGTACGTGTTTCAATTTTTTGTTCTTGATATTATTACTTATATCCTGATTTACTTAATTCTAGAATGTAAAACATGATTTATATATAATATATATTCAGAATATAAATATATATGATAGATTCATAAATGGAATGAAATACACCGTTCATGGAGACGGTAGGCCGTACACACGCATGAACGCTGTTTTCATTTCCTTATTGAATTGAATGGAATTAAGTAAAAAAAAACATATATGTAAATAAATCCAGTAGAATTATTGTGTCATATATATAATTATTATTCATTATATATACTTTATAATCATTCTTGAATGGTTAACATGGAGAATGAATCTCATCGCGTTGTGGAGACGGTAATCCGTACGTACGCACGAGTGATGATATCTTTCCCATAAATATTGAATGGAATTGGAGTGGATTATATAATATCTTAGAATCAGTATGATGTTATAATAACCATATATAGTTATTATTTACACCATTATACCCATCCAAGTAAGGTGGTGGTGAAAAAAAAGGTTACACCACGTCGTAGAGACGGTATTCCGTACATACGCACGCGCGGTGATTTCATTTTCCATAGGATGGATACAAGGTGAAATGAGGTTGTTTCATATTTATAATAACATATCAGTATATTATTGATACTTATGTTATTACTTTATAATTAAACAACTAAATAAGAAGAAGTTGAAGAAGAAAAAAACTTGAAAGAATCGGTAGAAGAGATTACGTCTTCTTCGACGCGCCTCTTTTAAGCTTTTTCTAAAGGGACTAGAGTTGGTATATTGAGAAGAAAATAACCTCCAGAATGTTTCTAGGGTAGTGTAAAATAGAAATGTTCAGGGGTTTGCCAACATTTAAGGCTCAAAGTGTTGTGAAGAGGAGAGGTAGGAGGTTCCCTTTTATAAGGGAGGAGAGGAGTACCTTTGGAAACCTCAAAAATATTAATTTATAATAAATTAAAACCCCACATAAAAACTTCCAAAATGACTCAAACATGAATATTAGATGATATAGGGTTGTAATAACATCAAAAAATAAAATTTAGACATGTTGTGAATTTATTTTAAACATTATCAACTTAGTTTATCCTTATTTAATCTATTTAATTTTATTTGTGGTAATAAGATTCTAAATTTTTAATTGTTATAAATAATTACTTATGTGTTTTGAATTGTCCATAATTGGATAATTAATGACATTTTAGACCATAAAAATTTTAATGTATAATTTTTAAATATTTTTGTGATTTTTAAACAATTTTATATTATGTTATTTTTATAAAGTAACAATATTGTCAATTTTGACACTATTCATTTATTGGAATTTAAATAAACTCCTCACAGAAGATATGTTTGAACTAATATATTTAATAGATTTATAACATGTCATATTTTTCTAAAAAATTAGTGGAGAATATTAAATAGTTCATATAATATTTATTTTAATATTTTTATAACCATTTATTTGATATTTCAATCAATAATTTAATATCAATATCACTATTGTGTCACCTTTAATGATACTTATTTAATCCCTAAATATTCTAAATAAATTCTAATAATGTAGATAATGTTATTATATTTCTGGATACTATTCATGTTTGAAGTTTCATGTATTTTATCACAAAATTAAAATTATTATACTTATAATATTTAAGAGAGTGACATGTTGTCACTTTCTTTGGTTTTAATAATAATTAAATTATTTTCATGATAAAAAGTCCATAAAATTAACCTATTCAGACCATTAAGTGAGATGGGTTGACTTTTAGTCATAAAATAGAATTTTGGCATGTGTTAGAGTAATTTTATAATCTTATTTTTACCCTTAATTACCCGATTTACCTTTAACTGCAGTAAATAAAAATTACCGTAGTTACTATTCATAATATCAAAAAAATAAAAGTAACATATTAACATAATTTGGGCCCACTTAATTCAAATATGGAATCCATTTTTCAAAATTCAAAACACATAAGTTGCAGTAATTAATTTAAAATTAATCCCATTGTTAAGAAAATGGGTTTTAAAAGTTAAAACATTGCCAAAGATTGAAATGTTTTTACCTATGAATTCAATGTAAAATTAATGGTAATGCCATAAATTATATTAAATGGTAAAAATATATTCTATTTATACTTTAAAACCATTCAATATTATAATTTAATGATATAAATAATTGCGATTAAAAAAGTTGTTTTTAATTAAAATATAACGTGTTTTTACTATTCATTAAAATATGAAAGTTATCGAAATAATATGAAAAATTTATCCAAAGTAAATTTTTATATCCTGATTCCAAATAAGAATTTTATTTTTTCAAATTGAACTTATAAACCTGTCAAAAACTAGATTTAAAGTGGGTGCGCCATCAAAAGGCGGCAAAACTGCATTATTTGAAAAATACTTATTTTACCTGAAAAATTTATTTTCTTCACACACCATGTTTTAGAAAATATGTAAGATGAATAATAATGTTATAAGATTCAAAATTCAGTTAATACTATTCATAATTTCTAGTTTATAATATTATAATAATATATCATTGTTTAGTGAAACCCGGTATTGCGTACTACACACGCTATCAAGGAAGGTCGCGATTGCGTGTAATGCAAGCCGAGTCAGGGATGCGTATAGTGAAATATCCCTTTAGTGTTGCATATAACATAATCAAAACTTATTTCATTTATACATTAAACAAAATCTATGCTTAATGTTGTGTAGAATAATTCCTATAAAACAAACTTAAAATTGTGTGTAACATGAGCCAAGAATAGTGTTGCATATACTGCAAGCTAATACGATGTTGCGTATAGAACAAGCTAATTTTGGTGTAGCGTATAACACAAGACATCAATGAAATTAAAAATATTAATTCTCATAAAATATCAGTTTGTTACATCTCCATTGTTAGAATCCAAACATGAGGAATTAAACACTATTGTTAGATAAATATACCTAAATTAATCTAGTGAATAAAAAGTGTTAGTATAGGTATTTGGTTTGTATTAATCTTCCAATAACTATACTGATCTATGTGTTGAGGTGTAGGGTATGGAAATTTAGAAAAAAATATACCAATATAATCAGTTTCAACAACTAAATTCAGGATAGATAGGTAATTCCCAAGTCTAATATGGATTTAGGATTAAAAAAACCAAGATATACCCCCATTCAAAAACAATACTAGAAATAAATACTATTTTATCTACATTACCATTAACCACTACTATTTCATCAGTCACTCAAAAAATCATACACCCAACCATCTTACCAACAACCACACCCTTTACATCAAAATAAACCATTTAGAAAACTCTAAACTAGTGTGAAAGTATTAGTCCGATAATATAGAGGATTAATTGTCGAGGAACTCAGGAATAAAGTCACGGAACTAATGAACTAACTAGGGAGTCTTGATGAAATTATTTATAAAAATACAATAAAACTAACAACCCAATAATTCCTAAATATAAAGGGGAATTTAAGCATGTTAACCAAAAGAATTTGAATATAAATTCACCCCCAACCATACTTAAATCTAATGAAAATAATCCTAGAATTGAAGAAACTAAAAAATATGTATAGAAACCTAAAAAATAGTCTAGGTAATAAGGAAATATAATATAATAAGAAAAATCTAGACCCAGATTAATGATGTAAGATACACCCATGCATAGGCATTAAATTGATAAGAAGGATCTTTCACTTCTATTTCCTTCTAAAATGGTTCAATTGAAGAATATCCATGTTGATCCATGTATAATAACTACAAAAATAAATTCTATAAGCTTTACAGAAATTTGAGATCAATATACCCCTTCTATAATCTCTAAAGTGAAACTTCAAGTATGCTAAATTCCATAGAGAAATTTTTACTAAGAAGAGGAGAATTCAAGGGAGTGAGAGGATTTATTTGGAAAGAAGTGTTTCATATTTGATAACCCCAATATTTCCCAAAAAATATAAATATACATGGTAATTTTATATCCCTTTAATAATTAGATCCATCACATTTTTAGATTATCTATGTGATTTAAGTGCTTCTATTAATGTCATGCCTCACTCATTTTTTTACTTCTTTACAGATGGGAGAATTAAAGTCCACAAGAGTGGTCATACAACTAGAAAATAGATCTATAATATTTCTAGTATGAGTTTTGGAATAAATTATAGTTAGATTTCATTATTTAATATTTCCAACACACTTCTATGTGAAAAAAACACTCACCCATCATTTTGGGTAGACCTTTCATGTAGATCACAAATACCATCATCAATGTACATGAAATAACTCTCATTAGGAAGTTTGGAGACAATAATTAACACTTCAATATATTTGATGCTATAAAGTACCACCATGAAGAGAAACCACTCTTCACACTATCACATAATGAGGAGCCTCAACCTAGTGAATATTTAGGTATATTATATGAAATTTTACCTATAAGAAAACAATTAATGATTAAACATTCAATGAAGAAATCGGGTTTTCAACAATCTAGAAAACATTTTTGTGGTTTAGAAGAAGAGGCAACTCATTAATTATTTTATGGAATTGATTATTTTTTTATGATAAAGAATATTAATTTCTATATTGTGTATAAAAAATCAAAACTTTGGCAGTGAGAATATCATGTTTGATTTTATCTTCATAACACCACCAAAATATAGAATTAAAATATTTACAGAAAAATCTCAAGTATGTGTACTTGATATAAAGAAAAAAATGCTAGTAATCATTTCTAATAACCTATCCCCTTACCAATAAAAAAAATTTATTAATATTTTTATAGAAAATTTGAAATCAATAAGGTAGAGTTTAGGAGATATTCTAGGCATAAATCCCAAAATCCACTCATATGGAATTATTCTTAAGGGAAATTATAGAACTATTAAGAAACTAAAAGGAGGATTGAATCCAATCATGATGTAGGTAGTTAAAAAGTATATATAGAAATTTTTATAATTATTAATAATATACCCAATCTATTACTCATAATGGATCATCCCCATTCATGTTATTCAAAAAAGGACGACCATTCTAAGGAAAGAATAAAATGAATTGATACCAGTTAGAAATAAGAATAGTTAAAGAGTGTATATAGATCATAGGAAGATAAAAAATGTCACTAGTTAAGATCATTTACCTATTTCTTTCATTGACTAGATGCTGAAAATATTAATAGGACAAACTCCCTATTATTTTTAGATGGCTTTTTAGGTTACTTTATGGTGCCCATTACACCCGAGGATCAAAAGAAAGCCACCTTTACATGTCCCTTTGGAACCTTTACATATAGGATGATTCCATTTAGATTATTTAATACAGTAATTAATTCTAAAGGCACATGTAAAGTATATTTTTATATCATTTTGAAGGCTTCCTAGAGGTATTTTTAGATGACAGTACTGTTTTTGGTAAATCATTTGATCATTGCTCAAGAAATTTTGAGAAAGTTTATAAAAAATGCATTGAAAATAACCTTGTTAATTTTTTTAAAAGTGTAATTTTATGGTGGAAATAGGGATATTCCTTGTGCATATAATTGTACAAAAAGTCATTAACATTGATATGTCAAAAATAGAAGTGATAAATTTATTCCATTACACAACTTGTGTAAAACATGTTAAATATTTTCTGAAAAAATATAGGAATTTATAGGATATTAATCAAGTATTTTAGTATAGTTTATATTCACCATCATAGCTTAATTTTGAAATATGTTGATTTTAATTTTGAAACTGACTACATAGAAGATTTTGATGAATTAAAGAGAAGACCTATCACACCACCAATGATGAAACCCCCAAACTGGGAACACCCTTCTGAGTTTCTTTAAAATTATTACAACCATGTTATAGGATAGGTGGTATCAAAATGAGTTAAATATAGATCTTAAGTCTTTATATGTGCATCAAAAACATTATATTCTACTCAAATTCACTACAAACCCACTAAAAATAGTTTTCAATAGTCATTTTTTCTTTTGAATAAATTTAGATCATATTTATTAGGAACTAAATTTATTTTTTTACAATAATACAACCCTTAGAAATTTGATAAATAAATATGAGGCTAAACCAAGTATAGTTATATAAATTATGATACTTAAAGAGTTCAATAAATAAATCATGGATGGGAAAGAAGATTAGTACCAGGTGGTAGATCACCTAAGCAGGCTGAAAAATACCACTGAAATAAAAATTCTATATCTAGAAGCCCTAGAAGACTTCATTATAGGAGATAAATAGTACTTGGTAGAAGGATGGGTACCTCGATATATTGATATGGTCAATATTTTGGTAACTTCTCAAGTCCCATCTCACCAAAACCCCAAATAAGTTTTTAGACTCAAAGATGAAGCAATATTTTACATTTGGGAATATAAATATCTTTGGAAAACTTGTAATGAAAAAATTATAATAATATGTTTAACTAAGAGTGAGGTATAATTTGTGGTTTAATTTTTTTATACTATAGCTTATAGAGGCTAGTTTATACCTAAAAGGACTACTAAAAATGTTTTATAATCAGAAACATATTGGCCAACTTTTTTTAAATATGCACATTAATTCTGTAAAAGGTGTGAGAAATTTCAATTGACTAGTGACATATCTAAAAGACAATAAATTACACAAATAAACTTAATATTTTATGAAATATTTTATTTATTGGTAATATACTTCATGGGACCCTTTCCAATGTCATTTGGTAACTCCCACATCCTCATAGCAGTTGATTATGCCTCAAAATGGGTGAAAGATAAGAACACCAAAAGTAATGTTTCTACAGTTCCATATTATTTTTTCATAACTAACATTTTTTGTAGGGTTTGAGTTCCAAGATCCATCATTAGTGATTAGTGGACTCACTTATAAAATAGGATCATGAAATCCTTGATTAGGAAGTATGAGGTGAACCAAAATAAATCCTCACCCTATTACCCTCAAATAAATAGGAAAACTAAAGTTCCAAATAGAGAAATCAAGGGGATTCTATAAATAATTTTTAAGCCAAAAAATATTAGATAAAATGGTTGGAACATAACTTATGAGATTATGAGATATACAATAAAACATCCATTATAATGAGTCTATATAGGTTTATTTATGGTAATATTTTTCACCTAACTATGGAATTGGTGAATAAGATGGACTAGGTGGTAAGGGAAATGAATTTAGATATAAACAATGTTGAAAAATAGAGGAAAATAAACCTTTAGGAGTTGGAATAAATCGAAATAGTATATTTTTCAAATTAAAAAAATTTAAAAATAAATAACTAGAGTGGTTCATTAAAAATTAATTTATAAAAAATAATTCCATCTCTAGGACCAAGTGTTTCTATATAAATCAAGACTCAAGATTATTATATGTAAAATTTGTTCAAGATGGGAGGGTCCATTTATAGTCCCTCATGTATATCCTTTTGGTGTTGTGTATGATATCATAAAAAGATAGAAAAAAACATTTATTTTTAATGGGAATAGGCTAAATAAATTCAATGGACATCTATCCCAAAACTAGCGGAGAAGACAAAACCCCTCCAACCTATATATCAATAATACTCATTAGGTGATACCTTACCTTGAAAATTAATTGATTTCTATGATTCCTTGGAAGTTTTTTTCACTAATAAATCTATTATAATTCATTAGGGGTATATCATAATTTAAATTTTGGAGAGGGATCCTTTTTTGTTTAGGATTTTCAAATTTTGTTTTACTTATTCAATTTCTTTATGCCTTTTTAAATTTTGTGTGTGTTTCTTTTTATTTTTTAGTGTTTATTAAATCCTATTGAGCTTAATTTTAATTCCCTTACAACTTTTGAACCCATATAAATAATTATAAAATAATTTTACCTATCAAATCAACTTTAATGAATGATAAAATTAACATTATTTTAAATTCTAAGTGAGGCTAATTTATAAAAAAACCAATAATTGTTGAATTCTATGGAATTAAATACTATCCTATATTTTAATAACCTATCTGAGAGGCCTCTAAACCTACTTTTCCATCTTATAAAAATTACATATTTTTTAGATAACTAATTCATGTTTGAATAATCAAAATTTTCTAAGTAATTTAATCAAAACCTAGGATAATTAAGGAATATGTGCTATATATTATTTATGTATTATTTTGATTTTAAAATACAATTTTTCAATTAATTACTCTTTCTAGCCAACATTTTCATTTAAATATTATATCCCCCATCATCCCTGAATAAGCATTATCGGAATCCACATTACAAGAAAAAAAATCTAAATCTACCTTCCTCTATAATCTCACTCATTATCTAGGTTGAATTCAAGTGTGGGGGAGGAAAATGGTGAGATTAATGAATTTTCATAATATGATGAGAATAGGAACTGTGTCATCCATTCCACTATCTTGGGTGGAAAATAATGTTGGGAGTAATGGTTGTATGACCTAGATATCATTAAAAAATGTCATATAATTTTACCTCTATTTTTGAGTGATATATACCTCTCTTTCCATCTTAAATTAAAAAATTCAAGAAAATTATAAATTTGGATTTAAGTTGAAACAATTTTATAAAGGTGGGAATAAAGAAGAAAAAATTGACACTTTTAAAGTGTTCTAATTTTTTTATACTCAATAAAATTACAAGGTGTGAAGAGTAAGGAGCATGCTAAGATGATTTTTTGGGTGCTATAATTTTATAGATATATAGATAATTCTTCTTGATGAAATTTATATACTTATATGAATAAAGTACCTGAGAGGAATCAAATTGGAAAAGAGAAATTTTCTGATCCATAGAAAGGATGTTCACAAACCAACCTAATATTTTTAAGTACCCCTCCCTTTTTTCAAGTAAAAATTTGATTAGGAAAAGAAAAAAAAGAATAATAAAATAAATCTACTTGAGGAAATAAGGATAAATTATGTTACTAATATTGATGTTATAATGTGTGAAATACCCTAGAAAAACTCAAAGGAGTAGAGCTGTGTCAATGTAAGATAGGAAGAGATAGAGTATTCCATTATTTAAGGAAACTGAAAATCATGCATTATGTTTCAAAATAGATCCAAGTAGTATAATATACCTTATAATATTCTTAGTAGAACCCATAATCCCATAAAAAATAAATCCCTATAAATACCTCATGATATGAAAGAATAATTGAATAATTGGGTGGAGATAAAGAAATTTATCAAGCCCATGGTAACTCTTTTATGAACTTGGAATGAGAAAATACTTGCTTGGAACACTTGAGTGTTCATTGAAATAATTTTGAGAAGCTAGGTATAAATGAGCATGGAAGGATGGAAGAAGTGGAAAATAATAGAATGAATTTAATAAATAATATTGAATTAAGAGCATTAATAAGGAATGATAATATTGTGAATCATGGTGATGTAAAGGAAACTCACATTGGCTTTTATTTTAATTTTTATTGATAATATTTTTGAAGATTACATGTCTAGGATTCCTAGGATTAAGTACAGGGGAATTGAAATAGTCAATAAATTTATGATATTTTATTAATATTTAATTAATTTTATTCTATAATATTTATTTATTCATTGAGTTATAATAAGTATTGGAATTAAAATTTCAAATCATTTTATTGATTTAATATTATTTAAAATGTACAAATTGGGAATTTAATTTACTTACTCTATTTTTAGAGTAATATGAATGGATTTCTATTTATTGTTCTTTATATTACAATTATGATGGCTTACAACATGAAGTGTGAAATTAGATGTCATACTTGATAAGGTAGTTATTAAAGAAAGTGGTTATTCTTGAAGGATTTTTACAGATTCACCCCCTAATATATATTAAAGAAAGGAATATTGAATGGAAATTTATATGAGGAGTGGTGCTTGTAATTAGGAAGTGTTCATTTGGAAACCCATGAAGTAGAGAAATGGAAAAGAAATTAACACCATAGGGATGTATCTAGTTCCACATAACCATGATTCTAAACCTATGTAAGGATGAATTAAGTCTATATAAATATCATTAATTTTATGTAAGAATGAATATAGTTCTATGTAAGTATCATTATAACACTCCATAAGGATCATCCAACCACCATAAGTAAGAATTTTGGCCTGTGTAAAAATGATCACCGATCTATGTAAGGATGAATGCGGGTTGTGTAAGCATGAGTTATACATTTATAAGTATTATTTCCAATAATTAAAATTTTTATTCACATGTGTAAATATCATGCCCTTTTAAAAACAACTAGAATAAGGGTGTTCCTAGGTAATTTCATAAGAACCACCTATGCTTCAAACTAAATCTTGGTGGTGACACATCAGTATTCCTATAATCAATTAGATGTGACAACATGAATTATAATTTGAATGATATTTCAATCAAGAGTAAATATGGAATCTATGGATTTTAGGGAAGAATCAATCATGATTGAGAAATAATTATAAGGGAAAAAGGGAAATTTATAAAAAATTTCAAAACAAGGATCTCATGGGGGTTTTATGAGATGAAGGAGGAAAGAAAGAAACTATATAAATAAGAGGATGACAAAGGATAAAGGAGATATATTTGGGGAAATCAATACTAATTCTGATTCTTTGTTTTATTTTATTTTATTTTATTTAATATTTCCTTCTTCCTCTTTCATCTCTATTATCCCTCATATGGAGGGGTAAAAATTTGAGCAATCAGGTAAGGTAAGTAAGTTCATATAAAATGATTAACCTTATGAGTTAAATTGAATAAAAAATCTTTATATTTATCAATTGGTTTAAATATTTAATAAATAGTTTATAATATTTAATTTGATTATGTTTAATTTAATTTTTATTTCCATTAACTACCTTGTTTTATGATCCACAAACTCCATCAACATAGTTTAGCCTATATATGATGGAATTGACTAGGATGAGTGATGAACTTCTTGGTAATTATTAGAACATGTGGAAGGAATAATAGACACTCCATAACTGATTAGAGAGCCCAAAACCCAATTGAAAATTATCTATGTAAACTAAGAGTGATTTTCTTTCACTTACACATATAGGAAGGAGTATAGATTAAATAGTGATTTCTATTAAATTTATTCTCACTAATTCATTCAAATAAGAGTGGAAGGTAAATCAATTGAGGAGCCTTCCACTCTATAGTTAATTTAATAAATAGTAATATCTTTAAAGTTTATGATAAAAATACAAATGAGGGACTAAACCTCGACTAATCACTTCTCATCATGTTACTTTCAAACACTCTATCTCATTTCTTTTACTTTGATTTCAAAATAAACAATCTAAAACACCCATTTTTTTATTTCTAAAATGACATCTTATTTTGACCACTATTCTATAGAGGCAAACCTAGGTTTACACCATACTATATTTCAAACCTAGGAAAATACATAGATTTTAAACAACTTGTGACCGAGTGTTGTTTGGTCTCCACTACCACAACCTCTTGAGAGTTTATCCAAGAATAAATAAATTAGATCTCATCCTCACCCCCTATCTCTTAAAACTATCTATAATTATAACAAATTTTTTTGTGAAAATTATCCATACTCCCATCATTGATTTAGTTTAGTTTGTGGCCTCTATATATTTCATGAATTGGAAGGAAAATATTTGAATGTGAATAGAATCAAAATCTATCTTAGGAAACCATTATGTGAATACAATAGTAAATTCCCATTATTTTCCTCCATGTGGAAACAAAAACATTTTCTTCTTCACATATATGACCACACGAGATATTTACATTGGTTGTGACTTTAATAATTTTAAAATCCTCACATTATTTGTAACATCTTTATCTTACATTTAAGTGAGATCATGTGGCCATGATAGTGGGTTGTCCAAAATACCCACATCATGACTCTTCTCTAGCCTTATTCATGAAATTTCATAAAGTAAACATCCATAAATTAGAAACTTTGTCAAATAATAAGACATTATTCAATAATAATTCCATTACATAATACATCTTGTGTCCTATGGAATAAAATTATAAAGCCATTAGGGTTTGGTTTTTTAAAGTCTTACGTAATTCAAATCCATATAATATTTTTAATGGAAGACATGATATGGAAAAGTCATATGAAATGAAATTTGTAATGACCTAAACATTTATAAACGAAATTCCCTTTATGATTGAATTAAATACCCTATTATGTAATATAGTTACAGAAAAAACAATCATTTCTTGGGTTATATCATATTAGATTTAAAAGAGTATTATGCATCATAAAAATTGATAAAATATCCATTTAAAAGTGATCATATGATTAATATATATTATGAATTATGAAAAATTTCAATGTAAATAGATGGAATAATCGATGACCTTGACTAGTAGGATATTACCCTATGAATCCCATTTATCCAAGCTTACTAGGGTGATATAATCTCTGGGATTTTAGCTTGACCAATCCTAAGCATAAATTCAATAACTAAAGCATGAGTGAAACTGTTTATAAGAAAAGTTCAAGCTTATCAAGATCATGACCCAAACTATGTTTTCCGAACCACCCCAAGAAAATCTCTCCATTTCACACCTTCACCTTAAAAAATTCACTATTTTAATAAAAGATTTTTTATCTTGATCCTAACATTGATAATATTTATATTTTATTTCCAATAAATTAATAATTATATTTAATTGTTATTTTATTTACTTTATAAATGTTTAAGTATCGAGTTTGATAAAAATTTGCTTTTAATATGACAAAAATTGAATTGTATTTTTGGGTAATATGCGATTTAAATTAACACATTAATTTTAATGAATTCATGATTCTTTAGAATAAATTATATTTTAGTAAAATATTATTATTAAATAGTATATAAATGATAATATAATTTTATGAAGTGAAAATGTAATTTTTATATGGGTCAAAAAACTGTTATTGTCAAAAAACCATTATTTTTTAATAAATGTGGATTTTAAGTTAAAAGTAAATTTTTTAATATTTATAGAATTATTTTTAAAAAATAAATATTTTTTTTAATTAGAATTTTGAAATTATCCAATAGATAATTTTTCATAATTTTCTGAGATAGTTGAATTTTTTGGTAAAAATTAAATACGGTATAAATAAAATGTTTGTATTATGACTTCATAATGACCCAAAAGTGATATAATATGTACTATAAAAGGTATACAATATATAATCTATATTTTAAATTTAAAATAATGTGTTATTGAGGTTATTTGATTAATTTTATAAACCCTTTATGAATCCTTCAAAACCTATATTATATTTTAAGGTTTTAAAATCAATTGTTTGTAAACATGACTCACTTATACATAACCAAGAGTATTATTTTAATGTCTCAGATCATGGAATTATAAAATAATGAAAATAAATACTCTTTTTTAGAAACTATGGTTAAAAAATTGGAAGGTTTTTGTATTTTATTACTTTAATATATAGATACTAAAACCAAAATTTGGAAAATAATAAAGAAGCCTCCTCTCTTTTCCTATATAAAATCTCCTAAGATTTCATTTATCTTCACTAAAAACCATTATATTATGAATATAATATTCCATAACCTCTATATATCCATCCATAGGTGTCACCAATCTCTCAAGAATCTCCTTTTAAGATTTTAGAAACACCCTCTCAAGGTAAGGGATTCTCTCATTCTCCTCTTTATTCAAGAACCTCCTTTATGTTACACCTTTGTTTCAATTTTTATGTTACTGTATGTTATAAAACACCCCTATTACTTACCTTATGATTTAAAAGTGATGATATAACCCTTTAAATCTCATTAATAACTTCCATGATTCATTAGGCACCCCCGTTATGCTGCCAAAATTATCTAGATTTTTCAATACCAAACTTTTATTTAAGCACCATTTTTATCTTATGACTTTTAATTCCAAATTTATCATGTTGGATACTTTTCTTAAATATCTCTATTGATTCCCTCATTATTTTAAAGTGATGATATAACCCTTTCACTCTCATCAATTCCTCCAATGATTCATTATGTACCCTTGTTATGCTACCAAAATTATCCTATGAATTTTCCCATTCCAAACCATTTTATTATGAATACCATCAACATTTCCACTCGAGGGTATTCACCTAGACATACCTATCCTTATTTTATTGTGTAATTACATGTTTTTATTCCTTACTCCTTAATCATGGGATTAAATTTGATGAAATCTTATGTTGAATGGTCAATGTGTCACACTTATGCATGTACACAATATAAAAGAGATGTGTTGGGATATGTTTTAGTCTCTTGAGATGTCATGTATAGGATTGTGGAGTAAACCTAATCCATTATGGTACTTTTTACACCATGTTATGATGAATTTTCGGTTAGCCTTAGCCTATTTTTATGATTTCATGTTTAATTTTTCCTCCACATTCCTATGTTTCCTTTATATTATCATCATATATCATACTTTTTTGATCATGTTTATGATTAACACAACTTTTATGTCCCATTGGAATTACTATTGAATAACATGTAATAATTTCATCATGTTATTCCTTATTTATTTTCTTACCAAGATTTATAGCTCACCCCTTTCTTATGTATGTCCCCAGGTTATCCCATGCAGTTTTAAAATCTATGAAATTTTAAAAGAATGTTAAGGTATTTTTCAATAATGTTGTTGTACCCATGTTTCAAGTTAATGTGATATGTACCTAATATACAAAAGAAACTAGGATTATAAATCTTCTTGATTTTACTAAGTGTGATTTTATAAAATAAATCATGAAATAAATTGTATTAAAGATATGATTTTTCATAGTTTGTATCAAAGGAAAGTATAGTTATTTTTTGGATTAGGATTAGAAAAATTTAGAAAAAGCCTTAGGGATAATAAAAAACATAGAAAAACATCCCTAAATTTTGGGAAAGTATTGATTAAGTGGTTTACAAGAAAATAAATCCCTATCTGGAAACTTTGAAAGACTATCATATTCCCTCCTATATAGCACATAGTCATTGGGGTAGACATGTATCTTCTTGTATCCCCATCCCATCAAACATATTTTTTTTCATATTATAATTTGAATATGCTCGATCATTTTCTCTAGGAATTATGTCTTTAAACAACTATATCAATTCCATAAAACTCTTATCACTCTATTTATTCTTTGATTTCAATTTAATTATCTTAAAACTGTTGATAAAATGATAAATTTTGTGCAACCTAGATACAATGGTTATTAACATATCCATATATACACTCGGGTATTGGTGTTTTCTTAATTGCTTCCACTTCACTATCATGAATCATTTCTTCAATTTGATCTGAATTTTCATCAAGAAAATATTTATTTGTATTTGATCTTGAATTTTACCCAATTTTACTATTCAAAATCCAAGGATTGTAACTTGAATTAAATACATTAAAAATTAAATGATATTTTATTTTTTTACTTTATAAATTTCTCATATTTAGATACTTCATGCATGGATAGAAAAATAATTTACTATTTGGAACATATTGTTTCGATAATTCCAAAAAAACATCAACCTCTTCCTCATATTCATCACTTTTTTGTCATTTAGTAATCCAACTATGATTCATTATTACCTAGTGATAATATTAAATCATATATACATTTTGATTCCATTTTTTCAAGGATTTTTAATGATTTATTCGATATTTCACTTGGTATGTGTTATTTAATATAGTAATTAGGATTTCAAGGTTTAAAAATGAAAAAATGAAGAAAAGGAGAAAATTTGGCTATTACATATTATGAAATAGCATTACACGATGTGTAGTATAATTTCAACACATACTACAATCCATGAAGCAAGCTATGAAAAATTTCAGTCTGTGAAGCTCATTACATGGCGTGAATACACATTACATGATGTGAACTATCCTTACAAGGTGTGAATAACCAGTCCACAACATGAATTATCCAAATCATATTTCCCTCCAGATGAAAGAAGATTTATGAAATGATATCTAGTTACACATCATAAAATGAGACAAACTTCCAAATCTCAGATGAGATATGCACAGAATATGTGTAGATTCGAAATCCATGAAGAAAACCATGGATCTTCATTACAAGATTTGAATTCCCATTACACATCGGGTCATATTCTATCTATATATATAGCAGTATGGCACCAAATTTCAGAGCTTCAAAGTGGAAATAACTTTATTTCTTTTATTCTTCTCTCGTTCCCATATACTCCCTCTCCCAAACTTGAATTATTTAAAATATCATTCATTGTTTCACTTTAATAAAAGCATCATGGATTGTTTTCAATGTGTTATTCATTAATTTTCACACATATGTTGTTTTGATCACCGATCATCAACGAACCTTTGATGTGCTCATTATCATTCCTATTTCAAGTAAGTTGTTGATTGAATTTGTTTTAATTAAAGATTTTAATTTCTTGTTCTTAATTGAATGATCAATCTGAATCATTGCATGTTTTTCAATTTTATAATCTCAATATTTGTTAGAATGTTTAGCATGATTTCAATTCTTTATCTATATACAATCAATTTTACCATGAGTAGCTAAACCGTCTTGGGAAAGGGTCAAAATTATGGGTGTATAAATTTAATAAACCTTTAATTCTAAACTTTATAATACTAATAATAGTAATCAGGTTAAAAAAAAATATTTATCCAATTCGTTTGAGAAACCATGACCATGGGAAGTTTGGATGGATGACCCTGACCTAATTAGAGTAGAATAGGCTATGACTTATAGCCTAATACAATTTCTGACTTAGAAGCTAGGCTTTATACACTTAGGTTGCGATTATTTCACACCATAGAATAGTCATCTCCTAGGTATAACTAGTTGTCTTAACCATAGTCAACTAGTGATCTCCGCTTGCTTCACAGCCTAGATCTTAGGACCATACCACGTTAGGATAGAGATTATCTTTTACCTGAAACCCTGAAATTGACCCTAAATCCTTTGTTATCTCTACTTATAAACCATAAGTATTTATGTTCTAGTTTTCCTAAACTAAACCAAACTAGCGAGGACTCTTATATATAGGGTTATAAGACATATGTTTCTACAACCAACTAAACTCCCCATGGGATCGACCCTGTACTATCACTATACTACATCTCAGTAGTAAGTATAGTTTGGGAAACAAATCAATTCTAATTTGACCATAAACAATGTGAATTAAATGATGCATGATGGCACATCAAATTTTGGAACCATTTTCAGGGATCACTTTTCCTCTTCTTCTCATGGTAGACTATGACCAAAAAACTTGGGATTACCTCTCCCCTTCCTCATTTCTCTTTTCTTTCCATTTTTCTATTATTTTTTACAGTACTATGTCCCTTCTTCTTGTAGCATAGTGCATGAATTAGGGCCCTTACACTCATTCTAGGAGCCTTGAAACACAATAACAACTTACCTTAAAACCTAAAATCAAATAGTATCTCTCTACACAACACCAGTTAAATAGGGTAGACTGAAAAAATACTACATTTCAAATTCAACCCAACCCACCAAACCCACCCAACATGAAACCGCTAGAGCATTCAACACAATAAGAACACACCATCATGGATTGTGGATTTCCATCAATCCATGGTTCTACACCAAGTATTATGTACTATCCTATTCAAGAACACACCTTTGAGATAAATCCTAGACTCATTCACATGATCCAGAATATGGACCAATTTTGTGGGCTTAAAAGTTAAGATCCCCATGAACACATCTCAAACAACCTGGAAGTGTGAGATACCTTTTACAACTAGGGAGTATCTTCTGATGCAATTAGGCTTTGAATATTTTCCTTATCCCTATTATACAGAGCTAATGATTGGATCAAAAGTCAAGCTCCTGAGTCAATCACTACTTATCCATGAAGTTCCTAGACAAATAATTTCCACCAATCCAAACCTAGAAACTGTAGAATGACATTCAAAACTTCACTCAGATTGGCATATAATCCACATGGGAAGCTTTGGATATATTCAAGGAGTTGATGAGAAAGTTCCCGAATTATTGACTAGACATGTGGATCCATCTCCAGACATTTTAACAAGGCCACTATCCATCCACACACATAGTTGTAGATTCTTCCACTAATGAAGGGATTATGTTCAAGACACCTGAAACTAGAAGAGCTATTTTGGATAAAGTCTCTCATAATGACATCCTATGGAAGAGTGATCCTGGAACACCTTGGCATGGTATCCAAAAAGTCAAAGAAAAACTTGACTAGTTGCACAAGTATAATACTTGACTAAGAATCTTGAATCCTTTCAAATACCTAATACACCACCTCCCCCACAATCTCTTGTAATGGAATTTTAATCATGAAAAATGTGTAGTGGCTCACACCTTTTTTAAGACTGCACAACAACTATTGATGAATAGCTAACCCAATATTGTAATTATGCTAATTACAATCATCAAAATCAACAGTTCCAACAACCATAACATTATTTTCAGTGGCCCGAACTATAAAAGTAGTAGAATAATTAGGGGTATTATCAACCAAGAAGTGGTAAGACACCTTTTAGGATTCAAGGAACCCTATGATATCCACCCATGAATCCTGTGCCCCAACCACCACAATAAGTATCCCAAAAACCCTTTCTTATAAGAGAACAACAACAATTCCATCCATCTCCTCCAAGACCCAAAAAATTAGCTATAACTATTTAAAATAATATAGAAAATATTCTCTTAGCCTTTGTTCAAAAGGAATATCAGAGAATGACCACCCAAGAAACTAAAATGCAGAATCAAAGGGAATCTCTTTGAAACCTCGAGCATCAAATAGGTCATATCTCAAAGACTTTTTCTGAAAGATTACCAAGAACTCTACTTGTTAATATGGAGACATATCCAAGGGAAGATGAAAAGGTAGTTGTTCTACGAAGTGGAAAATTTCTGGATTTTTAGCAACCATGTAGAGGAGATGAAGAAAAAGTCAAGGAAATAAAGAAGCATACACAAGTCATAAGAGAAGAATTTGATAGAACTTCTCAAGAAACACCACAAGAGGCACCCCTAAAAACCCAAACACCTGAGTAAACCAATGAAGATTTTTATGTTGCACCACCATCCTACAAACCTCCCCTTACTTTTCTAGAAATAGAAAATCAAGGAAGAATTGAAGGGAAATACACGATTTTCTTAGAAATGTTCAAATAGTTGCACATCAACATCACATTTGATGAAGTAATCACTCAAATTACCACCTATGAAAAATTTCTCAAAGATATTCTAAAAAAAATGAAAATGGTAGATCTAGGAGTCATCTCACTGAATGAATAATGTTCTACTATTATTTATTAGAATGTCCCACAAAAAATGAGAGACACTGGGATCTTTTAAATTCCATGAACAATAGGGGAATGTAACATCAGAAGATACCTATTTGATTTAGGAGCCATCATTATCCTCATGCCTATGAGTGTATTCTGAAAACTGGGGATCATGGAACTCAAAAAAACTAGAGTATCAATCCAATTAGCTGACCAACTACTAAAGTATCCCTGAGGACTTCTCAATGACATCTTAGTCAAAATCAGCAAGTTCATATTTCCAGTGAACTTCCTCATTTTGGATATAGAAGATGAAGGAGATGTTCCAATCGTATTAGGACGACCATTACTATCCACTATAAAGGAACTGATTTATGTGAATCAAGGAAGACTCATATTTTTAGTAGAAGAATAATAAGTTGTGTTCTTTCTAGAAAAGTAAGAAAAATAAAAAAAATGATTCTTTTGATTTCCGAGCGATCTCTCTTGATAACAAAAGAGACGGTTAATTAAACTTTGAAGAACATAGTGAAGAATTACTCCCTGATGAAGATGAGGAATATGAAATTGAGGAAGTAAACTATATATAACCTATTACAAAGGAAAACATCCAATATTTCATAACTCCAGTTATTCAGTCACTAAAACTAGAACTAAAACCCCTCCATATTACACTCAAGTATTACTTTTTAGAGATTGCTGATGCAATAATAGTCATCAATAACTCTGAACTATCTCATTCACAAGAAGAAAAATTGGTTGAATTATTGAAAATACATAAGAAATATATTTAATAGGAAGTAGATGATATCAAAGTAATTAGTCCTACTTTATACACCCACAAAAATTCTGCTTGAGGAAGGTGCAAAAACCAAACAACAACCTTAGATGTGACTCACACCACTGATGAAGAAGGTTGTTAAAAAGGAAGTGATAAAAATTTTAGATGATGAAATAATCTTTTAAATATATAATAGTTAGTGTGTGATCCCATTACATACAGTTCTTAAGAAAAAAGGTCTCACAGTTGAAAAGAATGATGAAGATGAATTAATCTCAACTCACACTATCTCTGGATGGTGAGTATGTGTGAATTATAAGAATATAAATGTGGTATCCTAGAAAGATCATTTTCCCATTAACTTTATGAATCAAATGTTAGAATGACTAACATGAAATGAATTCTATTGTTTTCTAGATAGATATTAAGGATACAATGAGATGGTAGTAAACCAAGATGATTACTCTAAGAAAACATTCACATGTCCATTTGGAACTTTCACCTACAGGCATATGTCCTTCAGTATATGAAACACACTAGTGAACTTTAAAAGGTGCATGACACATATATTCCATGATATGGTGGGGGAATTCTAAGAAATTTTCATGGATGACTTTTCAGTTTATGGAAGATCTTTTTAGGTTTACCTAAGCAATCTAGAGCTAGTCCTGTAGTGTTGTGAAGAGAAGTGTCTAGTTTTAAAATAAGAAAAATGTAATTTTATGTTCTAAGGAGGCATTGTGCTTAGACATAAAATTTTCAAGAATGGCATGGAATTTGATACCTCTAATATTAAAATGATCAAATATCTACTTAACCCTTCAACAATCAAAGTTATAAGGAGTTTTTTGGGACATATTGGATTCTATCAATGATTTGTGAAGGACTTAAAAAATATTTACCATCCTATAACACACCTAATATAAAGGAAAACTTCATTTGAATTAATTGGAAAATTTTGGAAGGAATTCAATGCTATAAATAAAAGTACGATAGCCTCTCTTGTGATCATTTCACCTGATTGGGATAAGGAATTTGAATTGATGTGTGACACCAGCAACTTTGTTATTAGTTCTATTTTAGGAAAATGAGTAGGACACATCTTTTTTCCTATATAATATACTAGTCACACTCTTAAGGAAGATCAAGTCAACTACAAAACTACAGTGAAGATCTCTTAGTAATTGTGTATGCTTTTAAAAAATTACGTTCTTATTTGGTTTTATCCAAGGTGATTATACACAACAATCACGATGCCCTGAGATATTTAATAAATAAAAAGGATTCCAAAACCAAAATGATAAGGTGAATCCTTTTTCTCATATAGTTTTGATATCATCATCAAGGATACCAAAGGTATAGTAAATGTGGTCACTTATCATCTGTCCCCACTCCCCCTACCACTCATAAAGGATGATGATGAAATCGATATCAAAGATGAATTTATTAATGAAACCCTTTTCAATATAAAGATGAAGCTTTGGTTTTTAGACATTGAAAATTATCTCTCCATAGGATTTTTACACAAGGACCTCTCCTACTAGTAGAGAAGAATATTTTTAGCTGAAAAATCACACTATTATTGGGATGAACCACTCTTATTTAAGCACTACGATGATAGATTGTTGTAACATTGCATTCCATATAATGAAATCCTAGATGTAATAGAAATGTGTCATATGTCACCAACTGGAGGACATCATGGATCAAAACATATTGTGGCAAATATCCTACAAATTAGACAT
The DNA here is from genome assembly GCA_963277665.1 of Viscum album. Lineage (NCBI taxonomy): Eukaryota > Viridiplantae > Streptophyta > Magnoliopsida > Santalales > Viscaceae > Viscum > Viscum album. Next base: position 283,570,885 of record OY728142.1, read on the forward strand.
TTTTGGAACATGTTTCACCAAGATGTAAGGGATTTCTATCAAATCTATGATAGGTGCCAATGCACTGTCACCGTTGAAAAAAAATGAAATTCCCCAAAAACCAATCATGGAAGTTGAAATATTTTATATATGGGGAATAGATTTCATAGGTTCATTTACTAATTCACAAAGCAAGTACTATATTCTTATTAGCATTGACTATGTCTCCAAATGGGTAGAAGTTGAGGCTACAACACTTGACAAAACAAAAGTGGTCATGAATTTTCTGAAAAATAATGTGTTCTGAAGATTTGGATTTCCTAGATTACTCATTAGTGATTGAGGAAAACAATTTACCAATTAAAATATTAAAGTACTGATGAAAAAATATGGAATAATTTATAACAAAAGAACTCCTACCATAAAAAGATAAGTGGGCTAGTTGAATTTTCTTATAGGGAAATTAAACAAATCTTGGAGAATATCGTGAACATAAGTTGAAGTGACTAGAGTATGAAATTAGATGATGCACTATGGGCATACCACACCATGTACAAAACACCCATTGGTACCACACCTTTTATATTGGATTATGGAAAACCATTTCATCTTCTAGTTAAATAAGAGAATCACTCATACTGGGAAATTAAGAAGCTCAATTTGGATACTCAAAAAGCTAGAAAAGCTCGGACAATGTAGTTAGATGAATTGGATGAAATATGAAAAGATTCTTATAAAAATTTAAAGATCTAAAAATTAAAAATAAAGAAATGGAATGATCAATGAACTTAATGATGCATCTTTGTATTAGGAAATAATGTCCTTTTATTAAACTCAAGATTAAAATTGTTCCCTAGGAAGATGAAATCTAGATGGTCCAAACCCTTTGAATTCATTCAAGTTTTCCCCTATGAGACCATTGAAATTTAGAAGGAATTTGGACCACCATTCAAAGTCAATGGTCAAAGAGTAAAAATCTATCAATAACCCTTCCGTGAAATTTACTTCATAAGCATAAAATTCATCTGAATCTCAAAGCATCAAACTCTCAATGTTAAAGGAAGTGATGACTAGGAGGCAACCTAGGATCGGTCACCTTAGGCTAGTTTAGGTTAGAATAAACCTAAAAAACATTAGGAAATTTTTGGAGAAAAGAAATAGGGTTTGAACCTAAGATAAGCCAAAAACTTCAATTACATGTCATGTAACCCTGTTTTATGACGTGTTCCTTTTCTACCAAAAATTTCTTAAAACCCTGAATTACAATCCATGAAACATCATTACACATCATGTAATGCAATAAACCAATTTTTAAAAATAGGATATGAACCTAGGGTTCATGGCCCAAACCTACTCCATCCTCCCTTGAACATATGCCTTTACTACCTCTCAACTGCACACCCCAACATCCTCATCCCTTATTCTCCCCCAAACCCCCTCCCTTTAGTCTGCACACACCAACCCCCCTCATTCAGGACCTACAACCCCTCCGTCCTTGTTCTGAAAATGAACCCCCTCCTCCTAAACACACTCTCACACGCACTCACCCTCATTCCCTCTTTCCCTTCTACCAAAACCAAACCCCTTTATCCTCCTAATCATCTACACCCCTTTGCCCTACTCCAAAAATGGAAAGGAAAAAAATGTGCACCCTGCACCTGTAGAGTCAACATCATACCATGATGATAAACCTCTGATGAAGCATCCATGAGGCACTGCACCTCCAACACCCTCACCAACCCATGTTGCATCTCCAAAAACTCATAATGTATCCCATTCCAAATCTGATGCTTAGGAAGACTCCTAGAATAGATCCAAAGAATCATATAGGGATAATAACCGACATATGCACCCTATCCTTAATTTCTCCAATCTAAATCATCATTTTACCCTCAACTGCCTATAGTCAAAGCCAATGAAGATGAAAAAAACCCTCAACATGGACATTATCACTCTCCTACACATCAACAAATAGATCCTCCAACTCCTCAAATGACTCCATATTTTATGCATTATAGAGGTATGTGAGGAGATGTACTGAGATCTATTCCTAGAGATTCTCTCTACCTTTGAGGTTGCGGTGGATAGCCTCCACTTCAAACTTGGAGGCCAACCTCATGAGCTATCATTTTATAAATTTGGATTCGATCTCAAGATCTAAAAATAAGAGTTTTCTATGTTTGAGGTATTTCCTACCCTTTATCTTGAGACTCCCAGGACTGATACAAAGAGACTTTGGCAGATGATTGCATAGGATTCTCACAATGAGCATGATCCCTAGATCACCAAGTCAACCCAGCACTTCAAATCCTTCATAGATTCTTAAACCATTCATGGTTTTATAGGCTATAATCTCATGGAATTGTGATCCAAGTAGACATACTCATTTTAGCAGTAGACATGGGAGGCTTTTCCATCAATAATACTACTTAGTTCACCTATTACTACTAGGCTCATACCCAGAGGACCCGAGGAACATTGATGAGTGTATCCTTTATCACTCACCTGAAACACCATCTTGGAGTATTTGATGCCATCCTTCCACTCACATCCCTTGGACCGATGAAGTCCATCGATTTTATAATGTTACAAAAAATTCAGCTACTGGTTAGTGATGATGACACTTATCGATGGTCTCTAAGAGTCTATGCGGCAATTGACGAGGCACCAGAGGATCCTCCAGCAGACCCTGCACCTACTCCACCCACCACTTCCTCTCCATAACCTCCTTCCCATATCCCTGCCTCTATCACCACCACCTCCACTACTACTCCACCCACCCATCCAACCCTGATAGATCTATAGGCCATTCAGATTTGTATCATGGAGAATCTGAGACATATATCTACCCATATGAACCTCCCCTTTGTCGAGATTTACCATTTTACCACCCCTCCACCACCATCTTCACCCTCAGGCTCTCATCCACCACCAAAACCTTCCAGCCCATCCTTTTCTACCACCCCAGCCTCACCCACATGCCAGACCAACCTACCTTCAGAGCTCTCAGACCCTGGTTCCCAGTAGAAGTAACATGTAGAGTAGGCTCAGTGGGTAAAGGGGTTGGACACTTCCCCATCCACTGAGGTGTAGTTTGTTGATACAGCTACCAAACATATGACCCCACTAGGGATCTTCACCTCCCCACCACCTACCCCATACCATCTTTTCAATTCCAGGACTCCAACCATCATATATGACCCACTGACCCCTATTTCCATCACTACCACCGACCAGGTTAGACAACCACCACCACCACCTGATTGAGAGTGGACGTTGGAGGAGTTTTTTGATTCCACCAGCTTATCTTAGTATACCACCATTGAAATATTTTTTCGACATATGTATCAGGGATGATTTTTTTTCTATTTATTCTATGTATCCCTTCATTTTGTATTTCTATACTTATATATATATGGGAATTTATTTTTCACCACTATTTCTTGGATTAATTTTAAATTAATAATAATGTTATATTATCCATGTCTAAATCCTCTATTTCATATATGGTTGTCGATGCACTTGTACCATCATCTATTGTAGTTTTATAAGTGATTCATCATGTTATTGAGATCGAAAATCAACTTCAAGAGCTCTCACCAGAGATTCATACATAGTAGCCATGACTATGAGCTCAAATACCCTTCCCACTACATTAGATCCATGATAATTATGATCTTGAAGTCATAAATCCTTTCAAAAGACCCCATAATCTAGAAGACACTACTACGAGTAGCTGTATATTCCAGAGGAGACACTGATCCAATGGACGACATTACTTGATATTTTTGATCCATCTATCTGGATGATGATGTTATTTATTATAGTTTTATGGGAGGTAACCCATATTTCATGTTTTTCTCATTTGAGTCTTTATGCTTATTGAATTTCTAGAGTTTTTTATTTTTTTCATGAGTCACTTTCAGTTTTCTTGTATAAACATTCTTGAATTTAAATAAAATCCGTTTCATTGATCATCATACTATGCACCTGACTTTATTTCTACTTTTAAAATGTTTCAAACCTATGGAATAATGTTTTATCTAGTGTATGATTTGTATTTCTAACCCATTTTGAAAGTAATACAAATTTAAAATCAACACATACCATATTCCCTCATGTAATTTCACTTCTTACTGGGAACTCTCAATTCCCCTAGTCATTATTTTTTCAATTTCCATTTCATTTTTTGAGATTTATTTTCCATAAACCTCCAACAATAATTCCATGGATAGTGAAGACAGTGGATCCTTCTAATTATGGGGTTGTTTTTCATGAATTTCATTTTCAATACACTTGAATTTTGTCCTATTCTCATCTATCTAGGAGACATTTTACAATTTGGGAGCATGATTTAAACATAAAAATCATTATACCCATTTAAATAAAATAAAAAGTAAGTTAAATTTTTTTGGAAATCCATGTTTTGTCTCTATTTATACTTTAAGGAATGATTGTTGAGATTATTGATTTAATTCAAATACAATTTTTTTAAAATTACCGGTAATTGACTTATTACTTGGTTTTATACCCTTAATGATTTCCAATTTCTATATTTATTCCCATTCCCAAGAGGATTATGAGCCTACAACTTCATACTATTTTTGAACATATTTCTTGAGTGACACATGGGACATTTAAACCTATCAGAACTTGGATTGAGATCTTATTGAGGTTATTAATAAACAAATACATTTTTAAAATGATTGAGGAAATATTTTTTGGATTAAATTTTCCTAATATCCACCTTACATATTTCCTTCATTAAGCCCATAGTTTCTATGAATATCCTTATAGGACGTAGCTATTCTAAGCCTATTATCCCTTCCTACCCTGCTCTTTGTATAATGCATGAATTTACTTTAAACAAGTGTTGGGGAGTTTTTTAGCAAGAACATGATGATTTTACTATAGAGATGTATTGTGTTTCTAATCAGACTATTTTATTGTGTTCCATGTGTACTTTTTATCATTTCACATATATCCTATTACTTTGAAAAATAAAAAATAAAAATCAAAATTGACATGGGTTGTGAATTAGGAAGGTCAAAAATCACCATTTATAGATGGATGAATCCTTTAAAGGATCATATGTGGTTAGGGGATGGATGTGAGATCTCTCCTAGACATGAATTTCAAAAAACAAAAAATAAAAATAAAAAGAAAGTAATAGGAAACCCTTACTACACTCACTTGATATATGTACATGGATCCAACTTGTGCTACTGGGAGCATGGATTTTTACAAGATATGGAGGTGTTATTTAATTACAGTTTTCATGACATTAATGCATTATACTCCAAATCCTACCCTCATTTTTGACCTTGGTTTTCACTATTTACCTAGCTACCCACAGACTCAGAGTAATTATAACCTAGTTACTGAAGCCCTCATGATAGATTTTGTATTTTCTTTTATAAAGTGGAGATGATAGAACCAATGAAAGCCTATGGTTAGGAGCATGTACTCAGGGTATGAACTTAAATCTAGTTTCATTTCACCCTGAGTGATGAGAGAAAATTATTTGTGAGGTAAATTGAAAATGGGTATAGAGTTCATGGAACAATTGAGAAATTGTAGTTAAAAGATTAAGGATTTGTGTAAATAACTAAGCTATAAGGCATGAAAAATTTTCTATGCAGGGATGATTATAGATACTGACCTTTTTCTACTTACACTTAGTTTTATTTACCTGGATATAATGAATGTTTCCTATTTCAGAAATTTCTTACCCCTATGAAATCCTTATTGAGATATTTTTTCTTGAGGACAAGCAATTGTTCAAGTATAAGGGCACTTGATAAGATTAAATGATATATAATTTTTTCTGTCATTTTATTAATGGTTTTCAATGATTTATTTGATAATGCACTTGATATGTGTTATTTATTGAAGGAATCATGATTTAAAGGTTTAAAGAGAAAAAACGCATAAAAGGAGAAAATTTGGATTTTGTAAACCATAAAACATCATTACATGACGTATAGTATCATTTTACCACATACTAAAAGCCATGAATAAAGTTGTGACAAATTTCAGGCTATGAAGCTCGTTACAAAATGTGAATTTGCATTACCTAAAGTGAACTATCCTTACACGGTGCGAATCACCAGTCCATGACATGAAGTATTCAAATCATATTTCCCTCTAGCCAAAGGAAGATTCATGATGTGACATCCAGTTACATGTCATGCAAGGAGTCAAACATCCAAATATCATATGAGATATGCATGAAATATGTGTAGATTCAAAATCCATGGAGAAAACTGTGGATCCGCATTACATGACATGAATTACAATTACACGTCATGTAATATTCTGTCTATATATACAACACTAGGGCATCGGATTTTGGAGCTTCAGAGTGGACAAAACTTGCTTTCTTTTATTATTTTCTCGTTCCCTTCTACTCTCTCTCCCTAAAGTTGAATTATTTCAAATTTGTTTCATTGTTTTACTTTAATACAATCATCATGGATTTTTTTAACATGTTCTTCATTCCTTATTGCATATCCATTGTTTCAAGCATCGATCACCAATGAACCTTTATTGCACCCATTCTCATTCCTATTTCAAGTATATAGTTGATTGAATTTGTGTTTAATTTAAGATTTTAATTGTTTGTTCTTAATTGAATGCTAAATATAAATCATTGCATGTTTGTAATTTTTTTAATCACAATCTATATTAGCATGTTTAGAATTATTTCAATTCTTTATCTATCTATAGTTAATTTTACCATGAGTGGATAAACCACCTAGGGTAAGGGTTGAAACTAGGGGTATATAAATTTAATAAATATCTAATTCTCAACTTGTTAATCCTAATAATAGTAATCAAGTTAAACAAAATATGTCTATCTAATTCGTTCGAGCAACCTTAACCATAGGAAGTTTGGATAAATGAACCCGACCTAATTGGACTAGATTAGGGTAGACCAATAGTTTAAGAAAACTTCTGCCTTAGAAGCTAAGCTTAATGCACTTAGGTTGAGATTATTTCTAGACCAAAGAATAGTTGTATCCTAAGTAGAACTAGTTGGTTTGACCATAGTCAACTAGTGACCTCCTCTTGCTATGCAACCTAGATCTTAGGACCAATACAAGTTATGATAGATATTATGTTTTACCTAAAACCTTGAAATTGACCCCGAACCCTTTCTTATCTCTAACTATAAACCATAAGTATTTAAGTGCTAGTTTTATCAAACAAAATGAAACTAGTGAGGACTCCTACCTATAGGGTTCTAAGCTGTAAGTTCTTGCAGCCAACTAAATTTCCCATGTGAACGAACCCACACTATCACTATACTACGTCTTAGTAGTAAGTATAGTTTGGGAAACAAATCATTTCTAATTTGACCACATCCCACGTGAATTAAATGATGCGTGTGGGTGTGTCATCTAGAAACCATTAAATAAATAATATATATTACTATATTTTGAAACTACAAATTCAAATTTACTTTAATAAAAAGTAAAATAAGATAATAATTAAAAAATGAATAAGAGTAACAATAATAAAAATAATATTTACACAAATAGAAAAAGTAATAAAATTATTAATAATATTAACAATAAAATTAATAATATAAACATTAATATTAATAACATTAACATTAAAATTAACATTAATATTAATAATATTGATCTTAACATTAATATTAATAATATTAATGTTAAAATTAATAATATCAGCACAAATATTAATATTAACATTATTAACACTAATAGTAATAGTAATAATATTAATATTAATAATATTAACACTAATAATATCAACATATACATATATATGATAGAAAAAATAATAATTTTTTTATAAATATAAAAAAAACATCACTAATAATTTTAATAAATAATTATTCATATATATTAAATTACACATAAATAAATTATATCATTTGAATTTAAAAAATTATTTAAATTATAAATGATAAATGAATTGAAAAATACATGTGAAAATAATAGTTTATTTTGAATAAAATATCTAAGTCAATATCAACAGAAAAAATTATATAAACTAATTTTATATACAATCTATATGAAATTAAATAATCCTATATTAAAATAAATAAAAAACCACTTATCTACATTTGATTAAATGATGGTGGTAGATGAAGGAAAATAGTAGAGAAAGGAAAAGAAAGAAAAAATGAATATGATAAATTGTTAAACATTAAAAATATATACAAAAACATGAAAAAATTAAATAATACAAACACTAAAATAATTATTAATTAAAAAATTCATAAATAATTAAAATGAAAAAACCTAGAGGGCTATGGAGGATGGCGATAGTGTAGATAAAACTAATAAAAACAACTGAAGAGACCGATGAAGGATGAAAAAAATGACTTAGAGTGGTGGGTGATGATATATGAAGGAGATCATTGGTGGACAGGTTATATGAATGATGGGATAGGGTTCATTTTAAGAGAAAATTCCACTAGGGGGAGATCGATTGAAATGAAAGAAAATGTCGGGTGTGACATTTCAATTTTTTTTTAAATATTTTCGAAGTCAGTTTTTACTATGACCATAAAAAATTGATTTTTAAATTTAGTTATTACATAACCAACATAAAAACTGTAGACAATGGTATTTTATGTTATTTATAAAGTAAATGATGTAAAAAACATTTATAACTTCAGTTATAAATAACAGATGTTATAAAGGTGTCATTTGAAATAGTTTTTTACTAGTAAAGCAATTTATAGAAAAATATATTATGTATTTGTAATTTAAAAACCACATAAATGTATTATTCTAATTATATTGGATATATAATATAATTATCTACAATTTTTATAACTACACCAAAGTCTAAACCAATCATTTGTATGTTCAAAAATTGGGTTGAATTCACTATATTGTAAATGTTTGGTCCTGGATTTAAAATATTATATATGAACCATGTTCTATATTTTAAGATACAAACCTCATAAATAGTTTATTATAATTTATTTGGAAATTTAATAGAATCATTTAAAATTTTATAAACTATTCTGAATTCTTAATTGAACATTTAAATATTCAAAAAATGGGGTGAAGTTGCTATAGTGTAGATGTTATGTGTTGAATTTAAAATTTTCTGCAAAAACTATTTTATATATTTTGAGAAAAATATTTCACAATTAAGTGATTATTTTTTCATTTTAATGTTAAGATAATCATATAGAACTTTTTTAACTTGTAAAACATCTATATAAATCATTTAGACCTTCTAAAATTTGGTCAAAGTCATTACAATTGATATTTTTTAAAATATTTAAAATATTTTGTATAAACCATGTTTTTTATTTTGAGTTAAAAACCTAAAAATATGATTATTATTTTTGATATTAAAATATAAAATAATTATCTATAAAATTTTCAACTATTTCAAAATCTGAATCATTCATTTGATTGTTCAAATATTGAGGTAAAGTTACAATAATATTTATATTTTATGCATGATTTAATTTTTTTTACTAATTATGTTCTTTTTTAAGATTTTCAGACCTTTAAATAATTTTATTATTATTGTGTTTTAAATTAAATAGAATTATCTCTAATATATCAATTGTAAAAATTTTTTGATCGTTTATTTAGACCTTTTAAAATGTGGTTGAATCCACTTCATTGTTCATGTTTTGTGTTAGATTTAAAATATTATATATAAATTAGGTTTTATATTTTGAGATAAAAACATTTAAATAGGTTTATTATTATTGATTTTAAAATCTAAAATAATTATATAGATTATTTTAATAAATTCAAAGTCTTAATCAATTGACTGTATGTTTAAAAATTAGGATGAAGTCACTACAATGTTGATGCTCTATGCTGAATTTAAAATGTTCTACACAAAGAGTGTTCTATATTTTGAATTGAGAACCTTAGATTTGTGTGATTAATATTGTGTTGTGAATATAATAAATTTGTCAATTACATTGAAGTTTTAATTAATAATTTAAATGTTATAAATTTTTTGTGAAATCACTAAAATAAAATAAAGACATATAACATGTTTTTTCATAATGACCCGTCCAAGGGGCCAAATCCCAAGACCCAAACCATACTGCCACATGACCTCAATCCTGTTCCCCAAATCATAAGAGGCTTGAAAACATTATTTAGGGATAAAATAAACCATTTGGAAACAATTTTTTGAATAAAAAAAATAAACAAAAAATGAGTAATAATACATATGAAATACAAAACTCTTTTATGAAAACCTTTAAAATTATAACAAAAATTACAAAATAAGTTTTATAATATTTTAATAAAAGCGAAGTGAAACATAAATATTCAATGTACATAAATATGAATCATTCCTATTTCACTGACTCTGCCCATCATGTCTCTATAGTGGATCTATAACTCTCAAGTATGAGACTTTTCCTTTACCTACATCATGACCAATCATGTTTACATTCCTACTAAGGTTCACATGTTGTCCGTGATTATAAAGTAAATATGATTTCATTATCAATCTATTTTATATTTTCATAAATTCCCTTTTAAGGTTAAAAGTGGAAACCCACAAAACCAAACCAATACCACGATAGTACAATAAAAAATTTACAAAAATTAAAAAATAAAACACAACAAATTCAAGAATCCATGAAGGGACTGGAACACAGATGAGGTAGGTGGGTCAATTTCAAGACCCACACCATCATGTTCACTCCTTTAATATTCTAACTAAAGGTTTTGAGTATAGTGAAATCGCTATTATGGACCTGAAATAAAAATTTATTTTAATTTAGATTTGACCGAAACCCCAATAGGGGATCTTACATGTTAAATTTATAATTAATTTATTTAGATATGAAGAAATGATTACCTCTTCTTAGGACCCTTTATTTGATGATGATTCTGATCTTCTAAAAAAACTTTTTTATTACCTTTTTTTTATTATAAGGATTCAAGTGTAGAATCCCTCTAGAGGTGATCCACACATGCTCTTTTGATCTCCCAGGAACACTAATTGATTATCAGGTGCTAGTGTGGTGAATTAAATGTCTTAAGTAGTTTATATTGATTGCTCAACCTTTGATATTGACAGAATATCTCTTGGATTTATCATTCTTGATAGGGAGTGAGAAATAAGAATTTGAGTGAGAAATCTTTTGTGTATAACGATTCTCTATATCTCAATTAACCCTACCCAATTGACATAACTCTATATTTAAATAGTTAGGGTTTAGGTTAAAATATTATTTAATTGCATGATGACCCTTAAATAATATAATAATATTTATTAATACCCATTCTAAAAAATAATAATAATAGTGTTATTATTTTATGTCATGTATGCTAACTTGCGCAATAACAAATATTATTTAACCGACTTTTAAATTAATATTTTCCACTTGACATGATTTGGTATGTTTAAACTCCTTCACATTATTGAATACTCAAATAAATATTTAATATAATATTTAATTCATATATAAATATCTTATATTAATAAAACATGAATAAAATTATTCCTCTATCATGAGAATAATATTTATTCCATTAATTAAATTCAAATAGAATTTAATCGAGATCAATGGTAAAATTTAGTGCATGACCCTCTAGGAATATTTTTTATTGTCATTAGGTAAGATTTCCTAAAGTCTAATATTACTATCTATAAATGGGTTAAGGCACCAAATATAAAGAACATAATTTCTTAATGAAAAAAACCATATATGAATTCTTACTATGTAATAATATCCATTTGTCAAAGTATCTCGTCAAGTAGGTTATACATATGTTGCATCAACCTATATGCTTGATTCGTCTTTCTTTGACTATATGAAATAAACATGTCATTACACAATTGACATGGAATTTAATGGGATGGTTCTATTCCAATAAAAGGTCCAATATATAAGCTTTCATAAATATGGAAGGGAAAAATCCTTCCTCAACTTATCCATTAATAACATGTCATTCATGATGCATCCGACAAACCCTACTTCCCGAAAATATATGGTGAGATAATTTTGGTTATTAAATCTAAGTGTGCGAGTCATGACATGAATCACTTATAATCTTAATGTCTAAGAACCATCACATGATCCCAAATAGGAATATCCAATGACAATAAAACATGTATAATTACCATCGGTCAGTTTTTCTCATAATCTTTATCTTGGAGATTACTAAGTGAAAAATTTATGAGAATAATTCTTATCCACTTACAAATACTCTCAACTAATATACATCTTTTATTTATCCCATCATATAATTTTATCTAAATATAGAACTATATTTAAGAATATCTTTATACCAATTCAAGGTTCTCATTATAGCGGGGAACTTCTATAACCTTACAATTGTGACAAATACCCTAGAGAATTTTTATATTAAATTCATGAAGAAAAATGAACAATAGATAATTATATTTTATTAATATTTGAATAATTTAATATACATGTAATAAAAGTACAAAAAATTGGACCTAGGATTCCAGTTCCAACAAACTCCTACTTGGACTAGAGCCAATTACCTATGACTTTATGTTCACTAGACCTCACATGATAATCATGTTTTTGTTGAGTTAAGGATTTAGTAAATAGGACCTCCATGTTTTCTTGTGTGGAAATAATACTCACTACAACCTCAAATCTCTGATAAAATAACTCAAGAGATGATACCTCCGAAGTATGTGCTTCGTCCGTTGATGCGACCTTAGCTCCTTTGCGAGAGCCATAATTGAAGCATTATCACAATAAATTGTGAAAAGGTATTTATTAATAGACACCAAATTAGTATCTTGAATTTAGTTTCATATCAAAAAAAATTATTTATCTACCTTAGAATCTGAAATATAATTGGACTCTACTATAGAATATGTGACCATTGCCTTCTTTGAGATCATAAAACTCACAGTACCTATATTCAAAGTGAAGATGTATTCTATTTGTAATTTCATATCAAATTGATGAGTTTGGAAACTATAATATTAATATCCTCTAAATAATAGTTCCAATTCTCCTCCATAAACTAGGAACATATCCTTAATATGCCTTAGGTACTTAAGGATAGTCTTAACTTCCATCCAATGGTGGTCACCTGAGCCTGGTTTATATCTGCCTACCACACTTAATGTCTAAGTGACATCTAGTCTAGTACATATCATAACATACATGACTGATCCAATCACTGAAGTGTAAGTAATCCTTTCCATTATTTTTATTTCCTTAATTGTTTGAGGACACATTTTCCGAAAAATATGAATTCCATGTGACATTGGAAATAATAGCCTCTTAGATTGTTCTATACCAAACCTCTTCCATATATTTTCAATATATGTACTTTGAATTAGGCCGAGAATCCTATTAGATCTATCATGATGGATATTGATCCCAATAATATATACTGATTCACCAAAGTCCTTCATGGTGAATCATTTATTCAACCATGCCTCAATAGACTATAAGACCGGTAGTTCATTTCCAATAAGTAATATGTCATAGATATATATTATTAAGGAAACAAACAAACTACCACTAAATATCTTATAGACACATGGATCACATTTATTATTTATGAATACAAATTCCATTATGGTCTAATCAAATCTAATGTTCGATGACTTGGATTCCTGCTTTAATCCATAAATGATTTTTTTGAATTTTTCATATCTTGTCGGCATCCTTTGGAGTCACAAACCCTTTGGGTTGTGTCATATAGAAATCTTTATGTAAGTTCCCATTAAGGAAGTATGTTTTGACATCTATTTACTAAATATCATAGTCATGGAAGGCCATAATAGAAAGTAGAACTATGATGGATTTTAGCATTGTGACTGGTGAAAAGGTTTCATTATAGTCAATGCCTTGACTCTGTTTAAACCCTTTCAAAAATAACCATGATTTATAGGTATTTACTTTCCCATACATGACCAGTTTATTCTTGAATATATTTTTAAAACCAATGGGATTTACATACACTATAGGATCTACCAAAATCCAGACTTGGTTTTGGTACATGGAATACATTTTAGAATTCATGGATTCCTGCCAGTTGGAAACATCTATTACAATTAATGCTTCCATGTAGGTTATTACATTATTATTATAAACTAATAATGATTCATCATTCTTGGTGATTATAAAACCATACCCTTCTAGTTCTCTAACCTCTATTGTACTCCTATATAGTACTTTCATCTCTAGAACAACTTCTTCTTCAATGAGGCCTTATGGAATATGTTCCTATACAAACTCTTGTGTACCTTGGTCCTCAAAGTTCATCAAATTCTATATCACTACAACTATATCTTTTATTGAAATTCTACCTCTCAATGAATATTTTGTGTCTTCCCACCATTAATTTTTTTTCCAAGGGGTCATATAGGTAATAAACCCTTGTTTTTTTGGAGTATCCAATAAAGGTGTACTTTGTTCCTTAGGGTGCGAGTTTTTTACTTGAAGAGGTCTTAACCAATGATTTGAAACACCACACATGTTAGTATTAAAACACAAGTTTCTTTCCATTCCAAAATTTGTATGGTATACCATATTCCACCTTAGTTGACACTTGGTTTAGTATTTGTGCCATTTTTTTAATGTCTATCCATAAAATGATAATGGAATACTCACATGACTCATCATGGATATCACCATGTCTAAAAAGGTGAAGTACCTCCCTTCACTTACACCATTCCACTGAGGTGTATAAACACGAGTGAGTTGATATAGAATAAAAAAATCTTGTAAATAATAAATTAAGTATTAATTAAGATATTCTACACTATGGTTTCAGTAGATTTTCTTAATATTTTTACCAGGCTAGTTCTCAACTTCATTCTTTTATTTTTTGAATTTTTCAAGGGAATATGAAATATACCTCATCAATTAAAGATTTCCATATCTACTAAAATCCTTAGTAAAAGTTATGAAGTTTGAGTACCCACCCCTTGTTTTAATAGAAAATGGTCCACACACATCAGTATAAACTAATTCAGGAAGATCTTTGGATCTTTAAATTTTTTCACTAGATGGGGATTTGTTCATTTTTCCTTATAAACATGCATGACATACACCAAGGTATTTTAGTTCAAAATAATCTAAATATCCATCTTTTTATAATTTCGTCAAACACTTTTCATTTACATATCCTACCAGGTGATGCCATAGTTGGGTATAATATGAGTCATGTGAAGTAAACTTTTTATCAATTTCCATTACTTGGTTTATGTAATCCAACACATAAAAATTATTATTTTAATGTGCATTACCATAAAAAATTCTATTATTATAAATGAAGAAAAATTTATTCAAAAATTTGAAAATAAATCCATCCGTATCTGGTCTAGATAAAAAAATAGTGTTTTTATTAACAAATTGAACATAATAACAATATTTTTAAACCAATACCATTATAGTTGGCAATGTGAGTTGGTAGTCGTTGATAGCTACAGTAGAAAGTTTAGCTCTGTTGGATGCTCTTAGATTTACCTCTCCTAGCTCAATATTTATGAATATACTTGGTTCTTGTATTTGAATATATTTGTGAGCACCAAAAGATTTATTTAATACCCAATTTGTAGAAATAGATAAACTATCCTCATTAAAAAACTCACATGAATCTTCCCCTTGCTTCTTTTCATGGGTGTAGTTTTTCTTTCAAAGTTCATTCTTACCGCAGGTGAAATATAAAACATCTCATTCTATTTCTTAGACCTTGATCTTCTTATTATTGGAAGGGAATAAATAATATTTGGGCTTAGATCTCTTAACTTTCCATTTTTATTTTTACACTATATGGATTATCACACCCCGACCTTGGAAACACTTTTATTTCCTTCTTTTCTTGATCCTGGGTCTTTTTGGTCGAGGTTTGGGTTGAGTCCTAGTTAAAATTATCAAATTTTGGAAGTTTGGGTGAATTTCGAACCTGTTCACGGGTAGTGCATGGTTGGTGGAAACCATGCGGTCCAACCCAGGTACCCATGCGACAAGTCTTGGTTTTTGAAAGAAGCTACCTGATGGTTTGATCATGGTTGGTCAAACCTTGTAGTCTGGTCATGTGGTTAGTCCTATCATAAAGAGATGCTACCACATGGTTTACATAGGGTAGGACAAACATGTGGGTTGGTTGTGTGGTCGGTTCCTGCTTGGGCTTTGGCTACTACATAGTTGGCGCACACCTGAATGTCCTGAAGGACTTCTTTTTTTTTTTATTGATTTTTGATAACACCCCTTTCAAGGGATGAGGGGGAACCTTTATAAGTCCCATAGTCTTAGATATTACATGACTTGTAGGTCTTAGAAAATATATAGACTATACTTGGAATTGATCCTCCCCAGCTTCTTCATCGTGATATAAGCTCTCCACCTTTTCAGGGCTTGTTCATCTAGGCTTCCTGTGCATGCACAAGCTAGTCTCGATGGCAATGAAAAACCTTATATAGTTGGTGCACAGTTTAGTAAACCGTACGACCAAACTGTGCAATCATCCAAGGTCTTTAAAATATTTAAAACCCTATTCTACCCTCTCCCCTATTTACTCTAAATAACCCCCCTCTTGGTCAACTTTTTCACATTAAGGGGACCCAAGACCCCTATTACTTTGGTTCTCATCCATACATTGTTTCTATCCTTCAATTCCAAGGTATGTTTTTAGGGTTTTGGCCATTTTCTTCCCCTTTATATTCTTCCCTCTTGATTTATTGGGTTTTCAATGGGGGATTCCCTCTCAGAAAAACCCTAGAGATCAGGGTTTATGGGTGGCCTTGTGTTCTCTTGATTTTATGGTATGTGTTTGGTCCACGAGGCTTTGTTATTCACTCTCTAAAAAATTTGTCGCATCCATACCCCATCGAGGTAGGTGTCTCCATAATTTTCCTTTCTGATGCATTCTGTTAATGCATGGGTTATTTTAATAAATTTATAAACATTATTCACACACTTATGGTACCTTTGTTTAGTTTATCATGGTGTTTTATTACTAGTATAAATTTCTAAAAATATTTTTTGAAGTGATCATCCAAATATGCCTATGTATTTATGCATATAATGTGTTTGATAAAATGTCAATTCTTCTTATAAAATGAAATTAAGCCTTGTTGTGATATTTGGACTTTGATATATTTCGGTATATTAGTTTTAATATATAAATTTGTAAGGATGTCTGATTTTGATGTATTTTTATGGATTGATTGTTGTAGTGAAAATGTTTTGGAAGGATTCTCATGGTTTTGAAAGGGTTGTTTATGCCTTTTCAATTATATGGGAGTGTTAGTTTTGGTTTAAAAATAAAGTGGTGATTTTGGAAATGAAAATGGATTTGGGGTGCTTCCATGGTTATTTTAGGTGTGCCATTAGATGTTGGCACATACATGGGTGCACAAGGTTCACACATGAATGTGCATTCAAGAGATGATGGAACATTAAAAAAGTTTTCTATAAAATTTTATCATATTTCCTTCCTCCCCTCATTCTTAAAATGGTTCCATTATTTCCAAAATGGAAAGTATTGATTCAAGGAATTTGGAAATATAACCTCAAATGTGTTCCTTAAAATTTGGCCCGTTTGGCCTTGAAACGTGTTTTGGTGAGAGATTAAATAGGGTAAAGGCCTATTTTTAATTATATATTTTAAATTGGTGTTTTGTGTTGACCTTGGGAAATAATGTGGAAGAGACTTTGTAAATGTATTTTGGTTTTAGAAGTGTAAATCCCATTTGGAATTTAAGATGCAATGAGAGTTTGGTTTTAAAAATTGTATGATGTGAAGTCAATTGGAATCTTTAGAATATTTTTTGAAATGGTTTTGAAAGTTTGTGTGACATAATGGACCAATTGGAACTAGTAAGTGATTCATTGTATTACGGGAAAAACTATTTTGGATTTCCCTATACGGGTTATTGTATAGGTGGTGTCCATTTTAGGGTTAGGTAAGTGCGGTGACAGTAGGTAAGGTGAGTCACACATGAAAGGGCCTCCTACTTACACAATATACTTTTACCATGGGATTATTGGGTGTCTTTTATAGGGATGTGTGATAGTTTCTAATCAACCTCGATTAGATGGGTTGATGCCCCCTAAATTAGCTGAGAGGCCAGGTGAGACGTGCCACTAGATTTGTTAGTTGAGAGTGGCTAGTTGGTTATAGACTATGGAGCTTCACCATAGACTAACAGATGGTCCTAAATCAAGTACATCTAGGGATTTCTATAGGGATTCTTAGAAAATACCCATGGTTACTAAATTGTTTATGCTTGTTTATTTTTTATTATATTTTAATCACATATTTCCCTGCTTATTTATTTGAAATATAACTTTGTATTTCTTTTCTTAGGAATTTGGATTGGGATTTGGTTTCTAAAATGAAGGATTCTTTGAAAATAAAAATGGCATTGTGTTATATTTTAAAAAGTAAAAATGTGATTATTTATTAAAATTTGAAAACACTATTTTTGTAAATATATTTCAAACTAGTGTTATTGGACTATTTTTAGGAAAGGGAATGCAAGGATTATTTGGTGGTTTTCTACTAAGCTATTTAGATCATATCCAACTTGTACTATTTGATGTCAGCAGACTTGAACTATTTTGTTGGTTCAGATTATTTTTCAGGTTTTCTGGTTGAGCCAGCTCTTGGATCTGTCCAGTCTTGTGGATGGTGGTGACATTGAGGTCACATGGATATTGTGTTGCTAGTGGTTTGTCTTTGTTTTTTTCTTGTTTGTTCAATTGTATCTTGTAACTGAATTAGTTTATTTATTTATTTTAGATTCAGCTGTCACTATTTTTCTACTCTTCTAGTCTAGCTTATTAATCATGGTATTTGGGATGAAATTGTTCACCTTTGGATTATATGTTATGTCCGACACTAGTTTCCAGCCCATGGGGATAAGGAACACCATTTGTGACATGTCTTTGACTGGGTCATGTGTACGGGTTGGATGGAATCCCGACATAGTTTGTGATAAGGATGGATGGATTTTCACACTTCGTCTCTTTATTTACTTGGTAAATAAGAGTAAACAGGTCTCAGAGAGACTTATCAATGTTTTTCGTATTAAAATTAATAATAAAAATAGATAATCTATGAGGGAGAGATGCAAGAATGAGATTGGTGAATATTTATTTAGGGAGTTTAAACTCTATAACATCTTGGATCTCAATATAAAAAATGATATTGATTACGTGAGTCCCAACTAGGGAACCGTCTCAAAGATTTCTTCGAAAAATATTCTTGTATATCTGAAACCATTCTTGTATATCTCCCTCTTAGTATAGGAAACAAAGATGATTAAGCATGATATAATAATCCATGTTTACATATGACTTCATGTGTTTAATAGAAATAAGTGATAGAATCAAACTTTGAACTTTGACTGAATCATTCATATGTTATTCATAGGAAAGTAACTCTTCATCACTCACCTCTGTGGTAGGTGGATCAAGCATTGAGGATTATTGAAAGTAATATTTCTGTTCATGGTGCAACACAACCCGAAGGAGTTTGAACCACTCCTAGAATTTACTGCTAGTAAGGATATGGTCTTTATCTAATATATATAACAGGGATAGTGTGGATGATGAATTTTAAATTTTCTACAATTATAAAAGTGTAGATTATTAGGAATTTTCTTGATTGAAAATTATGTGAGAAATAATAATAATTAATTTTGTTAAATCTCACACTATTTTATCAAGTCCCAATATCCATAACCATTGAACTCAAAATGTCTAATTGCAAGGAAATTATGGTGTAAAATATCCATATACCCCTTCGTATAACCCCAATGAGGGGTGATTAATCTACTTAAAGGAATTTAGGTAGGATAGACTTTTCTAACGGTGGGCTTGCAGCTCCTTGATTTGTTGAGTGGGCTCTAAAATTCAGAAATCCTAACTTTGATTTCCTCAATTCTATCCTCCAAGTTATATCAAGTCTCGTGAGGGATACATCTCTTGATTTAAGATGGTTAATTCAACCCATAAACAATATAATAACTCCACATTAATAGTAAGTGTCATAATGAGGGTTAGTCAAACAATTAGTTCCATGGATTTCATTCCTAATAAATAAGTGGAATACTAAGTACAAAATAATATATATTTGAGGGATTCTAATTTATTATGAAATTTTTTTATCATGTTTTATACTTTACATAATTTTTTATTATCAAGTGGATATTACTTAATTAACCGACCATGATGGATAAAACATTTTCGCACAATGAATTTATTTAAATCCAATATTTGCACATTAATTTATTTATTTATGTGAGGGCTGTCATGAATCCATAAAATAAATAATGCATAAGATAAAAATAAATAAATAATAAATGAATTGATCATGATCTTATATAACAGTTGATTTATTAAGCAGATAATAAATCAACCTTTGAACTAGGGGAATAACTTCTTATGACAATATTGGAATGAGTTACAACATTACACATGTCCACCTATGTATCACATGGGTTGGAATTATAATGGTTCCTTATTGAACTTCCTCCACATGACTTGGGATACTCTTTTAATTAAAAGTATTTATATCTCACACATAGGTTAGGGGAACCAAAATATTGGTTAATAGGGATCACATACATAACCATGGACACACAGTTTATACATAATAATGGAGGGAGGGATGACATGTTGTACATCAATTTAATTTAATATTAAATGATTTAAAATCCATGTAATAAATTAAATTGAAACATCTAATATATACACAGGTATTGGTCAAGCTCATGAATGATTATACATGTAATGAATAGACAAAACTAAAACCAATGAACATTCATTTATTATTCATTATTTATTATTAAGATAGTCAATCTTACATTAATTAATTAATTCCATTTTATATTAATGATTATCCAAATTCATTTGGAGATACCCATCTTAGTGGAATTCATGGAAAATAAATGGTAGAACCAATAATCACATATTTATTACAATAAATTACTTAATTATTAAAAATTATTTAAAACCGTTATTAAATTTTAAAAAACAACTGGTTCTAATCAATAAAATATGGTTTTATTGCTGCAATTATCAATTTAATGTCATTTAATTCTTTCATTAATTGGGAGGCTACACTATATGTAGTTACTAGTTACATGACATGTACCTTAGTTTTCATGTACCTGAGATACATGCTTGGGGATTTAGTGTGTTTGTTATTTAGACTACATAATGTGTACTAACCAACGACTAAAATGTGTTATAATTTTCATGTACCTAAGATAAATGCTTAGGTTTTCAATGTGTATATAAGTAGACTACACAGAGTGTACAATATAGGTACATGCAGTGTGATCTCTAGGTCATTTTTCCACATTACCTTTCAAAGTACTTATCATATTCTTTGGATGTGGTAATACATGATGTGTACAATCTAGATACATGATGTGTATATCACATTCCATGTGTATTCTTGTCTCACTAAATGGCTCAGTGTGTACTTTAGATGTAGGAAATAATGAACTACATGCCATTTACACCTCATACACATTGTTTATATCATTAATTTTTCATGATTCCAATCACATGTGGTTTGACTATGTATAATGACCACACAGACTGTGTGAATTTCACTATCGACCCGTGTAGACTACACATCATGTATGATAACTACACACTGTGTAATCTGAAACTTCATGTGTTGAGTTGTCCCGGTATAAACTTTGTGTGCAATAAATTCACCAAGTGTAATTACTACTTGATGTGTCATTTATTCCAAAACACATCTAGGTGTAGTGTACTTTGGTACATGACATATAATTAGACCATACACTGTGTGGTCCCAAGCTATTCGGACAAAATCCTTGACACTTTTTGATTAAATCTTCTGTCATTCTTCATCTGTTCCTAGTCCTTTAAGAGAATAAAACACTGAATAATAAAGATCGATATGTTGAAAACATTTTAATTCAAATTAGATTAAAGAATAAATAATATGAAATTAAATATTCAAACATTATTGAGCATATAAATCAACAATCATATAAATAATTATAAATTTAAAATGTTACCATTCTAATACCACTTAAAGGTTTTAGGTACAACATAATTGACTTTGTGGGTGTTAAATTAAAATTTATTTTAATTTAGAGTTTCTTGAAACCCAAATAGAGGATCTTTCATGTTAAAATTATAATTAATTTATTTATATATGAAGAAATTATTACATCATATTAGGATCATTTCTTCAATTATGTTGCTTATATTCTGAAAATCCTTTCATATTACCTTCACTGCACTGTAAGGATTAAAGTGTAGAACCCCTCTAGTGGTGATCCACACATGATCCTTTGATCTCATAGCAATGACAATTGATTTTCGAGTACTAGTGAAGTGAATCAAATATCTTTAACTATTTTTATTGATTAATTATCCTTATACTTTGACAAAATTTCTCTTTTAATTCTGATTATTGATAGGAAGAGAGAAATAGGAATTCAAGAGAGAAACCAGTCGTGTGAAATGATTCTCTATATCTCAATTAACCCCACACAATAAATGTAACCATTTATTTATAGAGTTAGGGTTTCGGTTAAAATATTATTTATTTTTATTATAGACCATAAATAACATAATAATTTTTATTAAAACCCATGTGAATAATAATAATAATATTTTATGGTACATGTGCTAACTTGAGAAATAAAAAATATTATTTAACCAACTTGTAAATTAATATTTTTCACCAGGCACGATATTGGTCCATTTTAACTCCTAAACATGTATTGAATACCCAAATAAATATTTAATATAATATTTCACTCATCAATAAATATTTTCAATTAATATAACTTTAATATAATTATGCCTTAGTCTAGAGAATAATATTTATTCCATTAATTAAATTCAAGTAGAATTTATTCAAGATCAATGGGAAAATTTAGTGTGTGACCCTCTCAGATTCTTTCTCATTTTCTTTAGGTGGGATCACCTAAAGTATAAGATTACTATTGGGAAATAGGTTAAAACACCAAAGAGAAATAACTTAATGTTTTAATGGTGACAAACATATATGAACACTCACTATGTAATATAATCCATTTATCACAATATCTCGTCAAGTAGGTTTTACATCTATGTCATCAACCCATGTGCTCGATACGTATTTACTCAACTATTTGAAATAAACACACTGTAACACCATGAATATGGATTTTAATGTAATATTTATATTCCAATCAAAGGGATGCTATATAAGCATCCATAAATATGGAAGGTACAAATCCTTACTTGACTTATCCATTAATAACATGTCATTCATGACACATCCAATATACCATACTTCCCTTCAATATATGGTGTGTCAGTTTTGGTCAGTAAATCTTAGTGAATTATTCATGACATGCATCAATGATAAAATTAAATTCTTTGGACCATTAAACATGACTGTAGATAGGAATATCCAATGAAACCAAAACATGCGGAATTCCCCCAGAAGGTTTTTCTTATAATCTCCCATCTTATAGACTACCAAGTGAAAAATTCATAAGAATAAGCCTCATTTGTTTATGAGTAATTTCACCAAATAATCACATTATATGTGTCCCATAAAAGAGAATTATCCAACCATGTAAATATATTTAAAATATATTCATAGAACTTCAAGGTTCTCATCATAGTGGGGGAACATCCATGACCTTATCAATGTGATAGATACCCTAGGACATTATTACATTAAAGTCATAAATAACAATGAATAATATGTAATAAAATCTTATTGATATTTGAATCATCAAATATAATATAATCAAAGTACAAATAGCTGGTCTTATGACACCAACTCCAACATGAACGATCCAATATCATTAGGAAAACTCAATCCCATCATAATTTTTATAGCTAATCATCGATGAACAGGATGATCAGTTACCGTCAATGTTGGTCAACAACGAAAACCAATACAAATAAAATAAAAAATTAAACACCATTGAACACAATTATGAAACAAAATTAGAAAAAAAACTCCACCATGAACAACATCACCATAGATCTTCATAGACCATTGTCAAAGAATAAGAGTAGAGAACTATCACCAATCGATATCCAGACCTCATGAGATGACTCCATCCATTATAATGATACCAAAAAAACAATACCACACATTGTTTCATCCTTTATAAGGACAAAAATATAAAACCTCATGCCTCCATCACTGAATAATAACCCTTAGGAGAAACTTACCAAACATTTATCCAAAGAGAATCCATGAAGTTAAGACCAATGAAACTGTGATAAGTACTTGAAGTGACATCTACCACTTCTATGGGGAATGATATTTTCTGTGGGAAAATAAGTGACTAGAAATTAGAATACCAATACACAATTTTTTTTTTAAATCTTTGAGAGATATAGTAGGAATAAATAGGGGAATAACTTGAACTGAGACACTAAATCACAAGGACATGAAAGTCACCAACTCAAGATCTACTATAATTTCCATCCATTAGTGTAATGTTAATCCACCTAAACTACCAATATGCCTGATCATAGATAGGGAATTTCATGTCATATTATGAAAAAAAGGGTATTGGAGGATCATAGGTATTCATAGTTACTACATAATAAGGTGAAAACACCAAACCACCAAAAAACTATCGAGATAACTCACTTAGAAACACATCCAATGGCACATCCCAAATCTTATATACCTTCCATCATTCCAAATAAAGTATGGGGTTATGCATGATGGGTCTGGATGAAAGTATATAAGAGTATTCCAAATGAATCTATTAAAAGTATACATTAATATTCCATACAACAATGATTCTAATGGATGTAACACCAACCAAATATAGAGGAAAATGAGACAAAATACCACAAACATCAGGGGAAGCTAATGAAAATAGAAAAAATAGAAAAAAATAAGGGAGTGAATTGAAAAAATCAAGGATGAAAAATTAGAGAAACATATAGAAACCAAAATGAGGAGAAGGTACTAAGGAGTTGAGAATTAAGAAGGATAATCACTTGGGCGTGATGAAATCACCATCATGGAGTATTTTAGGGTGAAACCTAAATAACTCAGGAAATTATTGAATTATTGAAGATATTTTGTATTTTTTTTTCAATAATTTTTAAGAAATGTTTTTTATTATTGTGGATATTTTTGAGGCAAATTAGTTTCTAGAAAACTTGGAAGTTTACATTTAAAAATTAAGGAAACATAAAATCCTTGAAGTGTAGAAGAAATATGATTTTAGGATTTGATCTTAGTTTTAATTAGCTAGAGTTATAAAGTTATTATGTTTTACAAGGATACACTATAAATATAACTGAATCTATATATATCTACTAGAGATCAAATATAGAGGTTTCACCAGCTATGAAAGATTATCAGGGACTGTAACACCCTGAGAATTTACAGTATATTTATTTTAAGTAAATTTAATATATTTGATAGATTATGATACATTAAAACCTAATATTTTAACAGAATAAAATTTTTGTTTAGTAACATAAATGACACACCACACTGATCTTAAACGACCTACAAAATATATTATTTAAATATCACCGTTATAACCAAGCTGTTAAATTGATATGTATGAATAAGATTAATTAATTTATGATATATATATATATATATATATATATATATATATATATAAAGTTCATACCCTATAAAAATTTCATGAGAAATTCTTAATAAATTATCACTCAAATTTTAATAAAGAAAGTTTATCCTACAAAAAATATGTTTCCTTCAAAAATGATTTTTATTGCTTTTTGTGAGAAAATATTATAATTATTTTTTGGGATATTATAGAAATTTTATTTTATAAAATTAACTACATATTTGAAATAAAAATATTTATATTAACTTAGGGTGAAATTTTGGGATTTTTCAGAAAATATTTATTTTTCAGTGAAAAGTGAAAAATATCGATTTTTGGTAAAACTGTCATTTCATTTGAATAAATTAAGAAATTTAAAATACCAAGTATTATTTTAATATTTTTTAAATGTTACATAATTATTATTTAGTTATATTTCATTTAATGAATTACATTTAAATCATATTTAAATTAGATTTTAATTGAAGTTTATTTTTAGGCTTTAAAACACATTTTTTTCTTCTAAAAACTGTTTTAATGTGCATAACATTTATCCATTTTAAATAATTAAAATAACCATTAATTAATAATGAATTAAATTTAATGTATAGATTATATATCTATAATATTAATTTAAATTAAATTAATTACTATTACTTTTCATATAGTTATTATAAGTTCATTTTATGCTTAAAAAATACATTTATTGAAAAAATATTTTTCAACACGTCTGTAGGTTTAATTTTAAATAAAATTACATTAATTATGTGAATTTAATTTTATAAAATGAATTTAATATTTTTAATCTAAATAATTAATATTATATAATAAGTTAAAATTTATTTTTGGTCATAATGAATAATAAAAATAGTAAAAATATGTTATCACGATTAATATTAAAACTAATTTACCGGGGGGGGGGGTAAACGAAAGAGGTAAATGGAGTAAAATGTTTAAAAATGTATATATTGAATTATATATGTTTTTATAAGACTTATACCTCTTACACTCCTTTATTTTTAATTTTGGAGGCACTTGGCTCGAGAGTGACATCCCATTATTGAGTAGTTTTGGGTATTTACAAGAATGACACTCCTCCACCCTTATAAAAGAGAACCCCTATCCTCTCATTTTCAAACTTAAAAAACTCATTTGTTTTTAAAATACATGAAAATATATATCCCCAATATCCTTAAGCACATTATAGAGGTTCTAATCTTCCCAAAAGACCAACCCTAGGGTCCTTAATAAGATATCAAAAGGAGGTTCTTCTAAGAGAAAGAAATTGTCTTCACTAAGCTCTTTTTTTTAATTATTCCGTTTACACCTTAAATTATGTATTAAAACTTAAAATATAATAAAACCATTATTAAACATATACATATATTTTATTATGTTTATTTCATAATATTTACCCATCTATACCTCCATCAAATGGAAAACAAATCCACCACTCATGTGTATGGCGGACTACCGCCTTACAAACTGATGTAATTTGTTTTCCATCACTGAATAAAATGGGTAGTAATGATTATGAAAATAATTAATATATATAATAAACACAACATGATATTATTTATATAAAAATAACATTCCTTCCACTTATTTACCCTTTCACCCATTAAGGAAATGATATCATCGCTCGTATGTACGTACAACCTACCATCTCCATGAAGTAATGTGACTCATTTTCTATGTCCAAATTTCAAGGATAGATTTAAAAATTAATATAATAAGTAAATATTATATTTATAACAATAAATTAATTCTGGGTATGATGTAACTATATACTATAAAAAAGAACTAGAACTTTTATGACAAAACACGCATGAGAAAACAAGACAATTAACACCCGAAATAATAATAATAATAATAAAATATTGTTAATAAATGGGTGGTAAGTTGTTAAAAGAGGCTAATATTTGATATTATAAACATTAATATATTCCTTTTATAAATTAATAAAATTTTTAAAACCATTACAGAGGAGGTTAAATTATGTTGATCCAAAATGAAGAGCGAGGTAAGGGACTTTATCTCAATTTCTTTTCATTGAGCCATATTGTAATGTTATTCACCTAATTTATTTTATATGGTGTATATAATTCCTATTTTACATTTAATATCATTTATAGTTCATAATTTATGGTATTTTAATCTTTAATTTGAATTATTTTATCCATGTTTATTTGAATTGCAAGTTACCAAGTGGTAAGGAATTTCATTACTCAATTTCTTTTCATTTGGTTATATTAATTCTTCATTGTATTTGATATTCTAAGATTATGTGTTTAATTTATTTTTATTATATTATGTTGTATTTAAAATTATTTTATTTGGATTTATATTTTATACACATAATCTATTCATTGGTTAATTCTAACTTCAATGTTATGATCATTATAATGGCTACTCATCTCAAATTGTATTCTTTAAGAAATATGTTTTGTTATACACCTATATACTTTTATGAGGTGTATATAATGACCTTTAATATTTTATATCATGAATTTATTTATATTCATGGTATTTAATGTTTCACTTGAATTTACTTATTTCACAGGGATTATGATTCAAAAGCTACCAAAGTGGTAAGTGATTTATGTTTCAATCTCATTTTAATCAGGATTGTTTATAATTGAATTTCAATTGAAGGAAATTATTTGATAATATTATAACAAAACCATTTAATTTTATTCTCCTCTAGTTATTAATAAAGTTTTCAATTAATGGTACCACTTTTCTATCTTTGTTACTTAAAATTATAGAGATTTTTTTTAAAAACTCGACTTTATTTCTCTATTCAATCGAAAATAATTTTTATTACAATCCATATTTTCTAAAAATGATTTCAAAAATATTTTACTATGAATTTTTAAATTTATTTTTAACCATAATTTTATTTTTTCAAAAAAATTTAAAAGTAATTTTACCATCATTTTCCAAACATGGTACTTTTAACTTTTCTTACAAAAATGTGAAAGGAATATTTATTTTAACAAAGTCAGTATGAACACAAATTTTCCTCCATCAAGTCCACTCATTTATTTAAATATTACTTTACACTTTTAAAAGGTTATTTTAAATAAAATGTTTTTCCTAATATTCTGGATACTTATAGTTTCTTTAGAAAAGTTATTTTCAATGTTAAAGGATATTTACTCAATAATATTTTAAAGATCTTTTTATGGTATTTCTATTCATAAATGAAAAAGAACCTTTATTTTACATATAGTCCACTAGAGATATATTGTAATGATACCATCCTTATTATCTATATGGATGGTTTATGATCAGTTTAACCTAGGAAATTATTAACATTCTCTTTATTGATTATTTTTTGTAATAATTAACTTTCCCATGAAATATTCACTTTCTTATGATCATTAGACATTAAATTTCAACTAAATATCCATATTAATTATCACAAATATTCTTATTACTTAAATAATATATCATTTCAATATAATTTTTTTTATTTTTAATGTTATATGATGGAATAGCGAAATATTTATATTCCATATTATTTATTCAATACAAACATTTATTAATATGAAATACTATTCATAAATTAAATCGATCATTCAATATATGAGGAATATATTGGGCATGTAGTGATAGGTGTGGCCCAAAATTATATATCCCCATTATGAATCGATAGTTTCATGAGGTGAATAAATAAGCTAGCATTAAATAGATTTTTACCCATATTTTTAAAATATCTTTTGAAATACCATGATGGTATAGATACCATGATGTTTGAGATCATGACATCCAATATTATGAATTTTATTCATTAATAATTCAGTTATTATTATCCTAAGATTATTGCATTGATATTATACATATATATATTTTGTGATTAAGTTATTGATTAAATGGTATGTCTGTTTAGTTATTTACATTTCCATATTTATTATTCCTTATCTAATCATGATAGATAAGTTATTGACTAAATAAAATGTTTGTTCATGTATTTACCTTTCCATATTTATTATTCCTTATTGGATATGATTTATTTATTCATGATAGCTTCCACTTTACATAACTCTTACTATGAATTTGAGATCAATTTTATTTTTTTCCTTTCCCCATGATATGAATAATGAATATTTTAAGGAGTTCCAAAATGTATTTTTTTTACTATCACTTTGTTGTATTTCATTTTTTTAAATGTAATGTGAAATTGAAGTATGCATCTATTTTACCAAGACTACTAAACTATTTATACCTTTATGAAACAATCACTTGTATCAAGAGCCAATATAATAAAGTAATCACCAAATTTGGCCTACTGGGGTCATAGAACTTACCTGGAACTCATGGAAGGACAAACAAAAGAGTTCAAAGGACAAGTAAGAATTATTTATTTGAAACTATTGGAGTTTTTAGGAGAATTACAAAGGTGAAATATATATTACTATGCTTTTTTATTCCCCATGGATTAAATATCAAAATGTTATGTGGATATATTGATTTAATATAAGTTTGAATATATATTTCAAAAATATTAAGTTCCTAGGAGAAATACGAAGTACAAATTAATTCGAAATGGTATTTAAAAATTTAAAAATAAGTTCTATAAATATAGTTCTAAAAAGGTGAGTCTAGAATATTACATGTTGAAACAAGTTAATGAGAAGTATGGAGTTGATTTTGAATTGAACATTGTTAGATTTTATAATAAGAATAGAAGAATAATATGAATGATCTGAAATGTGAATATGAAAATATCAAAGTAAAAATGATCTAGAGGAAGAATAAATAAAAATTTGAATATTATCTTGAATAATAATGTTTTATTATGTAATTTTTGAAGTTGATGAATAATAGAAATCTGATTAACTAAAATTTTGAGGATGTTTATAAGTAAAATAAGTAAGTCTATACTACATAATTCGATGAATGGAGAAGTTTAGAATTAAAGGAACAACCAAAAGTAGAAACAAAATGTGGACCAAAAAAGAATAATATCGAGGTGATGGAATATAAGAAACTAGAAGATATTAAAATTTCATGTAGGCAGAGAATTAGTTGTGATGATATTGAGTAGTACTTTATGAAATAAATTTCATGATTCTTAAGTTATAATTCAATCTAAATTCATTAGAGAAGTTAAAATAAGGGTGATCAAGAATTGAATATGAATATTTAATGATCAAGTAAAGTTTTTTAGAATTGATAAAGTATATTGAATATATTTTGAATGATAGTATCAGATGATTTAGAAAGTAATAAATTAAAATGACAACATATGCTGCCGCATTTCTTGAAGGTTTCGACACTTGATGCTAGATATAATTGGAGGGATGTTAAGTCAAAAAATATAATTATGTGACTGAGAGATTATGACATATATAATCCAAATATTCATATAGTTGAGGTTGAAGTTGTGATTTTGGATATTGAGGTTGCATAAGTTTAATGAGAAAGAAAAATATCCTCTTATAATATAAACAAACTTTTAGACATTTAGGTGATTGAGTTGGTGTGCAAAACCAAAAATTCCAAAACTAGTTTATGTTTTGGAACTTGAATATTTTTTAAAGGTGAGATTATATTGACTCTGAATATTTTGAAGGCTTATAGGAAGATAAATCATTTAGTTTATAAGAAACCTATAAATAATGAATCATTATCATTCTATTTTAGAGGCATTGAAACTAGAGGGATCCATTATAATAATAATTCATGAGATTTTTTATCATGAGATATTGTTGGGTTGAGGATGATACCTTTCCAATTTTGTAAGTTTTGAGTTAAGTATGATAACTTATTTAATTTTTTAGTCACTTCATTATATTAGTGATAAGATCTATATCTTAGACTCTACCCAAACACAACAAGAACATATTCACTCACATTGGGGAAAAAACATGTAAAAATTTAAAATTCATAACAAGAATTTATATTCCTGTTTCATATGGGTAGGGGTGAGATTAAATACTTATGGGATCCTGACTTTAACAATAAAAAATGTTTAATTTCCACAAGAAAATTATAAAAAGACTAATTCTCATTCAACCCAACCCTTATTAGAGTTAAATTATATTCATGGGAACTTTAAGTGGTATCAGATCAACCTAGGTTCCCTACAAAATACACTTAATTTGTTGAAGATGGAGAATTTGAATTCTATAAAATGTAGATGGATAACTATAATTGATGTAAATAACTATAATGTATATAAGAATAAGATGATTATGTATCTTATTTATCTTACCTAAGAAATTATTATGAAAGGACCAGTTTGGTATATACCTAACACTGATGGGGGGGGGGTGAATTAATGTTGGTTAAATTTTAATCCAATTACAAATTTTATCCTTTTACCTCTTTGACCGGTTAGGATCTTGATTATATTATTATCTTTCCCCTATCAAATTCAAGAATATAAAAGCAGTAAAAGATAACACACAATATTTTTACAAGGTTCACTAATCAATCAGAGTGGCTAGTCCTTATCATGTATAGTGATGACCAATACACAAATAGTGAACTACAATGCAGAATCATGTTACATTGGGGTGTCTTGGAGATAACCCTTTATCTAGTGTGGGTACCTAAACTTTATGAGGGATGAATGAAACAATTATTCTTCCCTGGAATGGTGATGACCTGGTCCAAATTGCAGCTCCTTAATGGTTCTTTATACTTCCTTTAAAGGATAGATTCACTATCTTTGTTATGGTACTTTGTAACACCAATAAATTCTTCCCCCAAATGATACTTTTTTTGGATATCACAATGCTGATTTTTTCCACAAACTTATTCTTCAATTGGATACTTGAAAAGCAGTAGGAAATAAATCTTCCTCTTATTTATAGTAACAAATAAAATGATTCACTTATTCTTCTGCTTAATTAAGTAATAATAATATTAATATGGCTTGGAATGTTAATTAAACAATTATAATTTGAATGAAATGATAATTTAATGATATTTATTTGGTCAAAAAATCTTCCTCTATTCTTCTTTCATTCTTATTCTGTGCAAAACCAAATACACTAAATCAACTTCTTAAAATATTTCTATAATGAAAAAAACCCATGTGATTATTGAAATATTGAAGATAATATCAACACAACATATTCATAATTATTATAGCCTAAAAAAATCAATCTTTAGATAGGAACAATCTATTCCTCTTGGACACACAATAATATGAAATTGTGTAGCAGTGTCAAATTATCATTATTTGATACTCAATATCAACACATGAGTTTGTAAGTTCACTTCTATTCTTTCTTGGTGTAGAAAATATTTAATGCAACCGATTTGCACCAAAATTTTAATATTAATTCATGAAAGAACGATCTTACACAAAATCAGATTCTTCTTCTATTAAATTATTAACTCAATACATGAATGGTGAATTTGAATTTCCCATGTCCATTTTTATCATTATCATTTTTTTTATTCTGTTTGATTTATGATTTCATGTATGCATGTTTAATTCTTCAAGTTTCATGAACATATTTGGGCTGTATGTATATACTATCTGCACTTGCTTCCTTGGTTCACCTCACATGAGTGTTTGTGAATTCACTGATAAATTCATGAATGCATGAATTATTATTTATTTTTATAGACACATAAATATGCACACACTTCCCTTATTTATGTTTACTTCCTTTTGAGAATATAATTACACACCTCCTATTCTCTTAAAGTCGATGTCTTATTAATATCTATACATGCAATAGTATTTACACGTGACACTCCTTCTCCTATTATCACTGTGAAAGTGAAGCTGTATAGATCCTTTCTTCACGTAAATACAACAGTGTTTGGTCCTTCTTACCGATCTACATGTATCAACAGGGTACACAAATAGTATTTTCTTCATGAGACACAATGAGATATTCTCCACTGGTTCTCATTACCAACCTTATTTGCGAAGAACGATGAGGGTGTAAACACCAGTCATGTGTCTATGAATCTTATTTGTGTAGTGCATGGTATCTCAACCTATTTGAAAAACACTTGAGTGTCTGAGTTTCATATCAAGTGATTTCATATTTTCTTCATAGAAGAAAATTCTTCATGAAACATATTTGTGAAAATAATGCTTTATAGGACTCCCCGCTTCGCGTATCCTAAAAGGCTCATGGAACCTATTTTCTTCTCATGTAAAATACATTTTAGGATAATATTTGTTTTTTATACAAAATAATCTATTTGATATATTTTAAGAAAAAATAGCTTTGTTCTAGTTAGATCCCTCTTCTTTTATAAGTGAGGATTACTGCCTCTCATTGTTCATTCACCACCTCAAAATCCCACAAAAATTTTCATCTAAAGACTCATTAACAGATCCGATGTTCTCAGATTTTAATTCTTTAAACATCTGTATCTCATTTATTTTGAATAGATATAAGTCTTGACCTATTCATGTGACACCAAATATCATGGTGTTTTTTATTCATGATCTCGAATTCTTCTTTGCTCAAACAAACCATTCGACCTACCTCGATTTATCTATATGTTATCATCTTTATTTAATAGTGGAAAAAATTGAAATTTTTTTTTCATTAAAAAAGAATAATTCATACATTTTTATCCACAAATAAGACCAATCACACTCATTTTAATCACCAGTATTGATGTTTGGTGCACAATTTGATCGCTAGTGGTGGCCGATTATCGAAGGGCTGGAGTTGAGTAACCCTCAGGTCAGGAGGAAGGAGATAACTCCATAGATGCACAATGGTCATTTTATTGAATCATATTAGAAATATGTGATATTTTCTTAATTTTTTTAAACATGGGAACAATAACCCACATATCCATCCCACATCGATTCCACTCTCTTTCTAGTGATTCCTTTAATATAGGAGTGTGTTGGTAGCCTCTCGATCTAGAACTAGGGTCGGAACTGGGATAACACTACACCCAAACCCACATAGGCTACAACACATTTGGTCCATGGGATTAATTTGAGTCTTATAGCCCTTTATATGTGTGGCCTCAGCTGGGCACTCCACGAGCCTTATATACGTGTCCACGTGAACTTTGCGGGCACTATGCCAACCCTCCTCTACCACCTTCTAGGAGGCCCGAGCTGACCTCCCATGGGCATGGTTAACCCTTGGGTCCCACATAAGCCTTTGGTTAAGTTTTCTTGGATACTAAGTTTGGTTGTCCATATTTTTAATAAAACCCTTTAATATATATACTTCGAAAACATCTAAGTAAAGAATGGAATCCAACTTCAAATGTAAAGACATATAACCACTTCTTTATCTTCAATTAACCACTCATGAAATAATTATATTTCATGGTTTTCATTCAAAAATATTTTTAAATATATTCTTTAAATACTTATACATGAAAATAAGAATCTGAATGTTCTTAAAGATAGCTCTTGTATAGTTCTCATGAAATAGAGAAATACTGCATGGCCTTCTTCAAATTATCCTTCTTCATTATTGTAAATAATGTGTCACCATTGACACAAGTTCTTTGAACTTAGAAATATTTAAATAGTCATAAGATATACTAGGATAATTATTCAATCATGAAATCAAATGTTATTTAATTAATTCAAAACAATTCTCTAGGAATCACCTTTGAAACTCAAAGTCTTCTAAAAATATTTCTTGAAATATCAAGACTTCTAGACTTCATCAAAGCTATAATAACTATTGAACTTATTTATCATATTAACATCAATGAAATATTCATATTTAATTGATCACCATTGAAAACCAATGGCATTAATTGAAAAAAAAATACAACTCATACACAAATTGGGCTCTTCAATCTCCTTCTTTGTATTTGTTAAAAATACCTTCAAAGTTCTTTCCAAATGAATGTTTCAATATGTGGAATCATTATTATATTATCTCCCCCATTTAATTTTCAAATTTTAATTTCAATTTATCTCCCCATTATTGATATAAAATACAAAGTTTATAGAAAAATGGTATAAATCCATACTTAAGAAATGTACCATCCATAATTTTACACTAAGTCCACCTGAGTTGTGCTTGGTTTAGAAAAAAAGAGGATTTTATTTAAACAAAAAAGATGTCCCTTACCAACTGATCATTATACCTCATGAAATGAGAACTCATATACTTGTCTTCAAGGATTATTTTCTTTCATTCAAGGATAAAGATACTAAATTTTATATGAAACTTTTATGAACATTCGACCTGAAACTCTTGCACTCACTTCAACAAATAGATCAAAAACATTCAAGTGCAATAAGAATGAAAAGTGAAATTCGGGAAATTCCACATTTATTATGTCATTTATTAATTAAATTTTACCCCTTTGTAAAAAGTTTTTTTTGATAACCAAGGATGAGAGGTTAAGAGAGACATACCTTTTACATTGACATGATCTTCAAGCAATTTACAGAATAATCAGATTCGATACTAATTGAATTAATGATTCTAATCGATTATTCATCTTTTTTCATTTGTCTCCCCCTCAAAGGAAACAATTCTCAATATCTTTATAATGATTCATTTATTCTAGAATGAATTTTAAGAATTTATAATTTTGAGAATACACCAAAATGGATCTTAAACTCATGACTATTCATATTAGACAACTTTCATAACTTCACCAAGGATGATCTTCTTGAATTTTTTTTCTTCAAGACACAAAAAATAATTTATTAGTTGTTATTTTGGATGATGAACTTTTATTTAGCTTCTTGGATTTAGAATCCATGGTTTTCTCAGCTTCTTTACTTGAAACATTCTTGGGATAATTTATGTTCACAACATTATTTTGATTTCTTCCCAAGGTAGATTATTCTTTCTTATCCAGATTCTATGGAATTATTTGATTATCAACTTTAGATACATGTTTAGATGATCATGTAACAACTTTGTGACCACTTAAATTGCATAGATAACTGATTTTATCAAGATTTCCAAAATCTGTTTGTAGTATAGATATTTCTATGGACTTATGTATATTGCATCTTCATCTCCGACCTACTTATCCTTGAAATAGGATTCCTTTATGCTTTTACATTTAGAAGATTATACCAAAAATATAATGCACAATGCTCAAATATATTACAGTAACAACATTGACCCAGAAACCTTGATCTTTTTATTACTTATATATAATGTTTGTGGGTTTTATTCTTATCTTGTGATTCTCTTTGTGGGGAATTGAATTCCTCACTCTTTTTCTTATCCAACCTAGTCACGGAGGTAGGTTTTTTATCACCTTTATTCATCCATACTTGTTTATATTTTTTTCCAACCTCCACTATTTTTGGAAAAAGATTTAGAAAAATTAGTACAAGATGTTATGGATGGTACCTTTTTCTTCATAGATGCTTGTGATAGATTATTGAATAAATTCATGATATTATAATCACATTTTAGAGGTATTATAACTATAGAATCCTCCAATGAGAAATGAATACCAATATACACTATCTCATTATTTTGTGAAGTCTCAATATGGGTCTTATCAATATTGGCCAACTGAACTTTTAAATATAGACATTTAAAATTAAGAATGATTTTTTGATCTTCAATCATAATAATCTTCTCTTTACAATCCTTCTTCATTATAACAACATCACCTTCATGTCACTTAACTTTGTTCTGAATCAATGAGTCAAGTTCCTTGATCTTCTTGGACATTTCTTCCAATTTTAAACCCTTGAAATAAATACTATTTCTCAATTTATCTTCAAGTGAATAGATCTTTTATTCAAGATTATTTTGACACCCTCTTTATCTTAATATTATTTGAGGAATTTTGATGAACTCATTTCCAATTTTCTATTTTTTTATTTAAAGTTTCCAACCTATATGGAGAGATTTAAACATTCTATAATTTTTTATGTTGGAATCTATTCTCTAAAACATAATCTTCTACTTCTAGTTGGGTGATATCTTCCTGAATACATTGAAAGACTCCAAAAATAAGATATTTTCTTTCTTTAATAATACCATGTAGAAAAACTCTTAATACATCAACTAATAATTCTTGAGAAGTTGTAGATTGATCATTTGTAACGTCTCGACCTTGATTACCATCGAACCGGTGGCCGGACTGGTAGGTCACATGGCCTCAAGCGCGTATTCCCATAGACCAGAGGCTTCTGAATAACAGTGAGGGTCTCGGGAGGTGATAGTGGGGAGACTATACCCTCATATTAGAGTAACACAGTGGTATTATTAGAGTAAATAATATTCAATAGCGGAAACAGTAAACAATTGAAAGACAATAGTGAAAGATAGTTAATATACATTTTATAAAAGGTGGAAAACACCAATTTACAATTAATTCATGTATAGATGACGATACATTTCTGAAAGCAGTAAACAATACAACATGATTTACAAACAATAAAAAAAGAAAAGACAAAAAAGCCCGACGATGTTCTCCTGAGCATCCCAAGCTCCCACTTGGTCCTCTACTCCTAACTCCTTAGGTACAAACAGAACAACACACATCCTAGGTCTTTCAAGTAAGAAGGTGTACTCGGGTACCCCAGTACAATGGTGACCAGAGTAGGGTGTGAGATATAAATCTCAGTAGGCCGACACCACCGATGTCAACCCAGTACAGAAAGTGTATAATAATTAAACAGTGAGTAGGTATGGAGAAATAGGTAAGAAGAATTACATAAGTAAATAACACCCATCCAGGTTCCCAAGGGACACCTGACGATTATACCAGCTTCGGCTCGTTGTTGGTAAAGTAGCCTGATCATGTCACCATATATATATATAAATTAATTTAGATCATAGATGGCATGGGGTAAGAATTTCTACCACCTATTAATAAGAAAAAGTTTCATGAGGTAAGAATGCCTCTCATACCTATAGGTCAACTAGAAAGGGGTAATAATGCCTCCATTCCATAAATTGGGATTAGTGGGAACGAGGTAAGAATGCATCTCATCCCTATAAGTCAACTTGAAATGGGTAATAATTCCTCCCTTCCATAAATCGAGATCCGCGGGCATGAGGTAAGAATGCCTCTCATCCCTATAAGTCAATTGGCAATGGGTAAGAATGCCTCCCTTCCATAAATCGGGATTAGCAGGCACGAGGTAAGAATGCCTCTCATCCCTATAAGTCAACTGGAAAGGGGTAAGAATGACTCCCTTCCATAAATCAGGATTAGCAGACACGAGGTAAGAATGTCTCTCGTCCCTATAAGTCAACTAGAAAGGGGTAAGAATGCCTCCCTTCCATCACATTCATAATACTGGCATGGGGTATAAATGCCTCCCATCCAGACATGTAATCATCACTAGGTGGCTTCAACATGCACTCACCTTTATTATCATTCATTATGTGGCATCCGCATGTGCACACTCACAATACAAACATGTCTATAGTATACTGCTTATGGCATCACCTCATAAGCATTCAAAGAATCATACCACATACAAATAAGCGAACACATTCATGTTCATAATTAAGTCAACCCATCTTAAGTATCTAAAACAAGATATTCACATATTCATTTTACTAACTTAAGCCATGATCATTACATTATCCCAAGGTGTGGTCGTACCACCCTAGTCTGTTCCTTCCTAGTTTCACCACTCCATCTTAGAGGATACGTTTATCATTCATTAACCCTTTGATACCTTCTAGAGGTAACAAGTCATTTAGTCTTAAGTCATCCCACTATGGTTATCATCTTACTCAATTTTCCTAAACATGGAAAATTGACCCAAACACAAGCATCATAGCCATTTCATTCCCTTTGTCTCAACAAAGAAAGTTCTCATACAAAGCATCAAAGAGGCACCACAACAATCCAGTAGGCAAGCATAAATAGTCTATCACTACTTTTTTATCTTGAAGAAAACGCACCTCTAATCAAAGGGTTTTATTATTAAATCGTTAGTTTAGTAATCAAGCAACCCTTTTATCTTATCCTGCATTTCACATTCTTTTCCAGGTAGCATTTAATCAAAAGCAGATTGTAGAATTAAAATACTAAGGCATTGCAGTATTAAACTGATTAATACTTTAATTCAATTTAAAGGTCAAGGAGAGGGACCCTACCTCAAGGTGGATCCATCTGTCCACTCTGGATCTTGGTTATTTCTAACTAAGAGCCGCTGCTGCTCCCCCATGAGGCATATGTGACTTCACATACGATCTATGCCTACACAGGCGAGCCGCTTAAGCTCCGGCAAATCGAATCCAACCCGAACCCGCCAACGTACTAAGAAAAGCATACTAGGACCCTTTAGAACAACTAAGGGATTAATTTAGAAGCTGAAAAAACAATCCACGGGTAAAAAACTTACCTTGGAATCAACCTGGCAAACCAAAACCATCGCAAACCACCTCTCCTTCGATGGAGGATGCCCAAAATCGAACCCAAGGGTCCCGAGACAACTTTGGCATAAACCTAGAATAAAGGAAAAATACGAATCAAGAAACCCCCAATACATAGGGTTCTGTCGAATTCTGCGGGTTGACGGGTAGGCCGAAATATGGCTAGAAGAAAGGAGGATAAGCGAGTGAGAAGATTACCATAATGATTCAAACCAAAAACCGGTAGAAACCTGGTGAAAAATGACAAACATGAGGAGGCCGGATGGAGGGTGTTGCAGGGCTCACATGGGAGAAGAGGGGGGGGGGGGGTGCGTTGTGTGGGTTCTGAACGAGAGGAGTGAGGGAGAGTTTAGTTTTAAGTTTTTATTTTCTTTTATTTTAATTTTAATTAAAAACCTAAACTCACCCAAGTTCACGGTTTTACCCGCATGGTTTCCCAAACTGTGAACAAACCGTACAGAGTCTACTGCCTCCAAGACACCCATTGCATGGGTTAGGTGCACGGTTTGGGAAACTGTGTGTAGCCCGTGCGCAAGCCACTGCCCACCTGATTCAGGCCGCACGGTTTGGGCCGCACGGTTTGGTCAACCCGTGCGCCAACCGTGCACCCTCTGCAGTCCCTTAAAAACTCAGGTCTGGCACTTCCAAAACTTTCCGAGTCACTTGGGAAACTCCTTGGGCATTCACCCAAGCACAAAACCAAAAAAACAAATCATTTCAACTCATGGAATTCAGTTCCGAAGCTCGGTTTAAAAAACAACCTTTTTAGTAATCGAAAAAGTTCAAATTCCTTCAGGTTTTAGTCTGGTTCAAAATGCGGGTCATTATAACCTTCCCAACTTAGAACTTATCGTCCCCGATAAGCCTTCGGGAACAACGTACACATCACCCCACCTACATGGGTCATGAATCTTTGTTCAAATGATCACTTTGTGTTCACAAATGTCCAACACACCCTTAAGAATCCATTAAATCATACAGCGCTTAAGCCACCAAAACTCGATCCAATGCTCGTTTCCCAATTGAAACACCAAGATGACTCTTCCTAAGCCTATCTGCCCAGATACGCGAACCCGTCGTCATCTCGCCAAGCATCCAAACATAGGTACTTCCACCTTATATTTTTAACATTAAGTAACCAACTGAAAACTACGGTTTGGAAAACTGTTGGAATTAACTTTCAAAGCACGCCCCAAGCATTCCCACGACACTCCTAGCATGATTTGACGCAGATCAAACGATTAATTCCCCATTTACCTCAAGGCCCAAGTCGAGCCGGTTGTTCATATTAGGCACCGGCCGACACAAACCGCACTCACCTCTACCTGACAATGTGCCAGAGAACAATATGTCACTGACCGCAGACATTAAACAAGAACCCCGAGTCAATCCATCTTCAGCTGACTATTTACAAGAACGCTCAGCCTAAACGGCCAACGTATTTTAAATAGAACCACAACGACTTTCTCCAAGGCACCTTACATTTAGCACAAATACGTTCACTAAAGCCTACACCTGACTTCCGATGACGTTTCCAAGATCAAACCATACAAGAAACCACGCATCCCGCGTGCAACGCCAAAAGAGAACCATCCTTTCAAGCCCAATGGCTTCAAAGAATTATCACGGATAAGGCCGACACTCTCTTAGTGCATCTTGGATGAGGACAAGATAGGGGACATATTCGTCTCTAAACATAATACATTAAGAGGTTTGAATGGATTCCAGTTAATCATACCAGACTACTGGAAGGATGAACAGTCAAACCTCAATTGGTCAACTTCATGGAAGGAACTCGGCTTCACCTACTGACACATCCACACGTCTTAAACTCGCATGTCTCATAGGCATTCAGACATGAACAAACCATTTCCAAAGGCATTCCAAGAAGTATCCATTCCATGTGAAAGGACACATTTACCAGATTCAACACGACGTGCTCCCAACCTTAGGAGTGTCTTAGTCGCTGAAGGGAAAGGTGATAACCTAGAAGAGCACAAACGCGCTAGTACACAAACACCGAAAATGATCGTGTGACACTCCTCCACCACAACCACATCACCAAAAAATGAAGAAGATCCAAAACATGGAAACCAGCATGTCAAAACACACGAGTCATTAGAAATCCATCCCGGACATTGGGACGAAACAATTCTTTAACGCCAGGCCACTCTACTGAGGAGATGACCCAAAGACGCAACGAGAGTAAAAACCCAACGACCACCCATCCAAACAAGGGTGTCATTAGAAAAACAAGTGTCCAACAAGGGACAATGACAACTGAACAAAACCTCACGTCAGAAAACCCACAGTTCAAGCAAGGCATTAAAACGCTAAGGGTTCTACCTACCACGGGCTATCCCCTTACGAAGATCAAACATCGACCCTAACACCGGGTCACATGAAAAAAATTGCCTAGGATCAAAAGCCAAACATCAAGCCACCACTAAAGAAAATGACTCCTACGGAAACACCTACGGTCCCATTCCAAGGAAACACAATGAGAATCTCAAAACTACCCCTTACACTAGGGTCTCAACGCACCACCACAGGTTCCATTACCAATACATTAACATTTTATCTCGTTTAAACTTTAACCATTTCCAATTTTCAACTACACACTAAAGGAAACCAGAAAGTTTCACAGAAACTTCCTTTTAAAACATTAAACATTTATATACATCCCATATTTATCAATCAAAAGAGAAAAACAAAACCATTTAAACAAAAGGGAGACCTACTAGGGTCCCATTCTATCCATCTTGGGTTCTTCAAAAAATAACCCCAAAGCAGTTAATCAAATTTTCTCAAACACCCCAAATCGGGTTATCTCATACAACACTTTTCAACTAACCTACTCGGGTCTA
The DNA here is from genome assembly GCA_963277665.1 of Viscum album. Classification (NCBI taxonomy): domain Eukaryota; kingdom Viridiplantae; phylum Streptophyta; class Magnoliopsida; order Santalales; family Viscaceae; genus Viscum; species Viscum album. The sequence goes on from OY728142.1 coordinate 283,613,549, forward strand.
GTTTCACATTTAACAGTTATCCAAAACCTTTCTATATCGAAATTAGGAAACATTTTCCATTTAATCAGTTCACAATACAACAAGACTTTACATTTAATATGGGTTGCCATTTCTCAATTCATGAAATGCCCATACACTTCATGGATTGAAAATTGAATCCTCTTTTTTTCAAAACCAGATTCCAACCTAGAATTTAACATGCTCACATACAATGGACCAAGTATATGGGTGGCCATCTACCAACCTATAAAGCGCCTATACACTTTATAAATCAGAATTTGGCTCCCCTTTTTAATCAAAACCAATTTACTTTAGCATTTTAATTTCCATAGCTTTACATTTTTTATCAATATCCCTACAAATGAATTTATATCATGCTTAGAATGGTTTTAAAATACGGGTTACCCCTTCCTAGTTGTAAGGCACCCATACACCTTACAATCAAGAATCGGTTCCCGTTCATTCACAACCCAGGTACAACCAAAGCAAGACATGCCATCATAAGAAGTAAACACAGAACATGTTATATAATAGAAGCATGTTATAGAAAATAAGCATGGAATATAATCACCTAAGAATATTATACAGTCAAGCTAAGATAAAACTACATGGCATGGCACATGCATGACATGTTAATTCCTATATGCCTAATATGATGCATGGAATGAAACTTTCTTGCCATATCAGGCCAAGGGTAAAATTCAAGGAATTTCATAAACCATAAGTAGTAGAAAATACAACAGTCACTCAAGGTGAAATCATATCAACTGTAATACCAAACAACATGAACAACAATTCCCAGCCCTGGCCACCTGGTCATTTCTCGTACGTGGGGTGATCAGTCCCAAGCACAACTATTAACCAAGCACCGACACTTTCCTAATCTCCCGTCTACCAACCCAAAACAGTAAGGAAAAAGAAAATAAACATATCTGATACCACTTTGTAAAATCTTGGCCCGTATTACCATTGAACCAGTGGCCAGAACGGTAGGTCTCATGGCCCCAAGCACGTCTCCCCGTACACCAGAGGCTGCCGACTAGCAGCAAGGGTCTCAGAAGGTGATAGTGGGGAGACTATACCCTCATATCAGAGTAACACATCAGTATTATTAGAGTAAATAATATTCAATATCAGAAACAGTAAACAATTGAAATACAGCAGCGACAGATAATTAATATCCATTTTATAAAAGGTGGAAAATGCCAGTTTACAATTCACGCATGTATAGATGATGATACATTTCCAAAAGCAGTAAACAATACAACATTATTTACAAACAATACAAAAAGAAAATACAGCAAAGCCCGATGACGTTCTCCTGAGCATCCCAAGCTCCTTCTTGGTCCTCTGCTCCTAACTCCTCAGGTACAAACAACACAACCCACAACCTAGGTCCTATAAGCAAGAAGGTCTACTCGGGTACCCCAGTGCAATGGCGGCCCGAGTAGGGTGTGAGTTATAAATATCAGTAGGCCGGCACCACTGATGTCAACCCAATCCAGACAATTTATAATAATTAAATAGTGAGCAGGTATGGAGAAATAAGTAAGCATAATTACATAAGTAAATAACACCCTGTCCAGGTTCCCAAGGGACACCTGACGGTTATAACAGCTTCATCTCGTTACCAGTAAAGTAACCTTATCATGTCACCATATATATATAAATGCATTTAGATTATAGATGGTGTGGGGTAAGAATGTCTCCCACCTATTAATAAGAAAAAGCATCATGAGGTAAGAATTCCTCTCGTCCCTATAGGTCAATTGGAAAGGGGTAAGAATGTCTACCTTCCATAAATTGGGATTAGCAGGCATAAGGTAAGAATGCCTCTCATCCCTATAAGTCAAATGGCATGGGGTAAGAATGCTTCCCTTCCATAAATCAAGATTAGCGAGCATGAGGTAAGAATGCCTCTCATCCCTATAAGTCAACTGGAGAGGGGAAATAATTCCTCCCTTCCATAAATTGGGATTAGCGGGCACAACGTAAGAATGCCTCTCATCCCTATAGGTCAGCTGGTAAGGGGTAAGAATGCCTCCCTTCCATAAATCGGGATTAGCGGGCATGAGGTAATAATGCCTCTCATCCCTATAAGTCAACTGGAAAGGGGTAAGATTGCATCCCTTCCATCACATTCATAATACTGGCATGGGGTATAACTACCTCCCATCTAGACATATAATCATCACTAGGTGGCCTCAACATGCACTCACCTTTATTATCATTCATTATGTGGCATCCGCATGTGCGCACTCACAATACAAACATGTCTATAGTATACCTCTTATGGAATCACCTCATAAGCGTTCAAAGAATTATACCACATGCACATAATTGAACATATTCATGTTCATACTTAAGGCAACCCATCTTAAGTATCTAAAACAAGATATTCACATATTCATTTTACTAACATAAGCCGTGCTCATTACATTATCCCAAGGCGTGGTTGTACCAACCTAGTCTGTTCCTTCCTAGTTTCACCATTCCATCTTAGAGGATATGTTTATCATTCATTAACCCTTTGATACCTTCTAGAGGTAACAAGTCATTTAGTCTTAAGTCATCCCACTATGGTTATCATCTTACTCAATTTTCCTAAACATGGCAAATCAACCCAAACCCAAGCATCACAACCATTTTATTCCCTTTGTCTCAACAAAGCAAGTTCACATACAATGCATCAAAGAGGCACCGCAAAAATCCAACAGGCAAGCATAAAAATTCTATCATTACTTTTTATCTTGAAGACAGTGCACCTCTAATCGAGGGGTTTTATTATTAAATAGTTAGTTTAGTGATCAAGAAACCCTTTTATCTTATCCTATATTTCACACTCTTTTCCAGGCTGCATTTAATCAAAACTAGATTGCAGAATTAAAATACTAAGGCATTGTAGTATTAAACTGATTAATACTTTACTTCAATTTAAAGGGCAAGGAGAGGGACCCTACCTCAAGATGGATCCATCTGTCCACTCTGGCTTTTGGTGATTTCTAACTAAGAGCCGTTGCTACTCCCCTATGTGGTATATGTGACTTCACATACGACCTATGCCTACACAAGCCACCTAAGCTCTGACAAAGAGAATCCAACCCGAACCCACCAATGTACTAGGAAAAGAATACCAGGACCCTTTAGAACAACTAAGGGATTAATTTAAAAGCTGCGAAAACAAGCCATGGGTAAAACCCTTACCTCAGAATCAACCCGACGAACCGAAACCACCGCAAACCGCTTCGACTTCGGTGGAAGGCACCCAAACTCGAACCCAAGGGTCCCGAGACAACCTTGGAATATCCCTAGAATGGAGGGAAAATAGGAATCAAGAAACCCCCAATACCTAGGGTTCGGCCGAATTCAGTTGGTCGACGGATAGGCTGAAATATGGCTGGATGAAAGGAGGAGAAGCGAAAGAGAAGATTACCATGATGATTAGAACCAAAAACCAGTAGAAATACAGTGAAAAACGACAAAAAAGAGGAGGCCAGATGGAGGGTGTCGCGCGACTCACAGGAGAGAAGAGGGGGGGGGGGGTGCGTCGCATGGGTTTTGGCCGAGATGAGTGAGGGAGAGTTTAGTTTTAAGTTTTTATTTTATTTTATTTTAATTTTAATTAAAAAACTAAACTCACCCAAGCGCACGGTTTGACCTGCATGGTTTTCCAAACCGTGCGCAAACTGTGTGGAGTCTACTGCCTCCAAGACACCCATTGCATGGGCTAGGTACACGGTTTGGGAAACCGTGCACAACCCTTGTGCAAGACACTACCCACCTGATTTAGGCCTCATGGTTTGGGCCACACAGTTTGGTCAACCTGTGCACCAACTGTGCGCCCTCTGCAGTCCCTAAAAAAATCGGGTCCGACACTTCCAAAACTTTACGAGTCACTTGGGAAACTCCTTAGGACTTCGCCCAAGCAAAAAACCAAAACAACAAAGTATTTCAACTCTTGGAATTCCGTTCCGATGCTCGGTTTTAAAAACAACCCGTTCAGTAATCGAAAAAGTTCAAATTCCTTCGGGTTTTAGTCCGGTTCAAAATGCGGGTCATTAAAACCTTCCCACCTTAGAACTTCTCATCCCCGAGAAGCCTTTGGGAACAATGTACACATCACCACCACTCATGTTAGCATCTTATTATTTTGAAAAATTTTCATATATACTAACACATACCTCTTAATCATAATAGGTAGTAATTTTATACATACTCTTGATGGAAACTTGAGCTACTTGATCCTTAATTTCCAAGCCTAATATATATTAATTGTTTCCAAGGTATGGAGAAACATATACTTCCTCTCCTTTAGATGAAAGGGACTTCTTTTTCAACTTTATCTTTAATTTATTTTTCCTATTCATCATGGTCGTGGTAGATATAGAATTCTACTCAAAGATAAATGAATCTTTACCAAAAATTCACTTCATTTTTGACTCAGGAAAGAAACTAAAATCATCAAAAGAGAATAGATTTACTATAGATAATCCAATAATGGTGAACCTTGGATCTGATACCACTTGAAAAGACCATTTTGGAATATTACTTACACTAGGAGGGTGAATTGGTGTTGGGAAATTTTTAAGTCAATCGAAACTTTTATCCCTTTACCTATTTGACCAACTAGGATCTTGATTATATTATTCTCTTTTACATGTTGCATGCAAGAATATCAAAGAAGTAAAAGATATCACATGATATTTTTACATGGTTTACTACTCAATTAGAGCACCCAGTACTTTTTTTGTATGGTGATGAACCGTAAACATATTCTTCACTATAATGTAGTGTTAAGTTATTGTGGGGTGGCTAGTAGTTAATCCTTTAGCCAGTGTGGGTACTTAAAATTTAGGAGGGGGAATGAAATAATTATTCTTCCCTGTGCTGGTGATGAACTTGTAACACCATGAGATTTTTTTTCAAATTAATAAAACTTTTTTTGATATTTTTCATTTCACATAACACTAAAAATTATTTATTTTATATTAAATCCCTATGTTTAGATTGCGTTATACGCAATAAAAAGTTAATCATGCACTACGTGCAACATAAATTTTAGGTTGATCTATATGGAACACTGAGGTAAGCTGTAACACCCCAAGATTTCATAGTAAGTTATTTTCTTTAAAGTAATTCAATAGTTTGCACTACACGCAACACTGAGTTCGAGCACACCATGACTTACCAAACTAGCCATTAAAAAAGAGGTTATGAATAGTATTAACTGAATTTTGAATTTTATATACTTAATATAATTTTGGAATCCATATTTTGTGTTTCTTATACATAATATAAGAACAAATTCATTTTTTCAAATAAAAGAAGTATTTTTCAAAAATTGAAAATTTACCACCTTTTAATGGAAAACCCTTTTTAATACCAATATTTGAACCTTTTATATATTCAATTTAATGAAATTAAATTCTTCTTTAGAATTGGGACATAAAAATTTATTTTGGATAAAATTTTGGTACTTTTCTGATAACTTTCATATTTTGATGAATACTGAAAAATATTAAAGTTTAATTGGAAAAAACTTTTTTAATCGAAATAATTTATAGTGTTAAATTATGAATTTGGATGGTTTGGAAGTATAATTAGAGTATATTTTTATCATTTAATACAATGTAGGTCATTATTAGTAATTTTAAATTTTAATTTGACATAAACACATGTCAATCTTTTGAATGTTTTTTACTTTTAAAAAACTTGCTCTTCGGTTTTGACAATGAGAATTAATTTTAAATTAATTAATGAAACTTATATGTTTTGAATTTGGTAAAATAGAATTAATTTTGGAATTCATAATATCAAAATTAGCTTAGGTTAATTTTTTGGTATTTTTTCTGAAAACATTCAATTTTTGATGAATAGTGAAAAACATTGCGTTGTTGTTTAAAACTGATTTTTTATTTAAATAATTATTTATTTTATTGATATTTATTTTAAGTAAAAAAAAATATATAATTCCTATATATGTTCAATGTAATTCATTGGAGTCATTTTATAATAAAATTAGATGTATAAAAATTTATTGAACTTTTTACCGTCTTTTACGCATCTTTTAGGAGCATTTGAAAATTTTCATAAAACTTAATTTTATCGCTTTTGTGAGTTGAATTTAAAAAATCCGGGAGACACTATTAATATCAGTAAGTAAAATGTGGTTCAATAAGATGAAAATAATTTTTGATGAATAGTAACTTTTGACTCTTATTTACTACAGTTAAAAGTAAATAGGGTAATTAAAGGTAAAAAATATATTATAATTACCCTAAAACATGTCCTAATTCTATTGAATAAGTGTAATTCAATCAAAAACAACCTTAGGAATAAAATATGATCCTTTAGGTCCACTTGGATTAGATTTGGACATTTATTATTATTTTATTTAAAGAAGAGTTAAAAGTGTTAAAATCAATGTTTATTAACTAAAACATTTTTAATATAGGGTTATACATAAAATAAATTTGTCCATAAATATTAATTATAAAGATAAAAATATTTCATAAATAATGGTATTTTATTTATAATTTTTAGTTATTAAATAATTAAATTTATTTATGACACAATGATGATGGAATAATTACCTTCTTAATGAAATATTAAAATAATTGATATTATAAATATCTAAATAAATATAATTTGAGATTTTTTAATAATCACACTAATTTTTTTGGTTAATATGACATGTTAGGGTTTATAAGATAAATTTATTTTTAAGTGATAAGGTTGTTATGACTTTCACAATAACAAAATACCAAATAGTTTCAAACTTGACATAAATTAATTTACAAAACAAATACTATATTAATGGTTGATATAATATTCCTAAAAATATAAGGTTTGGGAAAAGGACTTATATAATGTTATATATATAAATAATTAACCACTTGGGGTTCTCTTGTCTTGTTATAGTAAGTTTATTAACCATATAATATAAAAATACAAAGAGACATGGTAAATATCAAACTTTTTAACTAAGAGTTAAATCTAAAAGATAAGGTTAATATAGTGACCTAAACCTATCTAAAACCTATTGGTTGAGAGTTTTTCGACCCATAGCCACCTTATACTTGAAATAAATCATTTTTAAGCCATTAGAAACCGAAAATGATGTTATTATAAAATAATATTTCAAGCTTTTCCTAAAGTGACCCTCACCTCTCTTATAAAAGAGTACTTACCCTTCTCTTAATTTCACAACTCCAAATCCATTTGGATCAGCCAAACCCTGCCCAAATATCCTCCCAACTTTCCTACCTTCATCCTAGAGGCCTTAATTTGGTCATAAATCCAACCTAAAGAGCCCTTTTGATTAAATCAAAAGGAAGAACCCGAAGAAGAGGTAATTATTTCATCACCTCTTTCAAGTACTTTTATTCTTCCACTTCATATTTCTTTGTTGTTTCCATTCTAAAATAATAACTCCAGTATATTATATATTCTATTATGTTATTATAAAAATGGTTCAACCATATTTATTATTCTATCCATCATATGAATGAAAAAGTCACCATACGTGCGTATGTATGACTTACCGTCTCCACGTCGTGGTGTAGTTTGTTATTCAAACACTTCATTATTTGGATGTGTATAATAATGAGTATAACTGATGTAAATAAAAAATATAACATGTTTATTATTCTGTATATATGATATACCATTCAATTACATACGATTGCACCATCAATATAATGATATTGTCGCTCGTGCGTACATACAGATTACCGTTCCACGAATGCGATGAGATTCATTCCCCATCATAATAATTCAAGCTTAATTTTCATTTTATTATTAAAAATAATGTTTAAGAACTTAATATAATTATTTATATGAATAAAATACATCCTATCAATAACAAATATGGTTTACCTAACCGATCATATAAAGGAAAACAGATCAGTTAACACCCAGAATGATGATACTACTAAAATATTATTAACAAGCAATATTAGAGGATCATATATGATATCATATTTATGTGTATAGTTCTTTTATAATCTAATAACAATTATTTAACTATTATACAGGTTGTTAACTTACCCTCAACAAAGGAAAATTACAAGGTAATGGGTTTTCATCTCACTTTTATTCCCGTGAGATTCATGCTATATTTTCCACTATTACATTTTGTGTGGTATATGTACTACCATGATTGCATTGTTTGCGTAATATAATTTAATTTATGGGTATTTAAATCATCATTTAATGATACTTCTTTCATGGGGTGTATGTTTCATAAGTTACCAAATCGGTAAGGGAATTTCAAATTTCAATTTCCACTCATTCGGTTTTACGCAAAATTCATTGATTACTTTACTCCAAGATTATGTGTGAAATAAGTATTTATTTACTTATTTAGTAAATTTACACTCCCCTTTGTATGTATATAATTTTGATAGACATAATCACTCCATTGATAAATTCTTAAATCCTCGATATAAACTTGATAAGAGTAATTTTAACCCAATTTCTATTCATTGAGTTAAACATCCAAGTCATTGGTGTTATTTTTACAAGAATATGTGTGAATGTCCTATGATTTATTTACACCAAATATCCAATAATATTGAGTATATTTATATTTTCACACATAATTATGTCATTTATTTATCCTTAACCTAAAGATACATTCTTTATAAAGGAATTCATCTCAACTTACATTCCATTGAGACTTCTTTATTGTTATGTACCAATTCACTTTTATTTGTTATATATACTGTACTTTGAAATAATATATCATGAATCCCCTTATTCTCATGATATTATAAGTTTTTGATTGCCTCAATTATTTTTATTCAAACGTCTTTCATTTGGTTAGGAACTCTAATTAAAATATCATTTTAACTGTTTTGAAATTTTATTTTTCTAAATATTTCCCATTAATGTCCATGTGTTTAAAAATGGATTTAAGGATTTATTTATATGGACATTAATGTTTTAAAATTAAAATTCCTTTTAAAAATTTCAATGTGGTATAGGAAACTTTATTCAAAATTCTATTTTAAATAGTTTCTTGATAAATAGTGAGACTTTTAAATGTTTTCATGAAAAAGGGATATTTCTCTCAAAGATTTTTACTGATCATTTTCAACTATATCAACATCCTTTATGAGATATTATTCTTGATCGAGGTTGATTTATTATGATACAAATCTTCCATACTGTATTGAAGGTTTTGTGATATGTTTGATTGTGGATGTGTTATTTTTATACCATTCATGGTTTATGGATAAAGTATTGACATTTCGTATGCTAGTTTTAATATGAATGTCTATGTTATGTTTAAAGATTTTCATATGAGGAATGCATTAGACTTAGTAAGCGACGGGTGGAGCCCGCTATATCACCTAGATGCATCGGTAGGTCTCATGATACAAACAAGTGTCTTTCACAAGGCCTTGATAAAATATTATTTGTAGTCTTGACACAAGGCCTTGACTACGTGGTTATGAAGTCTGGTATTATGAATTAAATTATTATGAAATTGGCTATCGATATTACATGTGATTATTCAACTAGTAGAATATCCATGTGAATAAGTAAATGGAATTATCTGATTTATCTTTTCCATATTATGCTGAAGTTTATGTTTAAAAGGCTTGTGTTCTAGTCTTATACATTGTCTTAAATGTTTATTCTTATTTATGACAGTTTATGATATATTGTTATCCTTACTGAGAATTTGAGCTCACCCCTTTCTTATGTTTTATTTTTCCCAGGATGAAAAGAAGTATATTACGATTAACCTGTAGAAACAAGCTAAGGGATATAAGAGTGTTCAAAGGGAACAAAATGTGTTTTTCTTATTTCATGATGTAATGTAAAACTTATGTGTGTATCTAGTACTTTCAAGGCTACTAAATTGATCGGTCTTTTGGGACATGATTCCTTATATCATACCAATGTTATATAATAATGCACTGATTCTGGGTAACTAGGGTCAGGGTGTTACATTATCTATGACTTGGTGTATGTTATATGAAACACCGACTTTTCTTACACAATACGCAACACCAACTTAGCATACGCTACATGCAACACTGATGTTTCAACGAAACACCATTTTACTATTATAATTATTTAAATGATATAATTATAACCTATTCGTCAAACTTAGTAATATGAATACTAATAACTATTTTTCAAATATTTTTTAAAATGTTTTTATAGAAATAAAACATATTTATAATGAAATATATAATTTTTGGTAAAGACCATATATGTTTAAAAATACTATTTTCTCAAATGAATTATATTTCATATCTTACTATAAAAAACAATAAAATTAATTTTAGAAACATATAGAAATTTAATTTGATAAAATAAACATAATTTTTAATTTTGAATTCTGAAATTATATTAGGTGGAATTTTTGGGATTTTTTTAAGAAAATTCATTTTTTAGTGAATAGTGAAAAATATTGCATTTTAGTTAATAACTACGTTTTTATTTAAATAATTATTAATGTTAAATTACAATTTAATTTTTGTTTTAATGTCACATTAGATCAATTATATATATTTTAATACTATTCATGTCTTTATAATCAACTTCACTTTGAAATTGAATATAAAAACTTAACAAACTTTTGAACATTTTTTTACTTTAAAAACTCATTATTTCGTCCCATCTACTGGATTAGCATTAACCTTAATGTATATTATTTTGTGAATTTAATTTAGAAAAATAGAAATAATTTTTTTTAATAAGTATAATATTTAGTTTATAATTATATCATGTTGATTTTTGAACAAAATGATTAGTAAAAGAGATTAAAATTAATCACAATGATTAAGGTCAAATTAAGCTTAATTAGGGACTAAACCTTAATCTTAGGGTCCCAAATGAACTATAAGATTTTTTAAAATACATATTATGGAAATATTTCAAACATAAAACTTCCATTATTGATTTATGTTGGTTTTTATTCCTTTTTAGGTAATAACTTGTGTACACCTAACTTTTTTTCAAAACTTTCAAGTGAATCCTTTTCCTTCCTTTTAAAAGGACACCACCTCTCCCAATTCTTCACACCTCTCAAACATATTAGGTTAATAAAATATCTAAAAAATACAATTAAAAAAATCATCCCTTATTATCATAATTATCTCCTTGGGAATAAATTAATCCAAGGAAAACTTTTGGCACAAACCAAAAGGAGTTACCCGACTAAGTGACAACCTCTTCTCTCAATATCCTTTCTTTTATTTTCCTTCTCCACCCCTATAATTTATTTATTAAATGCTTGTATAACAAAAAAATTATCTTAAATATACTATTATGTTTTTATTATATGGTTTCTATCTACACTTACACACACCTCCATCTAATGGGTAATGAACGTATTGTTTATGTGCACGAAAAACTACCGCCTCACTAAATAATGATTGTTTATTTTTCATTTAATAAATCTCATGGTGGAAATTATGATGAAAAATATTTTTATATATTTAATATATTATATTTATTATGTATTTAATATTATTTATTACTTTTTACAATGCATATCTTTCTTTACATTCCATTTTGTGTTAATATGATAATTTTGTTTGAGGAAGTGTGGACTACCACCCCCTCAATCCAATATGATTTGTTCATACAGTACATGAATTTTTTAAGGATGGTTTTAGTAAATATATAATATATATATATGATATCATAAATATACATTAATAATTATATATACATATATATATATACATATATTTCTTTTACTTTCTTTCTTTCAATACAACAATTAAATGGAAATAGCGTTCATGTGTACGGACAACATACCATCTCCATGAATGGTGTATTTTGTTTCATAATTATATTATATAGATTATTATAATACATATATAATGTATATACATGATATTTATTTCATATATTAAATTTTAAAAATCATTATATAAGTATAAGGACAAAAAATATTACAAATTAAGACGCATGGGAAGAATAAAGGGAATATTGCCCGAAGTGAAACCTTAACATATGATTGTTAAAAACTAGGGTAATATAAGGTAATAATAAAAAAATATATGGCTTTATATATAATAATAGATTTATTTAAAATTTTAATAATAAATTTATTTTTATTTTATAAGTGGTTTGAATGAGTACGATGAGAGTCAAGACACAAGGTAAAGGGATTTCATGTCACTTTTTTTTACTTCCATGAGATACATGCAATGTTATCCACTCATTACTTTTATAGGGTCTATGTAATGAACATGATTGTATTATATGTATATTATAATTAAATTTATGGGTATTCACATATCCATTTTATGATCTTTCTTTCATGGGGTTTAAGTTTCAAAAGTTACTAAATCGATGAAATAGTTTTGAATCAATTTTACTTCTTTGAGAATAATGTTTTGTTATACACCTAAATTATCTTTAGATGTGTATATAATCCCATTTTATATGTTATATAATGAATTTACTTCTTTTAATGGTATTTAAAGCTTCATGTAATTTCTTTTTCTTACATTGATAGTATGATCTCAACTTACCAAGTTACAAGTGTTTATTGAAACAATCTCATCGCTTTTCGAGATTGTTAATGATTATGATTATTTGACGAAATATTATGATCTATCTCTCAAGAAAACTCACTAGTTTCCTTATACTATGTTTATTAAATATATATCTATGTATTAATGACATTTTACCATTCTTTGGTACTTAAGATAATTAACAAAATGTTTTTAAGAAAATATGACTGCATTTCTCTCTTTGGTTTGAAATTTGTTTTATTACAAAAAACATGTTTTAAAAAAAAGTATCCAAAAATATTTTAAAGTAATCCTTGAAGATAATTTTAATGGAAAAAGGACTTTTAATTTTTTTTTATTTTCAAAGCTTCCTTTATATGTTTTTAAATATATTTTTAAAGAAAAAGGATTATAATTTTTTTGAAGATTCTTTTATAAGTTTTGAAGGAAAAACATTTTCAAAATGTTTTTAAGACTTATTTATAATTTTTCAAAGTAATTTCAAACGAAATAGTTTTCAAAAGTTTTTTTTGTTTTAAAGATATTTTTTCAATGAATAAATGATATTTTCCTCAAGAAATGTTTTCAAAAAATCTTTACTAGTTATTTTCCATCTAATATAACATCTATTGATCTTACTCATTCCCTTATAGAAAATTATATAAATGTTCCATTAATATACTTCTTGAATGGTTTATGTGTTGATGAAATTATGCTTATGAAACCCATTTCTACTCCTTGGTTATATGATTTTGAAACCCATTTCTTTTCAGAGGTTATGCTTTGATGAAATGATTATCAAACATATCTATTTTCAATTGGTTTTTATGTGAGGAAATGTTAATGATACATATTTCATTTCATGTGTTATGATTTTATGTTTATAAACCCATATTTTTTATGGGTCATGATATGATGATGTTTTATTATCTTGTGGCACATGTATGAATGATTTTATTAATATATGGGTGGGACATATATCTCCCTCCAATGAATTGGGTAATGATATATGACCCATGAGTATAAATTTTATGTGTAGACCTTATTACATGTTCAAAATGTTATGTATGGAACTGGATTCACATCCATAAGTTTATGCACGAACCTCCTGAATGGCCCAAAGGCCTTATTGTTTTATTGATTTTTGATAACCCCCCTTTGAAGGGATGAGTGGGAACCATTATAAGGCCCATAGGCTTAGAGATTACATGCCCCATAGGCTTATGAGACATTACAGGACCCGAAGGTCTTAGAGAATTCTAGTAGACTATAACTACAAGGAACTGCTCCTCCCCAGCATCTCCATAATGATGGTAGCACTCCACCTTCACATGGCTGTCCGAATAAGCTTCCCATGTAAGCACAGGCTGGTCCCAATGGAGTTTCCATACACTCTCATTCTTCCAAATCCGTATGTTCTGCTAAGTCGATTGTTCCTACTCTGAATCATACTCTAGGGATGCTCCTTTTTGTAGAGTCTGTCAAGGGAAACTGCATTAAACATGTGGCCCGAATGCCTTGAGGTAGCCCAAAAGCCTTAAGGTGGCCCCAAAGCCTTGTGGTGCCCCGAAATCCATACTCTCCTAAAGGTCTTGGGTGGCTCGAAGGCCTTGAAGGGCCCAAAGATCAAACCGGTGGCCTGAAGGCCCAAACTGGTGAATAGTTCAGGATGCTACATTACCGAACAATAACTACTATAGTACCGCTACAGTACTGTTACATTACTACTACAACACCCCAAAAATTATCCCTTTGATTGGTTTTTATCTCAGGTCACTTGGATGCACTTACCAAGTCCTCACTAACTGGGCTGAGGCTCTTGTGTGTTTATGCTTGAATCTAATTATATGTTTACAATGTTATAAGTGAACCTTATTACATGTTTACAATATTATACATAGACCTGGTTTAATTTCCATAAGATTATGTGTAATCCTGATTACATGTTCACAATGTTATGCATGAACCTGATTAGATGTTCATAATGTTATATGTGAACCTGATTATATGTTTACAATGTTATACATGGAGCTAGTTTCATGTCTATAAGTTTATGCATGAACTGGATTACACATTCACAATGTTATGTATGGACCTAGTTTCATGTCCATAAGATGACGCGGGGGCATGATTTCATGTCCTTAATTTAATGAGTTAACCTGATTCTACTTATGAATGTTTACAATGTTATAAACCAATGTACATGACAAAAATCCAATGTCTTATTCCTATGTTATTCTTTCATTACTTATGCTCTTAATTATTTTATGATCTATGTCTTATGAAATACGAATATTTATTATGATCTCTAATATGCACGGTATGATCTTGAAATGTTATGCTCAAGTTCCATACCCTTTTTCATGTTATGATTATGAATTTAATTTATTTACACTTACTAAGAATCCAAGCACACCCCTTTCTTATGTTTCCTTTACCCAGGTTATGAAGAAGTGTTTTAGGTAGAATTAATAATGGTGGATATATTTATGGGAAATGCTGATGATCTTTCACTAGGATAGAATATTTTTTTCCATGTTTCCAAAGACACTAAACTATTACGGTCCTTAGGTATGTATTTTTTTTAATATACCAAATATTCATCTAAAAGGATGTAATATCCATGTATGTTAAGATTGAGTTGCTATATTTGGTATCAAATGAAAGGTTTAGTCAACATTTGAAATATAGGATGAGAAAACTATAGTGAGATACCTAGGTATAAATCTAAGGATATGTATAGGGATGTATCAAAGGATAAGTATAAGGATGAATTAACGTTTGGGAAAATTTCTTATAATTTTGGTAAATAATAGAGTGAGTGGTTTCCTAGAAATACATCCAAATCTAGATACTACAGGTGGATATGGATCTGGATTGGATTTATATATATGTTATAACTTTAAAAAGATGTTCCAAGACTCGGGGTAATTTGGTACATGACAATGGGCCTTACTGCACACCTAGTTTGACACTCTCAGGGGATATGCTTTGAAAATTCACAAACTCTTAATGAACCATTATGAAGGATTTAAATAGAAGATGACTATGAATAACCTTGTATAAAACTAGGGTTTCATATATTAAAAGATATGTTTCATGATTTAGATATCCTATAAGTATTTTTTCCTGATTATGTGGCTTTCTTATATGATATGTGTTTCTCACCCCGCACTTTATGGTTTTAATCAATGGGGATAACTAAAAGTAACATGGTTAACATTGATTATTTCAGATGTGGAAAGTATGGGAATTATGAAATTATATTTCCCAAGTGGAAATATCATAACGAGAATCCGGAAGGTGGTATGAGTATTGGTTATACTTTTGACGATAAATAGGCCTCATACGACATGTAAAATGTATGTGATGTTCTTCTAGTATTGTTTACATTAATCATAAAAGAATGATTATAGTGAGGTTGGGAAACGTTAATACATGATTCATATTTCATATTCTAGGAAAGAGGTATTAAGGAATTAGTTTATATAGGCTGAGTAATGTTTTAACAAGAAAGTTTTATGAATATAGTACTTATGTTTTGAAATTCAAAGATCATGTTATATGACTAAAAATTATCTTTTTTTGATTTTCTAAATACCCACTTTATGGGTGAGCGGTATCCATGATACCTCCATACCCAGAAAACCTTACACCAAACACGAGATCCAAATTCAAAGATTCAAAACCAAAAACTCATAATTCAAAACAACCATAGAACCCGAGGAGACCTCAACCCGTGAGAACCCACAATGGCTTATCACATCACCTACCATCTTCATGCATCCAGTAAGCCTCATCCCCTGCACCATAATCCCCATCAATCTATTCACCACCTTCATCAACACTTCAAGAAAGAAACAATGATGCCTTCACCACCATATCATCACTAAAGATGATAACCAGAGCTACCGAAAACATAGAGACCCCATCACCGTGAGTGGCCTGAGGATCCCTTTGCAAGATCATCGGTAAAAAAACACAACAACCATCGTAGATAATGCTAATGACCACCATTATAACTAGAAGAAAACACCCAAAACTAGACCAAACAACATCACCAAATAAAAAAATATAACATGAAAAACATTCACAGAAATAAACCCATGAAATCCAAGACATTCCCTAAATCAAACTCTAAACGCAGACATCGACGAAGGCCTCGATCATGGAACACCTATAGTCACTGAACCACACACCCAAAACTTCTGTGTAACCATCGCTCCTGATCCTACATGGAGATTCATGGTGGAATGGGAGGTTAGAGCTGGGAATGAGAAGCTGAGGGATCCAAACAAATATATGGGTGATGATGCAGAAGAAATTCACCATAACAAGAACAAGACGATTCATGAAGCACATTTAGGAGCATCAACCACCGAACCACAAAAACCAAAACCCTTAGAAACCACCACCCCTAGTATGAATCAGATAGGCACAGAGGAAACATGAGGTTAGGGACAAGATATTAGTGATCAAGGGTTTCAACCATGAACATCCTTTGTCAGAGCCCCGAACCACCCTTGAACAAAATCGTCATCCTCATTAGAATAATATAAGTGCCATATACCAAGGAGATCACAAACATCATTAAACCATCACCCTGACACAAATCATCACCGATACAAAATCCTAAGCTAGTAGAACCATAAAAGATAGCTTAGGAAACAAAATAGGGAGGGGAATGAGGAGGGGGAAGACACTGGAGATGTATGAGATCCTTCCCCCTCCGAATCACCTTTGACGAAAACCCAAGAACGAGAGGGGGAAGAGGCATACACCTCTCTTATGTTATATAAATCATGAAATATATTAGTCTTTTCAGTATAATTTTTCATTAAGGATTGAAAAGGATATATTTAATGGTAATGAAGACATAGAAAAGATATATTTTGATTAAGTAAAGGAACCCTTAATGTGATCAAGATGTTATAAAATTTTTGTTTCGCTCAGATAAATATACAATTGATTTGGATAAATAAATTTGGATAACATAGATTACCTTGGATATGATTATTGATTGGTTTAAAAAGTAGTCCATGTCATCGTGGATGTAGTTTAAAAATTATTGGATTTAAGGATTATATCTGGTAATCTTTGGAATAAAGAATCATGCATGTTAGCCTAAAGTATTTATGCTAATTCAGGTTATTACTATGTTTCAAGAGAATATATGATGAGGGTATTAACATGTTTGGAATGTGATAACCAATAGATACATTTTTATATATGTGGGATCAATATTAAACCGATTCTATGAATTCTTTCTAAGGTTTGGTATTTTCATCTTTCAGACGGGTTATATGGTTTACCATTTATGGAAAGATTAAGTTAAAATTTGGATGAAGTTTTGAGAATAAAGTATTATCTTTCCACATGATAATTTAAGAATACTGGATAACCTTTTATAAAAACATGGTGTTTATGATAATTGATGATATATGGTATGGAATATCAAGGGTCCCATGATTAGTTAGTTTTTTACGAATGAAAAATTCACCTTAATTTTTAGAGAAAGAGGCGAAGTGGATCAAGGAACAACAAAGGGTAAGATTTTCCTAAAAGCATGCATGTATATATTTTCATGAAATTATTTAACTTTAGAAAAAACGATTTTGATAAAAATAATGTTATACTAGTACCTTTATTTTTAATGAATCAGATAGTCCCTTATTTTATCATAGTTTTATGGATTTCTAATTGTTAACTTTCTCCTGACCTTTTTCTCTATTACTCTTCAACAAAACTTGATAGTTAGAGTTTTCTTCCATGTCCATGTTTTCACTTCCAAACTATTTTCTCCTATGTGGAAACCTAGTTATATGTTACTTTGGGTAACCATTTTGGTTCTAAATTTCCTTTTTAAAAGAATTTTTATTATTCATTTTCATGATGTGGATTTATATGAAATAAAATTTCAAGTATTAAACCATTAATAAACCAGATGTTTTTTGAGGGAGAAATTTATTTTAAGGGGGATAAAATGTAACCCAAATTTTTTTTTAATTTATTTTTTTCAAATTAATTTAACCTTTGAGATATTTTTAATTTCATGTAACACTAAAAATAGTTTGTTTTATATTAAATAACCATGTTTTTCTTGAATTATATGCAACACCAAGTCAATCATGCACTACAAACAACATGAATTTTAGCTTTCTGTACACATAATAACAAGATTGGTTTCAACTTGGAATACATTACATGAAAAACCAACTTGGGTTACGCAACACGCAACCCCAACTTATCATACAATACACGCAACATTGATGTTTCTACGAAACATCATTTTACTGTTATAATTATTTAAATGAGATAATTATGACCAAGCCATTAAACCTAGTAATATTAATAGTAATAACTAATTTTAATTTTTTTTATAATTATTTATGGTAATAAAACATATTTATAATGAATGATATAATTTTTAGTAAAGCCTTTATATGTTTAAAAATACTATTTTCTCAAATGAACTACATTTCACGTCCTTCTATGAAAAATAATAAAATTAATTTCAGACACATATAAAAATTTAATTTGACAAAATAAACCTAATTTTTGAATTTATAATACTGAAATTAGCTTAGGGTGAATTTTTGTTATTCTTATGAGAAACTTCATTTTTGGTGAATAGTGAAAAATACTTCATTTTAGTAAATAACCACATTTTAGTTTAAATAATTATTAATTCTAAATTATAATTTAAATTTGTTTTAAGTTAAAATTAGATAAATTATAAATCTATTAATACCATTTAGGTCATTATAATCAATTTCACTTTTAAATTAAATATAAAAACTTAACAAACTTTTTAACATTTTTCTACATTAAAAACCCATTATTTTGTCCCATTAGTTGAATTAACATTAATCTTAATTTTTCGGCTTGAATTTAAAAAAACATACATAAAACATTTTAATCAATATAATATTTTGAGTCTAATTAGATCAGGTTTATTTTTTACCAAAATGATCAGTAAAAGAGATTAAAAGTAATCACAATGATTAAGGTCAAATTAATCTTAATTAGGGACTAAACCTTAATCTTAAGGGCCCAAATGACCTAGAAACTTGTAGAGAACCCATTGTATGGAAATTTTTTGGCTATAAACGTTAAGTTATTGATTTATGTAGGGTTTTTATGATTTTTTATGTAATAACATGTGTATACCTAACTTATTTTCAAACATTTCAAGTGAGGAATTTTCCTTCCATATAAAAGGCCACCACCTATACCAATTCTTCACACCTCTAAAACCTCTTAGTCACATCCAATATCTACCCAATAAACTTCCAAAAATCCATAAATTATTCATATAATCCTATCCTTTGTCAGAAACCAATCCAAGGAATCCTTTTGGCACAAACCAAAAGGAGTTACGCGATTAAGAGGTAACCTCTTCTCTCAAGATCCTTTATTTTATTTTCCATCTCCACCCCTTAAATTTCTTTATTACATAATTTTATAAAAACAACATTATCTTAAATATACTAGTATTTTTTTGATAAGTTTTTTACCTAAACTTATACACACCTCCATCTAATGGGTAATGAACATACTGTTTATATGTACAGCAAACTACCACCTCACTAGACAAGGATTGTTCATTTTTCCATTACAACCTCTAATGGTGGAAATTATTATGGATTTTTTTTATATTTAATATATTGAAGTTTTATTTATTTAATAATATTTATTCCTTTTTACAACACATATCTTTTTTTACATTCCATTTTGTGTCAATATGATAATTTGTTTGAGGAAGTGTGGACTACTGCCCCCTCAAAGCAATATGATTCTTTCATACACTATATGAATTGTATTAAGAATGGTTTTAGTGAATATTTAAGATATATATTATATCATAAAGATACTGTAATAATTATATATATATATACATATATGTCTTTTACTTTCTTTCTTTCAATACAAAAATTAAACAGAAATAGTGTTCATGCATACATACGACCTACAATATCGATGAATGGTTTATTCTGTTTAATTATTATATTCTATAGATTATTATAATACAAATATAATGTATATAAATGATATTTATATAATTTTTTAAATTTTTGAAATCATGATATAAATATAAGGAACAAAGATATAACAAATTACACATGCAAAGAATAAAGCGAATATTACCCGAAGTGAAACCTTAACATAGGATTGTTAAGAAGAGGGTAATATAAGGTCTCAATAAAAACATATATGGTATTATATATATGAATATGGTTATATAAAATATATATAATAAATTTATATTTATTATACATGTGTTTTGAATGAGTATGAAGAGAGTCAATACACAAGGTAAGGGGATTTCATCTCACTTTTTTTTACTTCCTTGAGATACATGCTATGTTCGCCACTCATTCAGTTTGTGTAGTGTTTGTACTTAACATGATTGTATTTTATGTATCTTATAATTAAATTTATGGGTATTCACATATCCATTTTATTATCTTTCTTTCACAGGGTTTAAGTTTCAAAAGTTACCAAATTGGTGAAATTATTTGGTCTTAATTTTCCTTCTTTGAGACTCATGTTTTGTTATGCATGTAAATTATCTTTTAAAGTGTATATACATCCATTTTATATGTTATAAAATGAATTTAATTATTTTCATGGAATTTAAAGCTTTATATAATTTTCTTTTCTTACATGGAGAGTATGATCCCAAGTTACCAAGTTATAAGAGTTTATTGAATCAATATCAACACTTTTCAAGATTATTAATGATTAGACTTCTTTGATGAAATATTATGATCCATATCTGAAGAAAACTAATGATTTTCCTTATAATATATTTATTCAAGATATATCCATGTATTAATACAATTTTTTCACTCTTTGGTACTTAATATAATTAAGAAAATGTTAATAATAAAATCTTACCATATTTCTCTCTTCGGTCGGAAATTTGTTTTATTACAAAAACCATGTTTTAAAAAAAGTATAAAAAATGTTTTCAAATGACACTTGAAGATAATTTTCAATGAAAAAGAATTTCAGAAATTTTTTTGAAGCTTATTTCATAAGTTTTAAAGGAAAATGGTTTTTAAGATATTTCTATTCTTATTTTATAAGTTTTCAGGGAAAAAAGGTTTTAAAAATGTTTTCAATCCTTATTTCTAAGTTTTAAAATTATTTTTAATGGAAATGGTTTTCAAAAGGTTTTATGTTTTAAAGATCATTTTTTTCAAATAATAGAGGATATTTTCCTCAAGAAGTATGTTCAAAATATCTTTACAAGTTATTTTCCATCTAAGATAACATATGTTGATTTTAGTCATTCAATTTTATGAAATTATCCAAAGGTTCTATTCATATCCTTTCTTGAATGGTTTATGTTTTGATGGAATGATTCTTATGACACCCATTTTTATTCCACAGGTTATATGATTTTGAAACCCGCTCCTTTTCACGGGTTATGATTTAATTCAATGATTATGAAACCTATGTATTTTCCATAGGTTATGATGTGAGGAAATGTTAACGATACCCATTTTATTTCATGTGTTATGAATTTATGTTTATAAAACCCATATATTTTTATGGGTCATGATATGATGATGTTTTATTATCTGGTGGAATATTTATGAATGATATTATTATGAAATGGGTGAGACCTATATCTCCCTCTAATTAATTGGGTAACAATAGATGAATCATGAGTATAAATTTTTTGTATGAACCTGATTACATGTTCCCAATGTTATGCATGGACCTGGATACACATCAATAAGTTTATACATGAACCTAATTACATGTGCACAATGCTATAAGTGAACCTTATTATGTGTTCATAATGTTGTGCATGGACCTGATTTCATGTCCATAAGTTTATGCATGATCCTGATTACATGTTCCTAATGTTATTCATGAACATGATTATATGTTCACAATGTTTTTCATGAACCTGATTACATGTTCACAATGTTATGCATGGAGATGGTTTCATGTCCATAAGGTTATTCATGAACCTGATTACATGTTTACAATGTTATGAATGGACCTTTTTTCATGTACATAAGTTGATGTGAGGGCCTGATTTCATGTCCCTAACTTAATGAGTGAACCTGTTTATACTTATACATGTTTAAAATGTTCTAAACCAATATTCATGACACAAATCCCATGTATTATTCCTATGTTATGCTTTCATGACTTATTATCTTAATTATATTATGATCTATGTATTATGAACTTGTAATATTTTTTATGATCTATAATACATAGGGTATGATATTCAAATGTTAAGATCAAGTTCCATGCCCTTTTGTTTATGTTATGAATACACATTTCATTTATTTACCCTTATCAAGCATCTGAGCTCTCCTATTTGTTATGTTTATTTTCCCCTTGTTATGAAGAAAGGTTTTATTTAGAAGTAATAAAGGTGGAGATCTTCATGGGAGATATTGAAGATCTTTCACCAGGATAGAAGATTTTGTTTCCAAGTTTCCAAAGAACCTAAAGTATTATTGTACTCAAGCATGCATTTTTGTAATTTACCGAATATTCATATAAAAGTATGTAATATCCATGTATGTTAATACTAGGTCACTATAGAACTTTTCCAACTTTTATCTCATTTCTGGTTATTTATACTTCCTCTAAATATAGTCTTCACCTTATTTTGTAAGGTAATTTGTTACACCAAGAAAGTATTCCACTGGATGAGACTTTTGTTAGGTGTCATAGTCATTCTTTTTTCTTCCACAAAATTCTTCTTCACTTGGATACTTACAATGTAGAAGGCATGAAACCTTAATATTCTTCAAAAAAAGAAATATAAAGTTGCACTTATTCTTCTTCTGACTTCATTACTAATAATATTACTATAGTGTGGACTGGTAATTATAGAATTATTCTTTGAACCAAATGATAATTGAATGGAATTTATTTGGTAAAAAACTCTTCCTCTCTACTTCTCTCTTTATTCTTTAGTAAAAAACCAACTGCACTAAATCACCTTCTTCCAATATTTATAGAATTACAAAAAAAACTTTCTGATTATCGAAACATTGAAGATAATATCAACACCAAATCTTCATAATTATTCTTCCTTGAAAAATAATCAATCTTTAGTTAGGAACACTCTATTCCTCTTGGATAAAAAACAATATGAAATTGTGTTGTAGTGTCAAATTATTTTTCTTTGATACTCAATATCAATACATGAGTGTATCAGTTCACTTATATTCTTACTTGGTGTAACCATTATTTTATGAAACTGATTCACACTGATCTTTCAATATCAATTCATGAAAGAATGATCTTTAAAAAACTTAGATTCTTCTTCTATTGATTTCTTAACTCAATACATGCATGGTGCATGTGAATTTCCCATATCCATTTTTTATCTTTATCAATTTATGTATTTTGTTTTTGTTAAGATTTCATGTATTAATTTTTACTAATTCAAGTTGCATCCATGCCTTTTAGAAGTATGTATATATTATCTACACTTTGTGCCTTGGTTCACCTTTCGTGATTTTTTTTAAATTCACCTATCATTTCATGCATTCATGAAGTGTTCTTTCTTTTTACACAAAAAGAAATATCCATACACTTAACTTATATATCTTTACTTCCTAGTGAAAAGTGCACACGTATTATCCTATTAAAGTATCTACCTTATTAATATACATGCACACAATAGTATTTATATATGTTACCCCCCCTTATCTTATTATCATTTCCCAAGTGTTTCTGAGCATATCCTTCCTTCCTGAAAACACAACAATGACCAGCTCTTTTTACTAGCCGTTGTGTATATATAGGGTACACAAACAATATGGTCTTTACAAGACATAGTGATATATTATCTATATGTTCACAGAACCAACCTTATTTATAAAGTATGATGAGGGTGTGAACACCAATCGTGTGTCCATATATATTATTTTCATAGTGAGGGGTATCTCAACCTCTTTATGAAACACTTGAGTGCATGAGTCACATATCAATTGTCATGGATTTTCTTCACAAAAAAATGATTCAAGAAATTTCTTCATAAAAAAAAGGTTCCCGATACTCCACTCTTCATATATCCGTAAAGGATCACAGAACCTGTTGCCTTCTCACATAAAATAAATATTCACAGAAGCTATATTTCTCAAAAAATTATATCTCTCATATATATTGTGCATAGAAATAACTTTGGTCTGGATCTACACCTCTCCTTTTACAAGTAAGGATCACCACCTCTCATCATTCATTCACTAACTTAGAATCCCACAAAAAAATTAGTGTGGATAATCATTCAAAGAGACAATGTAATTTTAATTATTCAAACGTGGGTATCTCATTTATTTCGAATAGCCATAAGTCTCATCCTCTTCATGCGACACTAAATATCATGGTTTTTTTATTCGTGAACGCGACTTCTCCTTTGCAGAAACAAACCACCCAAATTGACTTGATTCATCTGAATGTCGTCATCTTTATTTAGAAGTATAAACTCCTTGATCAAATGTTTTCATGAAAATATAATCATGTATAAATCTTGATCCATAAAACAAGATTGATCGTACTTGTTTTGATCACCAGTCTTGATGTTCAGTGCATAGTTCAATCATCGGTAGTGGCCGATAATTGAAGGGATGGAGTTGAGTTGGCCTTATGTTGGGAGGAAGGAGATGAATCTATGGATACCTAATTATTATTGAATAACCTCATATTGGATGGATGTGATATGTCTGTAAGTTTTTTAAATGTGGGAGCAACAACCCACAGATTCACCCCACATCGATTCCACTCTCCTTCGAGCACTGTCTTTTATATTGAAGCGTGTTAGTAGCATCTCGAGCCAACACTAAGGTAGGAATCTAGATAACAATTCACCTATAAATGGTCTATGACACATGTAGTCCAGGGTATTAATTTTGGTATTTTGGAACCATATATGCATGACATCGACCATGCATTGCACGAACCTTATACACAGGCCCACATGCACTTCACAAGCACAATTCTTACCCTCCTCTGCCACCTTCTAGGTGGACCGAGCTAACCTCCCAGGGGATTGGTTGACCCTTCGATCTAACACAAGCCTTGGTTGAGGTTTTCTTGTCTAATAAGTGTGGTGAAGAATATTTTTTAATAAAATCCCCCAATATAAATACTTATAAAACATCTAAGTAAAGAATATAGCAACTAGGCCCCACTGATAGCATAGACAACCCACCTTAACATGGTTGTTGGGTTCTAGACCACCAGGTACCACCAGTTTCCCCACAAACACGTGGTCCCCTACTTGGAACCCTCCCACATGCTTGAATGGGTCATTAGACTAAGGACTATCCCCATAGGCTAATACATGTTCTTTCCAGTGTGATTTTTTCCTCACTCGCACACACCTTTAGAAACTTCCTCGAAGGTAACCGACCCTAATCACTAATATCATAAAATCATGCTTAAATGTGGAGTTCTAATCAAGTAGGATCCCAAAAAGAAAGGTGAAACTTGTAGTCATGTATAATATCATTTATTCATTTAACCCTTTATCATTCTGGGATATTAAAAAATTAAAATTCAAATGTAAATCCAGGTAACTACTTCTTTATCTTCAAGTAACCCCGCATGAAACAATTATATTGAATGGTTCTTATTCAAAAATATTTTTCATTATATTATTTTAAGACCTATACATTAAAATAAAAATATAAATGTTCTTTAAGTTAGCTCTTTCATGGTTCTCATGCAACAGAGAAATACTACATGACCTTCTTCAAATCATCCTTCTTCATTGCTGTAAACAATGTGTCACCATTAACACAAATTATTTGTACTTAAAACCAATTAAAAAATCATCATATTTACAAAGAAAACTTTTCAATAATGACCTCAAATTTAAATTATTTAATCTATAATAATTCTCCTAGAATCACCCAATATAAAAGAATGACTGATAGAATCAATTTTTTGATTTGGTGGTGGTTTAAACCACCACCATATGGTTTTGTGATAGTTTCAAAAAACTACCACTAAAGTTGAATCAGAATCCAACTCATATTGGTCCCACAAATTTAGTGGAGGTTTATGGTAACCATCATAGAATGTTGGTTTATCAGTGGTTTTTTAAATTTTAGCTACGGTTAAACCACCACTAAACAATAATATTGCTTATATTGTAGTAGTTTAACCACCTCTATTTATCAATTTTTTTAAAATAAATATATAGAATCTATATCCCTAAAACAACCAAATAAAAAGATATGAAAGGACTTAAGAAAAAAATTCTATAATTGAAAATGTATATGAAATAATAGTAAACTCATTAACAAAATTCCAATAAGGTATACAAAAACCAAACATGGTATTAAACTAAGGAATAATAGTGATAATTCTCAAAACTACTTGGACATGACATAATTTATTTCATAGG
Organism: Viscum album; assembly: GCA_963277665.1. Taxonomy (NCBI): domain Eukaryota; kingdom Viridiplantae; phylum Streptophyta; class Magnoliopsida; order Santalales; family Viscaceae; genus Viscum; species Viscum album. The sequence goes on from OY728142.1 coordinate 283,640,435, forward strand.
CACATGTTTGTGAAGGGTTACTTATTACCACCATAGTTTCAAAGTATCACAATTAAAGGTTTATAAGTGACACTTGATATGAGTTAAATTTTATTTAAGAAATTAAGTTTCAAAAGTGGTAAAAGTGATTTCCAATGAAAAAATATTTTTGTTAAATATTTTTATAAATTAAATAGAATAAAGAATAGAAGATTATAATATAGTATTTTTAAAATAGAGTTTTCCATAAAAATTTACAAACTTTAAACTTATATAAAAACTATATAGGTTATCAGGTTTCCTATTTAGGTGAATTCTTAAAACATTTAGGATCAATATGTTTAATCCCTACTTCCCACCTTATAAACCCATCCAAAACATTACCTGTTGACTTATAGGTCATTCAAGTTTATTTGGAATAAGTGATTCCCAATATTGAATATAGATGGGACTCATAGAAGTATAATTGAGTTTAGAATTTAACAAACCAAGTTGTTTTAGGGTATAGAAATACTATAATATTAAAAGATATCCTAAATTTGGTTTAAGAGTAATGATATTTCAAGGATTCCCATTTTGGCTCATAATAGACACCATGGACAAATTTCAATTAACTAAAATGATATTATTTAGTGTTATGGATTAAGATCAAATTTTTTAACTCACATGTCAGGGGAAAATCATCAATATGGATCCAAACTTATAAAGGCTTCACTGATAATATTTTTTTTCATGATATATTAAAATATAATTAAAAGGGGATGTGTTTTTGCACATAATTCCAAACAAGCTACTTAGAAAATATTTTAACCCTAGTGTAAAAAAATATTAAAAACCATTTATTTTTATCTTTAAAATATAAACAGGTTTCATTATTACTTTAGGACAACTGATGTTTGGAATCATACCTACATAACCAAATAATCACTCGGTGAGTCAACACCACTTACTAAAAAAATTAGACAAGCTTTATCAATCTAATTATCTCCAAGAAGTAATTAAGAATAACTCAACCATAATTCATGGACAAAGGAACCAAATAAATTATCACTATAAATCAATAAGAAAATAAATTCCATTAAAAACCAACCCTACAAACTCTATAAATTAACTTTAGAACATTAGAGCACTATATTCTATATATTCTCAAATAAATCAACAACATATTTTATCTAAAGTCATGGAAATAATTAATGTAGATCTACCTTAATAGACTTCAATAAAAACCATGATGAATGATTATCGATAATCCCATACAATACTCCATAGAAAAAATATTAGTGTTAGTATGTCATATGTTTAGTTACACATCTTCTCTGAATCCGAAGGGAACCCTAATCACTACCTGATGAACTTTGATTGACACCCTCTCCATCTACATCTCCACTTCATGCTACCGACAACTACATGATAATTATGTTTAAAATTAAACATTTTTTATATTTAAATTTAAACTTAAAACCAATAAAATTTTGTGTACTAAATGATTTTGAAGTTGTGTGATTTACCTCCTCACTACCATCCATCGATGCAATATCATTGGGGATATATCCAGTCATCTTTTGATATAATTCAATAAGTGATTTTTGCAGAATGAAAACCTGTGAATCTAGCATCTTTATATGAGTCCCTTGTTCCTGAATTGTGTTTTTCATTGTAACAAACTCCTTCTAAGAATATAGAGGTATAGGGTAAATAAAACCAGGATTATATGCTGCCATAATCCCTGATATCCTAAAAAACACCTTAGATGCTAATAGTCCCAAACCCATCCATCACACTTGGCTAGGATGCATCATGACAAGGACTTGACCAACTAGATCATCCTGGGAGACCAAGAAGGACTCCATGGGATTGACATTCCATAGTTCCTTTATTTTTATATATAAATAAAAAATTATTCATATTTGAAAAAATACATATTAACATAGTGACAAATGAAAATAATTTATTATAATGAAAATGGAAGTCATACCCTAAATTCTTTGGTGGGATTATTAACATAACTCCCATCAAATTTTGTATAAACAACCAACCACTGTTCTGTTCGGGAGACTTGGTCCATAAATTATTTTATTAAAAAAAGATAAATCAATAATTTAATATATTAAACAGATAATGTTATTTTATAAATATTTAAACTAATGAAAATATTACCATATTTGATCTGCTTCTGAAAAAACTCTTTGAGCCAGCAATGTGAGGAATTATTTATTTAGATTGACTTTATGCTTTTTTTCATGAAACATCCTAAAATAAATAACTTTTAATTTAATATTAATGTATGAAATGTCATATCCTTTTCATATGAATGTATATATGTAAAATGAGATTAATATAATAATATATATATTTTAATACCATGTGCTTCTTATGATGAAAAATATCAACAAAAATCTTCCATTTCTCTCTAGGTATGCTTTTTGGTTTCCTTATCATATAGCTATTGAGTGCTCAATGAAGTATCATTGACTTTATTACATAAACTCTATTTGAAATCCTTCCATTTCTTACCCCAAATTTTCAATGTCAAATTTCATATTATAAGATCAGTAATGGTAAATTAGAGTAACATTTGTACAAAGGGATTAATTTTTAAAATATTAGAATTTAATAACATAATTACATTCAATTACATTATAATGTACTAAAATTACCTTTATCTATGAATCAAAGACTTCATTTTTCCAATATTGAGGCACATGCCTCTAATTATAATAGGTAATCAAAAGAAGAATCATTTCCTCCACCTGTTGGCCTAGATTCTATCCAAATAATATTGCAGAATCATCCACAGGGACCCCATAATAGTGAAATGGGACAACTATCTTCAATTTTTTTAGATTCTAGACATATTAACTATTCATATTTCTCTATATAGTAACATTACTTGCATATTTTATGAAAAAATAGTTAGTAGTATAAAAAATTGAAATAAATTTATTCACATTAAAATTTTTACCTATAATTTTTACCCTCCAATATCCTTGTGATGAAACATGAGTGATGACCAGCTCCCTCGTTACTGAAGCTACTGAATGTGGAGGATGTGTCTCAAATGCTAATGAAAGTATGATGAAGGGTGTTCCAAATGATGATAGAATAGGAGGTCTATAAGATAGTGTAGGGGGGAATACATAGTGTGTCTCAAATGCTATAGGGATGGAGGCTAATGGATCATCATCTATCAGTGTGATCTAGGGAACATCAATTGGAAGTCGGATGGGATCAATAAAATGCTTCCTCCTAGGAATTTCTATCATTTAATAAAATAAAATTAACTTTAAAACATATATTTCAAAAAATTCATGAAAAAATAAAAATCATAACATATATTTCATGGTTTTATATGATAACTATATTAAAAATGTATAAAAAAATTTTAATATAAAAAATTGATGAAAAATAACCATATAACATATACTCTATCATTAAAAAATAAAAAGTTATTAAAAATATTTTTTTAAAAAGCAATAAAGTAATGCATGAAATATATGTCATCATTAAATTTATACGATAAAAATACATTAAAATTATAAATGTGTTATTTTATAAAAAAGATAAAAAATAGTAACACATTATATTTCATGTAATTAAAATATTATCAATCGATATGTTATATTCAAAAAAATTAACAAAATAATGAATAAAATATATATTAATTTTATATAAATATCCTATTAAAAATATAGAAAAGTTATTCTGTCGTAAAAAAATAAATAATATTAGAATATACGATTCATCATTAAAATAAATTAGATAAAAAAACTTAATGATAATTTTTTTACATATAAAAATATATCAAATAAAACTAAATTACATATATTCTTGTATTTTATTAATAACATAATAATTAATTAATTTAAAAAGTAAAAAATATTCAACATGTGTTATTTCCTTTATTTTATATAAATATTACAAAAGAATACTATAATTGAATATTCTTATAAAAATTCACAAAAAAAATAATATGATAAAATATTCATTGTCATTGAAAATAAATAAAATACCAAAAATTTTAATGATATAACACATTATTTATTTCAATAATTCAACAAATGATGTATAACATATGTAATTTTGTTGTTTTTTTAATATCAAAGAACTAATTTAATTAAAACAAGTTAATAAAAAATTTATAATGTATATCATGAATTTATTTTTATATTAATATAGTAATTCAAACACAAAAAATATACCCCTTACAAAAAAAATCCACTAAAAAATACATATGATCCAAACGATTAATTATAAAACTCATGTTTTATTTTAAAAATTTAATGATGCATATATTATATTCTTTGTTTTAAATTTCCCTATGTAACCCACCCCCACGGAAATGGTTAAAGACCCCTAGGAATCATCTTTCATATTATGGTTGGACTGGTTAAAGTTATGACTCCCCAATCGATAGATGGGAAATTACAATTTCAAATCCCAACAAGCGGGAATCAAACCCTCGACCATAAGGATTGATGGTATTACCCTAATAACTGGGACACACTCTATAGGAAAAAACATAATAAAATCATATAATACTTGAAAATAAAAATAAACATTAAAAAGAAAAATATAAAATTTATATTAGGTGATTTATAATTATATATAATAATGTAAAGCATTAAAAGTAAAATCAAAATCCAAACACCCTAAAAATTAAATGAATTGGATTTATTGTTTAATGGTATTGAATTATAACTCATTTGTATAAATTTTTTAGGGATATCTGGATGCTCATTCTAATCATTTGTGTTAAATAACACATCTCACTTCCATTCACTTATAGAAATACATCCCGTGCAGTTAATTATTTTCAATAATAATTCATTTTTATTAAAAAAACATCTAAAATTTAAAATTTCAGTACCAAATGGGAAACCACCACATTGTTATTGATTTTCATGATGAAAGACCATATTTATTTACAAAATGGAATTTTTGATTTATAAAATGTGTTGAATTAATAAAAAATCGTTATATATATATGTATAGATTTATAAAATCACTGAAACATGAAGATTACCCTTAAACTTTGAGACACATGTGATGTATATAAGTAGGTGACTGCACAATCAAGACAATAAGAAACCTCCTCTACCTATAAAACCAAAATATAGACCATTAGATATTTCTAGAACCTTATTCATAACCCCAACATTGGTTGTAGTTAGTATGAGTAAGAAAAATTGTGATAGGGGAAAAAGAGTAAGGAAGAATAAAAAATTCTGAGGGATTACCACTAGGGTAGTTGGGGGAGAAGGGGGAGAAGGGGGTTGGTAGGGATGGTTAGTGGAATAAGGATAGGGTGACAGATCGGGGGGGGGGGGGGGGGTTAGTGGTCACAATAGCTCTAATGAGGGCTCAAGTGAGGGAGATAGCTTAGGGGAGGGAAAGGGATTGAGCTCAGTTGATGGCTCAAGAGAGGGTGGGGGAGGTGACTTAGGGGGCATAGGGGTGATCGAAATAATGGAGAGTGGCAGATTTTAGAAAATTCCATGAGATAAATTATTTTTTTTGTGGTGGTTTAGTAAACTACCTCTAAAAAACCGCTGCTACACAATGGATTTGGTGTAGTGACCTTTGAAACTTAAAGAGTTCAACAAATGTTTCATGAAATATCAAAACTTGATCACATCATACAAGCTCGATTAACTTTTTAATTTTTTCATCATATTGAAATCTACAAAATATTCCAATTTCATTTATCAATATTGACAACCAATGATAATCATTGAAAAAATATAACTAAAAAAGGTGGTTTCTTCATATTAATGCTATAACTGTTGGATTTACTTATACTGAGAATGTACCACTGATGGAATTTGCTGATAAGAGGGATTTAGAAGCTTATGTCAATGAAAGGAATCCATTTTTGATGTCCTTTTCTAAAAGATTATATAAAACAATTATGGAACTCAAAACTACCAAAGGGATTTGGATAAACATATAATTATTTTTGAAGAGAATTTCAAGGTTATAAAATCTAATATTTAGATATAGAGATAAATTTTTAAATATGTGAGGATAATTTTTGAAGAAAATATTTATTACTTGTTCAAAAGAGTAAATTATATTATTGGAAATATCATAGGTTTTATATATATGTTTGAAGATTCTATTATTTTCAAGAAATTAATGAGAAACTTACCTCATAGGCATGATGGTAAATCTTTTTCATTATAAGATAATGATGATTTATCTCTTAAAGAATTATGTAATATACTTCTTTCTTATGAAATCATTAAAGATTCTATTTTTAATAAGAATATCAAAGATTAATAGAAAATGGAATTCGATGTCATGAAAAATATTAAAATACAAGAAGAGTAAGTTGAGTTCTCTAATAAATACTTAGATGATGAAGAAAAATTATGAAGGGTATAAGATGATAATGACTCCTATCTCAAAGAAATTCAGAAAAGGAAAGGACAAGTACATAGGTAAAATTACATGGAAATGTTTTAAGTGTGATGGGATTAAATTATTTTTAATTGACTATCCAAATAAGAAATGTGGAAAGAATGATGATGATGAAAAGGACTAAAGTTTTCAAAGAAAAATATGGGAAATATATATAATTAAGTTAATAAAACTATTGAGACAAAGAAAAGTTTTTAAACAATAAAAATAATAATTATTTTGAGAAAATACCAAGAAGATTACTCCACCACAAGTAATCTATTAGAATAATAAGTTGCTAAAAATTTTATGAACGTCATGGATCATATTGAAAAACATGAATAAACATTAAGAAACATGGAATAATGTGAAAAAAATACATTAATAACATGTTGAAATATATGCTTGAAGTATGTCTTGATCAAAAAACCAAAATCAAAAGATAAATTAGATTGTTAAAAAAATATTCTAGGAAGAAAAATTAAGGTAAAGATGATTTACTCAAGAAGAAGAATTTCTATATTTAAGAAATTAGGAATCTCAAAGTGAGAATTATAGAGAAATATAAAATGTTGAAAGATATTGATGAAAAATCTTTTTAAAATGAATAAGAGTTGAGTAAGACACAACATAAGTATCTTGAAGATGGAAATAACTTGAAGAAAATAAGATAAGATTAAAAAAAATATATGTATGTTTGAGATGAATCATATCAAGATTTTAAGAAAAAATGAGAAATCTACTTATACTTTATTGTAAAATAAGAGTAATTTAAGAAGGAATACCTCCCTACAATGAAAGGAAGAACATAATTTGTCTAGATAATTACAATTTTTTTGGATAAAACTCATATCATTATAGAATATAAAAATTTATAGGTAATTTTTGGTTTCTTAGAATCTTATATTATAAATATTAGGTTTTATAATACAATTTTTTTCCTTAGAGTTGAATAAGATATAAGTTAATGGTGAAAAACTATGGGAAAATGAGAAAAAATTATAAGAAGAAAAAATTTGTGGATAAAATTTCATCAAGTCTATTCAATAAAAAATAGATTTTATTGTTTAAAATAAATTTATAGAAAATATGAACAGTAAGACCATTGTACTAAATAATATATGAATACTCTTCCATGATAGTTTACCCTACATGAAGAAAGTAATAATTTTTTGAAAAGAAATAAGAAAAAATGATCATCCATTGTTGAAGTGTCATTAAAATATAGTAGGTAGAGAAAGCCATTAATTATTGATAATGATGATTCCTCACACATGATTGGAAACACAAATATATTTAATAGTTTGGAATTCCAAGATAGAGTTTCAGTTATGTATGGGAATGATAGTTAGCTAAAAATTGGAGTTGGTATAGCTGAGATTGAATCTTATAAATTGAAATAAAATGATTTTTTACTTGTTAAAATTCCTAAACACAACTTACTAAGTATAAGAATTTTTTTGATGATAATGAGGTTATTTTTAGAAGAAACTCTCACATTATCAATTTCTTAATGGATGGAACAATTATCACTAATGGTGGAATAACAAGTGGTAACTATTATAAGTTTGTGATCCTAGTAACTCTTGTTATCTCACTACTACAAAACCACCTACTACCATGGGGATATATCAAGGGGTGTGATGATAATAACTATAGGTTATTTTATATATTTAGTAAAAGGATACCTATTTCCATAGTTTATATACTTCCATGAGAATCCCTCCCATAACTATTAGATTATGTGAAAAATAAATTACAATCATGGGAATAACATGGGAACTAAGCAGGAAAAACCTAACCCCATTTAAAAATATGTATTTGGTGGGATGCCCTCATACCAGTACCCTACCACCATGTGAAAATCTAACAATAGTGGCATCATCACTTTCCACAACCCTACTAGCACAAGAATCTATTCATATAGTGGCATCTCTTCATATCACTATCTGATAGCCATGGTCATATATTCCCATGGATATATGTACTCATACAACTACCCTATCACAATAGGCTAAAATAAATGAGGAGGTTTTTACTCACAAAATTACTTTATCTGCATTGGCATATATTCCCATGGAAATATCTCCTGATAGTGCTACCCTATGGCTACAAGCATATATGTTATATATACTCATGGTGGTAAGATTTCGACATCTACAGGTTGGGTTTCCTGTTACCATAGGGAATTAATGTATGGAATAAAACATATTATAATTAATATAATAATTATAATAATATATTTAAAAATTATTATATATATATATATAAGTTAACATAGTGGAGTGGTAGAGTACATTGTCATTTAAAAATAAGTATACGAGTTTGAAATTTAGTGGTGGCTTTTTTTTAAATTTTCCATCACATTTGATCATGGAAATGACATCCATGGTAGTAGGGTCTCATTTGGATATAGAACCAACTATATCCATAGGATTATTCTCATGGTAATAGAATAGAAATTACCATAATCAAGGATACTATGGTAATATCCCTATTCCACACAGACACACTACTACCATGAGAATATTCATATGGATATAAAAATAGCCTTAAGGGATATCAGTATAGATTGATCAACCACAACCACCTTGACCATGTCTATTACCTATGTCTATGATAATGACCCATTGACATAAAAAATTTTCTTCTTTTTTCTTAGTAAAAAGGATGAAAATAAACTTTGGAACTATAGGCTTAGCCATCTTGGTAAAAGGAGTCTAAGAAAAATCTAACCAGAAGATATGATAAGAGAGCTACCCAAACTAAAGTGAGAAATAGTTTTTATATATGAAACATGTCCAAAAAGGGAATATGGTACATGAAAGTCTCAAAATAGTGTAAATTTAGTCCACTAGGACACTTGAACTAATACACATAGATTTATGTGGGATAATTAGAAATCAATCCACTAGAGGTGATCTGTTATTTATTAAATTCAATGACTATTTCACCATAATGAACAACATGATGTTTATGAAACAAAATTATGATGTAATGAACATGTTAAAAACATTAAAAAGATAATTTGAGAATGTGAAGGGAGTGTATATCAAGAAATTGAGAACTAATAATGTAAGGGAGTTCACCAGTAATTCTTTTGAATTTTATTTTAATAAACATGAGATTAAAAATAAATATATTTCTCATTATACTGCTTAGTGTAATGGAGTTGAAAATAATAATAATATAATATTGGTTTAAATGGGGAGAACTATGATTTCTAAATTCAAACTCTAAAAAGTTTTATGGAGAGAATATATAAGTTAAATTGTGTATATTCAATCCAAATTCTTGTAGAGACCTAAATCAAACATGAATTATTTTGAAATTTGGTATATGAGTAAACCCCCAATGAAACATTTCAATTCATTTTTAATTCTTCCTATATGAAGATAATTTTTTTTGATCTAGTAAAGTTTGATTAAAAACCAAAACAAATAATTTTTCGGGGATATATACCCAGTGGTAAAGGATAAAAACATTAGAATAAAAAGAAACAAAAGTTATTAGATTAAAATGATATGAAAATCATTTAAAATAATATCAGTTTTTTGGATATATATAAAAAATATTTTTAGGAATCTGAGGAATATAACATGTGAAATTCTAAGAAAATGGTTAGAAGGAAAATGATTATGAACCCAATCATGATAACACTAATTATGATTATTAGAATGATTGTAAGGATATTTTTAAAAGTAAAAAGTTGGAGTTGTAGAGGCAACAAAAGTATTTTGATCCAAAAAAATCATTAGAAGTTATAAAACATCATAAAAACTAGAAGAAAGTCAAGGCTTGAAAATAGAAAATCTCTTGTTTCACAAGATGAACCACAATCAATAAGGCTATGAAAATACCCCAAAACTTGTAGCCCAGGGTTTATGGTTACTTTATTAAATAGGTACCAGATATAATAATTTTCATCCCAAAGAATAGAGTAGTTCAGTAGTCTTGAAAAACAAGATAAATACATAAATTTTATATTATATTTGATAAATTAAAATAAAACATTGTATTTTATTTTATAACACCATTATTCACTTTAGAATATCCCTGTATATCAATCATAATACACTTTCTACATCCCAAGGAAAGGTATCATAAGTAAAGAGTGAGGTTAAATGCCTTGTAAGGGTATGCATATAGTGGAATATAATAAAAAGAAAATAATACCTGAATAATATGGACAAGATAAATAATAATAAAATATTATATATAAATAATACTCTAAAAGAGGGGACTAAATTCATGGACAACATAACAACATAAATAATCATTCGGATAATAATAACTAGTTTCATAATGATGGAATGCACAATTTCAGACATCATAAACTTTCCATCAAGGCCTCATGCCAAGATATCTTATATAAATGGGTAAGGCCTCATACAAATACCATAAATAGTTTGTCTCATGATACCTACCAATATAGTAAGGGGATATAGAGGACCCATCCCACCACTTACTAAGTACAATGAATTCATCATATGAAAGGGGTGAAACATAATCAATTTAAACATTCGTATTGAAAAACTAGAATATGAAATGTTAATAATTTCCCCAATCATTAAACATAATCATAATCAATCTAGAGTAATATGGTTAATGGTATCAAAATATTTCATCCCAAATAAATCATAATATTTACCAAATTATTTTGACATAGACGAGTACACTATAAAAATATAATTGGAAGATTCCTTTATGAAGATATACTTTTCATTTTGAAATGAAAATTTCCCAAATATTAAGGAATTTTTTTCTTTGAATAAAATATTTAAAATTATAAATAATATTCAAAACATTAAGGTGTTAGGGTAGTGAGGAATTATATTCATGTTGTATAATTTAAAAAATATTCCCTTCATACTTCTGTAAGAAATGTCAAAAAGTACCTTATTAAGAAAATGACAGGAAGATTCCTTTTAAACCATTTTTTAAAATTCAAACACGGGTAAAGATTTACTTAATAAATAATTAGATAACATTAAAAATATTCTCTGAAATATTTTAAGAAAAATATTGGCATGGAAGATAAATATTCCTGACCTAGTAGAAAAACAAACTCAATTTTCCTTACAATGACATGATTTCAATATATCAATTACTTAAAGAGTGTAAAATGAAAGGGAAAATTTTAATTTACATAAATAATTAGGTATTAAGATAATAAATGATGTTTATGAAATATATATCAAATAAGTTTCCTAGGGGATACTTAAAACATAAATAATCTTGAATAATTATGAGATTGTGAAATAAACCCTTACGTCTAGTTCAAATTCCTTCGTATGCATCCAAACCTCCTTCATAACCAATATAGATTTATTATAAATATATTATGGATACATAAATATATATATTTATATCATACCATATATGATTTAATTATAATATTTTATCACCTTTTTATTAATCATTGTTTGTTAAAATCATTATTCTATGTAATAACTACTTCATTTTTTAAAGTATGTTTTGGTTCAGTAGTTTCTGTACTTATTCTTTTATCACGATTTCATAATATCAAAAAATGGTAAAAATGATATAAATATCATTTATATAAATTATTTACATATTTATATTCATCTAAAAAATTCAACAATAAAAAAATTAATTACACCATTCAGGGAGATGATAAGTCGTACATACGTATGAGAACCATTTTCACTTTTTGACAGATAGAGGAAAATAAAGGTAAATAAAAATTAACCTTTAAATAATCATTATTATATAGTATATATATAATTTATATTAATTAAATTTATCCTTATTATCATCCAATTAAGAAGAAAATTAAAAACAAATCTCATCACTTCGTGGAGGTGGTATTCCACACGTACACACAAGCGACATTTTTTTCCAATAGATTTTAAGGTAAGAAGTTATATGTGATATTATAATTATAGAAGTATAATAATTTAATAATTATCATATATAAACACTAAAATAATCATAATAACCATTTATGAAATATTTTGGTGAAAAATGATTAGTATCACTACATGGAGATGACAAGCTGTACGTACCCATGAGCGATACTTTCACATCCTATTTGATGGGAAAGAGGTTTTATAATTGGAATTTAATAATCATAATAACATTTAAGTATATTAATGATACTGAATTTATTATTTTATGATAAATTATATAGATTTATGGGATTTAAAGAATAATTAAAAATAAAGTGATCAGCTAAGGTGATTACCTCTTCTTTGAATGAACTCCTTTAGATCTCCTCTTAAGTGTAATATGGTAGATATTTTGGGAAGAAATGAAACTATAAAATTTGGATAAGAAATTTTAGAAGGTATTTTTTAGGGTATGGTTGATATAGAAGGATCAAAGTTTTGTAAGGAAGAGGAAGGAGGGGTTCCCTTTTATAAGGGAGGGAGACAGAACACTTGGAATTTCTTGAAAGATTATAATATAATAAATTAATTCTCAATAAAAATTATTAAAAATGGGCATGAATTTTAAAAAAATTGTATAGGGTTCAAATAACTTCATCCAATTAAATTTATAAAAGTTTTTGAATCATTTTAAATCTTAGATTTTTGATTAATCCCTTTGTTAATTTTGTTGACATAACCCCAATAACAACTATTTTAATTATAAAATGTTAATAATGTCAACATAAATTGATAAGTGAATCATAAATAGATCATGGATGATGATTTAAACTATATTAAAATCACATGGATGAAGGTAAGATATTTATTAATTTTAAATCATTTAAAAAAATATTTTTTATTAAAAAATATCATTAATGTCAATTTTGAAAATATTCATTTAATTTGACTTTAAAGACAACAAAGCAAAGATTAAATTAATATATAATATTTTTATACATCAATAATATTTTATATTTATCTATTTTTTTTTGGAACTCTATAAATCACACAAATTATATTACTTTTAGTATTCTTAAAAATCAATTATTTAATTTTTTAGTAATTGAATAAACACTGTATTAGCGTTGCACAAACATTTAAGATAATTATTTAATCCCAAAAAATTATAAATAAATTACCATTATGAATATAACATAATTATACAAAAAATTACTGTTAATATTAATTCATAAATTTCTTTTGTCCCTATGCGAACACATAAGATATTTTTAAAACTAAGAGAGTGATATTTTTTAAATTTATTTGTTTTAAATATTATATATTTCATTTTCATGGAAACTTTCCTCTTAAACAATTAAATTTATATATTAAGGTGATAAAGTTATAATTAAATTGATGAAATAGGAATTTAGATAAAAAAATTGGGACCATAACACTTAGTTTTAATCTATATTAACTCGATTTACCCATTATGACGGTGATAAATTTTACCACAGTTACTATTCATAATTTTTAAATATAAAAGGGAAATATTTACCAAATTAGATCCTCTTGAATCCAAATTTTGAATACATTTTACCAAATTCAATACCTATAAGTGGAAGACATTAATTTTTAAATATGTGCACAAAATGTGATGAAAACCATATTTTATAAAAATATAGTTTTTAAGTATAAAAATTGATTTATTCTTATCCCATTCATAGTTAAAATATTATATAAATTATAAAATACTTTATAGAATATATAGTATATTTATTTAATTAAAATAATTCACCAATATATTTAATTTATTAAGATAAAACCACTTTGTATGTGTAAAAATAGTTTTTCAAAAAAAACATCTCTTTTAATTTAAATTTAAATTTATTTATATTTATATTAATTTGATAACCAATGAATTAATTTTATACTTATGTAAAACATATAATTTTTTTAAAAAAATTATCCATATTCATACCCACTAACTTAATATCTAATTTATAATGGTGTACTATATTATGGTTCATTTAGACTTGGGGTGAGGTGTATCACAAGCTTACGAAGAGATTAAATTTATTTAAAAAATATATTTCATAAAATATTTGGGTGTAACATTCTTCCATAATTTTAATTTTTCCTTCAAAATATTTAAAATTTCACTTCACAAATAGATTTTGGTAGTTATTCATCTTAATTTCTTTAGGTTCCCATGTCACCTCTTCTATATTATGATTTCTCTAAAGTACCTTTACCAGCTGAATCATCTTATTCATAAACACTTGTTCTCTAGTATTTAGATTTTAGATAGGCTATTCACAGTAATATAAATCAGGTTCTAATTATATTTCTTCAGAGGTGAGTACATGGATTGGGTGTGGAATGTACTTCTATAAACAAGATATATGGAACACATCATCTAGTTTAGAGATACTTGGTAGCATTTCCCAATGGAAAGCCACCACTACTATTATTTTCGGAATTTAAAAATGTTCATTGTACTTGAGACATAGTTACCTTTCTTAGAAAACCTTATAACACCCTTCTATGGGGATATTTTCAAGAAAATTTGATCTCCCACTTGAACTTCCAAATAATTCCTCTAGTTATTGTCATAAATCTTTTACTTTCTTTGAGCTAATATAATATGAGTTTGAATTTCCTTTGCCTTTATTTTTGTATCCTCAACTATTTTTGGGACTAAAATCTTCCATTCACCAACTTCATCCAAAAAATTCTAAGTATGTTATCTCTTTCCATATAAGGCTTCATATAGCGCCATCTGAATATTTGAATGGAATATATTGTTATAAGTGAAATATAAAAAAGGTAAATAATGATTCTACATACATGGAAAGTCACGTGAGTAGGACCTAAACATGTATTATAAAGTTTAAATATTCCTTTAGTACTTCCCATAAATTTGTGGATGATAAGTGGTGGTTAAATGAAGCTCGGTATAAATATCTTTCTGAATAATTTTCAAGAATTTTGATGTAAATAATAGATCATGACCAAACATAATTGAAAGGGGTGTTCTATGAAGACATAAAAATTCTTGAATATAGAGCCATGAAATGTGATCGAGAGGTAAATATTCTATTATAGTGAGGAAATATTCATATTTGGTAAGGTAATTAACACTAACCCATATTGTATAATTCTTTCAAGGAGTACTTGGTAATTCAATGACAAAGTCCATAGTAATGTCATCCAATTTCCACATAGAAATAGGTATAGGTTGCATGATTCCTCTAGGATTATATCTATCATCCTTCACCTATTGAAAAACCAAACATTTTGACACATAATTAGTAATTTCCCTCTAAATATTATACCACAAAAAATATTACTTCAAATCTCTATACATCTTCGTCCTACCAGGGGTATAGAGAAATTTGATCTATGAGTATCATCTAATAATTCCATTTTTAGCTAAGGTATATATGGACCCCATAACCTCTTTCCAATTTTTTTATGAGATATTTATATATAAAGTCTTTAAACTTCCCATCATCCTTGACTTCAATTTTATTTTTAAGATTATCATTATCAGGTTTAGAACATTTTATATTTTCCAATAGATATGTTTTGGAAATAATTTAAAAAGGGAGTGATGTTTCCCCTTCCTTAATAATTTCCAGATCTATATTTAATAAATCCATGAACATAGTATCCATTTAAATCCTCATTTTGGAAAGGAATCCATGATATTTTGGGCTCTATTCATCCACTACCTTATTTTCATCCCATAGGTGGAAGTGTATTTAGAAATCCTGATCCTTAAGTATCTAGAACCATCTCATTTTCCTCACGTTGAGATATTTATGTGAAGATATGTATTTAAGACTCTTATAATCCATGTATATTTCACATATTTCACCATAGAGATAATTTATCCATATATTTAGTAAATTATTAAGACTACCAACTCTATATAAAGAGTTGGTTAGTTTTATTCATGAGTCTTTAATTGCCTTGATTCATATACAATAACTTTATCATTCTGTAAAAGGGCACAAAAAAGTTTCTTATTCGATGAATCATTATATATGAAAATATATCCTTTCTTTATGGTAGAGTCAAGATAAAATAATTCACCAATATCTTACTCAATTCTCAATAACATTCTTCACATTCCTTTGTCTATATAAACTTAACCCCTTTACAAGTAATCATTGTTAACAAGTTATCCAATCTGGTAATATTTTGAACAAATCATCGATAACAACCTACAAAACCAATGAAAATACATACCTCAATTATCCTCATTGGTTTAGGACATTCTTGGACTAAATTTTATTCACATGATCAACTGATATTCCATCCTCAGTGACAATATAGCCAAGAAAAGAAACTTTATGAAGCTGGAATTTATACTTTCTAAATTTTACATATAAATCATTTATTCTAAGAGTATAAATAATTATTTGAAATTTATTCTCATAGTTCCCAAATATTTTAGAATAAACCATGATATTTTTAATAAATAAAACAAAATCCATCAAGATATTCCTTTAAAACTCTGTTCATTAGATACATAAAAATATAGGGTAAATTATTCAAATCAAATAGAATTTATATAAACTCAAAATGTACATTCCCCATTTAAAATAGTGTCTTTAGAATATATTACTTCTTCAATTTCAATTTATGATCCCTAGAATAATGGTCAATATTTAAAAAATATTAATCTATGTGAAGTTGATCAAATAATTCATCAATGTGAGGTATATGAAACTTTTTATTTATCGTAATAGAATTTATTTCCCTTTAATTAATGAAAAACCTTATAAATCCATATTTCTTCTTAACAAAAATAACAGGGATCCCCAAGATGAAATACTAGGTCATATAAATACCTTATAAAAAAAATCCTCTAGCTATTTCTTCAATTAAACTAATTCTAAAATGGTTATTCTATAGAGAGTCTTTGATATAGGTATTGAATCAGGGATTAAATCAATAGAAAACACAACCTCACACTCTAGTGGATATTTAAGTAATTAATTAGGAAATACATCAACCTATTATTGTACAATTGGTACATTCTCAATTTAAAGATTTCCTTTTCCATCAATAGGTTTTTTCTAGTCTTCTTTTCCAAGAATTTCATTTAGAAGAGATACTAGGGGTGGATCTAAACATGAATCATATGATGAAATCTCCCATATAAAGATAATTAATTACTTATATTTATCACAAATAATAATTTATTTCTATTTGAAATATTTTTTTTCATCATATTTTTAAATCCACTCCATACTAAGGATTATATCAAAATCCACCATATCTATAATTATGAAGTCATAAAATAAGGAAATTTTATGTGTTAGAATGGGAACTGGCTATAAAATTATTATTATGGTAATAATTTAACCAGGAGTCTTGATTGATAAATTTCTTCTTAAGATGCAAGAAAAATATCTAATTTTTTTAGAAAAATAGGAAGATATAAAAGACAATAGGGATACCAAATCAAATAATGCATTATCTAAATTAGAGGATATAATTAAATTACTTTCTGCCACATCTTTAGTAAACTTAACCTTAGTTATTATAATCACATAATATTGTCCTCGATCCCTTGTTCTTATCTGAGGGAAAATTACCTTAATTATTTAGACAATAATTTGTATAGTGCCCCATATCCTTATAGTTGAATCATTGAAAATTGGTAGCATATTTATTCCCCTATAAATCATGATCCTGGTGGCCTTTCTCTCCACACTTGAAGAAAACTTTCATTCCAAATAAGCATATTCAATGATGTTTCTTTTAATATTTATTACAAGTTTTAATTTCACCCTCCCCTTATCCCCTTTTACTATATTTCATTTTCCAGAGTGTTCATCCACCCTTTTCTTATCTTTATTTCCATAAAAGTCATAATAATTGAATAATTCTTTTTCTTTCTTGACAACACTTGATACTATATCTTCATATGATGAGAAATTTTGGGAGATTAGTTCTCTTTTAAGTATTTTCTTTATACCATTAAAGATATGGTCAATATTACTCTTTTGGTTATATACGCGTCACACAATATTCCACGATAACATTGTAAATTTGAATTCATACTTAGAAACATTTTATTATTTATTTTTTCTTAGACTCAATAGTTGTCTCTACATATCCTCTCTTTGTTCATGAGGAAAATATTTTTCCAATAAAGGTTCCTTAAAATCATTCCTTTCCATGATCTCTATTTGGTCCCCATCCTTAGTATTTTAAATCAATGACCACTGTTGATCCACATCCATTGAGAGATAATAAACATCTTTGAAAACCTTTTCCCTTTCATTACTTCCCAAAGTGATAAATATTCTATCTAAGGAAATTATCCATTCCTTAATGAAAAAGGTATTTGTAGTTCCATTGAATGATAGAGGTTTCTAAATCATGAAGAAAAATAACATCATTACACTTCATTGGTGATATGTAGGACGATCCATACAAGACATGTTATTAGTCAAAACATAAGTCAGTTTCCACAAAATAGTTATAATTTGTTTAGCTGCAACTGCATCTCCATATCCATCTTTATTATCTATCCCAGAGAGAAATTACTACATGGATGATCTGCATTAATATCGTTTCCATTCCTTACACTAATAACCATTTCTAAATAATGACATACACTAGATTAGATCATAACATTATGAGTCATGAATTTAAATTTAAAGACAATTGAAACACTTAACATATATTTAAAATTCATGTATAACTAATCTCAAAATCATATTCTTAAAGTCCATCATAGGGGTATATTCCCTAATATATGTTTTTCTAAATCTAGTTCCTATGGTTTTTAATAAACTTCCTTTGATACTAACTATAAAGAACCTGAACCTAGTAGACTAGATTCAATGGTTACTTTATTATACTGGTACTAGATACAAGTGTTTGTATCCCAAAGTATTGAACAGTTAAATAGAATTGGAAAACTAATGCATACTTGAATCTCACATTAAATTTAAAAACATAATATGAAATATAATTTTTTTGAGAACAACATTATTTATTTTATAATATTTTTTTAAATTAATCATAATACACTTCCTGGTATCTTTAGGAAAGGTAACAAAAGAAAGTGGTTCGATGAGTTGGCTAGTAAGGGTATGTGTACAACAAAAGATAACAAAAAATAAATAAGACATGAATAGTATGGATGAGATAAAAAATAATAAAATATTCTAAATAAATAATACCATAAAATATGGGGATAGATCCATGGATAATATAAGAACATAAATAATTACATGGATAATAATAACAAGTTTCATACTGATTTAATTAATAATGTCAGACATAATAAAATTACTGTTAAGGCCTCGTGCCAAAACATCTTACATAAATGGTAAAGGCCTCAGAAAAATATCACAACTTGTTTGTCTCATGAGACCTATTGATGCATCAAGGGGATATAGTGTTTAAAGACCCAGAAATTTCAATGAAATTTTTTTCATAAATTATTTGGAATTTTATGAATCTGCACTTTCTGACAGCGCGTGATTTCGAGGCCCGAAGTGCCCAGAATGATCCATCGAAGTTTTGTTAAGCTTAAATTAATGCACTTATGTAGTTTTCCCAAAAAAGTGGAATAACTATTAAATATTTACTCAGATCAGAAATCTGAGGCCACTGTTGCACTCCGGATGGCAGGTTTACCCTAGGCATGACTTAAGTTTAGTCGGCGCGGGCCTCCTGTGAGAAAACCCAAAAATGGCATAACCGTAAATAAAAAAATTAAATAAAGTTATTATATTTTTGAAATGATTATAACTCAAAAATGGTAACTCAGATTAAAAATATGAGACCACCACTGAACTCATGAGGGAAATATTTCTTTAAGCAGATACTAACTTGGGTTGGCTAGGGCCACCAGAGAAAGTTAGTTTTTGGCCGAAAATAAAATAATTAAGTGACAATTATTTTATTGTAAAATTCATAACTTTTAAATGGTAACTCGGATTGGAAATATGAGGGTATCGTTAGGTTCGTTGGGCCATGTTTCACCTAGTAAGAGCCTAACCTCGACCGTAGTGGGTCTAGGGTGGCTGTTAATAATTTTTCAGAACTTTTTTTCGGGTACGTTCAGTAAACGTACGTTTGAGATTTTATATCTTTTAAACCGATGCTCGGAATTGAAATCCGAGGACATCGATGAACTTGCAGCGCCAGTAATCGCCTAAGGTGACCTCTACCATAGTTGCATTTGGTTGAGAGAAAATGTTATAAATTGGGGTTGCGAATTAAAAATTAAATATTAAATAAAAATGTGTGTATAACACATTTTTATTTAGTTAGTGGTTTTTATCTCCAAAGGGAAGTTGGAGGTGGGACCCACCTCCCACATAACCTCCCATGGGAGGATATTGTGTCGTGGGGCCCACACGAGTTCAAACTCTCCACCTCCACTTTAAATTCCCTTTAACCCCCATGTAATTATATTAAATTGTGGGAGACTTTTAAACTCCTAACTCCATCAATTTAATTTTGAAAACTCTCCACCTCCCACCTTCTCTCATTAATGTGTCAACACCATCAAATTAATTAATTAATTAAGCTCCCTCAATTAATTGATTAATTTTAGTTATTTTGAATTGCATGGCATCATTAAAAATAGGAGAGAGCCTATTATTTTATTTTCTTGGAAAATATTTTGTAGAGAGGGTTTGGGAGAATTGGAAAGAAAGTGTTCTTCCATGAAGAACATCTCTGATGAAGAACGTGAATAACCTCTCCCATGACCACCATCCGCATTAAAGAAATAGACGCTGTCCACAAAGAACGTCACCAACAACGACGCTTTCTCTTCGGACACACCCCGACGTCAATGAAATCGACGTCCATCTTCTGAGACGTCCGTCTTCTGCGACGCCCGTCTTCCGTGGCTCATCGACGTGCAACATCAAATATGAGGTAGGGGGTTGTTTTGAGTTGTCTATAATTCTGAACTTCATCGTTCTAATTACGATATGTGAATTGCCAACTGTTAACGTCATAACAAGGAGGGTTCGGGCCGCAAGAACACGGCCCACACCTCCCCCATACTTCTGGGTTTTATTGGAAACAGAGGCAGAGTCAGAAGGGCGCGGTGCCATCACTCCATGCCGGGGGAATAAGACCACGACCATGAGGTGGTGGTGACCGAAGGTGGCTGCAACCGAAGACCCCAGCCAGGCTGGGCTGAAGCGGTGGTGGAACGACATCGGCGCGCTGGCCGCGTGGAGGAGGACCACGGCCCGCAACCGCAGACCGCTCGGCCGGAAAAGAATCGGCTGGGTTGGAAGAACCGACCGTCTATGGCTGGCCAAGAAGGAGGATCATGGTGCCCACAGACACCGCATGACAAAAGAACTGTGGCTCACTTCTGTGGGCCGCTCGGTGGGCGAACCAGCCAGCCGCCTGCCGGCCGGGCTGAAGAAACCGCAGTGCCACATGGGAAGAACAACGGTCCACTGTGCGGGCCGCTCATGCTAGAAATAACCGACCGACTTCAGATGGACATGCAGCAAGGAGGGGCGACGCCACTCGGCGCCGCCGGGCGAGCCGAACCGGCCTGCAATGGGTGCCGGGTCCGCGGGTGGGTCGCGCCCCCCAAGCCAGGCCGACACCCTAACTGGGTCGGACCCACTGGGCTGGGTCCACAGGTGGGCCGCGCTCCACCAGGCCGGGCCGACCCCAGCTGGGTTGGACCCACCGAACCCGGTCAGACCGACCCGCCAACCCACTGGGCTTGACGGGCCGAACCCGTCTTCGCTTAAACGTGAATATCTCCTAGACCGCGAGTCCGATCAACGCGCTGTCTGCGACAATGGGACCCTAGAGATGAGGAGATCCTTTTGAAATAATCTAAGTGAGTTTTATAAAACTTTGAAAAATGGCCAGGTTTGGACCAAGCATACATCCAACTGGGCTCTTGTAATGGAAAAGCCAATAACTCTCAGACCGGGCGTCCGATTGACGCGCCGTCTGTCACGTTGAGTTCTTTTTGATGAGATGGAACTTCAAGATACATCAAATCTATACTTTGTGATAGTTTATGTATTGAACTCTTTGCTCGAGGAGCGGACCCTCCCGGAATCGAGCGTGCTGTGTGAGGGAACCCTAGAGCTGGCTGCGACTGCGACGATGACTACCGTATTAGAATTATCTGTGGGTTCAACAATGAAAAAAAACTGTACCGAAATCCTGTGTGGGTTCGACAGTTCTGAAAGAGTATCTGGTCCTATATCCTGTGTGGGTCCGACAGCTTAGACGAGATAGCTGGCCTGTATCCTGTGTGGGTCCAACAGCTTAGACGAGATAGCTGGCCTGTATCCTGTGTTGGTCTGACAGATTAGATGATCTAGTGGCTACATCTGATCATCTATATCTCTCTACAATTGTGACATACCTATGTGAGTTGAGTCATGTCATTCAACCATTATCATCGTGGTGATTGACTTTACTTCCTGTGTGGACTGGGTTGCGATTGGGCTCAAGATTTGAATTCGGGATGAGATTGGTAACTTAGGTATATGTATGGGAATATACCTAAGTAGGATTGGTTGTTACTTTGTGGTTATAACTTTCTTCTTTTTTTTATCCTTAGTGGATATTGTGAGACCTTGCGGGTCTCGGGGTCCCTACTGAGTATCGTTATACTCACAACTGCACGTGTTATGCCCTCACCTCGTTGTGTTGGATGCTGAAGACAGACAACATTGACGGAGGCCGAGAGCGGCACAACTGGATGGTACCCGGAGGTGGACCTTGCGACGAGTCAGAACACGGAGGAGACTGACAGACGTGAGTGCTGAGGTGGCCATCTATACCTACCCTTCAGGTAGGAACCCCGAAGGACGATCCAGGAGCTGCTCTTTACTTCTAGTTGCTTGTCCCTTTTTACTTGTACTTGTTGTTTAGTTGGGTTTGTATACTGGACCATTTACTTTCTAGCATACTCTTTTTTATTCAGTTTTACTTAGTGTTTACTTCCTGTTGCATACTCTTTTGTGGTTGTTTACTTTTATAAAGCCAATGCCTTCCCAGCTTAGGGAATTACGCCTTTGGTGCTAGTCGTCAGCCCCTAGCCTATGGAAGGCGGGCTTTGGGTAGTCATGACATGGGTCCCGAGGACGGGTCGTGACAAATTGGTATCAGAGGAGTTGGTTCTACTACATAACATAGGACTCTGATCTGTCTTACTGTGAAGCAATAATGTTAAGAGTATTGAGTGTGGTTTTCAGTCCAGGGAGTCCAGTGTTGGTGCGGCGGCTGACATATCCATACACCAGGACCCTGACTTATGATTTCCGACTCAGTGCATGAAAACACTGATGGCGTGTGTGTTTCAAGAGTTCCCTTTGTGGTCTATTTGATTCATCTCACCAGGTATAACTTATTGACTGTGGCGCACCTGTTCCTTATCAGGATGCCACTGCAAAGACAGCCAACTAGGGTTCCCGAGAGTGTACACGATGATGGCCCACTGAGCGACGAGGCTCTGGTGTAGAGACCTTTTTATATGTTGGCACATTCCGATGGTGTACCAACAGCACCACCACCCATTGGGAAGTAGATTCCACTGGCTGTACTAGCGGACGGTGCACACCGACAGATCACGTTGCACAAGTTCCAGTAGCATAGGCTTCTGAGGTTACGAGGCGAGACAGATTCCCAGGCAGCAGAGGACTGGCTAGAGGAGATTCCTAGAGTTTTCTGCCTTGTTGAGACACTAGTAGAGTAGGTGATGATCTTAGATACTAGTCTTTTTCAGTGAGTGACAATGAGGATGGTCCACATAGTGATGAGACTTCGGTATGTGGACCGTTTCTCGAGACTATACCTCAGGTAGTGTGTCAGCTATATCACTGCCTGTTGGTCAGCTGTTACAACTGGTGGTACTGGTTGATGAAACGTGTAATCTTAGTACCTAACATGTGTTTCATCATCAGATACCCCTCAGGTTTTGAGGCGAGTCGACTAACAGGCGGATGAGGACTGGCTTGAGGAGGTGGCTGAGAGTTCTCTAGAACATATACAGCTTCGTCAGGACGACATGTCAATAGTTGAGTATTCATCGAGGCCTACCAATCATTCTGGATACTCGATGAATAAGATACAATTAGTGATTTAGCGCTAGAACTACCGAACGATTTGTGTTGAAAGGATATCCGAGCCAATACTTTTCCTCTATGCATTCTTACTTATGCTAGGGTACTAGAGAGAACCTTTCTGGTTGAATGTTCTTTGGAAGAACAGATACAGCTAGTGAATGTTAGCAGTGGGAAAGTAAGGAACTGATTCCGGTCTCAGAGACTTGGGCATGTAAGATGTTTCAAGAAGAGGAAGTGTTAAGGACAGATGAATCTATAGAGAAGCAGATGTGGAAGCAGAGCTAGGAGGGCAACATGTGGTGATGTACATTTAGACATGTTACAACCACCCACCTTTGTAGTTCTCTCCAGGCTCAGGGAGTGGGAGGGAATGGGAAGAGAGTAGCTGCATGTGGTCAAAGAGTGTGACCCAAGGGCTCTAGGAATGATTCAAGTTATGGTCTGTGTCTACTACTAGCTACCGTATAAATAGACATAGGTACCAGTCATTATTTCCTTCCACGGATCTTGTCCCAGACCAAGAGTATCCGGTTAAACTGTTGACTTGAACCTCAAATCTGGAGATACCTTTGGGAGGAGAATCAATAATCACACTTACGCTGATGGTGTGATCTAACCCTTGAGGTGAGAGTTTCGGTTGGAACCTCTTGGTGGCAGCGTTGAGGCCTTATGACATTAGTTTGGGTATGGACTGGGAAACCACAGTTCATACACAAATTGACTGTATTAGGAAAAAAGGTTGTGGTTTACCTACAACGTTGGGATGGGTTTTCCTTTGTCGGTAAAAATGAAACCCCAGGAAGTATAGGATGGAATCATAAATAAGTGGATACAATTGATCACTCATGAGTCGGCCAGACTTACCTTTGTGCTCAACTTCTCTAGAAATGCAGCACCGCTTTCAGCATTGATGAAGAAGGGGAAACCCTTAATGTGGTCAGAGAGATTCCAGTAGATCTTTCAGGTGCTGAGGTAGAGGTTGACTAGTGCGCCAGTGTTGAGGCTACCAGAGGAGGGCATTGGGTACATGGTTTACTGCGATGCATCAGGGACATGATTCAGGTCAGTCCTGATGCATGAGCGAGTAGTGATCACGTATGGTTCTCGGAAGCTGAGACAATGATGATGGATTAAGTTCCTTTAGGACTATGACTTCGAGATGGTCTATACTCCTGGGAAGGGGAACGTTGTATTAGATTCTCACAAAAGGAGATCAGAAATTCAGCTGCTAGGAGAGGCGACAAAGCAGCTGGTCACATTACAGATATCCTTTGAGGATAGAGATCGAGAAACCTTTCTACAGTCTCTCACAGTCACTCCTCTACTTCTTCACCGAGTTAGGGAGGTAGAGCGTGGGTACATTGACTATGAGACGCGACGTGCTCAGATATCCACAAGGCATGCACCGGATGGATTTTTTGAAGGTGGGGAACACGTCATTCTTTTCAGAGGACGTACCATGGTACCAGTTTCAATTTAGGAGGAAGTGTTGAGGGGGTTCCACACATCTCCTTTAAAGTTACATCCTGAAGTGATGAAGATATAACAGGACCTCCGATGACAATACTGGTGGCCAGGAATAAAGAAAGCAGTGGCAGAGTTTCTCTCACAATGCCTCACTTGTCAGCAAGTTAAGGTAGAACAACATGTACTAGTAGGCTTAGTTCAGCCTTAGGAGGTCCCGGAGTGGAAGTAGGATCAGATATCCCTGGACTTAAAGATGGGTCTTCCACGTAAATCCAGGAGGCGAAGACTTCAGGAGTTCGAGGATGGCGACCACATCTTTCTATGGGTCTCACCTCGACAAGTCTACAGAGATTTGGCCGAGTCGGCAAGTTATATCCATGATTCATCAGACCTTTCTAGGTCCTTAGTAGGGTAGGTGAGGTGGCGTACCACTTGGACCTTTCACCTCAGTTGCACCAGGTGCACGACGTCTTCCACATATCACAGTTGAGGAGATATGTGCACGACCCCTCCCACATCATCGACCACTGGGAGATAGATATAGATGATGGGGAAACTTTCACGGAGGTTCGAGTGGAGATTGAGGATTGGAAAGAGTGAGTCCTGCGTGGACAATTGATTCCTATGGTGTGCGTTTTCTGGTAGCATGAGAACCTCTAGGAGAGAACATGGGAGCGGGAGGCTTCGATGCATGCTCAATACCCCCATTTGTTTCCTTAGTGTGTGTTGTAGCTTACAGGGATGTAAATCCCTGAGGTGGGTGTAATGTAAAGACCCAGAAATTTCAAGAAATTTTTTTCCTAAATTTTTTGGAATTTTACGAGTCTGCAGTCTCTGACGGCGTGCGATTCCGTGGCCCGGAGTGCCCGGAAAGATCCGTCAAAGTTTTGTTAAGCTTAAATTAACGCGCGTATGCATTTTTCCTAAAAAAGTAGAATAACTCTTAAACGGTTACTTGGATCAGAAATCCGAGGCCACTGTTGTGCTCAGGATGGTAGGTTTACCCTAGGTGTGACTTAAGTTTAGTCAGTGCGGGACTCCTGTGAGAAAACCCAAAAATGGCATAACCGTAAATAAAATAATTAAAGTTATTTTATTTTTCAAATGCTTATAACTCACAAATGGTAACTCAAATTAAAAATTCGAGACCACCGCTGAACTCATGAGGGTAAGCTTTCTTTAAGTAGATACTAACTTGGGCTGACGAGGGCCACCAGAGAAATTTAGTTTTTGGCCCCAAATAAAATAATTAAGTGGCAATTATTTTATTGTAAAATTCATAACCTTTAAACGGTAACTCAGATTGGAAATTTGAGGGTACCTTTGGGGTTTTTGGGACACGTTTCACCTTGGCAGATCCTAACCTTGACCGCAGTGGGTCTAGGGTGACTGTTAATAATTTTTCCAAACTTTTTTTCGGGTATGTTCAGTAAACGTACGTTTGGGATTTTATATCTTTTAAACCGATGCTCAGAATTGAAATCCGAGGACACCGATGAACTCGCAGTGCCGATAATCACCTAATGAGACCACTACTATAGTTGTGTTTGGTCGAGAGCGGAAGTTATAAATTGGGGTTGCGAAATAAAAATAAAAGATTAAATAAAAATGTGTGTATAACACATTTTTATTTAGTTGGTGGTTTTTACCTCCAAAGGGAAGTTGGAGGTGGGATCCACCTACCACATAACCTCCCATGGGAGGATATTGTGTGGTGGGGCCCACACGAGTTCAAACACTCCACCTCCCCTTTAAACCGCCTTTAACCCCTATGTAATTATATTAAATTGTGGGAGACTTTTAAACATCTAACTCCCTCAATTTAATTTTGAAAAATCTCCACCTCCCACCTTCTCCCATTAATGTACCAACACCATCAAATTAGTTAATTAAGCTCTCTCAATTAATTGATTAATTTGATTTATTTTGAATTTCATGGCATCATTAAAAATAGGAGAGAGCCTATTGTTTTATTTGCTTGACAAATATTTTGTGGAGAGGCTTTGGGAGAATTGGAAAGAAAGTATTCTTCCACGAAGAAAATCTCCGATGAAGAATGCGAAGAAATTTCCAACAACCACCATCCGTGTTAAAGAAATAGACGCCGTCCACAAAAAACGTCTCCAACAATGACGCTTTCTCTTCGGATGCACCCCGATGTCAACGAAGTTGACATCTGTCTTCCGTGAAGTCCGTCTTCCGCGACGCCTGTCTTCCACGGCTCATCGACGTGCAACGTCAAATATGAGCCACTACGGGAAAAAGGGCTTTTTGCGACGGGTTATTTGCGACGGGAATAAATCCCGTCGCAAATAGTCCTGTTAAAAACCTATTTGCGACGGGTGGGATTTCCCCGTCGCAAATAACTACTTATTTGCGACGGGGAAATCCCACCCGTCGAAAAAAGGTTGGCGCGCATTGCGCGCCAAAACGCGGGAAAATTATTTGCGACGGGTGGTTACCACCCGTCGCAAATAACCGGCGATGGTAAAAAGTATTTGCGACGGGAATATACCCCCGTCGCAAATAACCGGCGGCAGTAGAAACTATTTGCGACGGGAATATACCCCCGTCGCAAATAGTATGTCGGCAGGTTATTATTTGCGACGGGTCCCATCGCAAATAACTATTTAACCGTTGACCGTAATAAATGCGGGCTAAAGTATTTGCGATGGGTCCCGTTGCAAATAGTATTATTTGTGACGGGAAACCCGTCGCAAATAATCTAACTTATAAATACACCCAGCCATTTTTTTCCATTCACTCTCAACTTCTCTTATTTTAGAGTTCACAGTTTCTTATGTTTAATTTTTTTTGCAGATTTGATATTGAAGTCTTCAACAATTATCGGAGATCAACCTCAGATCAATTTTGAAGGTATTTATGTTATTTTTAATTTAATATTTATTTTTAATTTTTTATTAGTTTTAATTTTTTTTAATTAGTTTTAATTTAATTATGTTTAGATTGTTTTGTTATTTAATAAATTTAAATTATTAGTATTCATTGTTTATAGTTAATGGTAATTAGGAGTAATTAATAATAATTAGAAATAATTAATAATAAATAGGAATAATTAATAATAATTAGTCATAATTAGGAATAATTATAGTTATATTTAGCCATATATTAATATAGATTTATATTAATATAAATATATTTGGTTATATGAATGAATAAATATATATATATATAGATATATTTATTCATATATTAATATATATATTTATTCGTATATTAATATATATTTATTCGTATATTAATATATATTTATTCGTATATTAATATATATTTATTCGTATATTAATATATATTTATTCGTATATTAATATATATTTATTCTATTTGTATATATATATACATATAGATATATATATATATGTAGTTATAAGTTTTTATTCGTATATTTATTTGTATATTAATTAATATATATTTATAAGCTTAGTTTTAAATAAATTTATAAAATATGTGTTTTTATGTGTATTTATAAATAAATAAATAAATACATATATACAATACACACACACACACACATATATATATATGTATAGTTATGAATGAATACATAGAAATGAGGGGGTGAAAATCCTCTGAGAATGTTAAAATGACGATAAATTTTAATCCGTAAGTCCGTTTCAACTCCACAACCAGTCAAATCAAAGAACATGAAACGATCTTCGATATGATATGCGGTACAGGCCAAACGGACATTCGGATCAGAAGTTATAGCCATTTTAATGTTAAAAGGACCATAACTTCTAATCCAGGAGTCCGTTTCAGCTCCACAATCAGTCAAATCGAAGAACATTAAAAGATCTTCGACATGATATATGGTAGAGGTTTATCGGACATCGGGATCAGAAGTTATAGCTGTTTGAACGGTGAAAAACCGGGGTGCCCCGACTAAAAACTCAGTTTTGGAGGACTTCGGGGCCTTTTTGGGCCTCTAAAAAACCTTGGACGGGTTCCACCGGTCCATAGTGCTGTGGAGCTCGTCGCAAGCTTCGATTTGATATGCTGTAGAGCTCAAACGGAGTCCCGGATCAAAAGTTATGGCCGTTTGAAGTTTGGGTTTCATTTTCTTCTTATTTTCCATCTTTCATTAATTTTTTTATTTTTTTTATTCAAAGAGTTATTAAATGACTATTAATTGATAAAAATTATGTAATTATTAATTAAAAATATTTTGTAAAATATTTTATAACCCACATTTACTGAACATCTTATACATTCATATTTGATTTTTATTCATCCTTTCTAAAACATATTTTAAAAATAAATATTATATTTATATCAATATAAATAGGTTTATTGACTTATATATTAATAAATAATTTTTAATTTTTTTTTAAATTTTTTATTATTATTTGCGACGGGAAGAGGCCCGTCGCAAATAAGTTTTTTAAAAAAACCACAAATCTATTTGCGACGGGTCCTTTTCCCGTCGCAAATTTTTTTTGTTGCGACGGCGTTTTCCGCAACGGGCGATTTGCGATGGATCCCCGTCGCAAAAAGGCATTTGCGACGGGATCCCGTCGCAAATGACCCGTCGCAAATGCCTATATTTTTTGTAGTGGAGGTAGGGGGATGTTTTGAGTTGTCTATAATTCCTATCTTCATTGTTCTAATTACGGGATGTGAATTGCCAACTTTTAACGTCATAACAAGGAGGGTTCAGGCCACATGAACACGACCCAAACCTCCCCCATACTTGTTGGTTTTATTGGCGATGGAGGTGGTGTTAGAAGGGAGCGGTGCCATTGCACCGTGCCGGGGGAAGAAGACCACGACCATGAGGTGGAGGCGACCGAATGCGGCGGCAACCGAAGACCCTGACCAGGCGGGGCTGAAGTGGTGGTGGACCGACACCGTCGCGCCGGCCGCATGGAGGAGGACCGTGGCCCACAACCCTGGACGCTCAGCCAGAGAAGAACCGACCGACCTCATATCGGCCTGGCTGGAAGATCTAGCTGGCTACCGCCGGACATGCAAGAGGATCGTGGCGCTCGCAGGCGCCACGCAATGGAAGAACCGCGACTCCCTTCCGTGGGCCGCTCGGCGGGTGAACCGGCCGGGATGAAGAAACCGCGGCGCCGCTTGGCGCCGCATAGAAAGAACAGGGGCCCGCTGTGCGTGCCGCTCGCACTGGAAAGAACCGGCCGGGTTCGGCCGGCTAAGCAGCAAGGAGGGGCGGCGCCGCTCAGTGCCGCCGGGCGAGCCGAACCGGCCCACAATGCGGGCCTGGTCCACGGGTGGGCCATGCCCCACCGGGCTGGGCCGACCCCCCAACCGAGTCGGACCCGCCGGGCTGGGCCATGGGTGGGCCGCGCTCCACCGGGGCGGGCTGACCCCAGTCGGGTCGGACCTGCCGAACCAAGTCGGGCCGACCTGCCAGCCCACTGGGCTTGACGGGCCGTACCCGTCTTCGCTTAAATGCGAATATCTCCTAGACTGCGTGTCCGATCGACGCGCTGTCTGCGGAACTAGAACCCTCGCAACGAGGAGGTCCTTTTGCGATACTCTAAGTGAGTTTTGGACAACTTTGGAAAATTGATGGTTTTGGAACGAGCGTAAATCCAACCGGGCCCCTGGAACGGAAAAGCCAATAACTCTTAGACCGGGCATCCGATTGACGCGCCGTCTGTCGCGTTGAGTTCCTTTTGATGAGAGGGAACTTCGGGATACATCAACTCTAAAATTCATGATAGTTGATGTATCGAACCCTTTGCTCGAGGAGAAGACCCTTCCAGAATTGAGCATGCTGTGTGCGGGAACCCTAGAGTTGGCCGTGACTGTGACGATGACTACCGTACTAGAATCCTCCATGGGTTCCACGAAGACGACAAATATTCCAGAATCCTGTGTGGGTTCGATAGTTCTGACAGAGTAGCTAGTCCTATAACCTGTGTGGGTCCCACAGCTTAGACGAGATAGCTGGCCTGTATTATATGTGGGTCCGACAGCTTAGATGAGATAGCTGGCCAGTATCCTGTGTGGGTCCGACAGCTTAGCTGGTCCTGTATCCTGTGTGGGTCTGAAAGCTTAGATGATCCAATGGCTACATCTGATCATCTATATCTCTCTACAATTGTGGCATACCTGTGTGATCTGAGTCATGTCATTCAACCATTATCATCGTGGTGATTGAATTTACTTCCTGTGTGGACTGGGTTGCGATTGGGCTCGAGAGTTGAAGCCGGGCTGAAATTGGTAACTTAGGTATATGTATGAGCATATACCTAAGTAGGGTTGGTTGTTACTTCGCGGTTGTATATTTATTCTTTTATTTATCCTTAGTGGATATTGTGATACCTTGCGTGTCTCGGAGTCCCTACTGAGTATCGTTATACTCACCCCTGCACGGGCTATGCCCGCACCTCGTTGTGTTGGATGCAGATGACGGACAACGCTGATAGAGGCCGAGAGCGCCACGACTAGACGGTACCCGGAGGTGGACCTAGCGACGAGTCAGCACACAAAGGAGACTAACGGACGTGAGTGCTGAGGTGGCCATATGTACCTTCCCTTTAGGTTGGAACCCTGAAGGATGATCCAAGAGATGCTCTTTACTTCCAGCTGCTTGTCCCTTTTTACTTGTACTTGTTGTTCAGTTGAGTTTGTATACTAGCCCATTTACTTTCCAGCACACTCTTTTGTATTCAGTTTTACTTAGTGTTTACTTCATGTTGCGTACTCTGTTGTGGTTGTTTACTTTTATAAAATCAATGCCTTCCTAGCTTAGGGAATTATGCCTTTGGTGCTAGTCGCCAGCCCCTGGCCTATAGAAGGCAGGTTGGGGGTAGTCACGACATGGGACCCGAGGACGGGTCATGACATATTGGTCCCCTCCCATCACTTACTAAGTCCAATTCATTCATCATATGAAATGAGTGAAACATAATCAACATAAAAATTCATATTGAAAAACTAGAATACGAAATCTTAATAATTTTCCCAGTTAATAAACATAACCATAAACCATCAAGAGTAATATGGAAAATGGTATCAGAATATTTCAACCCTAGTAAATCATAATATTTACCAAATAAAGTTGGCATAGATGAATATACTTTAAACACATCACAAGAATATTTATTGAGGAATATATCCTTTTCATTTGGTAATAAAAAATTAATAAAATATTAAAGATAAAATTTTCATTGATTGAACACTATAAAATTGTAAATGAATCTAACAAAAATTAATAAATCATTTTGGAATGAATTTTTTTATTCCATATAATTTTTAAAAATATTCCTTTTATACTTTTGTAAGATATGTCAAAAAGCACATTGTTCAGAAAAGGGCATGAATATTTCTTTTAACCCATTTTTTAAAATTCAAAAAATGGGTTAATATGTATTCAATAAATCATTTTATAATAGTAAAAATATTATTTAAAACATTTTAATAAAAATATGGATATGAAAGAAAAATATTCCTGACTGAGTTGAAAAACAAAGTCACTTTTTCTTAAAAACATGGTTTTGGTATCTTGAGTACTTAAAGTGTGGAAGATGAAATTAAAGCTTATAATTTATATAAATAAATAGAGTATAAGATAATATATTTTATTTAAGATATAAATATTTAATAATTCCTTCTGTGAAGAGTTAAACATAAACAATTTTGAATAATGATGAGATTGTGAAATAAACCTCTACCTCATGTTTGACTTCCTCCATATAAATTTAAACCTCATGTATAATAAATATTGAATTATTATACATCTATTTCAGAACCATACTCATATATATAATACCATATATGATTTACTTATAATATTTATCACCTGTTTATTAATGATTCTTTATTAAAATCCTTGTTCTGGGTAGTAACTGCTTCTTTTTTCATGCGTGTTTTGGTTCAGTAATTTTGGTCCTTAACATTTGATCATGGTTTAATAATATAAATAATTTTAATCATTATATAAATTTAACATATATTCATTATATATATTTATATTCATCCATAAAACTTATATATAGAAAAATAAATTACATTCTTCATAGTGATAATAGGTCGTACGTACGCATGAACGCTATTTTCACTTTTTGACAGATAAGATGAAAGAAAGTTAAATAATAATACTTTATAGAATAATTATTATATCATATATATAATTTATATTTATTAAATACATCATTATTACCATCCAATTAATACATAAGTGAAAAATAAATCACATCACTTCTTGGAGGTGGTAGTCCACACATACGCATGAGCGACATTATTGTTTTCCAACAAATTATAAGGTAAGAAGGTAGATGTGATATTATAATTATATAATTCTAGTGATTTAATATGTATCATATATAAAAATTAAACCCATAATAATAACCATTCATTAAATATGGTGGTGGAAAATGACTTATATCATTACATGGAGACGGTAAGCCATACATACGCACAAGTGATATTTTTCACTTCCCATCTGATGGAAAAAAGGGTGGATAATGGAGATTTCATAATAATAACAACATTTAAATATATTTATGATACTAAATTTATTGTTTTATGAAAAATTCCATTGATTTATAGGTGTTAAGGAAGAAGTAAAAAGAGAAAGTGATTAATTAAGGTGATCACCTCTTCTTTGAAATAACTCCTTGAGACCTCTACTTAAGGGTTCTAAGGTCAGTTTTTTAGAAGAAAATAAACTATATAACATGGATAAGTAATTTTTGAAGGAATTGTTTCAGGTTATGTTCAAGATATATGGGTCAAAGTGTTGAAAGAAAGATAACTGAGGAGTTTCCATTTATAAGGGAGGGAGAGGACACACTTGGAATTTCTTAAAAGATTTAAATATAATAAAGTCATTATCAATCCAAATGATTCCAAATGGAAATGAATTTTAAAAAATTGGATAGGATTAAAATAATATCAATAAATGAAATTTAGATAGTTTTTTTTAATTTTAAACATTATCTTTTTGATTAATCGATCTCTTAAATATTTTTGACCTTAACTGTAGTAACAACTATTTTAATAATAAATGGTAATTTTTTTTACCATAAATAGAAAAGTGATTAATAAGTGTACCATGGATGATTTTTAAACCATATTCATTCACATGGATGAAGATAATATTTTTATGATTTTTAAATCATTTAATGATATATTTTATATTATAAAATATCATTAATGTCATCTTTGAAACTATTCATCTAATTTGACTTTAAAGACACTAATACAAAGATTAAATTAGAATATAATACTTTTATAAATCACTAATATGATATATTTATATTAAAAATTCATGTAACACTATAACACACACAAATTATATTACTTTTAATATTTAAAAATCATTTATTGTATTTTTCATTAATTGAATAAATACTGTATTAGTGTTGCACTAGTATTTAAGGTAATTATTTAACACTAAAAAATTATAAATAAATTAACATTATGAATATAATTTCATCATGAAAAAATTACCATTTTTATTCATTCATGAATTCTTTTGTCCCCATGTGAACACATAAGATATATTTAAAACTTAGAAAGTAACATTTTGTAACTTTCTTTGCTTCAAGTATTATATTGGTACTTTTTAGGTACAATTGTATCTTAAAAAATTATATTTAAATAATAATATGATAATGGTAAAATTGACTTAATCCAAAAGTAATTTAGATGATAAATTGTGACCTTAACACTTAGTTTTTACCTAGATTAACCCGATTTACCCTTCACTGTGGCGATACATTTTACAATGATTACTATTCATAATGCCTAAAAATAAAAGGGTCCTATTTATCAAATTTTAACCTCATAATTTTAAATATGGAATAAATTTTACCAAATTAAATAAATATAATTTCAGTAAATTAATTTTAAAATAGGTTCCCAAAATGCAATGAAAACTTCTTTTTAGAAAAATACAATTTTAAGCATAAAATTGGATTTATTCTTATCCCATGCATAATAAAAATATTATATGAATGTTAAATTTTATATTGAATATATATATATATATATAATTAAAATAATTCAACAATAGTTATTAATTTAATTTATTAAGATAAAAACACATTTCATTCATAATTTTTTTTCATAAAAGCACTTATCTTACTTTAAAATATTTTTTATATTTATTTATAATCAATTTAAAACCAATGAATTTATTTTATATGTGTGAAAACTGTATAATTTTAAATGCAGTTAATACTATTCCTAACCACCCATTTAATAGCTAATTTATAATCATATACTTTATTACGGTTCATTTAGACTTGGGGTTTCATGTATCACAAACTATCAAAGAGATTAGATTTTTTTAAATGAAATATATCATAAATTTTAGGGTGTTATAAGTAGTTAAAAATAAATAGGAGATATATTATTTGAATGAGGAGATAGATATAATTAAAAATAATGACACTTGGGATCTTGTTCCATGACTTAAAGGAAAGAATATTATTAGAACAAAGTGAGTATAAAAAAAATCTCATTGATAAAGGTGATATTTCAAGAAAAAAAGGTAGATTAGTTTTTAAAAAATACTCACAAGTTGAAGGATTTAATTTTAAAGATTTTTTTCACATTTCTGAAGACATAAATCTATTATAATGTTTCTGGTTTTTGCATCTTGAAAAAATAACGAATTTTATCAAATAAATGTAAATTATTTTTTCTTGAATAGAGAAATTTAAAAAGAAGTATTTATTGAGAAAAATAAAGGATTTATCCATTATAGTGATGGAAGTATGGTGTTATAGTTGAAAATTGTATTTTATGGATTAAAATAGGCCCCGAGATCCTAGTTTTCTAAGATAGATAACCATTAAAAAGGAATAAATGTCACAAAGGGGAAGATGGGAAATAATCTATATGTAAATTAAATGTGAAAAATTACTCTTATTTTCATTGTTTATATCAATGAAATAATTATTATAGGATTAAAGGAATATTATTTTGAGGAATTTTCAAAACAAATAAAGATACCTTTATTTATTCCAATTCTTTTAGAGATGAGTTTCATTCTTGGATTACAAGTTATATATAAATAAATATAAATCTTCTCATATTGGGAGAAATATGCTACAGAATTATTAAAGAAATTTGACATGGAAGATTCTAAAATAGTATCAACACCCATGATAGTTGGTGTAAAACTGACCAAGGATGGTGAATACAAATGTTTGAATCAGAATAATTTCTATAAGATGATTATAATATTTATTTAACATATAATATCAAGATCAGATATTGCTTATGAGGTAACATTATAGGACAAATATCAAAGTTACCAAAAGGAATCACACATGTTGTCTTCCAAGAAAATCGTTAGATATATTAAATGATCTTTGAGTTTTTTTTCTGATATACAATAAAGGTGAATAATTGAATCTGGTTGGATTCACTAATGATAACTGGGATGGATATTATAATAATTTAAAACAAACACTATGAGGAGATTTCTTTTTGGGAGAAATTTGGGTGAGTTAGAATTGTAAAAAATAAAACTATATAAATTTGATCACTAATAAAATTGAGTATGTTTTCTATAGATGTATACAGAAAAATTAATTATATGAAAGAGTAGTTAGAATTTATAAAGGTGAATGTCGATAATCCATTAACAATTTCCTGTGATAATCAAAGTGAAATTGATCTGTCTAAGATTCTGGTGAAACAATATAGATATAAAAACATTGGTATCAGGTTTCATTTCATCAAATATAATGTTTATAATAGAGACATGTGGCTAGAATATATTTCCACAAAAGATGAATTTTCTTATATGTTCACTAAATCTATTTGAAGGGACAAATTTGAAGAGTTAAGGCTAAAAATACATCTTCAACCATTTCCTATTACTTTAATAATTTTTAGTATACCCCAAATTACATTAGATTCTATTATTAAAGGGATATAATGGTACAAAACTCATGTGATATATATTTATTAAATCCAAATACGATGTTATTACATGGGGGGGGGTGAGTATTTTGATTAAGGGGGAGAGAATAAAGATCAAATGACTTAATTTTCTTATCAACTAGGGATATAATTCTCTTAAAAAACATTTATTTTTATAGTAGTGTGGTGTTGTGAAATATATTTTGATAAAGTATAAGACTTGATGACACTTAATGATTTCTGGGTGTTTATTAAAAATTTAAATAGGGAGATTGAAGAACCCATGAAAATTTTAAAGTTTTGAAGATATGTTTTATTTTTTGTGAAAAAATGTGTAAGAAACATTGGTTAAGTATAGATATTATTTTTTAGTCGTTTTAGTGGATAGATAATTCATAAGTTCAAATCCTAAAATTCAAAAAACATAAAATTCTGGAAGGAAGTGTGGAAGAATAGTTAGTTTATATTTTTGTTATAGTTTCCTTTAGTTATATTTAAAAAGTTGTGATGTTTTACAAGGAAACACTATAAAGATAATTTAATCTATGATTGGATATATGAGATAAAATCTAGAGTTTCAACTAACTTTGTAAAATTAATAGGGAACTCATATATGGATAAATAGAATGGTTCAAAGGCTAAGTAAGAATTGTTTGTTTGAAAGTATGAGATGTTTTTAGAAGAATAAGTTGTAAGAATAAATATATATATATAATGATTATTTATAGTTATCTATGAATTTAATATAATTATGGTATATATAGATCATGAATCATGCTATTTTTGAAGATGTGTATCTAAAAGATAATTTTTCAAGGAGAAATAATGAGTCTGAGTTAATTGGTAAAGAACTTTAACGATTCAAAAAGCAGTTTTGGAAATTTATTTCAGAAATAGAGAGTCTATAAGCTTACTTGATAAACCATGTTAATGAGAAGGATAAAGTTGATTCCAAACATAGTATTGTTATAAATCATAAAGAGAATAAAAGAAGAAAAAAAAGATTGATTTGAAGGGTGAATTTGAAATTATCAAATTATGGATGATCTAGAGGAAGAAGTAATGGATGTTGAGGATACTATTGAATCGTTATTTTCAATTATGTGGGTCTGAAGGTGAAATTAGAAGTGGTAGCTTATTGAATTGAATTTTTAGTAAGTATATAAGTAGAATAAGTAGTATACATTTCATGATATAATTCATAGAGAAGTTTTGAACTAATGGAATAACCAAAAGTGGAAGGAAAATGAGTCCTATGTAAAATAATCTAGTGGTAATTTTAGATAAACAAATGAAAGATACCAAAACTATGTGAAAAAGAATAATTAATTGTTATAATGTTGAGTTTTACTTAATGAAATAAATATCATAATTTTTAAGCCAGGACTCAACCTTCATTTTTCATAGAAGTTAAATTAGGATGAATGATAATTGACTAAGTACATTTATAGGAAAATATATGTTTTATATAAGTGATAGATAAGATTGATTTATTTTTGAATGAGAAGATTGAATGATTTTTTCTAATCCCATATTATGGTATTTTTATATAATACACTTTAGGGTTGATTGGAAACCTCCCTATTTATATTTTCAATACCAAAATAAAAAGGCCACATAAAATAATTTTCAATAGGAATGTGAAATTATAAAAAATCTATATTTTTAATATGAGACAAACTCTACTGAATTCAAATTAAAAAAACCCAACTTCCTCCAACCTCGAACAATGATCTGATAGTCACCTGAAGCAGCACCCCTAATATGGATGATCAATATTAATTTAAATTACTTCACTAGTGATAAAAACCATATAAACAATTATTTAATCAACCTTAAAACTTCTTCATCCCATCCCCCTCAAACTTCACCCAATAACAAAACAAACTCTTAAAATACACTCACTGGTTAAAACTACATCATCG
Organism: Viscum album; assembly: GCA_963277665.1. Classification (NCBI taxonomy): domain Eukaryota; kingdom Viridiplantae; phylum Streptophyta; class Magnoliopsida; order Santalales; family Viscaceae; genus Viscum; species Viscum album. The sequence goes on from OY728142.1 coordinate 283,680,017, forward strand.
CCAAATCATTGAACAAATGACTAATAATGCAATGAGGAAAAATATGAAACCTTTCAAGTATATGAAACACCATTTTTATCACCAATAACAATACCAGTATCATCTACATGAACAAAATTCTAGAATCCAAAATGATTTTGAACTACCACCACTAGTGATACCGAAACCAAAGGACTAGAGAACTATTGAAAAAACCATAGGAAATCATCAAAGGGTTAAAATTGCATCCAAAAAATCCCATGAAAACCATCCAAATAGATTGATATTGGGTATAAAATGACATATCTTGAAGTAATATTATATTTTATACCTAAATTAGGCTTCAGTAGAGAGCATGAACTCTGAAAAAACATGAAGAAGAAAACAAAACCTTCGGATTACACCCATCACAATAAAAAATCGATATATACTCTATTATTATAGACCAAGATGGGGTTAGGAATATTGGGAGAGTCCAAAAATATCATAAGGGAAATGGAAAAGGACCTTAAAACTAAGGAACCAAGCAAAAAGAGTGAGAGAAAAAAACAATTAAATCTTAGAATAATGATAAAGAAATATAATGGATATGCTTAAACAGAAACCAATTACAAGGGGCAGGGGGAAAAATACTAGGAAGGTTATGAAAGGCAGATTTTAAATTCGATTAAAATATTGTTGATGTTGAGAGAGATAACTATATATTTTGAATATTCATATGGTTGTGGTGGAATTTGAGATTTCCGATGTTGAGATTACTAAAGTTCGATGAGAAAGAATAACATCCACTCAAAACTAAAAAATTAATGATGTTAAGGTTCTTGAATCATTGAGAAAGACCAATAATTTTGTACCAACATATGTTATAAAAGTTAGATATCTTGAAAATTTAAGCTTATACTGATTGTGTATATTTTTAAGGATCAGGGTAATATCAATCATTTGGTTTATAAGTAACTTGGTGATAGTAGATATTTCTCATTTTTTATAAAGACATAGTAAACTAGATGGATCTTGTATAATCATAAGTCGAGAGACCTCTAACAAGAGATATTATTTGTCATATGATGATACCTTCTCACTTTTTTAAGTGCTGATCTAGGGATGATACCTTCTCATATTTTATAATCACTTTATTATTTTAGTGATAAATATTTTTCTTGGAGTTGACCCAAACACAACAAGGATGTATTCAACCACGTTGAGGATAAACTAATAAAAATCATATGTTATCTATGTTACTTTATATTTATTTTTCACATTGGTAAGGGTGGGATAAAAATTGAAAGAATTTAAATTTTAAAATTCATATTGGTTAATTTAAAAAAGAAATTATAAAAATAGGAACTCTGATTCAAGACCACTTTTCAGTGTAACATCATATTCCTAGGAACTTAGAAACATTATATTATAAAATATCCAATAGAGATGTTGTAGAAATAAGGATAGTCGGGGGCTATTTCTAGTATGATTTCCCCATGACATCAATAAATATACATGCATGGGAAAATTCAATAAATATTATGTTAAGAAATGGTGAAAGGACAAATAGTTTTATCTAAAATGTTGATTTAATAAAATCAATTTACAATTGAGATATGAAAAACCACAACATCAAAAAAAATTCTAAAAAACCCAAATTTATTAGAAAACACTATAAAATCATGCCATAATTTTTAATCTATTTAAGAGCATGTTTCCCTTTAGAAAATTCCCTTTTAAAAAACTCTCTCTTTTAATATAATACTAAAATTCCACATTTCCTAAAAATTAATTTATGCTAAGGAAAAAAGAGAATAATAAATTTCATATTAGATATTTTCTAGATAGAGTTCTCTATTTGAAACCAATTCATATCTCGTTCATGCATTTAACATTAATCCCTCCACTTTACCCTGAAAAAGAATGATTTGTCACATTCTGACTATTGATAAACTTGAAACAGAATCTATATTTCCCCTTATTTACCATAGTGGAAGCATATAGCTTTTTCAAAATAGGTCTCACTAAAAACATTTTCATATATTCACACACACCGTATGAGGATATCAAATAAACTGTATTTAAATAATTTCAAAATACCATTCCCTAGGTGTTTTCAGAATTCCATTCATCATAAATACACATTTTAACAAAATCTTGGTTTATGATCGAAAAAATTAATATCCAAATCACTTTAGGATCACAATGAACCAAAAAATAAAAAATTAATTAGTCATATCATAGAAATTATAAAATCCACCTACCAAGATGAGCTTTCAAGTGTACTTTGAAACATTACAAATTGATGACCCTTCCAAGGTGAATCTCCAAGTCCTATCATAATAATCCTTTATAACCCCAATAAACAATTAATAGTTCTAAGATCCCCACCTTTGGATAATTGGGTATGGTCTGTTCCATATTGACATGATTCCATGAAACTCTCTCTTCAAGAGTGCATGAACCCTAGTAAGTTTAATAGTGCCTCTATAATTTGTCACAAGCCAATATAACTATTTAGTTATTTAGAGTTGGAGTATAATTAGATAGAAGAAGATTTAGTGTGTAAAATACCCCAATCCTGATTTGGAATAACCTATCCCAAATGTATTTTATGTCACTTTTAACATAGTTTTTCATGAAAACATAATAATTATGGTTTTTATAGCACACACACACACCTCCATATTATTTAGAAAATTTAATAATATATATATAATATCTCATTCTACACACCTTAATCCTCAAACCATGCTCACACCCTTGACCATGTTTTATATAAAATTATATGGAAATTCCACCATTATCTCATCCTTATAATTGGTTTCTCAAAGGGGGGGGGGAATGTGATTACCATCCTTCTTATTTATAGACCCATTCCACTAATTCTACATAAATCCACAATGGAATTAATAAATGATGATTAAAAGTAACCTCATAATATTATCTAACTCCCATGGAACCACCCACTTAAATTTCACCCATTTAAATTACCTAATTTAAAACCATCCCTCCCTTTCTCTTTTGAAAATCTCATAATTAAGGCTCAAATGGGATAATTAATTCCCATGAAACAAAAAATAATAATCTTTTTCCACACCCATAATTTTTTACTCTACTTAATTGACTATTATAAATGATAAAAATCTTATTAACATTTTCATAATATCTCCCTTTACATGCTAAAGTCATTATCCTAATTAATTTATATGAAATAAATCTTTGACTCCCATAATAATATAAATTTAGAATTAAAATACATAAATTTTAATCATAAATATATATTAAAAATTATTATATAAATAAACTAAAGTAAAAAAATATACTTTCATCTCAAAAAATTCATTGGGTGAGTTTACTTGGAAAAAACTATAGACACTATTGTTTTATATGAGTTTATAATTCCAAAATCTCTACTTGAATCTGTCCATGTTTCAATAAAATTATCACTAAAAGAATGTTACATCATTTGGAAATAGTTTCACTTGATTCTAGAATTTTAATTGATTTTTATACATAAGATACATCCTGATCTTGCTTAACTGATTCCTAATTTAGGATATGAGAATCATCAAACAATTAAATATTTAATTAAGAGATTTGTAAAATATTATATTATTTTATAACATTTTGAAAATGCTAACTAATACACCCATTCATTATTTTTTTATATAATTTTAATGGTCCCATGTCATATGGCATTAGCTTTCCTTGTTTCTAAAATATTTAGTGCCCCAACTTTGGGTACACTTTTAAAAATAAATTATCCACAAATTCAAAATTTAAGGGTAATTTTCATAAATCTAAATAGGTTTTTTTCAAATCTGAGCTGAAACCATATTGTTTTTAATTAATTAAAATTATTCTATATATTCTTTCACAAATATAGGTCTAACAAGAGTATTTTCACTGGTCTCAACCCAAGATAGTGATGACTTGCATGGTCACTATCATAATGATTCAAAATCATATACATGAATCATGGAATGGTATCTATTACTATAATGAAATACTACTAGTGATTGGTGATCCTTTTAAGACTTTATAAATTCAAGATCACAAGCCTGAATCTTATATTCAAAAATCTAAATAACTTACTCGGTATTCCCATAAGTTTTTAGGTGATAAGACATGATCATATTTAACTTCATTACCAAGGAATCCTAGAGTCATTTACATAATTGATATAAAAATATTTGACCACTATCTAAGACAATGTACTTCATAACACAGTGAGATCGAATAACTTCTATAATGTAAAGCTTATCGAGGCCATCAATTGAATGTATTTCATAAATAGGTATAAAATGTGTTGAAATTATAAATAGATCTACCACCACCCAAGAACCATCATGTTTATATCTTTATTATGAAGATAAAATCAGAAAATCCATGGAAATATATTCCCACTTTCATGTTATAATCGTAAAAGCTTGCAATAACCATGCCGACAATCGATACTCCAACTTTATTCATTGACGCTCAAATATTGAGAAGAAAATACTTAAATTACCCATTTCATTCCTAACCAACAACAATGTTTTATAATGTAATGATAAATCTTATTAGACTTGATATACACTACCTAGATTAAATGGTGAGATGTTACTAAAACTTTATTCATCAGTTCTATAAGAACCACTACCCAACCTCTAGAAAATGAAACTTAATCCTATGTAATTTTATATTAAATAGTTTTATCCCCACCATATATGGATTCCCTCATTCAATTGCATTCTTTATCTGATAAATATTTCACTTTCACTTGATATTATCAAATTTAAGTCACATTAAGAATAGAGAGGAACAAATCATTCACCACTTCTTCTATCTCTATATTGAAAGTCAGCAAACATGAAGGTTTCAAAGTGAAACATAAGTGGTTAGACCTATGTGAAACAAAATTTTAATAAATTTTAATGAATAAAATATAAATAGAAAAATGAATAAACCCTATAATATTTATAAAGAGGATATTTTTATATTTATTTTATAAAAAATTTAAAAAATAAGAATCACCTTAACTTGATAATTACTAAAGTCACTGATCAATTCAGAAAATACTCTCATAGTCTCATAGTTGTGATGTAGAATCCAAAATAGATATCCTCTATTGATATTAAAACTTGATCCGTGAATCTAAAAATGCCACATTGGTATTCCATGTTCTAAATCAGAGGATTTAACCACTTTTTGTTGTTCATTGTCGATCATAAAATGTAAACTTCTGATGTTGAAAGATTACGTATCCTGTTATATTTCTCTTGAGAGGGAAGAGTAAGATTTAATATTTAAATTATTGATATTGTTCTTGAGTGGTTCTCTCAGTCTTGAGAGAATTATTATTATGGGAATTTACTATATAGAAAAATTCTTACCACCTCTAAAATTATGTAAATCAGATTATATTTTTTAGCATTAACCAAGTAATAATTGTATAGAGGCATTTGGATAATTTTTTATTCTAATTAAATACCATTTTAAATAATAATAATAATAATTATATTATATTATTTGAAATGAAATAACTCAGAAATATTTAAATATTATTTATGAAATATTGATATCAATATTTATTTTAATGATATTAAATAAAATATATCATTTCCATCAGTCCCTTAACTTGATTTTTCAACCCTCCTTATCATTCACTGAACATTGAATAATAAATATTTATGTAAATAAATATATATATTTGTATTATTAATTTAATAAATAAATAAATATTATATTAACCATCTTATAAATAATTATTCATTTAATATTTTACTAAAATATATTAAAAAATTGAATTTATGGTGATTGAGTTTATGCAATCAACTTAATGAGAATAGTTATTATTCCACAACCTAGAATAATATATTTTATTTATATTAAATAATAATAAACATAAATAATATTATTGATACAATTAGTGTGTGGTAATCCATTCTTAATTATCAAAGGCATTAGGTTAACTTTCCTAATGTCGAAGATCAACACGTAATAAAACACCAAGGCACCCATAGAGAAATAATTTAATGACTTAATGAAAAAAAACCTCATATGAACTCTTACTATGAATTATGATTAATTTTCCTTTAAATCTCATCAAGTAGGTTTCATAATTATGTTATCAACCTATATATTTGATTTATATTTCTTTGACTCTATAAAATTAACTTGTTAAAGAACTACTGTGGTTGTGGATTTAATCAGATAGTTTTTTTCAATCAAGGGGCCTGAGATATCTTCTCCCATTATCTTGGAAAAAAATCTATTATTTACTTATTAGATTAATTTAATATCACTTATTATTCACCCAAAATATACCACTTATCCATGAGTATATACCATCTTGGTTTTTATAGATATATCAAAGTAAGAAATTCATGATATACATTAATAATAATTTATTTTCAAAAAACCAATACACATGCCCATAGATAGAAATATACAATGGCACATATGACATGTAAAATTTATATTAGTGGATATTTCCTCATAACCTAACTTATTAGATATTACCAAGTGTGAACTTCATGAGAAGAATCCTTATCCACTTATGAGCATCCATCCCCTGATTGAGGCACCCAAAACTCGTACTCATGGATCTGGGGATATTTTTTTTAAACACCAGATTTGATAAAAACTGATATAACCCTAGATAAAAATATGTTTTCATACATAATATACATAAGTTAAACATTAAATCTCACAAATAAATACACAATCTCAAGAATGGAAGGTTTATTTTCTTTTAGGATCATCCAACAACTTATTTTATAATATTTTTGAGCAATTATCCATAATTGAACCACACTAGATTCTCTTCTAGAAAGAAAATCATATTTATAACCTAAGGAAATGGAATAATAATACAAGGTATGATATCAAAAACACAATAAGGGTAAAAATGGATACCAATTAAATATCATAAATGAGTATATGGTTATAATCATGATACATTGACATAACATAAGAGAATTATACCCAATAAATCATAGATAAAAAATAATGATGCATGAAATATGGCTTGGAATAACATAATAAATTAATAAAAAGATTGTGGAAAAATTATTTAATAAACATGATTTATGAGAGAGTATTGTCAGGATACCTTAGAAATATGTAACAAACATTAGTATAGGGAAACATCACCTTAATGAGTCACACACTTTCACCCATGATTGTGAGAAAATAAATTGTGCCTATGTATACATGTATCATGAGATATAACATTTAAATCAATTCATTTTAGATCTATATATAAAGCCACTTGTAACACACTGATATTTTGTGAAATATATTTTTTCAAATTAGATTAATTTATTTGATATTCTGCATTTCAAGTAACACTAAATATAGCTGTGTTATATAAAAGAACTAATTTTGGTTTACACTGAAAGAAACACCAAGTTTAGATTCGGATACATGAAACACTTATATAATATTATTTTACCCAAAAAAATATTTTTGGCTTGAGTTATAGTAAATGCCGAGTTTATTCGAAAACTTGCATTACAAACAAGACCTAAGTTTACAAAACTACAATGTACTATTAATAATATTATTAAAATATAATTATAGTTGTAACCTATCCATTAGAATGGTGGTTATGAATAATAATAATTAAATTATGGAAATATGGTTTACACATTTATATAATACAAATTATTTTGTGACCAATTAACTATAAATTAAAATAAGACCCTTTTGAAAATATAGGAAATATTTAGTTGGAAAACCATATTTATGAAATCAAACATGTTTTACATAAATAAATAAATAAACCCAATTTTTATAAATTATTTTCATTATATATATATATATATATTATATTCAATCAACTATTTAATGCTCATATTATGTTTTTTCTATATAAGATATAAGAATAAAAGTAATTTTATGCATAAAAATATATATTTTTTCTAAATGATAATTTTATGTCCTTTTAATGGAGAGATTATTTTAAATATAATTTTTGAAAATTTTATAAATTATATTTTATAAAATAAACTTTATTTATAAAATATATACATCAAAATTAATTTAGGAAATTGTTTTGGTATTTTTTTGAGAAGTTTTATTTTGGATGAATAGTAAAAAATATTGAATTTTAATTGATAGATTCTTTTCCATATAACTTATATATATATATAGATAAAATCTATTTTAAATTTGTTTTTAATATTTATTATATCAATTATATATATATTTCATTTACTTTAATTCCTTCAATATGATAAGAAAATGGAAATAATGTTTGTGTGTATGTATGACCTACTATCTCCATGAACGATGTATTCCATTTCATATTTCTATCTTTTATAGATTATTATAAATACATTTATATTTAATATATATGATAATTATATCATTTTAAATATACATAAAATAAGTAAATCATGATATAATTATGATAATCAATAATAACAAGTCAAAACATATACGAGAAAGAAAGCTGTTATTACTTGAAACATAACATTAACAAGGAATTTTTAATAAACAGGTAATATAAAAGTCATAATAAAATCATATATGGTATGATATATAAGATTATGGTTCTGTGTTATATTTAAAATAAACTTATATTTATTATACAGGAGGTTTGAATGTTCACAAATAAAGTCAATACTTACGGTAAGGGTTTTATCATCCCACTTTTATTTCTATAAGATACATGCTATATTAACCACTTATTCTTGTTGTGTGGTGTATATACTACCCTATGAAGTTTTATATCATGAATTTAATAAATTTCAAGATATTAAATGTTTCAATTTATGTTATTATTTCATGGAAATCATGATTCAAAAGTTACTCAAGTAGTTAGGGGATTTCTAGTCTCACTTTATTTATGTGATACTTATGCCTAATTCACCACTCATTTATTTTGTGTGATGTATAAAATGGAAAAAAATTATAAAATGATCATTATACTTAAATTTATATTTATTTAAATATCCATTTTATGATATCTATTTCGTGGGGTTTTATGGTTCAAAATTTAACAAATTGGTAAGGTAATTTTGTCTAAATTTTCCTTCTTTATGACATATGTTTTTTATACACCTATATTATTTTGTGAGTTGTATATACTGCCATTTTAAAGGTTATATCATTAATATAATTATTTTAATTATATTTTAATCTTTATGTGATTTTATTATTTTATGGGGATTATGATTCAAATTTACCAAGGTTGTACGGGTTTATTGGATTCTTGTGAATTTTCTTCTCTTATGGTTATTCATGATATCTTCAAGTTAATGGCACCATTTTTTCACTCTTTGGTACCTAAGATAATTAAGAAAATGTTTTCTAGAAAATACAACTTTATTTCTCTCTTCATTCAAAAATATATTTTATTCAAAAACCATGTTCCCTAATTTTTTTTAATTGTATTTTAAGATCATTTTCAAGGTAAAGGATTCTAAATGTTTGTTATATTTTAAAATGGTTTTAAAAAAGGTTTTCATGTTTTATTTATAAGTTTTCAAAAAAATATTCAAAGAAAAGTTCTTCAATTTTTTTTCAATCTTCCTTTATATGTATTTAAATAAATATTTAATGAAAAGGTTTTCAAAATTTTTTCAAGATTATTTTATAAGTTTTAAAATACATTTTCATAGAAAATGTTTTCAAATTTTTTTCAAAATTAATTTGTAAATTTTCAAATATATTTTCAAGGAAAATGTTTTCAAAACGTTTTAAATCTTCCTTTATAAAATTTCAAATATATTTTCAGAGAAAAGGTTTTCAAAATACTTATAATATTCCTTTATAATTTTTAAATTTATTTTAAAAGAAAAGTATTTAAATGATTTAAAATATTATTTTATAATTTTTCAAATCTATTTTCAATGAAAAATGATTTTAATTTTTTTTATAGTTAAGAAGTGTTTTAAATTATTTTCAAAATTTTCTTTATATAATTTCAAAATTTTATTTTTAAATAAAATTATGTTTAAGGTGTTTTTAAAAGAAAAGTTATTTTGATTAAGAAATGTTTTTAAAAGATCTTTAAAAATTATTTTTCATCTAAGATGACATCTGTTGGTGTTAATCATAATTTACTAAAGATATGTTCTAGGGGTTACATTCATATTATTTATCTAAATGGTTTATGTTTTGATGGTTAAAAAATCCATTTCAATTATATGGGTTATTTGATTTATGAAACATGTTTCTATTTCATGGGTTATATGCTTATGAATCCCTATTCTTTTAATAGGTTATGCTTTTGATGAAATGATTATGAAACATATCTTGTTTCCATAGGTTATGATATGATGATATCTTTATGATAAAAATTTCACTTAATGGGTTATGATATAATTGTTTATGATCTTATGGATCATGTATGTATGATTTCATTATGTGATGGTTTAGACTTATATATCCCTCCAATTAATTGGGTAAATATTTTTATCTCATGAGATAGGCATGGCTGGAACAAGGAGTTAACTCATTTTAGTAAAGGACTTCATCCACTAAGATGGTATTGGGAGTGAACCTTGACAGCTAAGTGGGTCTTGGGAGTGAACAATGATTACTAAGATGGTTTGAGGAGTGAAGCCATTCTACTTTAAGGAGAGGTCTGTGACTAGGGATGGTGGTGTGTCCCACCCAGTTGGTGCATCCCCCATGAGGTTCCCAGATAAGTTTTGTAAATAATATTTGACTTATAGGGAATGATTTTATATACTTACGTGTCTACCAAAATTCCATGTCTTATTCCTATGTCATTATTTCATGGTTTTTGATCTTGACTCCCTTATTATTCATGTGTTATGACCTCCTAATTTTTATTTCATGACTCATTTTTATGTTATTTAGATATAGGGTCTTATTTTACAATGGTATGATCATATTCTCATACCCTTATTCTTATGTTGTGATTACACATCTCCTTTATTGACCCTTATGGAGTATATGAGATAATAATTTCTTATGTTTCCTTTCCCCAAGTTATGAAGAAAGGTTTTAAGTCGGAGTATTAAATGGGGATATATTTGTGGGAAATATTTAAGATCTTTCACCAAGTTAGAAGATTGTGTTCCAAGTTTCCAAAGATACTAAACTATTACGGTCCTCAGACATGTACTTTTGTAATGTGATGAATATTCATCAGTAGGTCTCTTGAGACAAACTTGTGCCTTGGTATGAGGCCGTGACGGTATGTTTACGTATGGTCTTTTCATGAGGCCTTGACGATATGGTTATGTTATCCAACATTATGCATTCCCTCATCGCGAGATTGGTTATTAATATTACATGTAATTATTTGACTAGTAGAATATCCATGTGAATGTTTAAATGGAATTATTTGATTTATTATTTCCATATTATAATGAAGATAATGTTTTAAAAGGCTTATGTTTTAGTTTTATACCTTTCATTAAAATTTTATGCTTATTTATGAAAGTTTCTACTACATTTTTTACCCTTACTGAGAATATGAGCCCACCCCTTTCTTTTGTTTTATTTTCCCAAGTGTTGAGTCAATAAGGTTTTCCTTATTACTTTTCCATTCCTTATTGTTTTGAAAATCACAGACACATCATACTTAAGCAAATATAAATTTTACCTCCATAAGGAAAATTTACTTCTTTAAGGAAATTTACCCTAATATAGATTTTCTTATATATAACAATATATTTCTTAAGTACAAAAACCAGATTCATACAAAAAATCCTAGAAGTCATTTAATGTCAAGATTTGGAGCATTCTGTTTTTAGGATCTGAATTCTGGATGTGAACTATAATGAAGTTCCAATTCGAATTCTGGACTCCGAACATTTATGAGTTCGACTCCGAACTCTTATGAAGTTCGAATCCGAACTCTTATGAAGTTCGACTTCGAACTTTCATGATTTCGACTCTGAACTCTTATTAAGTTCGACTCCAAACTTTCATGAGTTCGACTCCAAACTCTTATGAATTTTGACTCTGAACTTTTGTGAGTTAGACTCTGAAATCTTATAAAGTTTGACTTCAAACTTTCATGAGTTAGACTCTGAAATATTATGAAGTTCGACTCTGAACCTTCATGAGTTCGACTCTGAACTCTTATTAAGTTCGAATGAAAACTTTCATGAGTTCGCCTCCAAACTCCTATGAAGTTCAACTTCGAACTTCTGCAAGTTTAGATTCTGAGCTCTGGTGAAACCAGACTCTGAATTCCTATAAAACAGAATCCGAACATTTCTTAACATAGACTCCGAATTTCAGTTTGGTTAGACTTCGAACTTTTAATTTTCTTACACTCTGAAATTTTGTATGGATTTTTCTTACATATTCTCCATTTCAAAACGATGTTGTGAATTCAGTTATACATGATTTATTATTAAACGATGTCGTATATTCTGTTTCTAATTAACTGTTGGTTGAGTTACATGTGTACAGGTCCCTCCGAATTTCATGGAAAATATGACCGTTGGAGGAGGGAGCCGACCGTTGTAAATTTTCCTATAAATAGGAGATCATTTGAAAGAGCTCAAAAACAAGTTGATCGATCTAGAGACCACACGCTGTTAAGGTGATTTCTAGAGAGAGAAGCTTTTCATGCCTTGTGCATAATGAACTGCTCGTTCAGATTTCTTCATGCGACTCCAAATGTTAGTGATTACATTCGAGGACTTCCAGGGATAGGAAGATAGAGGTTCCTACTACCTTGAAGTTCGATGGCTTCTTTGCTGAGGAAGACAGCGGTTCTAACTACCCTGAAGTTGAGGGATTGTGGGGATAGCAAGATAGAGATTTATATCTTTGTATCGATGGCTTACCCTGGTGTGGGTAAGATATAATTTATTGAAAGTATAGATCAAGGGACCTTTATCCAAGGTTGTTGGATACCCTTCTCTTTGGTTTAAAAGACTTTTATCTTGTTACTTGTAGTTTTACTACTTGTTTTTCCGCTGCACTTTGGTATTGTAAGGGAAGTATAACCTTCTTATATTTCCTTACACTTGTACTCTGATTAGTTTAGATTCTATACACTTTAAGGTAGAATATCATATTTTAAACTTTGGTTCCAATTCCCCAATTGGTGATTAGAGGTGTTGTGAATTTTCTTAGTTTAACTTTGTTAAAATTAGATTTTTTCCTTGTCTAAGGAAATTTTTAAAGTGTACAATTCACCCCCACTTGTATATTGAGCATCTACATCATTATTTCGATCCTACAATTGGTATCAGAGGAGGTCTCTGAAATACTTATACTCACATATAAGTTTTTCTTTCTCACTTTTTCATTGTTTTTCATCCTTGCTTATAAAGTTTTTATTCATTCTGAATTATCATTCCGAATTATCATTTTGAACTTTGTGGTTACGAACTTTTCCTACTAACAAGTTTGGTTGCCAATGTTTTTTATTAAGAATGGCTGGAATCAATATTGGTTCTATAGACAATCTAAACCCAACAAGACCACCAATCTTTGATGGTAATGACTATGAGGAATGGAGAGATCGAATGAAGTCTTTTGTTAGCAATACTGGAGTGGATAATTTCGTTATGCTTACTGGTGATTATAAAATTCCTGATAAGGAAGTTAGAACTTTCACTAACCAGGAAAAGCAAGAGTATTAACTCAATTATAAGGTACGCAATACTTTACTATGTTCAATGACTAGAAATATATATAGCCAAATTTCTTCTTGTGAAGCAGCTAATTGTAGCTGGAAGAAGTTAGAGGTTACACACTTTGGCACTTCTAAAGTGATTGAAACTTGGAGAGCTATGCTTAGAGCTGAATACCATGGATTCAATTTTTCATATGGAGAACCAATCTGTAAAGTTAAATAGAGATTTATGACTATAGTCAACATCTTACAGTCTATGTGAGAAAAAGGGTTAGATGATGAATCCCTTGTGGATAAGATAATTGATATTATGCCTAATGATTGGGAATCAAAGAGAACAAAAATTGATGAGAATAGGAAGGTCACTAAAATTTATCTTGATGATCTATTAGGAACTCTTCTCCAACATGAAACAAGAATGAAGAGAGATGCTGATAACATAAAAAAAAGAATGGAAATGGTACTGTTGCTTTTACAATAACATCAACTCATTTGAAAGCTAAGACTCTTGAGAGAGTAACCAGATCCAAGTCTAAGAAGGTGGTTATTAAATCAGAATCTAGTGAGAGTGAAGTCTCAGAGAATGAATTAGAAAATCTTTCTTGAAGGATGAACAAGATAGATGGATAGAGAAATTTCCAATCCATGTATAAGAAAAAGGAAAGGAAAGACATGAAAGATGGAGAAGTTACTTGTTATGAGTGCAAGAGAGCTGGACATATTAGACCATATTGTCCTTTGCTCAAAAAGAAAGAAAGGAAAGAAAGGAATTATGAAAGGAATAGAAAGAAGTATTACAAAACCAAATCTAAGAAAGTTCTGAAAGCAAATGACACCTTGAGTGCCAGTGGTGGTGACTCTTCAGATGAATCTTCTGATTATGAATCTTCAGGATAGAAGAATCTTGGTCTTATAGCCAGATTGCCTATTAAAAATAATTTCTTTATGGATAAGGTACGAAATGCTGAATCATTGACCAATGTATCTTTAAATTCTAATGATATTAAGTATTATAACTCTTCATATGAAAAATCCTCTTCTGATGAAGAAAATACTTCACCTACCTATGAAGAAGTTTCTAGGTTTTCTGAACATCTTGAGATTGAAAATTCTAAACTCAATAAAAAACATGTTCAGGAAAACTCTAGGAATTCTATTCTTACGAAAGAAATATCATATCTTTATAAATATCTTGATAGAAAAAATGCTGATTTTATAAATATTTCAAGAAATCTTGAGGAAGTAAGTTCTGAGAATAAAATTTTTTCTAAAGAGTTAGAAAAAGTAATTTCTAAGAAAAGTGTTTTCGTGCCTAGCTCTAGTTCTAAATCTACTGATTTTGAAGATAAAAACTTGGTAATAAAACTCAAGTCTGAATTTTTTTCCTTAAATAACTCTTCATAAAACTTTAACCATGGTAAAGAAAATTTTGATAAAACGTATTCACAAATACGACCTTTAAGAAACAAATACAGATTTGGTTATACCCATGCAAAACCAAATTTTAGTAACAACTACTTTATTCCAAAAAGTGCCCCATTTTATACCAAGTGTCAATGTGGTGTTCACTGGGAAAAGAATTGTTCTTTAAATAAAACCCAATCTTTAGGTTTTCATAAAGCTTACTTTTCTAAGAAAGTGTGGATGCCAAAAAATTTTTTATCTGGAAATCTCAGATCCAAACAAGTTTGGATTCCGAAAGTCTAATTCTTTTCTTGATTTCAGGAAGATAAAGAAATTACCAACAACAATACATGGTACATGGATAGTGGATGTTCCTAGCACATGACTGGTAACAAAATCTATTTTGAAAAGATTATCAAAAAAAGGAGGAAAGGTAACTTTCAGAGATAATTCTCAGGGAGAAATTGTTGGTATAGGTAATATTGTTCTTCTTGGTAAAACTTTGATTTCAAATGTTTTATTTGTTAAGGGTCTTAAGCACAACCTCATTAGCATAAGTCAGTTATGTGATGAAGGGTACCTTGTGAATTTTCGTAATAATAAATGCTTAGTTCACAATTCCAAGGAAGAATTTATTCTCTCAGCTAATAGGCAAGAGAATGTTTACACTTTGAACCTAGAAGACCTCAGGAGCCAAGACCTACCTTGCCTAAGTGCAATGGAAGATCATTCCTGGTTATGGCATAGAAGACTAGGTCACTGTAACCTTAGAAACTTATGTAAACTTTCTAAGAAGAAACTAGTTAAGGATATACTAGAGCTTAGATTTGATTCTTCTAAAGTTTGTGATCCTTGTAAATATGGCAAGCAACATAAATCTAGTTTTAAATCAATCGGTGAAGTCTAAAAAACTGATGCATTACAGTTAGTGCACATGGATATTTTTGGTCTAACACAAACTGGAAGTATTGGAGGAAAATATTATGTGTTTGTTCTAGTTGATGATTACACCAGATTTACTTGGGTCTACTTTCTAACAAAGAAGTCTAAAGCTTTTTCTTATTTCAAAAGTTTTAGAGCACAAGTTAAAAATGAGAAAAATCTTCCACTGAAAACTATTTATATTGATCATGGAGGAGAATTTCAAAATTCTGATTTTGAAACTTTTTGTAGCAGAAAAGGTATTACTCACAATTTTTCAGCACCTAGAACTCCTCAACAAAATGGTGTAGTTGAAAGAAGAAATAGAATTCTTCAAGAGATAACTAGAACCATGTTGAGTGAATATTATATAGCTATACATTTCTGGGCTGAAGCTGTAAGTACTTCTTGTTATACTATAAATCAAGTTTTGATTAGACATTTTCTTAATAAAACTCTTTATGAGTTATGGAACGGTAGAAAACCAAGACTTTCCTACTTCAAGGTTTTTGGTTGCAAAGTATTTATTTTTAATACTAAAGATAATTTACATAAATTCGAATCAAAATCTGATGAAAGAATTTTCTTAGGCTACTCCACAACTTCTAAGGCATATAGAGTTTTCAATAAAAATACTCATACTTTTGAAGAAATAGTGCATGTAAAATTTGATGAGTCTGATCCTTTTATTTTTAAACCATCCCAACCAACATCCTCGGATGTGTTTTCAAAAACTGATTGTCAACCTATGATATAAGATCCTTATGATAAGGAAAATGGTCAAGAAGATACTTCTAAAACATTTACCCCAGAAGACTTTCTACCCTATGTTGATGAACAGGTTTTACAAAACCCAAATCAGGTGTTTCTTAAGAATCATCCCAGTGATAGCATCATTGGTGATGTAAATCAACCTGTAAGGACTAGAAGTTCCTTGAGAAATTAAGTAGAACATCTAGCCTTTCGTTCCCAATTAGAACCAAAAAGAACTGATGAATCTTTAGGTGATGCTGATTGGATCAAATCCATGCAAGATGAACTAAATGAATTTAAAAGGAATAAAGTCTAGACCTTTGTTGAAAGACCTAAGGAAACTTCTGTTATTGGAGTAAAATGGGTCTTCAGAAACAAATTTGATGAAAATGGAGTCACAATAAGAAATAAAGCTAGACTAGTTGCTAAAGGCTATAATCAGCAAGAGGGAATAGACTATGAATAAACCTATGCTCTAGTATCTAGACTTGAATCTATTTGTATTTTACTTGCCTTTGCAGCATTCTTCAATTTTAAACTTTTTCAAATGGATGTGAAATGTGCTTTTCTTAACGGTTATGTTCAAGAGGAAGTTTTTGTTGAACAACCTCTTGGCTTTGAAGATACAAAATATCCTGATCATGTTGTTAGACTTACCAAATCTTTGTATGGACTTAAAAAATCCCCACGAGCCTGGTATGATAGACTCACAAGATTTTTTCTTCAAAATAACTATGTTAAGGTAAATTCATATCCAACCCTTTTTATAAAGAAAGATAAGAAAAATGTTTTGATTGTTCAAATTTATGTTGATGACATCATATTTGGTTCAACTCAGCAATTTTTAACTGTTTCATTTTCAAGTCTAATGAAATCTGAGTTCGAAATGAGTATGATGGGTGAGTTAACATTTTTCCTCGGTTTTAAAATTTCTCAAAGACCAGAAGGAACCTATATATCTCAACATAAGTATATTAAAGATCTTCTCAAAAAGTATGGTTATGACAAAACTAATAGTATAAGTACTCCCATCGGTACCTCAAACTCCTTAGATCTTGATGAAGCTAGGAAACCAGTAGATCAAACATCTTTTAGAGGTATGATAGGAAGTCTACTTTACTTAACAGCTAGTCGACCAGACTTTATGTTTTCAGTATGCTTATGTGCAAGATATGAATCCAATCCTAAGGAATCTCACTTAAAGGCGGTAAAAATAATTTTTCGCTACCTAAAGGGAACCATGGATCTAGGATTATTTTATACTTCTAGAAATGATTTTATTCTAAAAAGATTTTTGGATGGTGACTTTGGTGGATGTAGAATGGATAGAAAGAGTACATCCTAAACTTGTCATTTATGAGGAGATTCATTAGTTTCTTGGTCCTGCAAGAACCAACACTCTGTAACACTTTCCACGGCAGAAGCTGAATATGCAGGAGTTGAAAGATGTTGTGCTCAAGTGTTGTGGATTCAACACACACTCACAGATTATGGCCTGAGTTTTACTAAGACTCAAATTTTGTGTGATAACATAAGTTTCATTTCCTTAAGCAAGAACCCTGCACATCACTCTCGTGCAAAACACATAGATATTAGGCATCACTTTCTTAGGGATCACACACTAAAAAGAGATATCATCTTCAGTTTATCAGAACGCAAGATCAACTTGCTGATATTTTCACAAAATATTTACCCTCTGATAGATTTGAATACATTAAACAAAAGTTAGAAATGATAACCGTAAGGTAATCATTCTTCATTAACTTCTTGTTGAACAATTCTCCTAATAGTAATAAACTCCTTTTCATAGGGGGAGTACATTTGATTTCTAGTGTAACTAAAATTTTCATAACCCATTTTTCAAACTTAGTGTAACTAAATTTTTGTAATCTGTTTTTCAAAATTAGTGTAACTAAAATTTTTGTAATCTGTTTTTTCATTGTTTTTACTAACATTTTCGTAGTTTGTTTTTCAATCTTTTCGGAACTGAAGTTTCCGGAATGGAAATTTCTAAAACTAAAATTTCTGGAATGAAAATTTCCGGAACTGAAATTTTCAGGATTGAAATTATCGGAATGGATATTTTCGTACTGGAACTTTAGTAATGATATT
Source organism: Viscum album (assembly GCA_963277665.1). Taxonomy (NCBI): domain Eukaryota; kingdom Viridiplantae; phylum Streptophyta; class Magnoliopsida; order Santalales; family Viscaceae; genus Viscum; species Viscum album. The sequence goes on from OY728142.1 coordinate 283,698,735, forward strand.
TTCATATTGGAACTTTCGTAATGAGTTTGTTTTTAAATTCATTTCTTCAAGAAGAATATTATCAATTACGAACAATCTTTCTAGCCAATCCGAAAGGTTTGATTTCCTTACTTAATGTTTTGTAATAATATTTTTCTTTATGGTATTTTACTGAATTTTAAAAAATTCGGATTCTAGTTTTCCTTAAATCCGGATGTTTTTCTTAAAACCTCAAAAGATCGGAGTCAAGTTTTCCTTGCAGGAGTGTTCTCAACCGTCAGATCAGATCAAAAGTTTTTCAACTGTTAGATGGATTTTGGAAGACCAAAGGTCACATCCATCGCCTATATAAAGGGGACCCCAAGAATCGTCCCACGTCAGTTTTTGAAATCATTCACATCTCGAAGCCCTGCTGCTCTTCTTAAGACCGGTTCCGATCTTTGCAAAGCCATTCCGAATCCTTTAGATATCTCTGTTCCGAATGTCTGTTGAAGCAACATCTCTAGATTTGTCAACTTCAAAGCCAATCTCAAAGTGGTTAATCATCAGGTAAAGGTTGGTGCATCTGGATTTCTATAAGTTTTATTCTCTTATTTCAAAGAATATTATACTGAATGGATGGGAGGATGTTTACGTAGCAAAGTCAGATAAACAAGATCTGGTTTATACTGGTTTTCTGATTGAGTTCTAAGAGTCTGTTTCCTTCCAGATGGAAGACGACAGAGAGTGGTTTTCATTCAAGTCTTATAGGAATACTTACAATTTATCTTACACCAAGGCCGCGAGCTTGGTTGGTTTATCCTACGAAGGAGAAGCTGAGTTCTGCTCACACAAACTTCCGGATGAGAAAGGAAGTTTCAACAAGGATAAGGAACTGAAATGTCTTGGACTTAAGGATGCTTCAACCATTAAGATTACTCGTCTCACTCCGAACAATATAATTCTTCAGCTTTGGGTGCAAGGCTTTCTAGTTCCAAGAAGAGGTGACAAGGATAATTTGAAGAAAAGTGATATCTATGTCTTAGATTTATTGGTAAATCTAAGAAAGATAAATTTGATGAGAACTGTCTTGATTATGATCAAGAACATCAAATAAGGGAATTTTAGAGATCAAATAATCATGTTAACTACCTTACTATCAAAGATGATAGTTCAGTGCTTAGAATCCTTCAAGGTTGCATGCAAATCAAAAGTCAGGAATTGTAAGATTTTGCTAGTAAGTGATGATACTTTGAAGAGGATGAAGATGAGTTTTTCTAGTGAATCCGTAGAATTCTACTCTCTTTCTTTGGAAGAAGTTGAGGCACTTCAGAAAGGTACACACACTCCGGAACTATCCAAAAATCAATGGAAGAAGAGAAAGCTTAAGGAAGTGGCTGCTGATGAAGAAAATCCTAAATCTAAGGAAACTCAGTCTGCTCCCCCAAAGCCGAAGAAACAAAAAACTTATCTTTATGAAGTTTATGTGAAGTGGAGGAAAGATAAGAAGAAAAGGAAAGAAGGGGATCCACAATTCGGATTGGACCCTGAAGAGGCTAATGCATTAAAAGAAAGAGCCGCGGAAGAGTTAGAGAAGCAGGAAAAAGATAAGAAAATGAAAAATAAAGTTTCTGAAGCTGAAGTGGTGAAATATTTGCTGAGAGCTATAAAGTTAGCTTTTTAGGTGATTCCAGTTCCGAAAACTTTCCGTATAGAACCTTCTTTACCAGAAACTCCAGCTAAGAATTTTGTCACTTCGGAAAAATCCAATGGTAAAGAAGTAGTTGAAGAAGCTGAAAAATAAGCTACTGAAGAAGTAGAGGAAGAGGTTGAAGAAGAAGAAGAAAAAGAGGTAAGTGAAGATTTAGATGTCTTGATCAAGCAAGTAGAGGATTATCAAGATAAGGAAGAATACACAAAGTTAGTTACTCCAGGAAAGGAAGGTAAGGAAGGTAGTAAGAATGATGATAAGCAACAACAACAAGAAGAAAATGTTTTATATGATGAAGAAGAATACTATGAGAGGAATTTTCTTGAGGAAGGACAAGAAAAATAGAAACCAGATGAAGACTAGATTATTAAAGTTTCTGAATCCAAGGAATTATCTCATAATGAGTAACTAATTCCGAAGTCTGATAAGGGGAAACAAGCTCTCATGGATACTCTAACAAAAGAATTCTTCAGGAAGAAGGAGGTTGGTGGTTCTTCTAAGAGGAAACTGGTGCAAATTGAAGAAGAGCAATCTCCAAGAGATTTATCTGATTTGGAATCATCATCTCATGGGAATGATTTTGTGGTTGAATCTCTGAAGAAGTTAGTGGACACCATTCTGATTTTTCCAACTATAGATTCCAGATGCTAGATTCTGCAACAGATTATGAATCAGAAATCGGATTCCTTATCCATGGTCATGGATAAGTGTGTGAAGATCGGAGCCAAACAAAAAAGTTTTTTTATCGACTATGATGTGCATATAAAGTCCTACAGTAAGGTAAAAAAGTGTTCTAGAAGAGTTGATGAAGACTTAGTGCAGTTTGAAAATTTTCAGAGTGAATTTCAAAATGCCTTTGACACTGAGGATAAAAAGATTAAAAATCTTCAAGTTGAGCTGATTAATGAGTAGAGTTCTCGGAGTCAATAAGTGAAGGAACTAAGTGACAAGGCTAATTATATGGCTCAAAATCTTTTAAGTGATAGAAATCTTCGGATCGAGCTTGAGAAAAGACTTGTACAGCAAGATGAATTGTTAAAGATGAAGAAAGAATCTATCAAGGCTCAGGAAGAGGCTTTGAAAGCTCAAAAATAAAAGACAAAAGCCTTGGAGAGGCATGTCGAGGAAGACCAAAGAGACCTAAAGAATCTCAAAACATTGTTAAAGAATCTGATTCCAAAGGAACATGAAGACAAATAAACCCACTCCGATATTTTGTTGTAGTTGTATTTCTTTGTAAAATTTTCCCAACTCTAATGAAATGTTATTCGGTTGGTTGTATCTTGTCATATAATAATGTTTTAGGTACCATATTTTCTTTTCCATTCCCTTCAATTATTTTTGAAAATCACAAAGGGGGATAAGGAAAAAGAACTATTCTTAAGGAGGAGAAAGAAAAATTTCTAAGTGAAATATCCTTAAAGTAAGGTGGAGTTTCTCACTACGAAGTTTTTCATTCCTACAATAATTAAAACTCCACTCTAGTAGTTCAGAATACAATCCTTAGAGTTTCAATGCCTATGGGGGAGTTAGTTGTATTCACTTTCGTCCATGAACAAAGGGAGATAAGTTTTAATTTCAAAGTCTAATGAATTTTTTTCAAAGTCCTTATATTCTATTTCGTAAGGATGTTTGTGATTTCTAAAAAGGGGGAGATTGTTGAGTCAATAAGGTTTTCCTTATGACTTTTCCATTCTTTATTGTTTTGAAAATCACAAACACCTTATACATAAGAAAATATAAATTTTACCACCATAAGGAAAATTTACTTCTTTAAGGAAATTTACCCTAATCTAGATTTTCTTATACATAGCAATATTTTTCTTAAGTGCAAAAACCAGATTCATACCCAAAATCCCAGAATTCATTTAATGTCAAGATTTGGAGCATTCTGTTTTTAGGATCTGAATTCAGGATGTGAACTGTAATGAAGTTCCAATCCAAATTATGGACTCCGAACTTTCATTAGTTCGACTTTGAACTCTTATGAAGTTAGACTCCAAACTTTCATGAGTTTGACTCCGAACTCTTATGAAGTTCGACTCCAAACTTTCATGAGTTCGACTCCAAACTCTTATGAAGTTCGACTCCGAACTTTCATGAGTTCGACTCCAAACTCTTATGAAGTTAGACTCCAAACTTTCATGAGTTCGACTCCGAACTCTTATGAAGTTCGACTCCAAACTTTCATGAGTTCGACTCCGAACTTGTATTAAGTTCGAATCCGAACTTTCATGAGTTCGACTCCGAACTCCTATGAAGTTCAAATTCGAACTTTTGCAAGTTGAGATTCTGAACTCTAGTGAAACCAGACTCCGAATTCCTATAAAATAGAATCCAAACATTTCTTAACATAGACTCTGAATTTCATTTTGGTTAGACTCTGAACTTTTAATTTTCTTACACTCAGAAATTTTGTATGGATTTTTCTTACATATGCTCCATTTCAAAACGATGTCATGCATTCAGTTATACATGATTTATTATTAAACGATGTCATCCATTTTGTTTCTAATTAATCGTTGGTTGAGTTACACATGTATAGGTCCCTCCGAATTTCATGGAAAATATGACTGTTGGAGGAGGGAGCTGACCGTTGAAATTTTTCGTATAAATAGGAGCTCATTTGAAAGAGCTCAACAACAAGTTGATCAATCTAGAGACCACACGCTGTTAAGGTGATTTCTAGAGAGAGAAGATTTTCATGCCTTGTGTGTACTGAAATGCTCATTTAGATTGCTTCGTGCGACTCCGAATGTTGGTGATTACATTCGAGGACTTTCAGGGATAGGAAGACAGAGGTGCCGACTACCTTGAAGTTCAAGGGCTTCCTTGTTGAGGAAGATAGAGGTTCCAACTACCTTAAAGTTGAGGGCTTGCGGGGATAGAAAGAGATATATTCCGATCTTCGTATCAAGGGCTTATCCAGGTGTGGGTAAGACAAACTTTCTTGAAAGTATAAACCAAGGGACCTTTATCCAAGGTTGTTGGATACCCTTCTCTTTGGGTTAAAAGACTTATATCTTGTTACTTGTAGTTTTACAACTTGTTTTTCTACTGCACTTTTGTATTTTAAGGGAAGTATAACCTTTTTATATTTCCTTACACTTGTACTCTGATTAGTTTAGATTCTATACGCTTTAAGGTAGAATCTCATATTGTAAACTTTGGTTACAATTATCCAATTGGTGATTAGAGGTGTTGTGAATTTTCTTAGTTTAAATTTGTTAAACTTAGATTTTTCCCTGTCTAAGGAAATTTTTAAAGTGTACAATTCACCCCCTCGTGTATATTGAGCATCTACATCATTATTTTGATCCTACACCAAGATGTCGAGAAGTGTTTTATGATTTATATGCAGGGTTATGCTATGAGAATAATGGTGTTATAAAAGAATTATTTATGTTTCATTTTATGTTTTGAATTGTAATAAAATATTCATGTATGTAATCTACTTTCTAAGATTGTTAAACCGACAAGTCATTTAGGACATGATTCCTTGTAATCATTCCAATGTAATAAAATAATGCACTGACTCTAGGATTTTTGGGTTGGGGAATTACAATTGGTATTAGAGTCATTTCATTATTAAAATAAATTGATCGGTCCTTCAGGATTTGATTTCTTGTAATCATGGAAATGTATTAAAATAATGAACCGACTCTAGGAATGGGTGTTACATGTTATACATGATCATAAATAATCATACAGTATCCCATGAAATTAAATGGGTATTATAAACATGTCATCATATCATAACCTTTAGAAAATAGACATGAATCATAGTCATTTCATCAAAAGCACAACCTGTAAAAATAAGAAGGTTTCATAAACATATAACCCATGAAAGAGAAATACGTTTCATAAAGCATATAACCTTTGGAATAGAAATGGGTTTCATAAACATTATTCCATTAAAAAATAAACCATTTAGAGAAATAATTTAAATGGAACCCTTGGATCATATCCCTAGTAAGGAATTAGTAACACCAACAGATGTCATATTAGATTTAAAATAATTCTGAAAGATCTTTTAATGACAATTATTTAGGAAAAAAACTATTCTTTTAAAAACACCTTGAACATAATTTTATTCGAAAATATTTTTTTTAAATCATATAAAGTAATCATTGAAAATCATTTAAAACACTTCTGGAACAAAAAATGTTTTTTGAAAACCTTTTCCTTCTAAAATAGCTATGTAAACTTATAAAATAATATTTTAAATTATTGAAATAATTTTATTTGAAAATAACCTTTAAAACATATAAATTAATCTTAAAGACATTCTGAAAAACATTTCTTTGAAAATATATTTGAAAACTTATAAACGAAGCTTGAAATTTTTTTGAAAACCTTTTCTTTGAAAATATTTTGAAAAATTAAAAAGGGATCTTGAAAAAAATTTGAAAACTTTTTCTTTGTGAATGTCCTATATGTAGGATCAAAATAACGATGTAGATGCTCAATATACAAGAGGGGGGATGAATTGTATACATTAAAAATTTCCTTAGACAATGAAAGATCTAAGTTTAACAAAGTTAAACTAAGAAAATTCACAACACCTCTAACACCAATTGGAGACTTGGAACAAGGTATGAAGTTATAAACTTCTAGTTCTATGCACTTACTTGAATCTGGAAAGTGATTCTGAAAAATAGTTCCAGAAATATGGATCTGGAAATATGGATCCGGAAATATGATTCCGGGAAACTGAAACTTAACCAAAGTTTACAATATGAGATTACACCTTAAAGCATATAGAATCAAACTAAATCAGAGTAAAATTGTAAGAAAATATAAGAAGGTTATACTTTCCTTACAATACGAAATTGCAGCGGAAAAACAAGTAGTAAAACTAAAAGTAACAAGATATAAGTCTTTTAACCCAAAGAGAAGGGTATCCAACAGCCTTGGATAAAGGTCCCTTGATTTATACTTTCAAGCAAGTCTATCTTACCCATACTAGGGTAAGCCCTCGATACGAATATCAGAGTCTCTGTCTTGCTATCCCCGCAATCCCTCAACTTCAAGGTAGTTGGAACCTCTGTCTTCCTCAGCAAGGAAGCCCTCAAACTTCAAGGTAGTCAAAACCTCTGTCTTCCTATCCCCGGAAGTCCTCGAATGTAATCACCAACATTCGGAGTCGCACGAAGCAATCTGAACGATCATTTCAGTATGCACAAGGCATGAAAAGCTCCTCTCTCTGAAAATCACCTTAAGAGCATATGGTCTCTAGATCAATAAACTTGCTGTTAGATCTTTTCAAATGAGCTGTTATTTATTGGATTGGTTGGAACAGTCGGATCCCTCTTCCAACGGTCATATTTTCCATAAAATTTAGAGGGACCTGTACACATGTCAATCAAACAATGGTTAGTTAAAAAACAGAATGGACGACATCATTTTGTAATAAAAACAAGTGTAAGAAAAAGCCATACTAAAGTTCAGATTGTAAGTAAATTAAAAGTTTAGAGTCTAACCAAAATAGAATTAGGAGTCTATAATAAATGGATATTCAGATTCTATTTTATAGGAGTTCAAAACCTGGATTCTGTAGAAATACGAAGTATGAATTTCTATGAAATTTCAGAGTCTGGTTTCATCAGGATTCAGAATCTGAACTTACATAGTTCGGAGTCGATCTTTTATAAGTTTGGAGTCGAACTTATAAAAGTTCGGAGTCCATCTAATAATATTTCAGAGTTGAACTAATAAAAGTTCGGAGTCGAATTAATAATAGTTCGGATTCGAACTTATAAAAGTTCGGAGTCCCGTTAATAATAGTTCGGAGTCGAACTAATAAAAGTTAGGAGTCGAACTAAAAATAGTTCAGAGTCGAACTAATAAAAGTTTCGAGTCGAACTAATAAATGTTCAGAGTCCAGAATTTGGAATTGAACTATTATGAGAGTTCATATCCATAATTTAGAATAGAACATTATTAGAGTTTGTATCCAGAATTCAGAATTGAACTATTATGAGAGTTCATATCCATAATTCGTAATAGAACTTTATTAGAGTTCGTATCCAGATTTCGGAATGGAACTATATTAGAGTTCATATTCAGAATTCGGAATGGAACTTTATTAGAGTTCGTATCCAGAATTCGGAGTGGAACTTAATTACAGTTCTCATCCAGAATTCAGATCCTAAAAACAGAATGCTTCATACCTTAGTATTATATGATTTTGAGGTTTTGGGTATCAATCCTATTTTTATACTTAAGAAAAATATTGCAATGTATATGAAAAATCTAGGTTAGGGTAAATTTCTTTAAGGTAGTAAATTTTCCTTATAGAAGTAGAAATTAGATTTGCTTATTTATAAGGTGTTTGTGATTTTCAAAACAAGAAGGAATGGAAAAGTCATAATGAAAACCTTATTGACTCAACACTATAAAACTTATAAAGAAATATTGAAAACCTTTTGAAAACATCTTCTTTTAAAATTTCCTTGAAAACTTCTAAATTAATCTTGAAAACATTTTGAAAACCTTTTTTTAAAATGTATTTGAAAACTTAAAAAAATATTGAAAAAAATTTGAAAACATTTTTAAAACATAACACACTTTTAAAATCCTTTTCTTTGAAAATGGTCATAAAATACCATTAAAAATATTTTTGAAAATATTTTTTGGGAACATGGTTATTTAATAAAATAGATTTCTGACTGAAGAGATAAATCAAGTATGATTTTCTTAAAAACATTTTCCTGATTATATTAAGTACCAAATAGTAGTAAAATGGTACCATTACATGATGATATCATGAATATCTATAAGATAATAAAATTTATAATAATTATTGAGCGATGGATAACAATATTTTATTAATATAAGCATAATCATAAACAATATTGATAAATGATGAGATTGTAGCAATACACTCTTACTACCTTGGAAACTTTAAATCATAATCCACATGAAATAATAACATCAAATAAAGATTAAAATATCATTAAATTAAGTATATTAATTATATAAAATTTAAAATTCTATTATATACACCTCATAAAATAATATTGGTGCATAACAAAACATGTGTCTTAAATAAGGAAAATTGAGACAAAATAACCTTACCGATTTGGTAGCTTTTGAACCATAAAACCCCATGAAATAAAGATCATAAAATGGATATTTAAATAACCATATATTTAAGGATAATTATAATAGAATAAATACATGTGTATTATATACACCACACAAAATAAATTATTGGTGAATAAGGAATAAGTCTCACAGAAATAAAACTAAGACGAGAAATCCCCTTACTACTTGAGTAACTTTTGAATCATGAGATCTGTGAAAGAATAAAATAAATTGAAACTTTTAATATCATTAAATGAATTTAATTCATGATATAAAATTTTCTAGGTCAGTATATACACCTCAAAATAATAATAATTGGTGAATATAGCATGTATCTCATAGAAATAAAAGTGAGATGAGAAAACCCGAACCTTAATTCTTGAATTTATTTTTACACATTCAAACCTCCTATATATTAAATGTAAGTTTATTATAAATATAACATATAAAAATATTATTATATATCATACCATATATTATTTTATTTGGAATTTTATATTACCTATTTATTAAAAATTCTATGTTAATGTCATGTTTTAGGTAATAATTATATTATTTTTATATGTTTTGAATTGTTATTCATGATTCTATTACTTAGATCATGATTTAATTATTTATATAATGTAAAAATTATATAAAAATTATATATATTTATTATATAAGTTTTTATAATAGTCTATAAAATATATAAATATGAAACGGAATACACCATTTATGGAGACAGTAAGCCTTACGTATGCTTGAACGTTGTTTCCGTTTTCTTGTCATATTGAAAGAAAGAAAGTAAATGATATATATATATATATATTCAGTGTATTAGAATTATTATTTCATTAATATCATATATTCTTACTAAAATCATCCTTAATACATTCCATATAAAATATAAACAAATCACATCACTTTGATGAGGTTGTAGTCCACACGTCCACAAATAAAGTTATTGTATTCCCACAAAATAGAAATCATGAAGGTATGTGTTATATAATAATTACATAATTGTAAATAAATAATAAATATCATATAAATCATATAAAAACATTAATTAAATCACTATTACCAACCTTTAAAGCTGGTAACAAAATAACAAATGACATCAGTTCGTGAGCTAGTAGTCTGACGTTTACATGAATGATGACTGTGTATCCCATTTGATGGAAGTGTGTGTTAGTATAGGTAAAAAAAGAAACATAAAAAATATCATTATATTTAGGATTCTTATTTTATTATATAATCATGGAATATAAATAATTTAGGGGGTGTATAAATAAATAAAACTAATGTGCTTGTAGAAGGATGTTACCACTTATTTGGGTACCTCCTTTTGGTCGGCACTAAAGTGATTTATAGGTTGGATTTATTAATAAAGTGATGCATCTAGGATTAATTCAGGTAATTTTGGAGGAGGGTTTGGTAGGTTTTTTTATATATAGTTCTTTAGAGGTGTGAATAAGTGAGTTGGGTGATTTTCCTTTTATAGTGGAGGAGAAGTGTCATTCTTGTAAATATAAAAAGGAAAACACTATTGAGAGGTCTCCATTACATAATGTGCCTCCAATAATGAACCATATTCTATAAAATGGATGATATGGTAATTATATGTCAATATAATGATTTTTTGGCAAGTTTCTAGATCATTTATCCTTTTATGATTAAATTTTAACCACTAAGAAAACTCATTTTTACCTCAATCGTGTAATTGTTTTTAATTACTTTCACTAATTATTTTGGTAAAAAACTATGTTTACCTTAATATAAATTATAAATTATTTTTATTCTAAATATTTAATCTATTTTTTCAATTCTAAACACAATAGTGGAATAAATTAATTTAAAATTAAACATGTGGACAGGATGAGATGACAAGTTTTTAAAGTGAAAAGTTAAGAAGATTGAAATGTTTTTATATCCAATTTCAATGTGAAATTGGTTACAATGAAATAAATTGTATTAATGTATTTATAATTTATCTAATTAAACTTTAAATAAAATTTAGAATTTAATTTAACTATATAAATAAAATAGATGTAAAAGAAGTTTTCAATTAAAATTCTCTATTTTTCAATATTCATCAAAAAATGAAACTTCTTAGAAAAATACGAAAAAATCAACCTATGGTAATTTTGATGTTATTATTTCATAAATGAAGTTTATTTTTTCAAATATAATTTATAAAAGTGTCAGAAATTAGATTTAAATTATCCATTCCATTAAAAGGCTGTAAAATTACATTTTAGAAAAATATATATTTTTATACGTAAAATTGGTTTTCTTCTTATATATTTTTTAAAAAAACATAAAATAAAAATTAAATAGTTAATTGAATATAATATATAAATTTTTCAATAAAATAATTTATGAAAAGTGTTTTAATTAATTTATTTAGGTAAAACATGTTTGATTGCATATATATGGTTTTCCAGGAAAAAATTTCCAATATTTTCGAAAGGGTTTTATTTTCATTTCTAGTTAATTAGCCACAAAAAATTATTCTTATATACATGTGTAAACCATATTTTTATAATTTAATTATTGTTTTTCATAACCACCATTATAATGTCTTGGTGTAAACTATAATAATATTTTAACAATATTATTAGTAGTACATTATAGTTTTGTAAAACTAGGTCTTATGTGTAACAAAAGTTATCGACTAAACTTGGAATTATGTATAAAAAAATCCAAACATAGTTTTTATACCATAAACTAATATATGTTTAGTGTGTAGAAAAATATTAAATTGGTGCTGTGTTCAACTCAAACAGAACTTAGTGCTTTCATATAACACGATCTATATTTAGTGTTGTGTAAAATGTTGAATATCAAAATTTAAATTAATTAAAAAAATATATTTTCAAAAATCCTAGGTTTTAACATTATACCCCTCATAAATTAATTTCTCCCTAAAAATTCATCTTGGTTGTCAAAGGTTTAATACCTAAAAGTTATTTTTATATAAACCCACATCATAAAAATGAATACTAAAACTCTCTTTAAAAAGAGAAACTTAGAAACATAACTGTCAACCAAAGTAACTATAAATAGGTTTACACATAAGAGAACATGGGTGGAAAGTGGAAACATAGTCATGGAAGATAAAACCAACTATCAAATTCTAATGGTGAGTGATAAAGAACATTGATCATCAGAAGTGGATGATCCAGAGAAAGTTAAAAATCACGAAACCATAAATCAATGAAGATCTCAGGGACCATTTGATTCATCAGAAATGATGGTACTGAGATTAATTTTTTTTCAAGTTCATTTTATTATATTTGAATAATTTTCCTAAGGAGATATAATTACTTTACTTCATTCTATTTCATATTCACAATCTCACCCTTTGGTCGTGTATTGTCCAATTTCAACTTTATCTCTTACTCAAAAAATAAAGGTGAATTTGTTATACATGAAGTAATAATAGATCATAAGATCCACATGTATGATGATAAGTTATTCCATATGTATTTAGTTATCATCATCAAAAAATGGTTAGAACATGTTATTAAATAAGCATAAATTCTTATATGGAAAGATAATACATTAATCTCTAAAACCTCATTAGAAGCATAACTTAAGACATTCCATAAATGGACAACCTTGTAACCCTTCAGGAAGATAAAAATACAAAACTTTAGAAATAATTTCACTAAATTTATCAAAATTAGCTTAACATTAATCCCCCATATATCAAGAGGTGGTCTTGGGTTGTCACATTCTAAACATGTGAATAACTTTATCATGTATTATCTTGAAACATGATAATAACTTGAATTAACATACATACTTATTGAAAAAAATCATTATTCATTATTCCAAAGATCATTGGATATACTTATTAAATGTCAAAATCTCCATCCATGATAGTACAAACCACTTTTTCAACAAATCCTTTATCAGTTATAAGGTCACTAAATACTATATAATTTACTTTATCCATATCATCATATATTTATCGATAATAAATATCATTTTATCATCCTCAAGAACACATTAATATATTTCTTACCTTAATCAAAATATCAATTTTCTAATAAATCAATTTTCTAATTCTTTATCACCATTAAAAATATCCTTTTTAATCCTTAATTAAAAAATAATACTAAAAATACTTATATATTTCATGATTCATATAACATAATATTTTAATTCCAAAACATATAAAATTCAATCATATAACTTTATTCTTAAACCATTACTTAGGATCCATCATCTTATTCTTTAATACCCATTTCTTAGAATATTAAATATGAATAATGTATTTAGGTTCCTAAACTTAAATATAATCTTGTTTATTATATTTAATGTAAACAATAGTGTTAAAACATCCCATACTATTCACAAGTCATTTGTGGTCTCTTTTCCCTCAGCAGTATAACCAATACTCATACCTAAGGCCTACCGTCTCCATAAACGGTGTATTTAGTTTCATATTTATATCTTTTATATATTATTATAAATAATTATATAATAAATATATATTACATTTATATCATTTTTACATTATATAAATATTCAAATCATGATCTAAGTAATAGAATCAAGAATAAAAATTTAAAACTTAAAAAAAAAAAAATGTAATTATTACCTAAAACATAAAATTAACATAGAATTGTTAATAAATAGGTAATATAAAATTCATAATCAAATAATATATGGTATGATATATAATAATATGTTTCTATAGTAGATTTATAATAAACTTATATTTATTATATAGGAGGTTTGAACGTGTAAAAATAAATTTTAGAATTAAGGTTTGAGTTTTCTTATCCCACTTTTATTTCAGTGAGATACATGCTATATTCACCATTTATTATTATTTTTGTGGTGTATATATTGAACTATAAAATCTTATATTAGGAATTAAATTTATTTAAGGATATTAAAAGTTTCAATTTATTTTATTCTTTCACAGATATCATGATTCAAAAGTTACTCAATAAGTAATGGGATTTCAAGTATCAGTTTTATTTCCGCGATAATTATATCTTATTCACCAATTGTTTATTTTGTGTGGTGTATATAATACACATGAATTTATTATATTATAATTATCTTGAAATTTATGGGTATTTACATATCCATTTTATGATCTTTATTTCATGGGGTTTTATAGTTCAAAAGCTACTGAATAGGTAAGGCTATTTTTCCTCAATTTTCCTTATTTGAGACACATGTTTTGTTATGCACCTATATTATTTTATAAGGTGTATATAATTCCATTTGAAATATAATATAATTAATATAATTACTTTAATGATATTTTAAGCATTATGTGATGTTATTATTTCATGTGGATTATGATTTAATGTTTCTAAGATAGGAAGAGTTTATTGCTACAATCTCATACTTTATCATGATTGTTTATGATTATGCTTCTATTAATGAAGTATTGTGATCCATATCTAAATAATTATTATGAATCTTATTCTCTTTGGGTTATTCATGATATCATCATGTAGTGGTACCATTTTCTACTCTTTAGTACTTAATAAAATTAAGAAAATATTTTTAAGAAAATCATACTTTATTTATCTCTTCAGTCAAAAATCTATTTTATTAAAGAACCATATTCCATAAAAATATTTTCAAAAATGTTTTTAATGGTATTTTATGCTCATTTTCAAGGAAAAGTATTTTAAAAGTGTGTTATGTTTTAAAAAGGTTTTCAATTTTTTTCAAGATTAATTTATATTTTTTAAAATATATTTTAAAAGAAAATGTTTTCAAAAGGTTTTCAATATTCCTTTATAAGTTTTATAAGACATTCTCAAATAAAATGTTTTCAATTTTTTTTGAAGATTACATTGTAGGTTTTCAAATATATTTTCAAATAAAAGATTTTAAAAATGTTTTTAATATTAATTTATATGTTTTAAATGTTATTTTAAAATTAAATGATTTCAATGATTTAAAATATAATTTTATAATTTTTCATAACTATTTTAAAAGGAAAAGGTTTTCAAAAAACGTTTTATGTTCAAGCAGTGTTTTAAATGATTTTCAAGGATTACTTTATATGATCTAAAAATTTATTTTCGAAGAAAATTATGTTCAAGGAGTTTTTAAAGGAATAGTTATTTTCCTAAATAATTGTTTTTAAAAGATCTTTCAAAATCATTTTAAATCTACGATGACATCTATTGATGTTACCAATGCATTACCGGGGATATGATCCAAGGGTTTCATTTAAATTATTTCTCTAAATGGTTTATTTTTTGATAGAATGATGTTTATGAAACCCATTTATATTCCAAAGGTTATATGCTTTATGAATCATATTTCTCTTTCATGGGTTATATGCTTATGAAACTTGCTTATTTTTACGGGTTGTGCTTTTGATGAAATGACTATGATTCATGTATCTTTTACAAAGGTTTTGATATGATGAAATGTATATAATACCCATTTAATTTCATGGGATATGGTATGATTATTTATGATCTTGTGGAACATGTAACACCCGTTCCTAGAGTCGGTTCATTATTTTAATACATTGGCATGTTTATAAGAAATCAAATCCCGAAGGACCAATCAATTTATTTTAATAATGCAATGACTCTAATACCAACTATAATGCTCCAAACCCAAAAGCCTAGAGTTAGTACATTATTTAATTACATTGGAATGATTAAAATGAATAATGTCTTGAAGGGATGATCATTTTAACAATCTTGGTAAAAAGATTACATACATGAATATTTAATTACAATTCAAAAAATAAAATGAAACATAAATAATTCATTTATAATAATATTATTATCATATCATAACCTTTCATATAAATCATAAAACACTTCTTGACATCCTGGGAAAATAAAACAAAAGAAATGGGTGAGCTTAGATGGTTATTAAGGGTAAAAAATATAGTAGAAACATTCATAAATAAGTAAAAAAATTTAAGGCAAGGTATAAAACTGAAACATAAGCCTTTTAAAACATTATTTGCAACATAATATGGAAATAATAAATCAAATAATTTCATTTAAACATTCACATGGATATTCTACTAGTCAAATAATTACATGTAATATTAATAACCAATATTATAATGAGGGAATGCATAATGTTGGACAACATTACCATACCATCAAGTCCTCATGGCAAGAACATACATAACCATACCATCATGACCTCATACCAAGACACTAGTTTTTCTCAAGAGACCTACTGATGCATCAAGGGGATATATAGGTACCCACCTATCACTTAATAAGTCCAATACATTCCTCATATGAAAATAGTGAAACATAAACAACATAATCATTTGTATTAACAACTAATATATAAAATACGAACACTTTAACCATAAACCAATAATGGTATCTAAATAAAACATCCATAATCAAACTGTTAATAAATGATTTAGTAAAATATGGAAAATTATATCATAAGAGATCAACCACAATTTAGCGTAACTTCCCAAAAAATATACTGACATAGATGAAAATAATTTAATAAAATCATTGAAACTATTTGAGATAAATATCCTTCTTTACATTGAAATCATATAAAATCCATGTAATTGTAAAAGAAAAAATTTCTTTTGAAAATAACCTTTTAATACTGTAAGGGAATCTTTAAAATATTAGGGTGTCATAATGGTGGAAAATAACCGCTCATGTTGTATAAGTTAAAAAAACATTCATTTATTAATTTTTCAAAATGGTCATGAACTACCTAATTTGGAAAACGATGGAAATATTTATTGCAAAAAAATTATAAAAAGTAAAACATGGGTAAATATGAATTTTAACAATTGTCGATAATATTTTGAAATACATTTCAAAAAACATCGACATAGATGATAAAGATTTCCTAGTAGATACCTCCATCCAATATTAAAATTTTTATTCAAAAAGAGACACAATAAATACAATAAAATAAATAAAGGGGGTGTTCAAACCTAGGGGGTCAAGAAATAATGAATGGCAAGGGAATCACACTGAATAAGATTCACCCCCTCTGGTTTAAAATGAGACACATTAGAAAGGAAAAAACAAAGGTACCAGGGATCACAAGAGAAGCTAGGTAGTCCTCCACTTTTTTCCCCTCATGCCATGTATGGGTTAATCTAAAGATGTTGTTAAGGAGGGACTTGCATTGTCGAATAATGTAGGAAATAGACTAGGGGTGTCACCTTTACCATGAAAGGCATCATGAATAATCACGGAGTCCGTTTACACTTGATCAATGATAATGTCCATCTGGATGCATATGGAAAGTCCTGTGGGAACCGCATTTGACTTTGCTTGAATAAAATTACCACTCCCATAATGAGACATGAATTATAGAACCACATCCCCCCTGAGGTCACGAACAACCCCTCCTCCTTGCTTATTACCATTACACAAGATCCATCTATGTTAAGTATAAGACTGATCCCTAGGGGTATCCTACATATCCATCTACCATGTGGCCGAGAAACATTTTGATGATCCCAACACTATGATACATGCAGCTTTCAAAGGGATGCAACCTCCTTCCTGATGCCAACAAGACCGATCAAGTCAATCAATATACACCTTATTCTAGCCAAAATAGACCTTCCCATGGAAGTGATCCCCTCAAACCTTTCCCGATTACTTACTTTCCATAAAGACCAACTTACCGCATTGAAGATGATGTCTCATGCCACTAATTAAATTTTAGACCCATATAAACCATGGAACCAGTGCTCCATTGAAGATTATGGCTCACGCTGCTAGTAGATACTTATATATAAACAACCTCGAATAATAATGAGATTGTGAAATTAACCCTTACCTTGTACTTTACTTTAGTAATGGGTGCTTTAACCTCCTATATATTTGTTAAAATTTGTTATTAAATTATAACCAAACTATGTCCATATTTATGACACCATATATGATTCTCTTATATCATTTTGTTGATAATATTTAAGTATTACCATTGTTTCGGGTGTTAACTGCTTCGATTTTCTATGAATGTTTTATTGTGTAAGTCATATTTATTATACATAGGATGTATTTTATTAATGTGAATAATGATATAAAGTTCATAATAATTATTTTTTTCATCATATACATTTTATAATCATTCTTGAATGGTCAATGTGGATAATAAATCTCACCACTTCGTGGAGACTGTAGGCCATACGTACACACGAGCGACGATAACATTCCCTTGATGGTTAAATGGTGTGGAATTGGATGGTATATTAATTATAAAGAATCATTATCATGTTATATTCATTATTTATATCCATTATACTCATCATTATTCCCATCCAAATATAGAAGTGTGGAATAACAAATTACACCACGATGTGGAGATGGTAAGTCGTACATACGCACGTGTGGTGATATTTTTATTCATAAGATGGATAAAGGGAGGAATATTATTGTACCATAATCAAAATAAAATATCAGAATGTATATGATATCAGAGTTATTACTTTATTATGGAAACAACATAGGAGAAGGAAGTATAATAAGAAAATAAATTCAATGGAATTGGTAAAACAATTACCTCTTCTTTGAGCATCTCCTTTTGATTTTCACAAAAGAACTCCTTGGGATGGCATTATGCCCAAATTATGGACTATAAGATGAGGTAAGGGATGTTTTTAGGAGAAGTGGGTAGGATTTTTACTAGAAAAAAGGATTTATAGGTGTCAATTAAAGAAAAGGAGATGTACTCTTTTATAAGAGAGGGTAGGGGTACTTTTGGAAACTCCAAAACAATTAAATTATTATAAATTAAATTTCTACTTCAAAGAGCATAAAAGAGAGTTATTTATAGGATAATATGATTATGGGTAGAAATCATATCAACCAATAAATTTTAGAAATGTTTAGGTCACAAAATAAACCTTATCTTTTGGCTTTAACCCTTAGTTAAATAATTTAACTTTTACCCTGTCTACTTGTATTTTTACACTATAAGGTTAATATAGTTACTAAAAAATACCAAAAAAACATAAATTTGATAATTTATGATATATTTAACATTATAATAGTTAGTTGGATGAACCTGAGAATTTTATAAAATTTAGAACATTTAATAAAATATTATTTATTTTAAAGTACCATTTATATCAATTTTGAAACTATTGAATATTTTCATTTTTAAAAATATAAAAACAAAATAAAAAATTAGAAAAAATACTTAAAATATGTCACTAACACGTCTATTCTATCTATAAAAATCTTTTAATTCCTTAATTAATTTAAATTATATTTATTTTAATATTTCTAATATCATTCAATTGATTCTTCCTTTAATAATTCCAATACTACATCATTATTGTGTCACTATTTAATTTAAATATTAATTTCCTAAAATTATAAATAAATTAAAATTATTTAGATAAAAATTTTATATTTATAAATACTATTTATATTCAACCATATCCCTTATATAACCTCATATTAAAAATTATTTTGTTATTAAAATTTGAATATGAAATTTTAACTCTTCTTTAAATAAAATATAATAAACATCTTAATATAACACAAGTGGCTTAAAAAGGATCATATTTTAGATATAAGGTTTATTTGGGTCACAAAACACTTTTCAAATGAAATTAGAACTAGTGTTAGGATAATATTATATTATTATAATATTAATTTTACATTTAATTACCCGATTTACCTTTAACCATTGTAAATAAAATCAAAAAGTTACTAATCACCAAAAATTATTCTGATTCTATTGGACCAAATTTTTCAAACTTATTACTACCATGTATGTCGGTTTTTCAAAATTCAATTCACAGAAGTGGTAAAATTATGTTTAATGCTAATTCTAAAAATGTGGCTAGAAGACTCGTAAAAGAGACCTTCAAAAATTCAATAAAATTTTATATCAAGTTATATTATAAAAATTGTTTCGATGAATAACATTGGGTTAATATGTGTATTATTTATCTATTGTGACTTTAAAATAAATTTAATATAATTATTAAATTAAAAAGTCGATTTATAAAAATGCAGTAATTTCACTATTCATCAAAAATTGATTTTTTTCATAAAAACACAAAATATTTACCCTAAGGTAATTTTGATATTATTAATTAAAAAATAATATCTATTTTACCAAATTAAAATTCTATTAGTGTCTAAAATAAAATTTATATTTTTTTTAAAAAAGGCTATAAAAAGTAGTTCCTTTAAGATAATATTGTTTCTAAACATATAACTATTTTACCAAAACCTAGACATTTCATTATAAATATGTTTTATTTATGTGAAAAAATTATAAATAAATTTTAAAAATTATTCATTAATTTTCATATTTTTACATTTAATGGATAATTTATAAATATTTCATTTAAATAATTATAATACTAAATTGTTGTTTTTCAGAAACACAATCTTGCATATAACACAAGAAAATTATGTTTTACGTGCAATATAAGCTACTTGAATTTATTTAAAAAGATAATGTACTATAAAATCTTGGGGTGTTACATCATACCATCCTTCAAAAAACTGCATCCTCACAATTTTAAAATTTACTTTTAAAATAAAAGGTTGATACAAGAAAATACCTTTGTGAAAAATCCACATTGGAAATAGGGTTAATAAAAGGTATAATTTAAAATAAAGAAAAGGAAGTAAGAAAGTTACCAAAGATAACACATACAAGGGTTCCATGTAGAAAAAATGTACATGGAATAGAAATCTAACCATCATGTTCTGATGGAGAGTGATATAGAACATGATTAGGAGGATTAATAATCACAAAGTTAGAAGTCTGTGATGATCTAAGGGACCATTTTATTCCTAGTAAAAAGTACTTGGATAGATTTGTTTTGCTTTTAAGATATTTTCCCTAGATTTTAAAAATTAATTTAATTCATATAATAAGAACACCAGGAAGAATACTTACTTGAAAAGTATAGTTATATCCTTTAACTAATTTCTACCACAAACTCATCTTTCTCTCTAAAAGATAATAAAATTTAAAAAATATTCTATCTATCTTAATTATATAGGGTTCCAAAAATGAACTTATACTTTATATGTAATACCATTTAAATAAAAAAACTACATTATACAAATCATGAAATCTCATAGTCCACTGGCAGGTGATGCACCCTTGCCACCCTTCGGTTGCGTGTTCAAGTCTCATGGCCTTGTCGGACACACCGAGTTGTTGCCCGACCAATAGTTTGTCCTTTTATTAAAACTATATTATTATTAAATTCCAAAAATAATATTAATAAATGTTTTAATAATAAAAAATACTATATAATGTTCAACTTAATTCATTACAACCTTTAGACTTATCCAAAATACTTATGTCCAAACTCACAATCAAAAAATTTATAAGGATGGTCATATAATGTAATGCCAATCTTTTTTGTCACATACTAAACATGTGAATACCTTCATCATTTAAAACATGGTATTACCATGAATTATCATAAAAACTTATTGAATAAATTAAATATCCCTTAATCCTTACGTAAAACATAGAATATTGGATATACTCCTTAAATCCAAAAATTTGTAAACTCAAACAATGATGGAATAAAAAAGCCATTTATCAGTTCCAAGGTAGTCAATAATATCCAATATAATTTATCCAAATCAATCGTATTGTTATTAAAACATAATTATCTCAGTATCAGAAATATATTAAGGGTTATCTTTCCCTCAACCACATATTTTACAAAAAGTTTAAACAGCAACTGTGTCACTTTATTTGGTACCATACAATATCAAATACTTAATGAAATAGTACTATAGTAAAATCTTTATATACTCTATAATTATTATAACCAGTACATTGATAATAAAATATTCAAATCACATAATTCTTGAATAGGAATATTAATCCTTCCTCTTCATCTATGGAAGTGTCATAACTTGATCATTATCCAACAACATCAGCTGGGGTATATTCCTTTGATGTTTCGGAAATTGATTTTTATAGTGTCCCATCATCTTGAAGTTAATGCATTTTACATTGGAAACCATTTTCTTAACCTTTAAAACAAAAACTTGGTGACCTTTTTCTCCACACTTATAAAAAACTCTCATTCCCTTTATGAATTTACTAGGGTTATTCTTTCCAAGGTTATCACATGTTTGAAAATTCTTCTTTCCCTTCTTCCTTTTTTCCATGTTTGTCTCTTCCATCCTCTTCGTCTTTTTCTTCCCTTCAAAGCCAGAGGAATGAGATAATTATTTTATTATCTTATTAACACATGATAATATTTCCTCATATGATGATAATACATGGGAGACTATTTACCTTTGAAATGTTTTCTTAAGACCACAAAAGATATGATGCTTATTACTCTTTGGATCATGTGAATTGGTGGAGTTCTCATTCATTCTGCTAGCCACCATTTCTATAAGATGGAATATACTAGATTAGCTTATAAATTTATGAACGTTCAATAACTCTTAATATAGTATAAGATATAACATAAATTTTTGAATCATAAATCCTAGAATCATAAACTTTGGTTACTTTTGGGGAATCTTTAGTTTTAAATCCTTTATAATAATAGGTAAATAAAATGTGAATTATCCTACGAATATCCCCCAGAAGTGTCAAAAAAGATGCATAGTAAGACACATTGTCATGTACCGGGTTACCCCGAGTCAAGCCCAGAATACCATTTTGGAGTTATTACTCCTAGGCATATTTGTGCTAGAACCACGTCCACTTGTAGTATCCAGACATGGATTTATTTGTTAGTAATACCCACATAATCTATAAATTACCCAAATTTTAGGATGTTCCTCTTTACTTATCCTCAAATTCCATATTAGGGTTATGATCCCTAATCTATTTTTTCTAAATCTAATTTACAAGGTTTATTATAAACTTACTTTGATACCAACTGTGACACCCCAAATCTAGATGCCTGGAGCCGATGCATTATTTTAATACATTTTCATGATTACAAGGAATCAAATCCTGAAGGACTAATAGATTTATTTTAATAATACACTAACTCTTGTACCAACTATAATTCCACAACCCAAAATGCTTGGAAACAGTGCATTATTTTATTACATTAACATGATTATAAGGAATCATGTCTTGAAGGACTGATAAATTTAGCAGTTTTGGAAAATAGTTACATATATGAACATTTCATCACAATTAAAAACATAAAATGAAACATAAATAATTCTTTGATAATGCCATTATTTGTCTATAATAACCCTACATACCAATATTAAAACACTTCTTAGCATCCTGGGAAAATAAAACAAAAGAAATTCCTAAACTCAGATGCTCATTAAGGGTAAATAATACAATAGAATCATTTATAAATAAGTACAAAATTTTAAGGCAAGGTATAAAACTGAAACACAAGACATTTAAAACAATATATGCATCATAATATGATAATAATAAATAAAATAATTTCATTTAAACATTTACATGAATATTCTACTAGTATAATAATCACATGTAATATCAATAACTAATCTCATTACGAGGGAATTCATAATGCGGGACATCATAACCATTCCATCAAGGCCTCGTGCCAAGACCATACATAACCATATCGTTAAAACCTCGTTCCAAGACGCTAATTTCTCTCATAATACCTACCAATGCATCAAGGGGATATAACATTACATGCCCATCACTTAATAAGTCCAATACATTATTCATATAAAAATGGTGGAACATAAACAACAAATTCATTCATATTTAAAACGAGAATACAAAATATGAATACTTTAACCATAAAACAATAGTGATATCCAAATAGCACATATACAATCAAATAGATCATAAAACAATCAAAAAAATATGGCAAATGATATAATAATAGATCAACTTCAATTAAGCATAAATTATAACAAATGATGTTGATATAGATGAAAATAATCTAATAAAATCATTAAAAATATAAGAGAAATATCACTTTTTTACATTGAAATCATTTAAAATACATGCAATTATAAAAGAAAACATTTATTTTGAAAATAATATTTTAAGCTTTTAAGGGGAGATTTAAAATATTAAGGCATCATAATGGTGGAAAATATCCACTCGTGCCATATAAGTTAAAAAAATAATTCTTTCCTTAATTTAACAAAATGGTTATAATGTAACTCGTCTGGAAAATGATGGAAATATTCCTTTAATAAATTTTATATAAAGTAAAACATGTGTAAAGACAACATTAGACCATTTTCAATAATATTTTTAAGTACATTTTAAGAAACATGTACATGGATTATAAAGATGTCCCAGTAGATACTTACGTATAAACAACCTCACATAATAATGAGATTCTGAAATTAACCCTTACCTTTTACTTTACTTTAGTCAAGGGTGTGTTAACATCCTGTATAATCGTTAAATTATTATTAAATTATAATAGAACCATATCCATATTTATGATATCATATATGATCCTCTTATATTATTTTGTTAATAATATTTTTGTATTACCATTGTTTCGGGAGTTAACTGCTTCGTTTTATTACGCATGTTTTATTGTGTAAGTCATGTTTGTTGTGAAACGGATGTATTTTATTCATATACATAATTATATAAAGTTCATAATAATTATTTTTAATCATAATATATATTTTATAATCATTCTTTAATGGTTAACATGGAGAATGAATCTCATCGCGTTGTGGAGATGGTAGGTCGTATGTATGCACGAGCAATGATATCATTATCTTGATGGTTAAATGGTATGGAATTGGATGATATATTAGTTATATAGAATAATTATCATGCTATATTAATTATTTATATCCATTATACTCATCATTATATCCATCTTAATAAAGTAGTGTTGAATAAAAAATTACACCACAACGTGGAGATGATAAGTCGTAGGTGCACACACATGGTGATATTTTTTTTATAATATCAATACAAAGAGGAATATGGTTGTTTAATAATCATAATAATATATAATAATGTATATGATACTATATTTAATACTTTATTATGGAAAAAAATTTGAGGAGGAAGTAGAAGAAGAAAATAAATTGAATGGAATTAGTAAAAAAATTACCTCTTCTTTGAGCATCTCCTTTTGATTTGAAAAAATTACACATTGGGATGACTTTATACCCAAAGTATCGACTCTAGGATAAAGTGATGGAAGTTTAGAGGATAATTGTACATGCTTTGACCGAGATAAGGTCTTTATAGGTGTTAATAAAAGATAAGGATATGTGATCTTTTATAAGAGAGGGGATGATTACTTTTGGAAACTCTAAAACTATTAAAATATTATAAATTTATTTTCGGTTTCAAATAGATTAAAAAGGATTTATTTAAAGTATAATATTATTATGGGTATAAATAATCTCAAAAAAAATAATTTTAGTCATGCTTAGGTCACAAAATTTACATTATCTTTTGGCTTTAACACTTAGTTAAATAATTTAACTTCTACAATGTCTAGTTAATTTTTTATTCTATAGGGTTAATATAGTTACTATAAAATGAAAAAATAAAAAAAATAGGATTATTTATGACATATATAACATTATAATAGTTATTTAGCCGAACCTGATATTTTTATGAGTTTTATAACATTTAATAAAATTTTATTTATTTTAAAGAATCATTTATGTCAATTTTGATACTATTCAATATTTTCATTTTAAAAAATATCAAAACAACATGAAAACTTATAAAAAATGATTCCAATATATCTAAAACATGTATATTTTATCTATATAATTCTTTTATGTCATTAATTGAGTCAAATTATATTTATTTTAATATTTTTAATATTATTTAATTGACTATACCTTTTATAATTCAATTACTACTTCAATATTGTGTCACCATTTAATTTAATTATTTATTTATTAAAATTATAAATAAATTACCATTATGTATATAAACATTTTATCTTTCAAAATATTATTTATAATTGACCATATTGTTGGATCTGAATCTACAGATTATACACAAGAGGGGGTGAATTGTGTCTTTTGTAATTTTTCGATAACTCTTTGATTAAACAAGTTCTGTCTTTTATGCTTTATCAGATTTGATTATGCAACAGAAATAAATAAAAGTAGAACACAAAGATATATAGTGGTTCGAGGAACTGAAGGCCCCTAGTCCACTCCACCAATGCTCAACTCCACAAACTTGATGATTTTCACTATCTGGTCCCCTTTTCCACAGACCAGTTCACAACTGAGTACAGGTAGTTGACACCTTTATAATCCAAGGAAAAACAAAGCCTTATGGTTCAAACACGAACCTACACAGCTTAGAACGAGAAGTGGGTTACTCAAGAATAAAAAGAATTTTAGAAATAAGTTCTCGAGTTTATCTTCACAATTTCAACAGAATGCAATTGACAGCAGATGGATCGAAATATATAGAAATATTGATCTTAAAGATGAAGCAGTTCTGAGTCGATCCGGTTGCAGTAGATATAGAGATATAGTTCAAAACTTCAGCAGTAGTAGATCCACAATAGATATTTGATGTAGAACAGGTCAATCTTTTATCGAGTTCCTTCTTCTTAAAAGAACAGAGCTTTGACGCTCCTTTTTGAATCAGCAGATCAATCGTGAATTTCCACAGTCTCTATTTTCCACCTTTTTCAATAATAGATCAGTCACCATACTGTCACATACCTGGTGTTTCAGAAAGAACATATATAATAAAGCTGAGCATATCTCCTGTACATTTAGATCCATAAAAGTCACCTTATGATTCACAATATTCAAAAATTTGAATTTACAGAGAGGTCATAACTTCCCTTAATACTCGGCATAAAAATCTCCTTTTAATTTGATCTTAAATCCATTAATAAAACAGCTTTGAATCAGTCAAAGTCGTACGTTAAAAACGACTTTAAATCCGGCTTGAAATCCGCCCGATAATTAGCTTGCTAATCGCTGCAAAAAAAAATATCGTTTGTCAAAATGTCCAACACCAAACGTAAGGTTGATGACGTGTCCTCAAAACGTAGGGTTGATAACATAGTCTTCAAACGTAAGGTTGACAACGTAAGTTTGAACACAAACATAGGGTTGATCACAAATGTAGGGTTGATCATCCATCCTTTTTTTTCAACACTCAAACGTACGGTAAAAGATCCATACTTTTACTTGATCCATACTTTTCCAAGAACATATGGTTTTTTACAAAAGTAAGGTTGATGAACCATACTTTTGAGAAAAAAACGTAACATTTAGAATTTACGTACAGTTCTCCTTCCATACTTTGCTGATAACCAAAATGTAAAGTTCCTTCCTAACATAAGGTTCTTCTTCTATACTTTGCTGAAAACGTATGGTTGTTTAACCATACTTTTCTCTTATCTCAAAAAGTATACACGCTTTTCATCCTTACGCTACGTTTATCCACGTAGGATATGAACAGTGATTCTAGAACGCGCTATAGAATATTCCACGATATATTTATCTACATAAGGTATGAACAGTGATTCTAGAATGCACTAAAGCAGATTCCAAATAAGTAATAAATTCTCGTTATTTCAAGAGTAAAATAAATTAATAAATTCCTCCAAAATACTAAATAAAATCATTAGAAAATAACTAAGGGTATTTGTGAGCATCAAAATTTTCATATAGAGACAAAGTATTATTTTCAATAATATCCCCCTTTAAATAACATTAACATGTATTGTTGAAAACAATACTTTTCTCAACAATCTCCCCCTTTTTGATGATCACAAAACCCATAAAATAATTAAAATTATTTAAACAAAATATACTTTCAAAATTAGTTATAAAGTTTTAAATAAAAAATTCTCCACCAAATAAATCCAAATTTCTAATTTAATTCTCCCCCTAAATAAAATTTTGAGGTTTTGATATTGTCTTAATCCAAATTCTCCCCCTTTTGTGCTATCAAAAAGAATGAAAAATCATGGATTTTAACACTTTTAATATTGCACTGAACTGTTAGTAAATGATATTATGAACTGCTTATCAACGATTAAAAATGGAGTACTGGCATATCAAAAATAAAATTAGTAAAAAAATAGAGAATGAAACAAATAAACAATGAAGTAAATTTTCATTCAAAAAATAGCAGTATATACATGACAATGATATACACAGGAATCAAGGTTGGGGTAAGATAGGCAGAAGGGTCTATCTCCTCTGGATTGCAGACTTAATTTCTGTAAATTGTTCCTGAAGTCTCTTCATCATACCATCTCCAAGTTTGATAATGAGCTCCTTGTTTTTGTGATTCATATGAATATCCTCAATTAAATTGACTCTGGAAAACTCATGCATTCGTTCCTCTTTTTCAACAAATACTGACAGCTTCTCTGATAACTGATTTAACATAATTCTGACTGATGGCTCACTAGATGTCAGTTGATCCACTAAGAACTTCTGATTGTCCAACAACACTGGCAAAGGAGCACTGTTACATTGAAGATCTTGTAACCTGTCATTCATGTTTCTCATCATAGTTTTAATAGCTTGAAACCTTCTGATTAAATCAGGTGAAGTACCTGATCCACTAACAGCATTATTTGCAAC
The DNA here is from genome assembly GCA_963277665.1 of Viscum album. Classification (NCBI taxonomy): domain Eukaryota; kingdom Viridiplantae; phylum Streptophyta; class Magnoliopsida; order Santalales; family Viscaceae; genus Viscum; species Viscum album. The sequence goes on from OY728142.1 coordinate 283,726,959, forward strand.
TAATGCAAATTGGTTCTCCATAAACAACTTCAGATCTGATAAATCTGACTTCATAACCATTTCAGATTTCAATTGTGTAACAGCTGTCAGCATATCCTCTTTAAAAATTTCAACTTCTTTCCTTGAAACTGTACACTCCTTCATCTTTTGAAACTTCAAATGTTCTAAGTCTAAGGCATTTCTAAGAGAAACATCCTCTGATTCCAAATGAGATACCTTTTTGTATAGTTCTTCAACTTCTTATTTCTTTTAATTAGATGCACCCTGTGCTTGATTCACATTCTTAGGTTTATGCAGCAGTACCAAATGTAATGTTTCAGCATCAGATTTTTCGTTTTCTCTGTCCTGAGAAGGTTGGTCCACATATTTTTCCTTAGAGTTTTCAAACTCCTCCACAGAAAAATCCTCTTGAAGTACCTCTGTTTGAGATTCAGAAGAATGCTCATCACATTCTTCTGTATATTTGTCTTCTACTGGGTTTTCAAGAACAATATCTTCAATAGTTTCCTAAGGTCTGGCCACTTCTTCACCAGGAACTGCCTCTATCTCTTGTTCCTGTTGAAGTGAAACTTCAACATCAGCTAAAATCTATTCCTCATTCTCCTTTTGAGATTCTTCTAGAACTCCTGATCCCTCTACTGGTGTTGTTCTTTCAGTAAAAACTTCCATGGTCTTATCAATAACAACTTCCCTTACAAAAGAATAAGAAAATAAAGCTTTTGAGGTTGTTTCTAAAGCAGGGGAAGTAATTTCCTCATTGACAGGTCTCTTTCTTTTTGATTTAAGTCCTTCATGAATTCTTTCTTCCTCAATATCTCCCACTACAAAGCAAATCCTTCTTGCTACATTTATGACTCTGGATTCAGCTTGTCCCTCCTCAGACTTAGCAGGTTGAGCCTGAGCACTCTTTGAGTCTTCCTCAGCTCTTACTGGAAAAAGTTTTCCTTTAATTGTGCTCTAGAAATATCCAACTTTCCTCAAAGTTCCAGCATTAAACGTATTACTGTGATGACAGTTAACTCGAGCATCCACTAATCTCACCATGTCTTTCTTAAACAGAAGTTTAGAAATAAACCGACCAAAAGGGTTTAATTTCATCCTGGCCTCTCTTTGACATCAATAACTGAGATACCTTATCATGTATCTTGGAAATTTTAACTTAATATCACTTAAAAAAATAAATGTTATATACATATCTGGGTACAAAATCTTTTCCATTTCTGCCATCCGTGGAGCTATTCCAGTCTAAATAAATTTGACCAGAATCTTCTGATCAGGCTCCAAATCCTTGAAAAACATCTTCTTTACTATCTTAGTACCAAAAAGAAAAGACATGATGTCTTCAGATTTATGCACAAAATCTACAATATTTTTCAAATCGAAATGAAAAACTCCCTCATGAGGGCAGTTAAGAATCTGACAAATCTCTACTGATGAGATTGAGAAATCCCTATCCTCTATCTTAGCCATCATACTATCCTCGGTATCCCCCAGGATAAACTGTATAGATTTGAAAAAGTATCTAAGTTCTACTACATACATAAATTCCGTATTTTCACTATTGAACATCTGTTCAAGATTCTGAAACAACAACACTTTCTTAAACAACAGATTTGTCTGAAATAACCAGTCGAGATCGATTACCTTGCCCTGCAAAATTCTTCTTCCCTCGGTGCGTTGTCTCTTGGCATTGCTTGGCTCGGATTCACTATCTCTTTTAGTCCTTACCATTTCTGCGAGAGTCTCTGAAGGTTTGAAGGTTAGGGTTTCAAAGGTTCAAAGGTTAGGGTTTAAGAGATGAAATGTAATTTTCTAATTTCGAAAGGGTTTTGATAGAAGTGAAACAGTTTAGAAGTTGAAAAGGCTCTGACAACCTTGATTCTCGTGTAATCACAAATTATTACATATATTTAAAACAAATAAAGTTTGAATATGGAGAAAGAAAAAAAAATTAAATAGTATTAAAAAATTTATAAAAATAAATAAAGGTAAATAAAAATTATTTAAAATTAAATAAACCTAGCTCTCCCTTAATAAAATCAAACCTTGCAGTGGGAAGTGGTTTAGTAAAAATATCTGCTAATTGAATTTCAGTATTTATAAATTCTAACAATATATTCTTTTTAATAACATGATCTCTTAAAAAGTGATGCCTTATATCAATGTGCTTAGTTCTAGAATGACTAATAGGATTTTTTGAAATATTAATTTCACTTGTATTATCACATAAAATAGGTGTATTATTAAAATTCAATCCAAAGTCCATAAGAGTGTTTTTCATCCACAACACTTGTGCATAGCAACTGCCAGCAGAAACATATTTAGCCTCAGTTGTTGACAGGGCAACTGAATGTTGTTTCTTACTAGACCATGATACTAAGGACTTTTCTAAAAAGTGACATGTACCTGATGTACTTTTTCTATCTAATCTACAACTTCAAAAGTCAGCATCTGAATATGAAATCATACTAAAATCAGATGTTTTAGGATAAAGAAGAGATTGAAAAACAGTTCCTTTTAAATATCTAAGAAATCTTTTAACAGCAGTTAGATGTAATTTTTTAGGATTTGACTGAAATCTAGCACAAAGACATACTGAATACATTATATCTGGCCTGCTAGCAGTAAGATATAACAAACTACCAATCATACCTCTAATAACATGTTGTCAATTGATTTCCCAGTTTCATCCAAATCAAGTTTTATATTAGTAGACATAGGAGTTGTAAATGGATTGTTGTTTTCAAATCCAAATTTCTTAAGTAAATCAGTAATGTATTTGCTTTGATTTAAAACATTTCCAAAACATTTTTAAAATATTTGAAGACCCAAAAAGAAATTTAATTCTCCCATCATACTCATTTCAAATTCTTCTTGCATTAATTTTGAAATTTCATGACAAAGAGTTTTATTAGTTGATCCAAAGATTACATCATCAACATAAATTTGAACCAATAAAACATTATTTTTTAAAGTTTTTTAAAGAGTGCTGGGTCTTCCATTCCAACAGTAAAATCATTTTTAAAAAGGAAAGAACTTAATATTTTATACCAAGCTCTAGGTGCTTGTTTATGGCCATAAAGAGCTTTAGTAAGTTTAAAAACAGAATCAGGTTTTTGAGAGTTCTCAAAACCAAGAGGTTGCTCAACGTAAACTTCCTCCATTAAATAACCATTTAAAAAGGCATATTTAACATCCATCTGAAATAATTTAAAATTCATATAAGATGCATAAGCTAAAAGGATTCTTATGGCTTCTAACCTAGCTACAGGTGCAAAAGTCTCATCATAATCTATTCCTTCTTCTTGATTGTATCCTTTAGCTACTAATCTTGCTTTATTTCTAGTTATTGTGCCTTGGTCATCTTGTTTATTTCTAAAGACCAATTTGGTTCCTATTACAGGATAATTCTTAGGTCTTTCCACTAATTCCCAAACTTCATTTCTTTTAAACTGGTTTAATTCCTCTTGATTTGCTATTACTCAGATTTCATCATCCAAAGATTCTTCTATAGGTTTGGGTTCTTATTGAGATAGGAAGGCAGAGAATTCCACTAGGTTTCCTAAGTTTATTCTAGTTTGAACACCAGTTTCTAGGTCACCAATTACAGTTTCTAAAGGGTGATTCTTTAGGGTTCTAGACTATCTAGGTAATATATTTAAAGGTTCTTCAGTATCATGGTCCTCTGAACTGGACTGAATTTCTTTTATATTATTTTCAAAATAATTTTTTAAGATCTCAAGTCTCATGTTATCATTAGAGTCAAGTTCATCCATTTGTTCTGTCCTTTTATCAAAGGGACCAGATTCATCAAATTTCACATGAACTGATTCTTCAACAATCCTTGAATTATTATTATAAACTCTATAAGATTTGGAGGTAGCAGAATATCCTAAGAAAATACCTTCATCAGATTTTGGATCAAACTTACCAAGATTATCCTTAGTGTTTAAGATGTAAACCTTGCATCCAAAAACTTTAAAGTAATTTACTTTAGGTTTTCTGTTATTCTATAGCTCATAGGGTGTCTTTTTCAAAATAGGTCTAATTAAAACTATATTAATTATATAACAAACTATATTCATAGATTCTGTCTAGAAATATATAGGTAGGCTATATTCATTTAACATAGTTCTAGCCATTTCTTGAATTGTTCTATTTCTCCTTTCTACAATCCCATTATGTTGAGGTGTTCTGGGTGCAAGAAAGGTATTTTTAATACCCATATTTGAGCAAAAGGAATTAAATTCTAGATTCTAAAATTCTCCACCATGATCGCTTCTCAATGAGATTATACTAAACCCTTTTTCATTTTGAAGAGATTTGCAGAAACTTTCAAATAAAGTAAAAGCTTCATTTTTAAATTTCAAGAAGAAAATCCATTTAAATATTTAATAGTCATCAACTAAAACAAATATTTATAATTTACCAGCTAGGCTTGCTACTCTTGAAGGTCTAAACAAATCCTTATGAATAAGTTCTAGAGGTTTAGATTTAGCAACCTTATTAACAGATTTGAAGGTTGATTTGTGTTGCTTTCCAAGTTTACATGCATCACAAAATCTGTCACTTTCAAATTTGAGACTAGGTAAATCAGAAACTAAATATTTCTTAGATAACTTAGGTAAAACATATACATTGCAATGTCCAAGTCTCCTATGATAGATCCAGGATTCACATACTTTAGCAGTCAAGAAGTTTACTTGTTGTTTACACAAGGAATTTAAATCCAAAGTATAGAAATTTTCAGTTCTTAGTGCTTTAAATTTAAACAGTTTATCTTTAGAAATAGTACAACAATTGTTAGTAAAATCAACAGTATATCCATCATCACAAAGTTGAGATATACTTATCAGATTGTGTTTTAGTCATTGTACATAAAGTAATTTTTTGATTGAGACTATTTTTGGTTCTCCAACAGTTCTAATGCCAATGATTTTTCATTTGGCATTGTCACCAAATGTGACAAGTCCTCCTTCCTTTTGAGTTAATGAAGAAAAATTCAATGAGTTTCCACTCATATGTCTTGAGCAGCCACTATCCATATACCATATATATTTTCTTCTCTAGTGGCCTGCTACCTGCAAAGACATTCAAACAAATTGCTTTGGTACCCATATTTTGTTGGGTCCAGGGGTGTTAGATATCAATGATATGGGTATCCATATTTTCTTTGTTCTTTTAAAATTAGATGAATCATAAAAGTATTTTGAAATATAGGATTTCTTAATACAAAAAATTTGAGGTTGTCTTAAGAAACAGTTTTTAGCTACATGTCCCTTTTTCCCACAAAAATTACAATTATCCATTTTAGAGCTAGGAACAAAATAATTTTTATATAAATTTGGTTTTTCTCCTTTACTGCCAATTCCAAATCTCTCTTTTTAATGAAAGTTTTTCCAATAATTTCATTTAATGAATTCTCTCCTTTTGTAAAAACCAATGCAGCCTGTTTGTAAGATTTTACTTCATCCTGCAGTGTTTTTATTATTGATTCAAAATTAATATAGTTAGTGTTAATCGAATTGTATTTATCAGTTAATTCCTTATGTTCTTTCAAAATTGTATCTCTTTCATCTGAAACGGATTTATGTATATTGTTTAGTGACTTATGTTTCTTAAATAGTGAGTCATATCTTTCTTCAAGCATATTTTAGTGGGCTGCAAGTTTTTCATTTCTGTAGCTTGATTCTGAATTTGATTCAGAGGAGTAATATGAGTGTACCACATCAATTTCTGCCATAAAGCACATGTTTTCTTTTAGATTGAACTCTTATTTCTCTGAGATTGATTCAGAAGAGATATTGGAGTCTTCAGATACACTCCAAGTGGCTTTCATAGTTTTCTTGTATTTCTGCTCAAAGTCATTTCTTTTAAAGAATTTTTTCTTCTTTGCATCCTTCAATTGTGGGAAATCTGGTCTGATATGCCCCATATTTTTGCATTCATAACATCTTACTTCCTTATTATCTCCTTTAAAGGATTTTTTGAAGCCTCTTTTATTGCTGTAGAACTTTCAAAATTTCCTGCCTAGCTGAGGTAGTTCTTCATTTGAGTTTGATGAGTTAGAGCTTTCTGATTTAGCTTTGACTTCTCTGTTCTTCATCTTTCTATTCTTCTATTGTGAAGTTACCTTCAAGGCAGTATCTCCTATTTTGATAATCACTTTATGTTCATTAGCCACATCTTGCATTTCAGCTTCATATATCATCAGTGTACCAATCATCCCTCTCATGGTAAGATCTTTGACAGGAGTTGATTGTCTGATTGCAGTAGAGATACCATTCCATCGAGTAGGAAGTACCCTTAGTACTTTTAATGCTTGATCAACCTACTTGATAGGTTCTCCTAGATCTGTTATATTATTGAAAATTTCTGTCAATATACCATTCATTTGGGTAATTCTCTCCCCGTCAACCATTCTGAAAGTATCAAATTTCAATTTGGAAGTTGCATATCTCATTTTTCTCACATTTTCTGTTCCTTCATATGCCACGACTATTGTTTGACACATGTAATATGTTGTCAGGCACTGAGATACTCTGTTAAATTCATATGGTCCTAGACCGCAGATAATTGCATTCATAGCATTCGATTTCATATCATACTCTACCTCTATAGCAGCACTCTATGTCTCAGGATTTTCAGGAATTTCGTAAGGAGTCAGAATCTTTGAATAGACTCTATATCTGAGGTTTTTCAGATATATTATCATGCGTGATTTCCAGCAACCATAGTTGTCTCCATTAAAATATGGTGCTCTGACCATCGACACCCCTTCTCTTGTGTCAGTCATGATGCTCTATTGTATAATCCTTAAATGCTTCTAGCTTACTAAGGATCTATCAGAAGCTCCACCTATGATACCAATTTTTGGATCTGAATCTACAGATTATACCCAAGAGGGGGGTGAATTGTGTATTTTGCAATTTTTCGATAACTCTTTGATTGAACGAGTTCTGTCTTTTATGCTTTATCAGATTTGATCATGAAGCGGAAATAAATAAAAGGAGAACACAAAGATGTATAGTGGTTCGAGGAACAGAAGGCCCCTAGTCCACTCTACCAATGATCAACTCCACCAGCTTGATGATTTTCACTATCTGGTCTGCTTTTCCACAGACCGGTTCACAACTGAGTACAAGAAGTTGACACTTTTACAATCCAAGGAAAAACAAAGCCTTCTTGTTCAAACACGAACCTACACAGCTTAGAATGAGAAGCTGGTTACTCAGGAATAAAAATAATTTCAGAAAGAAGTTCTCCAGTTGATCTTCACAATTACAACAGAATGCAATTGACAGCAAATGGATCAAAGTCTCTAGAAATATTGATCTTCAAGATGAAGCAGTTCTAAGTTGATCTAGTTGTAGTAGATATAGAGATATAGTTCACAACTTCAGTAGTAGTAGATCCACAATAGATATTCGATGTAGAATAGGTGAATCTTTTATCGAGTTCCTTCTTCTTAAAAGAGCATATCTTTGACGCTTCTTTTTGAACTAACAGATCGATCGTGAATTTCTGCAGTCTCTGTTTTCCACCTTTTTCAATAATAGATCGATCACCATATTCTCATGTACCTGGTGTTTCAGAAAGAACATATATAATAAAGATGATCATATCTCCTAAACATTTAGATCCATAAAATTCGCCTTCAGATTCGCGATATTCAAAAATTTGAATTTATAGAGAGGTCGTAACTTCCCTTAAGACTCGACATAAAAATATCCTTTTAATTTAATCTTAAATCCATTAATAAAATGGATTTGAATCAGTTAAAGTTGTACTTTAAAAACGACTTTAAATTCGGCTTGAAATCCACCCAATAATCAGCTTGCTAATCGCTGCATAAAAAATATCGTCTGTCAAAATTTACGACGCCAAACGTAATGTTGATGAGGTGGCCTCAAAACGTAGGGTTGATAACATAGTCTTCAAACGTAAGGTTGACAACATAAGGTTGAACACAAATGTAGGGTTGATCACAAACGCAGGGTTGATCATCCATACCTTTTCTTAAACACTCAAACGTACGGTAAAAGTTCAATACTTTTACTTGATTCATACTTTTCCAAGAACGTATGGTTTACAAAAGTAAGGTTGATGAACCATACTTTTGATAAACAAACGTAACATTTAGAATTTATGTACGGTTCTCCTTCCATACTTTGCTGATAACCAAAACGTAAGGTTCCTTCCTAACGTAAGGTTCTTCTTCCCTACTTTGCTGAAAATGTATTGTTGTTTAACCATACTTTTCTCTTATCTCAAAAAGTATACACGCTTTTCATCCTTACGCTACGTTTATCCACGTAGTGTATGAACAATGATTCTAGAACGTGCTAAAGCATATTCCGTGCTATATTTATCTACATAAGGTATGAACAATGATTCCAGAATGCGCTAAAGTAGATTCTGAATAAGTAATAAATTCTCATTATTTCAAGAGTAAAATAAATTAATAAATTCCTGAAAAATACTAAATAAAATCATTAGAAAATAACTAAGGGTATTTGTGAGGATCAAAATTATCATAAAGAGACAGAGTATTATTTTCAATAATCTCCCCCTTTAAATAATATTAACATGTATTGTTGAAAACAATACTTTGCTGAACACTTATCACTTATATAAATTCAAATTAAAAATTATATAGTTATTAAAATTTGAATATGAAAATTTTAACTCTTCTTTAAATAAAATACAATAAATGTATTAATCTTACACAAGTGGCTTAAAAATACTATTTTTATACATAAGATTTATTGGGTCTAAAAGCAATTATCCAATTAAATTAGGACAAGTGTTATGGTAATATTATATAATTATAATATTTTTTACCTTTAATAACAATATTTACCTTGAACTGTGGAAAATAAAATCCAAAAGATACTATTCACCAAAAAGTATTTTGATCTTATTGGACCAAAATTTTCAAACATATTACAACCAGGTATTTCCATATTTCAAAATTCAATTCATTCAAGTGGTAGAATTACGTTTAATGCTAATCCCACAAATGTGGCTAGAAGGTAGGTAAAAAATATGTTCAAAAGTTCAATAAATATTTATTTCTAATTATATTAATTAAAATTGTTCCAATGACCTAAATTGTGTTAATAAGTGTATTATTTATCTATTGTTAATTTAAAATAAATTTAAAATAATTATTTAAATTTAAAATTTGGTTTTTTAATTTTTTTTAGTAATTTCAATATTCATCGAAAATTGAAACTTTTCAGAAAAATAGCAAAAATTCACCCTAAGTTAATTTTGATATTACGAATTAAAAAATGATCTCTATTTTACCACATTATATTTAAATGGGTGTCTAAAATTAATTTTATTATATCTAAAAAAGGCTATGAAAAGTAGTTCCTTTAAGAAAATAGTGTTTCAAAACATATAACTATTTTACCAAAACTTATACATTTCATTATAAATATGTTTAATTTATGTGAAAAATAATAAATAAAGTTTAAAAAATATTTATTACAATTAATATTATTATATTTAATGGATAAGTTATAAATATATCATTTATATAATTATAATAATAAAGCGTTTTTTTGAATAAACTCAATCTTACATGTGATGCAAGCCAATTCAGTTTTGTGTACAATATAAGCTATTTGAATTTAATTAAAATGATAACGTACTATGAAATCTTGGGGTGTTACAGAACACATATGTATGATTTAATTATGTGATGGATGAGACCTATATCTCTTTCCGATGCATTGGACAAAGATTTATATCTAATGAGACAAAAATAGATAGAACAGGGAGTGAACACAGTTCAGTAAAGTACATTGTCCGCTAAGAAGGTCTTAGGAGTGAACCTTGACTACCAATATTGTCTTCAGAGTAAACATGGATAATAATATGATCATAGGAGTGAAAATTGACCACTAAGATGGTCATATGAGTGAATCTTGACTACTTATATTATTTGTGGAGTGAACCCAATCCACTATAAAGAAAGGAGTGCGATTGGGGTGGTGGTTTGTCTCTCCTGGTAGGTGTATCCCCCATGAAGTTCCCTAATATGTTTTGGAAATGAACCTTAACATATAAAGAATGAGTTTATATTCTTATGCATCTTCCAAAATTCCATGTCTTATTCCTATATTTTCTTTTCATGGCTTATACTCTTGATTCCCTTATGATTCATGTCTTATGAATTTCCCATATTTATGCCATAATTCATGTTTATGTTCCTTGATATGCAAGGTATGATTTTCTAATTCAATTATCATGTTATCATACCATTATTTTTATGTTATACTTACACATATAATTTATTTACCCTTGCTGAGCATCTAAAATCATCCTTTCAAATGTTTCCTTTCCCTGAGTTATGAAGAAAGAATTTTAGTAGGAGTACTAAGTGGGAAGATCTTTGTGGGAAACATTTAATATCTTTCAACAAGTTAGATGATTATGTTCCAATTTTCCAAAGACACTAAACTATTATGGTCCTCAGTCATATAATTTTATAATGTGCTGAATATTTATATCAAACGATGTAATATACATTTATGTTAATCCTGGGCCACTATAACACTCATCGTTCATCCACACTTACAGGTGCTACTTGAAATCAATCATTAATCTTAACATAAATAATCTATGGAAAGAACATTAGTTTTATATATATTTTTAAATAGATTCACATAATGAAATAATTCATATTTCCATCAGTGATCATAACATGATAAAACCAAAGAAAATAAATATATATCCATTATATTTTACAAATTTATAGGTAAATACTATTCAATTATGATGATAAGGTATATGGTATGTACAACATATAAATAAATAATATATTATTTAGTTAATAATTTCCCTAGTAAATTGATGTATATAATTTTGGTGAACACCATTAAATCAAAGGAAATAAATATATATTATTTTTATAGGGAATTAATTGGAAGAAGAACCATGTTTAAACACAATGGATGACTAGGAAAGCCAAAAGAAGTGACAAATTTTCTTGAGTTTAATCCCCTAAAATAGTATAATAAAATTTATAGGTTAATTTATGATATATAATTTTTGAAGAAATAAAACCCTTTTTTTATAAAGAGGAAAATGGAAGTGAAACCATAAAATAGTTTCTATAAAATGCTTTTAACATTATTATAAAATAAAAAGTTATGGGATACTTTCAAAGGGAATTTTTCTGAAAAGAAGATTTTTTTAAAAAAAATTCTTAAAAAATGATCCAAAATAATATATCCTTTAAAAAGATAAATAAAGGTTATATTGACGAAACATGATGTGAAGGATAAATCAAATGATCATGGATGGAAAACTATTTTAATATTTTAAAATACTTTTATAGAAAAACAACATCGTAAAAAAAGGTAATAAAACTTAATTTTGAAAATATAGGAAGATAAATTTAAGGTCACATGAGATAACAAAAAATTATTTTTCCATATATAAAGGAAAATATTGGCGATAAGGTAAAATATGGATAAGGAGGGGATACCACCATTAAATAGGATGAGATTTATTCTCAAAAATGATATAATTTTTGAGAAAGAAGTCTACCAACGTAAAGGGTTTGAAGTAAAAGTATTTTTTCTATAAGGAGGAATCAATGGTTTGATAAAATAAACTATTAGGGTGGGAAAAAAATATTGGAAGAAATAATTTTAATAAGAAGACTTTTAACTGAACAAAGGGAGCTGGTTTAACAAAAACCCTTACAACATTAGTATCTTTTGAATTGAAACCCATTTGAATAAAGAACTGGAAATGACTCCTAATACCCCATGAATTACATTAATATGGTAAAATAAATTCATTTTTTTAGTAACCAGACCATATTAAATATATCATGTTGAAACATAAAAATTATTTCACAAGAAATTATATTTGAGAAAAAGAACCCCTTATAGTAATTCCTAACTTCCACAAAAGTAATGGAATATCCTATATAAAAAATAAATATCATAATAAATTATTTCTAAATTTTATTCATATATATTACCTTTTATAAACTTTATTTATAATTATTCTCTACATGTAAATTAGTTATTTATTATCTATTTTCTTTATTGGGTATGAATAATCTTGATTATTTTGAACTTGTTTAATAATAGAGATGATGTTCTCAATTATTATATCTAAGTTCATAATTACCAGATCCTAAAAGGTATTATAATTGATTCTTTATAATTATTTATAATTTCATTGTATTTTATTTTTTGTTACAGTCCTTAAAGATAAAATCAGCGATGGGCATGCTTCGATGATTTTTAACGAACATATGTTGGTATTTTAATTAATTAGTTTAATATAAATGCTACCATTAAAAAACTTATTTAATTATTTATATCATATATTATAAATAATAGAGTCATCATATTTATCCATGATATAATTTGTATCATTTTTTAAGTATGTGGTAAGATTGACCCAAACAAGAACATACCGAAGTTAATGGATATGTATGGTTATAAAAGTGGTTTCTTCATGAATAATATAATTATTAAAGAATAATAGTAATATTATTTAGATATATTAATGTTTTTGAAACATATTTTAAGATATTTTAATAAATAATAAATAAATTAGATGGAAAATGTGATGCATTAATTTGTGGAGGAGGTAGTCTGCACAAACACATGAATGGTGTTTTTATTTTTCTTAATAGACAAAGATTAAAGGTTGTTAATGATTATTAAAAAAAAACACATTATACTATAAATAATATACTTATCATATAATATTTGAAAAAATAGATTTTAAGGGATAGATAAAAAATAAAAAACATTAAGGAAAAGGTAGTACTTAATTTGAGAACTTTGGGTTTTCCCTTAGAGGACTCCTTCTAAAGGGAGAAATTATGAAACAATTTTATGAAAATAAGTTTAGGGAAGTAAAATAGGATTATATGGAAATTAAATAGGGTATATTTTAAATAGTAACCCTAAATTTTTAGTATTATTGAATGGGTGGTGAGAGAACCCCTTTATATGTGGTGAGAATGCATTTCTTGTAAATATTTCATCCTAATATAAATAGAAAACATGGTCCACAAGTCAAGAAGAATTCAAAATGGAAAATAATTAAGTGGACATATATTTTGGTAAATAAAAACCTAAAAACTAAATTATAAATATATTTTTAATATGTTAGTCCTTTTTCCCAATTGGTTAACCGCTTTTACCCTTTTGGATTTTACCATAGTAACTTGTTTTTACCTAAGTAATTAATTTTTTATGACTAAAAATAAAAAATGTTCCTTATTATATATTTTTTTACCTTATAAATATAATTATGAAATAAATATTATTATATTAAATTTATAAAAGTGAAGAAAATTAATTTCAAAATAAAAAATGTATAATGTATTAATTTTTTTGAGAAAAGTATTACTTAACTTCTAAAGTTCCAAATATAGGTTTAAAAAGTGAAATTAAAATTTCAAAATATAATATTTTACTTATAAAAATATTATTTGGTCAACAAAAAGGAATAAAAAATTTCTATATTATGATTATATCCTTAATATGTCATAAATGTTATGGTCTTTATAAAAAGAGTATTTTACACTATTGACCTAAAAAAATATTTAAAAAAACCGACAAAATTTTATCATAATATAATATTAATACACAAAATAAAAAAATGAAGTCCATTTTTTCAAATTAAAATTATAAATTTCAAAAAGTTAACTTTTAAATAAAATTATAATGAAAATCATTTTCATTGAAAAATTGTTTTTTTAAATTATAAATGTTCGTATTCTTAATATATATAAATTTATAATATACATATAATTAATCTATCAATATTTAATTTTATTAATCTAATAATTTAAAAATAATATACTTAGTTTTTTAATAAAATTTACAATGCATAAAAACAACCAATTTAGTAAAATAGATTTTAAAACACAAAATGAACTGAGTAAAGTTGTGTAAATCAGAATTTCTATATATATATATATTTCATAATTTGGTTACTATTATTCTTAACTATTAATTTTATGTACAGGTTTTGATTATAAAATTTTATTCTAATGTATCATGATTTAGTTTTATTTCATTTTTTCATGTAGAAAAATCTATTAACATAATATATATTTATAGAAAATAAATATCGAAATTATAGGTTGTTATATTATCCCCACCCCCTTAAAAAATTGTTTCCTTGAAATTTTAATTATTTCTAACTAATTAAAAAATTAAAAGTGTCTATAAAACTAACATGTCTCCAGATTTCATTCCTAATGAGGTTTCATGCACACTATCCCTGGTATGACTAGTGAACTCATATTTTCCTTTATAAAAGGAATATAACTAGTGTTGAGTTTTCTTTTAACCATTTCTAATAAACAACCAAATATAATGTGTGTAATTTTTTCATAAGGAGTTTATAGATATCCTTATATTAATAAGTTTTCATGGGTAGATTTTTATATGTGATTTTCCAATCTTAGAAATTATCATGGACTCTATGTCAATATAGAAAATACATAACTAATATCACAAATAATTTGAATAAAGGATTATATTTTTTTATAGGATGAAAATTTGTATAAATATATTTTAGAGAAGAGTTATATAATTGGGATATAAAAATAATACCAATAGAATTTTTTATTAATAATTCAACATATTTCCATTAGGGTGTATATTTTTTGTTCTTAGGTATAGAGAAGTAGGTTGAACTATATATAAGTACAAAAATAATAGTTCTTTAGTGGGTGATGAATGTTCCTCATTATATATAATTTTTAGAACCCACTTCTATAGTGGTGGTTTCATAGTATTTTCTATTTCTTGGAAGTTTCTGGTGCCTATCATCCTTATTAACCCTTAGATTAGGGAAATTACTTAGATAATGTATAAGTTCACCACTTTTAAGACATTATGATATTAGTGGTACCTCTGTACAAACTCTATTTCATGTCACTATGTCCATAAAGATCTTCACTTTTCCTTAGAATATTGTTTCTCTATTCCCTCCTTTTCCACAAATAAAATATCTTAAAGTTCTCTTGAAACATTTTCCTTGGTGATTATTACAAAATTTTTTACATGAGGGAAATTAAGTCTTCTCTTTTTAATCAAATTCATCATCTAATTTTTTTAAGACATTATACTCACCTTCTTTGGCATGTTTGTATATTCAACTAAGATCATGTTATTGATCAAAATTCAGGATAACCGATTTTGAATAACCAATTTGTTTCCACTCTAGATCTGATCCTATTTAGTTTATCATTAGGACAATCTCCAAATTTTCCATGATATACATTGTGTACTTGGTTCCTTTTGATTTCATCCATTACTAAAATCTAAAGTAGTTGACGTGAGTGATGAATAATTAACATCATAAGAGAATTATCATAAATGACCTCATGAAAACACAAACCCAAAATGTATAACTCTTTGAAACCATCACATTATCTTTTAGTTCAACCTTAATCACTCTCAATTCAATATATGATGCTTTAGATTATGTTATATAGTATTCTATAACCCAATTCCTTATCATAATAAATCCTTCATAATTTATTATAAATAGAATGTGATTAACCAAAGCATATCCCATGGGAGTGTCTAGCCAAGTGGGTAGTCTTAAGCCCACTCATCATGTAGCAGAGTGCATACAAAGTTGATACTCAACCATAAATTTTTAGAGTGATTACCTTTAGGTTCATCTATCCTATAACCATATCCACTTACCAATATCCAAAATGGAATATAAATTCTAGGAAAACTACATAATGAAACCTTTACTAAAATTCTTAGATATTATCCTATACTTAGACTTATCCCTAGGGTTTTAAATAAATTTCTCTTATTCTAATCTTAAAAAAGTAATAAAATAATCCTAAAAAACAACTAAACCATACTCTAATAAATACTGATGCAGCCCAAACCTAAAATTCTAGATTTGGTGCTAATTTTTTTTCTTTAAACACTGATTTTTTTTAATGTGAGGTTGAACCAATATAAACATATCATTATTTTACATCATTTTTATAAGTTAAAAAGTATATCTCACCAATAAGCACACGATCCCAATAATTAATGTATTAGTTACTTTGAGGATTAGTTATATAAGAAACTTATTTTATTTTACTTATAAGCATTTATCTATAATCAAACCACACCATATTTACTTATATACTTACACTTATCTTCATAACTTGGGGAAATGTAATCCAAATAGAATGTTTGATCTCAAACGCTTAGGAAAGTTAAACATAAGTAATAATAATTAATGATTATAAATGAGTATATAATGATCATATGATTATAATCAAGGTACATTTGAATAATAAAATAGAATTATACCCAAAAAATCATAGATCACAAATCACGAGTCTTGATAGAAGGCTTGGCATAACATAAGACATGAATAAAAAGAGTTTGGAAACATTATTCAATAAACATGATCCATAAGAGCATAATATTAGCATACCATAGAAATGTGGAACAAACATTATCATAAGAAAACTTGACCTTCATGAGTCAAACAATTGCACCCAATATTGATAAAAACTAAATTGTTCCCATGTATCCATGTCTCATGAGATAAAAACTTTTAGATAATTTATTGTAGGGTGATATAAGACACTACCCATCATTCATCCAAAATTACATGTGCCACTTGAAATCAATC
Source organism: Viscum album (assembly GCA_963277665.1). NCBI lineage: Eukaryota > Viridiplantae > Streptophyta > Magnoliopsida > Santalales > Viscaceae > Viscum > Viscum album. The sequence goes on from OY728142.1 coordinate 283,743,618, forward strand.
ATTCACCATATCAAAATAACCCATGTAAATAAAATGAGTTATATATTCTTTTCAAATAGATTCCCATAAATAAATAATTCATAATTACAACAATAATTATAACATGATAAAACCATAAAAAATAAATGGGTATCCAAAGATATTTAAAAAACTTCTAGGATCCACCACGTCCACATATGAAAATTAACCGGGTAGTTTCTAGGATCCACCATAGATCACATAATGTGTATCATATGTCAGGCATTGTACCTCATGCCATTACAGCCCTTACACCGAGTAAGGATCCTCAAGCCATTATAGCCCTTACATCGAGTAAGGATTCTCAAGCCACCACATCACATACATGTTACACCTATTGTACTCCATAGGAAAGTATATCTAGAATATATGTGTATGAATAAACACAATCCATTAAAAACCTCTACACACATATATGGGAAAAAATAACCATTTTTTCTACCAGCACAGGAAACTACCAAGAGAAGAGAGTAGGGCCAAAGGGGGTAGTCAGCCATCCATCCTCCCACCAGAATGTTCAGGAAAACACCCCACAGGGCTCAGAATCCCTAGGGGGTCAGTTTCTCAAACTAATGGGGTGGAGTGGCGTATAGAAACAAAAAAGTAAAAAATATACAATATCTCACAACCACACTATGGGAATAACCTATTCTTAGACTCAATTTCAGCTAATGTCTCCCAGACTCCTGGCTTCCACTTCTAAGACCAGGTATCCTATAAGCACAAAATAATTTGAATAGATTTATTACATTACTTCATTCCATTTTTATCAGTTTCACTTTAAATTTAAAAATTCATTAAACATTAATTAAAAATTAACAATTTCCTCATTATATTTCATTAGCATCATACCCAAAGTCCATTGTTGCTTTAAAATTGCATCCTCAGCATCGCGTCCCTGCACGCATTAACCCGATGGGTTAACATAATTTATTCAATCATCTATTAACAACATTATTACATTCCCATATTCCCAGTCATTCTAGAAAAACATTCTAAGATACTAAACACAGTAGGGATCAACACGGTGAGTAGATAAACAACTTTTCGAGTCTTTTATACCTATAGAAAGAGCATAGACCGATCCTCCCATGGGAAGCTAAACATAGAAAGCATATGGAATACCCCACAAGTCTTCACCCCATTCGTAAGGAGGGTAAGAAAAGAAAGAACCTTGAGTAGTAGGGAAAGTGAGGAAGATAAATAACAAACAAGAAACTGCAAGCATCCAAACATTCAAATCCAACATGTTCCATCATCTCTAGTGTCCTCCCCAACACGCACATGTATAAACCGATGAATCTGCACAATATAGGTGTCAACTGTTTCCACAACCAATAGGCCTCTCTAGCCCACATACCACAACACCCTTCTAGGCTCACCTCACAATACAAGCAAAAGGATAACAAACATCATATCAATTCGACTCTAGGTCCTTAAACAAGAAATAGGGTAAATCAAAACCCTATAAGGAATTATCTTTTATCAAACAACCTGTTCTTTAATAAATATTGAATTAACTGATTTATTATTTGAAGGTTCCAACTATGGTAAACCTAAACATTAAGCTATCACCAATTTATTAAACATGCTTACTGCATCAATTTGATTAACATGAAATTACAAACAGTATAACCAGATTCTTTTAAATGCCTCTTTATATTTTAAAATTAATTTAAAATTAATCATTTTTAGGGTTTTTACCAATTCCCATCATGAACAAAATGTGAATCTAGGAAATAATAGATATAACACTGTCTAGAAAAGAAAGAGGTAATAACATACGATCGATATCAATTTATTTATTTATCTAATTCAAATATTTAATATTTCAATTAAATTATGATCCAGTGGTCTAAAACTTTCAAACTCTATATTTTCACATAAATGAATAGATAATAAACTAATCCCCTACCTCAAATGGTTCTTGACATTCTTTATATGAGAGTGATCCCCAAAACGAGTTATGATCTCCTCCCCCTGTGACAATTGTATCCCCCTGATGATGTAGAGACACCACCACACTAGTCAACACCTATGAAAAGTCCTTTAGGAACATGGAGACAACATTCCAAAATTGGTAATGGAGAAACAGAATGAGATAAACCCAAAATATTGACGATAGATCATACCTCATATCGAAGATTGATCGATACTGCTTGGTTGCGTAAAAAACAGAGGGGAACCAATCCAAGGAGGAAAGTTTGATCGCACAACTCCTACGGGAAGGAAGGAAAAGTTCAAGTATTTCCCACCAGATAAAAAGGAGGAAGAACTAGGGTGGAAGGTATCTCATACCTTTAGAAGATTTAATAGAGAAACAGTCTAAGATATGATAGATTTTCCTTTAAAAGATGGTCGCATTAAACCATGCGGTTTGACCAATTAAAAGCATCCTGAGCCATATGAATATTAATATAGGAGTTATGGCCTTGAATTGTCCTTATAGTCTTTAAAATGAGGCTTTAAATGCATTATATGCAAAGGAACCATCAAATGGGAGATACTGTAGGATGATAGAAACACTATACACCAAACATGATATTTGGAAAAGGAAATAGAGGCTCCCATTGAAACATCACTGTTCTGTAAACACTATTAATAGATTAAAAATTTGTATAAGAAAATTGAGGCTACCATTGGAACCTCACCATTCTGGAAGCACTGTTCCTGAACACGAAATTTGGAAATGGAAATAGATCCTTCCATTGGAACCTCGCCATTTTGAAAACATTGTTCATGAACTCAAAATTTGGAAGATGAAATAGAGGCTACCGTTGGATGCTCACCATTCCGGAAACACTATAGATGAACTCGAAATTTGGAAATGGAAATAGAGGCTACCATTGGAACATCACCATTCTAGAAAAAGTATTTATGAACAAGAAATTTGGAAAAGGAAATATAGGCAACTGTTGGAACATCAAAGTTCTCGAAACTCTGTTCAAGAACTCAAAATTTGGATAAGGATATAAGGGCTATCGTTGCAACCTCAACATTCTAGAAACATTTTTCATGAACTAGATATTATGAAATGGAAATAGAGTCTACCTTTAGAACCTCACAGTTTTGGAAACACTGTTCATGAACTCATAATTTGGAAAAGGAAGTAGAGGCTACCGTTGGAACCTCACCATTCTGGAAACACTACTCATGAACTCGAAATTTGGAAAAGGAAATAGAGGCTACTGTTGGATTCTCACCATTCTAGAAACACTGTTCACATAAGGCTACTGATAAAACTATTCACAGAATTGGAAACACTATTCAAAGAGCTGGAAATTTGGAAAACTGTTGGAGATATGTCACCTTGACCTCCCAAAACACCTCAGACACCAAATTTTAGAAAACGAATAGACCGGAGAGGTCTGGGCCATTACATCAAATACATCTCAAAACATTCCCCTCCATGAGAATTCAAAACCCACTTAAAGGAAAATTGAAATAGGGTTCGAAAAACCAACCATCGAGATACCTCTCAAAGAGAGAAAGCAACAAGATGCAACCATACAAAACCCTCTCATAAACACAAAATGTATACAACCACAAAGAGAACATTTTTTAGAATGAAAAGGGTTAATCATTAAACAAATCGGGGTACTGAGCATGTATCTATGACTCATGTTCCCATGTACTCTTCTCCATGCCACCATGTTGCCACAAGACACAAACCAATGGGATAGAATGCATGTGCAATAACATTTTTTTGCGGTCTTGAATCTCTATCGGCATCTCCTTAATGTTCACATCATCATTAACATCGTTCTCTCCCAAATAGAAGATATAAGATTCATAATGAAGATAAAGACAGATATGTGACACATTGAAAATATCATGTATTTAGGTAATCAGTGGGGGATGTTCTACTTGATACACTATGACTCTAAAACGAGCCAACACCTTGGAAATCCCAACAAACATGGCAGAAATCTTACTCCCACAACTGAACCTTCGCTGCCCATGAAGGGGAGTCACATTCAGAAACACATGATTCCCAAAATCAAAATCCAATGGTCTCCTCCTTTGATCGTCATATGATTTATGATGATATTGTGCAATCTTCATCCAATCACGAATCACCTGAACAATCTCGGTTGTATTCTACACTAGTTCCTCTTCGAGAACCGCTGACTCTCTATCCTTAGTCTACCACAATAGAGAATGGAAATCTCGGCCATAAATGGCTTCAAAAGACAATATAAAAATGGTGGAGTGAAAATTATTGTTGAAAGAGAGCTCCACCATGGGTAAGTGCCTCATCAACAAACCTCCAAAATCCAGGACACAAGAGCGTAATATATATTCAAGAGTCTTCATTGTTTTCTCTGTCTGACCATCCGTTTGAGGATGAAAAGCAGTGTTAAGGCATAGATAAAATCCCAAAGCATGTTGGAGACTTTTCCACACCCTTGTGGTAAAATGAGGATCTCGATCATAAATGATCATCCTTGGGAATCCATGAAGTCTCGCCACCTTCTCCAGATACTTCCTCGACAGAACATCTACAAAGCTTGGCACTTTGATCTCAATGACGTGGGATGATTTTGTTAAATGATCCACTACCTCCCAAATAACATCATGTTCTCCCCGATATCAAGGTAAACTAGCAATAATTTCTATTGAAATTTCCTCCCACATCCACTAAGAAATTTCTAGGAGTTGGAGCATACAACAAGGAACACAGTGTTCAACATTCACCTTCTGGAAGACCAATTATCAAGAAACAAACTCCGTAGCTACATGCTTCAACCCAGGCCACCCAAACTGACTACTTAAGGCTCAATACATCTTGGTTATGATAGGATGAATTTCTAAAGGTGATCTATAGAACTCTCCGAGAACATCCTTGCACATTTCCAATGCAATAAAATATCCTTTTATGATACAACACTCGATGTTCTTCATCCTCAAACCACCCATCAGGAGTCTCGCCACAAATAACCTGGTCTCTCCGGACCTCCACCTCAAGATCCCCCAATGGGGACTCTTCCACCTGCTACACCGAATATGAATTCACCTTCATATGAAAAATACAACCTCTTACCCCATCCTATACCATATCAAGATATAATTTAAAAATTTCTTTCATAACTCTATAGGAATCGCCAGATACACTCACTACATCACTACGTGACTTCCTGCTCAGCACATCATCTACTACATTCCCCTTTATAGGGGTATACGATATTTCAATGTCGTATTCCTGTATGAACTCCATCAACAAACATTGTCACAAGAATTTTTCACACTAGGAGAAAACATAACATAGGCTCTTATTATTGGTGAAAACCACAAATCACTCACCAATGAGGTAATGTATCAACAATTTCATAGAAAACACCAAAAATGACATCTCAAGACCATTGGTGGCATAGTGATGTTCATGGAGACATAACTTTTGATATCCATAAGAAAAAATTGATATCTTTTGCATCAGCATACAACCTAACCCCAGATGTGAAGCATCACAGAAAACATCAAATTGAACTCCCACTGTTGGAAGACAAAGAATTGGAGCACTTACTAAATTCTCTTTAATATACTTGTAAGTTGTATGACATTGATCAGTCCACATGAACACCTGATCCTTCCTGATCAATGTTGTCATAGGAGTCACAACCCAAGAGAAATTAGATATGAACCTCTTATAGTATCCAACAAGACCATGGAAACATCACACCTCCACCACTATCATGGGGGGTTGCCCAAGACACAACTACTTCTATCTTTGATGTATCCACAAGTACTCCTTGATTGGACACAACATTCCCCATGAAACGGACTTCTCGAGCCTAAAATCCACATTGGGCAACTTCCAAAATAGCTGATGTTGACGAAGAACTCCAAAAACGGCGTGTATATGATCTGTATGCTCATCCTCAAACATGGAGTACACATATATGTCATCGATGAAAACATCCACGAACATATCCAGAAACTCATGGAACACCACGTTTATCAATTCTATGATCATATATAGAGTAATCGTCACACTGAACAACATTACAATGAACTCTTAATGTCTCTGATGAAAACAGAATGCAATCATTGGGATATCCTCATCCCTCACATGCATCAGATGATATCCTGAATGCAAGTTGATATTTTAGAACCAACTTTCACCATTTAGTTGATTGAAAAAATCATCAATCTTTGGAAGAGGATAGTGATTATTTACTGTCACTTTGTTTAAGTGATGATAATCGATATACAATAGCGAACTATCATCAACATTCTTCACGAAAAAACCAGTGCACCAAACAGTGACACACTAAGCCAACGAAAACTACACTGTAAGAGAACATCAAGCTACATATGTTGCTCTCATAACTCATAAGGGGCCATCCTATATAGAAATATAAGGATAAGAGATGCTCTTGGTTATAGTTCAATCCCAAACAAAATTTCCCATCGAGGGGGTAATGCTACAACCTCCTCTAGAAAAACATTAGGGCAATCTTCTATGACCCTAGGAAACACCAATTGTTGAACCTCATAAGAACATAGCATCATCTCATCCATCATTAATGATATGTTTGGAACAGGACTCTAACCCATCTAAGTATCATGATCACCAACAAAATCCTCTGGATCTCCATCTTCATTGGAGAACACAACCTTCCTCATAAAACAATCCATGATATCTTACACTGAATACAACCAATACATTCCGAGGATGATATCATATGGTTGTATCTGTAAACATATAAAATCTACCCAAGAGCGGTGCTTCTCCCGCACTATCTAACAGTCTGTACATACTTCAAACAAGTCAGCTTGACCTCCAAATTGCGCAGTCAATGCCAAGGGAATTGGAAGTCTCACTATCTCATGTCCCAAATCATTGACAAGGTTAAGTGAAATGAATGAGTGTGTCACTATTGAATCAAACAAGGCATATACCATTATAGAAAACAAGAAAATTGTACCTCAAATGATTTTGGGCTCACTTAGAGTTGGAAACAATAAAGAATGAATTTCTCAATGCCCTCCTCCACAACCTCTATGTCCCGAATGATGACCGCCACCATGGTCGCGCTCTAGTATCTAAGGATGGAGAGAATCACTGGGTTGTCCTCTACCAGCCCCATCCACCCTCTACTGCTCTAAAGTAGGTGCAACCTAATGCTTCTTCCTCACATGGAAATGGCTCAACAGAGGATCCTAGAGAAGAACACCTGTTTTATTATGACTTCTCTCAAAGGTCATGAACTCTCGGTATTGAGGACCATGACCACCATAATAAAAAAATCGCATGATCCCTTGGCATAGGCTTTATAGCCGCTACCCCTTGAGAAATGAGATGCTGACGTAAGGGACTTACCCTAGCCAAACAGAAACTATTCTACCTAGAAAACAAGGAACCTCAGACCCCAACTCCCTTTCATGAGGAATCATGATGACTCCCCTCTCGTAATGATCTGGTTCTTGAAAATTTCCTCTTGATGACCACTTCCCTCTCCAGCACCTCAAGATATATCTTCTGCATTAATGGGGTGTCCTGGAACTGGATATCTAGATGCAAAGCCTCATAAAAATGACTTTCCATGGCCTCCTTGTATAAAAATAGTTTCAAAAAAACATAAAAGTTTCTTAAAATGTAATCCAAACTCTCTCAAACTGGAGCGCCCCTCTCGAAGGGTAAGATGACCCTAGATACTGGATGCCTTCACAGTTTAAGATTGAAACTAGGCTCAAAACATTCTTTATAACTCCTCCTATAAGGTTTCCGACTCCTCGCAATCCCTTAGGAACAAGAACCACCACTACCTCGCTTCTCCACATTGCATCGTCACAACCATATAAACCCAGCACTCCCTCTGAGTACGGATCAAACTGAAGCCTATCTCAACCTCCACCAACCAGTCTGCTATAACTACATCTAAAACAGATCCCTCGTACATCTGCAGACTCTTGCGCTAAAACACTCTGAGTTTCCTCCTCCATGTGTTGTTGTCTTCGACCTCTTCCCTACGATGATCTGTTAGCACTGCCTGCTAGACATATTCTATGCAATACGGTCTAGGACATTGTCCTGGAGCCATACCTGTAAAATAAAAAACAGTTAGAGATTCTAATCCTAGAATATGGAAAACTCAACATTAATTAATTAATTGTTTTCTTTTATTCTTTTTAGGTTAACCTATCCCAAGGTCTAACCTTTCGAACACAATCACACTGGAGAATGATGCATGATCCTTTCCTAGGTCTCTACCCTGCAACTAGTATCACCTCATTCAATAGCCATTGTAAACTTAATGGTCCTTACATCAGATCATAGGGGGGATAAATGCCTATGTCTCAGACAGTATCCAGTTTTTACATCACTTGCTAAACTTGACTAACATAGTTTGCCTACCAACCCATGCAACCTCACCTGTGCCTAACACCATACTACATCCTACCCCTCAACCAGACCTCTAATACCACTCTATCATGACCTTCTCCACACAAGGTGCACCCCTCCTGGGCTGTCAATGTGTGATGGGAGATAATGACCCCCTGAGTCCCACCGCTATTAGGCCCTTAGTTGGTGACTAGTACCGAGGTTATAGTAAACAGACAAATGGGAGGTATTTCCCTCTAAGAGAACACATGCGAATGAGAGAGATAAGATAAAAACTAATGAACACTAAATTGAACTGAAATATAAATGAAAACCCATGTTCCCATATATAATTTCATGAAAAACTACTACAACTAAATGAGGAAAACTGCACAAAGCAAAGGAATGTAAAAACAATAGCAACCACAAGCCTGAATAGCTCCAAAAACCCCAAGATAGTAGAAAACAGGTGGATCTCCAACCTTCTCTAAGTGCCTTGAAAACCAATTTATATATACATAGTTTGAGTATAACAGTATACTTAGTAGGATCCTCCCCATTGCCCCTAGTGGAAAAGTAAATAAAGCATGCTAAATCACAATGAACAACAAATAAAACTATATCGTCGCCTAAATAGGTACACTAAGTTCCCATCCTCACCATGTCTACTCTCAGCAAGTATCGCATACAAGATTATATTATATAAGAAATAATATCAAGGTTACCCCACTACTACTTCCCCACTGGTTTAACAATTTTCCCCAACATCACACATCCTAAGCCATCTCTCTCCAAAAAGGCTATCCCGCAGATACGTTGGGGAAGCACCACAACATGAACCTTATGAAACAAAACAACCATTTCAATTTAGTAAAGTAACCTGGTAGTTTCTGGGAGCTAACACATCTCTCATAACATGTATCATACATCAGGCATTATATATCAGGCCATTATAGCCCATACAGTGAGTAATGATCCACAATCCATCACAGCCTATACACTTTACACCATTAGTTGTCCATAATAAGAAATATACATAATATATGTGTTTGAAAAACTAAAATCCATTACAACCCTCTACCCACATATATGGGGAAAACTAACTGATATGCCTACCAGCACAAGTAACTACCAAGAGAGGAGAGCGAGGCCAAAGGGGGTAGCATGTTATCCATCCTCCCACTGGAAAGTAGGGGAAAACACCCCCAAGGCTCAGAATCCTTGGGGAGTTAGTTTTCCTAACTGAAAAGGTCGTGTAGAGTATAGAAACACAAAAATTACAGAATATTATATAGCTCGCAACAACACGATGGTTATAACCTAGTCTAAGTCTCAAATGCAGCTAACGTCTCTCAGACTCCCGAATTCCACTTCTAAGACTAGTTTTCCTATAAGCATGCAATCATTTAAAGAGATTTATTACATTACATAATTCTTTTTTTATTAGTTTCACTTTACAATAATTAATTATTTAAACATTAATTAATTATTAACCATTTTCACATTATAATTCTTAGCATCATACCCAAAGTCCACTGTTACTTTAAAATTGCAACCTCAACGTTATGTCTCACCAAGATCCAACCCCATGGGTTAACATCATTTATTCAATCATTTATTAACAACATTATTAATTTACGATATTCCCAAGAATTCTTGGAAAACATTCTATGATACTAATCATAATGGGTCTTAACACGGTGAATAGATGAACTAACCATAGAGTATTTTTAGCCTATATCTAGGGATTAGACCCATCCTCCCTTAATAATCTAAACACAAAAAGAATTTGGCATACCCCATGCGTCTTCTCCACTTTTTGATGGAGGGTAACCAAACCATCTACCATGAAAAGTGGGTAAAGTAAGGATGATAAAAAACCAAAAATAAACAACAAGAATTAAAACATTACCATCCTACCTATTCCATCATCTCGGATATCCTCCCTGAAACCCACATGCATAAACCAATGAATCTTGCCACTCTAGGTGTCCACTGCTTCCACAAACAATAGTCCTCCCTACCCCACATATCACAACAGCCTTCCAGGATCACCTCACAACACAAGCATCAGAAAAAAATACATATTAATTAGGATCTTGGACCTTAAACAAGAAAGAGGGTAACTCATAACCCTAAAAGGAATTATATTTAATCAAACAACCATTTCTTCAATTCATCATTAATTAACCAATTTATTATTTTCAGGTTCCAATTATAGGAATCCTAAATAGTAATCTATCACAAATTTATTAAACATGATTACTACTTCAATTCAATTAACATAAAATTACAACAAGTATAACCAGATTCATTTACATGACTCTTTATCTTTGTCAATTAATTTAAAATTAATCCTAGTTTATGTTTTTTACCAATTTCTATCATGAACAAAAATCTAAACAAATTAATCATATATATCACACTATCTTGAAAAATAAGTGGCAATAACATACGATCGATATCAATTTATTAATTTATCCATTTCAAATATTTAATATTTAATTTAAATTATGATCATTTGGGATAAAACATGCTAACTCTACATTTTCACGTAAAATAAAAGATAAGAAACAGATCCCCAACCTCAAACGGTTCATGATGTTCTTTATACGAGAACAAGTCACACAATGGGTTACGTTCTACTCCCTCCATGACAATTGTATCCACCCAAGGATGCAAAGACACCACCACACCGGTCAACACCCAAGAAAAGTCCATTGGGATCATGGAGATGGCATTCCATAAAAGTTCAAGGTGAAACATAATGAGATGAACCCAAAAGAATGATTATTGATTGTACTATATATCAATGATTGATCGATACTGCATTTTGCATCAAAAATAGAGGGGAACCAATCCAAGGAGTTGAGGTTTATCACACAACTATTATAGGAAGGAAAGAATGTTTCGATCACTTTAAACTGGAGAACAAAGTGGGAGAACTAGAGAGGATGATATCTTATCCCTTTAGAAGATTTAAAAGAAAAGTGTTTTAAGATATGCTAGATTTTCAATTAAAAACGGATCACATTAGACTACGCATTTTGACCATATTAAAGCATAATGAGCATTAGGAATATTAATATAGGATTTATTGCCTTGAATCGACATTAGAGTCTTTAAAATGAGGCTTTAAATGCATTTTATGTTATAGGAAACGTCAAATGGGTGAAACTATAGGAAGCTGGAAGCACTATACCAAAAAACATGAAATTTGGAAAAATAAATAGAGGATATGGTTTGGACCTCACCATTTTGGAAACACAATTCATCAACATGAAATTTAGAAAAGGAAATAGAGGCTACTCTTGGAACCTCACTGTTCTGGAAATACTATTCATGAACTTGAAATTTGTCAAAGGAAATAGAGGCTACCATTGGAACCTCACCACTCTAGAAACATTGTTCATGAACTCAAAATTGGGAAAAGGAAATAGAGGACACCATTGGAACCTCACAATTCTTGAAACACTATTCATGAAATTAAAATTTGACAAAGGAAATAGAGGCTACCATTGGAACCTCACTGTTCTGGAAACACTGTTCACATAAGGCTACTGATGACACTGTTCATAAAATTGGAAACAGTCTTCACTAAACTGAATATTTGTAAAAGTTTTGGGGATCTGTCACATTGTCCTCCTAAAACACCACAGACCATAGATTTATGAAAATAAATGGACTTGAGAGGTCTGGTCCCTTACATTGTTGATATTTTGTCTTAATTTCATTATCTAGTGAAAATATTTTTATGAATTAGGATGTAGTGTTGATTGAGTTCCTAGAAAATTTCCACTGCCATGAACCATAAGTTATGAGGGGTGGTTAGGGAAGGAAATATTGTGGATTTATTTCAATATTATACTAATTTTTATTTGTATGGAGTGATTTCCAAATCCCATTATATCATTTATTGGGAATAATATCGCCCATTTCCTTATTTGAGTGTCAGTCTAATGTCTTCTGTGTAGTCTGTTGATATTGTGTACCATCATGCCTCTAAGAAATCCTGAAAATTGGATCCTAGAGGAATATACTCTTGAAACATAGAGAGAAAATTCTCTACTGTACAGAAATATAGTTTAGGATATATTGTTCACTGTCCAAGTTATGGGACATACACCACCTCTAGTTCCCAATAATTATCCAACTATGGATCGTCATGGAGAATTCTATATGAAATCATTATCAAGATTTCCTTCAAAAGAAGCCATCAATTTTCAAATTCCCCACTAATCCTCAATATTTTTAGGGAAGGTTGGGAAAGATAATAAATCTTGTTGAGTTCTTGGTGACACTAGATGATATCAAGGTAAATTGTTCCACCATCATGCTAGAAGGACTGAGCATGAGATGGTGGGACATGATAGTGATGACAAAGAAACAGGAGTTCTTAGTGTGGAAAAAATTCAAGTATATTTTCACTAAGTAGTTCTATCTGGATTCAAGCGTGTTTTCCAAGTCTATGGAGTTTTTAAAGATTGAGTAGGCGATAAGACCATGACTGAGTTTTTAAATCCCTTTGGTGAGCTGGTTTTGTTTATTCACGAGATTGTATCTAACATGATGATTAAGGCTCGATGGTTCTAATAAGTAATTTGATCATATATCGATTCTATGTTTTTCTTGATAATGCTTACTACTTATGCTGATTTACTAGATAGGGTGATGATGGTCGAGATGAACCCGGATGGTAAGTCATAATTCTCTAGTGTTTCTTTCTCTCCCAATGGTAAATTGAGTTCCTTCAAGATAAAATGGATGCATGATGATTCTCGTGGTGGTTCTCGGTAGTAGGGTTATTCCATAACTATTACAGTTCTTGTAGTAAGTCCTTTATCTTTATATCAGTGTGGAAATCTAGGACATTCTATGGGTTTTTTCCCTAAGGCACCCAAGAACTATAGCTCATGTGGATTTTCAAGACACTTATAGAGATTCATCGATAACTTTTCTACTATATGTAGTGGAACTTGATCATCATATCTTTTTAAAAATATAGGGAAATAATATTCGTCATAGATAAAGGTGTTCCATCTATAGGCATCTAGAATGAAGCTACTCCATGTAGTGTATGAGTCTTTAAAGGATGTTGACATTGGTCCAACAATTGTGAGAATTACCATTACTATAGCTTCAACATTACTAACTTCCCTATTTGATACTAGTGAATCTCAATCATTTATTCCAACATGTATTGATAATCTTCGTAATATTCCTATAGAGGTTTTATATTGTGAAATGAATATTACTAAAACCTTTGATACAAAGAGAGAGACGGGTCTCTGTAGTCCGTCTTGTGTTTTCTCTCTATCTGACGTCGAGCTAGCATAGAATTTTCTATTCCATGACATGAAATTTGTTGACATCATATTCAGGATGAATTGTCTCTATTCCAATAAATCTAAAATTTATTTTTATCATTAATGGGTATAACATAATACACCTGTTGGTGTACCTATTTTCCTTCAGGGATAATGGGATCCAAGGTCGAGATGAGCCATACATTCTTATCCAGAGTTGGGGAAAGTGATATCAGCGTTTTCTTTTGATCTGGATAGGAAATATTTGAGCAGTAATCTCCCTTCAGTTTTTAGGACTTTCCTAGTATGTTTTCTTCTAACATCCCTAGTTTTCCACCTATAAGGGAGGCTGAGTTATCAATTAACCTAATAACTAGTAAACAACCTGTTTTTATTCCCTCTAACCACATGATACAAATAGAAATATACCAGCTAATGTTCCAATTAGAATATCTTATTGATAAAGGCTTTATACACCCGAAGATGGATGATACCATTTCTCTTCTATAAGAATGTAGATGGTTCTATTGGATTATGTGTTGAATACCAAAATATTTATTGAGTTACGATAAAGAATAAGTATTTGTAGCCATGGATTGATGATCTATTTGACCAGTTCAAAAGGGAGAAGTAGTTTTCAACGATTGACATCTGATCTGGTTACCATCAGTTGAGGATAAATGAATCTAACATAAAAAAATCATCATTCAGGGAAGGTGTGACCATTATGAATACCTTTTTATGACATTTGTTCTAGAAAATTCTCCTATAGTTATCTTGGTATTAATTAATGGGATTTTTCACAAGTATCTAGTTACCATTGTTGTAACACTTATGGATGGAATCATCATTGACACTAAATCTGAGGAACATCATGTGCATCATTTGACAATAGTTCTGAGTATGATGAGAAATCATAAGCTCTACACTATGTTTCCAATGTGTGATATATAGATTTAAGAAGTAAAATTCATGGGACACATGGTCACTTGACCATTATATCAGTTGATCCTAAGAACATAAATGTTGTTATGACCTAGGAGAAAACATAAATTTTCTTTGAGATTCTATGATCTTTTTTCTTATCCAGATATTATCATCAATTCAAAAAGGATTTATCAAATTTGGATTCTTTGATGACTTATATTACTTGATAGGGGGTGATGTTTTAATGGAATGATAAATGTCAAAGTTCATTTATTTATTTGAAATGTATTTTGAAAACTACACTAGTGTTGAATCTTCTAGAGGCTAAGTAGGGCTATGTGGTATTTTTTAATGCATAGGGTTTTAGGCATGGATTGAATTATTATATAAGGAGATAATCTAGTTACTTATGGATCTCCTTTTCTTAGGCCACATGAGAGGAATTAACCTACCCATTACCTTGAAATTCTGGTTATGATTCATGAGATTTAGAGTTGGTGAAAATACCTTTTTATAGAAAGGTTTATTGTGTATTGAGACCACAGAAGCCATAGTTATATCATCTCTCAAAATTAATTGAATCCCCTTAGAGGCTTTGGGTGTAGAACCTTCAATCTGTTTTCTTTGAAATCACCTATTCCCTGGGAAAAGGGAATGCCAGTGTTGATGCATTGAGCAAGAAACATCAATCCATTGTAGTGAAGGAATCTTCTTGAGGGTGTAATTTGATGGATCTCTTTGAACAGTTTCATATTGGAGTTAAAGGGAAAGGGGATGAAGTCTATTTATCTAGCATTCAGTTTACATAAAATCTTATTGAGTTGATACATTACGATCAAGAGGTTGTTGATAAATTAAGTATCATTAGAGACACTATTTAGGGTGTGGAAATAGTTTCAAAGTGTTTGTTTTCCAAAGAGGGTGGTTTATACTATTAGGATCATTTAATTATGTCGTTAGAAGAAAACAATGATTTGATAGGGGATTGATATAATTCCCAGTGTATTGTGCACCTAGAAACCACTAAGATGTTTTTCGGCATGCGGCAGTAGTTATGCTGGCCAGGTATGAGGTAGGTCATTTCTAAGTTTTTCTCACATTTTTATACATTACAAAACCTGAAGGCTTATCATAATAAGCCTTCGGGTTTACTTCAGCCACTTCTAGTCCTTACTTAGAAGTGGGATGAAATATTTATGGACTTTCTTGTGTGGTTTCCTCATACCCATAGAAAGAAAAATGTGATATGGGATGTGACTGACAAGCTAAACAAGCCAAATCACTTCATACCCTTTCATGATTCAAACCATGTTTAGGAGTTCAGAAATATCTACATGAAAGATATTGTTTGATTGCACAATGTTTCATATAATAAAGTCCTTGATAGGGATCCTTGGTTCACTTACTACTTTTTAATAGGCCTTCTGGAGGAACTATGATCTTATATCCATTTGAGCATGACCTACCATCTATAGTCAGATAGACATACATAAGGAGTTATAATGATTCTAGAGGATATTCTCCATACATGTGTTCTAAATTTTGGTGGAGCTGTGGATGATCATTTGGGGATGGTCGAGATTTCTTATAACAATAGTTATCTGTCCGCGATAAAAATGAAACCTTTTGAGGCCTTTCATGGTTGGCCTTATAAATCTCATTTTTGTAGCTCAGTGATTGGTGAACGTTCTGTGGTTGGATGAAGCCAATTCCAATAAACAACAACAAATATTGAGTTGATTTGTTAAATAATGTTGGTAGCAAAAAGACTATATAAGTCTTATGTTTATCATTACTATAGACCATTATAGTTTTCAGTTGGTGAATAGGTGTTATTTAAAGATTCACCTTGGATGGTCCATTGATGGCTCAGGTGGCAAGGGAAGATTGATCCATATTATCTAGGACCTTTCAAGGTTTTTAAGCTGGTGGGTAAAGTTTCATTTCATTTATAACTTCAACTAAAGATGATATTGATAAATGATGTATTCTATGTATCAATGCTGAGAAATTATTTATGTGATCTATCTCATGTTTTGATCTGGAGTGATCTTGAGGTTGAACATGACTTATCTTTGACTAAGAATCCATCTAGGACAGTTGATTGTGAGACCATGGTACTTCATGGGAGGATTATAATTTTGGGGTTTGTGTTATGGAGTCATGCTTATAGGGAACATGGGAGGATGATACTTATGGAAACATGAGTTAATAATGATAGAGAAGTGGTATAATATTTTTTGGAATGGATGATTTTTCATAGTATTTCTAGGGATATAATTTTTTTATGGAGGGGAGGTTGTAACATCCAATTACCAATCTGACAGGTACGTATATAACATTGTCCTAGTTTTTTATTTTCATTGACTAGGTAGGGTTGAGTATGAATTGGTGGGAAACCTATAATGGTGAAGTCAATTATTTTTTTGACTCTCATAGTTTACCAATGTTTTATTCAAGAAACTAGAGGGTTACTATAAGGCCCCAGCCATAAACCTTACTTAATCTTGAGTTATTACAAGATTACACATTGAGGATCTTTTCGGGTATAGAGTTTTAGAGAGTTAGATCATAAAACATGCATTACATTCCACATATAAACAAAGTGGTTACATAAAGATAGTATTCTTCATTCCCATCAATGGAAACAAATTTAAAATAAACATGGATTCTTTCTTGACACTTCCTTGACACTATAACCATATCATGTACCTTTCCCTTGACCTGTGAAAAACATTTCAAAAAAACATGGGATGAGCATAAAAAGCTCAGTAAGGGATATAAAAATATGGAAAGAAAACATGGGTACATACGTACCTAAGAATGAGATCATACTTTACCCATAAAACATAAGAACTATAACATACCTCATCAAAACATGAATAAATCATAGAAATCATAAGACATAAAGGTATCTTGAGGCATTCATAACATTCTTACGTAGGGAGTAACCCTCTTGGTTACGTTTGGAATACCCATCACAGTATATTCCCAAAATATCTTCGGTGAAACCTTAACGTTTCACTCCTTCGCGTTACCCAATGCATTGGAGAGCTATATTGGGCTCACCCACCCTTAGTTAATCACGGAACCACCCGTCTTCATAGTAATGCCCAAGAACCTCAACATAATCATATCACATAAAACATGCTTAAAGGAAACATAACATTTCAACCTTACAATCACAAGATATCAATACAACACATTGATATAAAAACATTATAAAACCCATTTTCAATACCAAAATAAAAGAAAAGTAAAACATGGTATTTATTTTTCTTTTAAAAAGAAGGTATGGCTTGTAGAGGAATCTGAAACTCAAATAATAGTCACGACGGCGGAGAAGTTGTTGTCGCCGCATACGTACGACAAAAACATTCCATTTTGTCGTTTAGTAAACTCTTCGTATAAAAATATTCCTTTTGAATAAACATAAAATTCAAAGGGGTTTATACACCATATAAAAGAAGGTTGTGTATAAAACAAAATATGATTCAATGAAAGGAGATTGAGACAAAGTCCCTTACCTCGTGTCCGACTTGACACGGTCATTCTTTAATCTCCTGAATAATAAACATGAGTTAATTTCTAATTGTTTAAGAACCTTTTTCAAGTTCATTATTCCTTTGATATCACTTATCGCCATGTCATGAACACTATGTAATTATCTAAGTTAATAACGGTCATTTTAACGATCATTGGTACTTGAGTCAAAAATAAGCCCTTTATAATTACATGTTGTTCATGTATCCATTATATCCAGAATGGTATTCATGATGTAGATATCATATATGTCATATATATCCAGTACATGCATGCATTTATAATATTACATAATCATTTAGAGGTAAGAAATGAAATGCACCGTTCATGGAGACGGTAAGCCGTACGTACGCATGAACGCTACTTTCATTTCTATTTCGTATTTTATAGAATGGAATCATAATGATATAAATGTATATTATAATTACAGTATAATATCATAGTTCCATCCTTTATACATCCCACATATGGTATTTAACGAATCAAATCACTTTGAGGGGGCGGTAGTCCGCACTTCCTTAAATGAAGATATCACGTTTACCCATAATGGAAACCATAAAGGTATGCCCAAAATGAAAAATAAAGAAGCTTAAGGAAAACATAAACATATTATATATCATATAGAAATATATTTTCATCTTAATGGCCACCTTTGAAGGTGTTAAAGGAATGTTTAACAATCATCGTTTCGGGAGGCATAAATTCACCATCCACGGAAATCGTATGTTCTTTAACCATTAGATGTAGGTGTATGTAAGTGTAGCTCAAATACTTCTTATAACAACATAAATGTATATTGAAGATATTGGAGTTTTTACAAAAGAAATAAATAAAAAGAGTTTAGGGGGTTGGAGAAGCAAAATAAAACAAAAGGACTCAAATGAAGACTTTACCTTAAAATCAGGTAACTCCCTTTGGTTTGAGCTCAAAGGCTTTTTTGGGAAGTCTTCTGCCCAAAGTGAGGCTTCAAGGAGTAATAGAGGGAAGTGGAGAGACAAAATGGGCAGGGTTTCTCTGAGCCCAAGGCTTTGGGAGTGTGGGTAAGGAGGTAGAGGTGGGGGCCTTTTATAAGAGGATAGGAGGGGCACTCTTGGACAGTAAAGAAATATTACTTTATTTGAAAATGAGTTTCGGATTTAAATGGTCCCACATTGATATAATTCAAGGATAAGGTGATAAGGGTTCGAAATCCACTCATCCAATTGGTTTTTTCCATGTTTAGTTCTTAGATATTACATTATCTTTCCATTTTATTTAAATCGTTAAATAATGAGGTCATCGCTACATCATCATGATGTAATAAATAATTTAATTCATTTAATGTCTAAAAATTATAAAAAAAATACTATGATGTAGAAAATATTTTTAGATTTCTAATTCATATTTATAGTCAAAAATCTGATCTTTATAACACCATGTAAAAATTGTTTTCGTAAAACATATTATGTTTGTGTAATTTTTACTTTCACATTAAATAAAAAGTTATTTATGTCATTTCCCAACCAAAGTGGCCCCATGGGGTCCCCAAGTTGACCCATGGCTTTTCTTGGTCGGCCATGACACATCCAATAAGGTTAGTACATGTGTCTAGGTCATTTCATTTTATTAAATCATTATTTTTATCTTAAACTACACTAATTACCACTAATCGCGATTAAAAACTTAATAAGTTACTATTCACCAAAATATTATTTTGATCTCATTGAACAACATTGTACTTCTTAATGACAACCATGTATGTCGGATTTTTTAAATTCAAACCCCAAAGGTGGTAAAATTTCATTTAAATGAAAAATCAGTTTCTTTAACTACCACTTAGTGGTTTCACTATTCATCAAAAATTGATGTTTTTCAGAAAGATACCAAAACTTCACCCTAAGCTATATTTGATATTCTAAATTAAAAAATGATGTCTATTTTACAAAATTCAAATAATATAAGTTACATTAATTAATTTAATAATTAATTCCCGCTGTCATGACAAATAGCGTGTTTTTATGAAACAATAAGTATCTAAAGATTGACACCAGTTTAAGTCCAATTTCAAAGTGAAATTGATTCCAATGACCATCATTGGATTAAATGGTAAAAATATAATCTAATTTCACTTCAAAAACAATTCAAAACATAATCTAATCATATAAATAAATTAGATTAAAAAGCATTTTTTGATGTAAAATGCAGTATTTTTCACTATTCATTAAAAAATGAACATTGTCAGAAAAATACCAAAAATTCACACAAAGTAAATTTTGATGTCCCAATCATAAAGAATAAGTTTATTTTGACAAACATAGTTTATAAAATTGTCAAAATATAGATTTAAAAATGGTTTTCCATCAAAAGGCAGTAAAATAATCTTTTAAAAAATATTAGTGTATTCCATGCTTAAGATTGGATTTATTATCATTTTAAGCCTCTAAAAACTATGTAATTCATTAATAGGCATAGATAAAAATATCTATTATTCATTACTTACTTGGGATGTTACATGCTTCCCCCCTTTAGAAAATTGTGTCTTCGCAATTTATTTACTTATCGAATAAATGAGGGTACTTATCCCTCATTGCATTTTCAAATTCCCATGTTGCCTCTTCAATCATGTGGATTTTCCACAAAACCTTTACCTGGTGAATCACCTTATTCCGTAACACTTGCTCCCAGTGGTCAAGAATATGGACCGGTTGTTCCTCATAAAATAGGGTCTCTTTCATCTGAACTACCTCTAGAATCAAAACATGAGATGGATCTGGCATTTACTTTCTCAACATCGAAACATGAAAAACATTGTGTACCTGAGATAAACTCAGAGGTAAAGCCACTCGGTAAGAAACTGATCCAACTCTCTCCCGAATTTCATATGGTCCAATAAACCTTGGACTCATCTTTCCATTCTTACCAAATCCCATCACACTTTTCCTAGGAGAAACCTTGAGAAAAAACATGATCACCTACCTCGAAAGATAGATCCTTCCTCCGATTATCCGCATAACTCCTCTGCCAGCTCTGAGCTGTTATCATGTGCTTCTGAATCAGCTGAACTTTTTCTGCCATCTCTTCTACCAATTCTGGTCCCATCAACTTCCTTTCACCCACTTCATCCCAGAAAGATGGAGTTCGACACCGCTTCCCATATAATGCCTGAAATGGTGCCATCTGTATACTGGAATGAAAACTGTTTTTATATGAAAATTCAACCAAAGAAGGATATTGGTCCAAAATTCCCAGATAATCCATAGAGCAAGAACATAGCATATCCTCCAAGGTCTGAATTTTTCGTTCTGACTGCCCATCTGATTGAGGATGAAAAGCTGTACTAAAATTTAATTCAGTACCCAACGACTTCTGATGTCCTTTCCAAAAGTTAGAAGTGAACCTAGGATCATGGTCAGATACAATGGAGAGAGGAACTCTATGTAACCTGACTATCTCTTTAAGATACAAACGGGAAAGTTTATTTAGTGAAAAATTATCTCGTATAGCAAGGAAATTAGCAGATTTAGTCAAGCGATCAACAATAACCAAGATTGCATTATTACCTCGAGATGTCTTCGGTAATCACACAACAAAGTCCATGGATATGTTTTCCCATTTCCACTATGGCACTGGTAAAGGCTGAAGCATCCCTTTAGGTAACTTCCGTTCTGCTTTAACCTGTTGACATGTCAAACACTTCACAGTAAAATCAGCAATATCTCTTTTCATTCCATCCCACAAGTAATACTCCCGCAAATATCTATACATCTTAGTACTTCCTGGATGAACTGAAAATGGAGAACTTTGAGCTTCACATAACAAGTCTCTCTTCAATTGTGAATCACAAGGCACACACAATCTCTTCCCAAATCTCAAAACACAATCATTATCAATGATGAATTCAGGCAACTTACCTTTCTGAACCAGCTCTACCTTTTTCTGCAACTCACTATCTTGCTTCTGTGCTTGCTTGATTCTATATGATAGAGATGATCTCACTGATACCTGAAACAATACAGAAGAACTTCTTGCACCAACAACTTCTATACCAAAGTTCATCAAATCCTTAACCAAAGGATCACGTTCCAAACACAACATTGCTAATGAAGTATTACTTTTTCAACTCGAAGCATCATCCACTTTATTTTATTTTCTCGGATGGTAATGAATTGTACAATCATAATCCTTGATTAATTCTAGCCATCCCCTTTGTCTCATGTTCAATTCTTTCTGAGTAAATATATACTTTAAACTTTTGTGATCGGTATATATTTCACACTTTACTCCATACAAATGATGCCTTCAAAATTTTAAAGAGAAAACAACAGTAGCTACTTCCAAATCATGTCTAGGGTAATTTACCTCATGAGTTTCCAACTGTCGTGAAGCATAAGAAATTACCTGATCATTCTGCATTAGGACGCAACTAAGTCCTTTCAATGAAGCATCACTGTATATAACAAACTCACCATTCTTGGAAGGTAGTACCAAAACTGGAGCATTCACCAATCTTCTTTTCAATTCCTGAAAACAATCATCACATTCTTTTGTCCAGATAAACTTAACACCCTTCCGAGTTAGCTTAGTCATTGGACTAGATAACCGTGAAAAATTTCAAACAAACCTCCGGTAATAGCCTGCCAAACCAAGGAAGCTACGAATCTCAGTTACATTTGTGGGTCTTGGCCAGTCTTCCATAACTTTTTTTTTGCAGGATCAACAGTTATCCCATCTTTAGAAACAATGTGACCAAGGAAAGAATTTTTTTGCAACCAAAACTCAAACTTGCTGAATTTTCCATACAGTTTCTTTTCCTTTAATGTTTGTAAGATAACCCTTAAATGACTTTCATGCTCCTTTTTAAATTTAGAAAACACCAAGATATAATCAATGAAAACCACCACAAACTTATCCAATAACTCATGGAAAATTATATTCATTAAGTCCATGAATACATCAGGTGCATTGGTTAGCCCAAAAGGCATTACTACAAATTCATAATGGCCATATCTCATACGGAACGTGGTCTTCGGAATATCTTCCTCCTTTACCTTCAGCTGATGGTACCCCGATCTCAGGTCAATCTTTGAAAAAAAAACTGAGCTCCCTGGAGCTGATCAAACAAATCATCGATATGAGGCAAATGATATTTGTTCTTAACAGTGATATTATTCAAGGCCCTATAATCAATGAAAAGTCTCATAGAACCATCTTTCTTTTTAACAAATAAAATAGGAGCACCCCAAGGTGATGTGTTATGTTGAAAGAAACCATTCTCTAATAAATCTTGCAATTTCTCCTTCAACTCTAAAAGTTCAATTTGAGCCATTCGATAAGGGGGTTTTGAAATTGGCTTAGCATCAGGAACTAAGTCAACAGTAAACTCAACATTCTGATCTGGTATTATTCCATGAATCTCATCAGGAACAACATCAAGATACTCATTTACCACTGGCACATCATTAATCTGAACAGTTCCTTTATTTTCAATGATGTGTGCAAGGTAACATTCATTTCCATCTTTTACAAGTTTCTTGGCCTCTTGATAAGTTATCAATAGAAATGGTTCATTCTTGTACACAAACTGAAAGTCTTTCTGAAAAGAAACTTCTTTTGCTCTACAGTCAATCTTAGCATGGAAAATAGAGAGCCAATCCATACCTAGGATAACATCAAACTCTACTAGAGGTAGAACAATAAGGTTTGCAAGTAGGTTCTTTCCACAGATAAGGACAGGAAGATTCTTATAAATTCTTTTTGCATAATCATTTCCCCCAGGTGTTTTTACCACAGGTTTATGAGTCACTTCTTGAGATGGTATTCCCATTTTACTAGAAAAGGTTTCAGAGATGAAAGAATTTGTAGACCCTGAATCAAACAACACACTGGCATAATCTGAAAAAACAAACAAAGTCCCCAATACAACTTCATTTGATGGCCCAACATCTGCTGAAGTAGTTACAAAGGATTTCACCACCCCTTTCTGTTTGTAGTCTAACTGCTTCCCATCACTCAAGATCTTTGTCAGACACTCGTTTGCATAGTGACCCATCTCATTGCACTTATAACATTTCAGTAACTATAAATCAAATTTGGTCTTACCATCACCTTGATCCTTTTCAGTGCAATCACGAGCCTTATGTCCCATCTTACCACATCGGTAGCACTTTCCAGAATTCAGAAGACATTCCCCAGCATGCCTTTTTCCACATTTATCGCAAACTGGAAACTTAGTTTTCTTACCATAAGACTTTTTTGAAGAATTCTTACCTTTCTCCTGCCACCTCAGTCTCTTCTTATGTTGGATGTTATAGAACACTTGATCATCGGCCAACTCCATTTCCACCTACTCAGCACATCGAACAAGCTTTTCATAACATTTAAACTCACGAGAAGCTAATTCCATTCGATATTTTGGCTTTAATCTTGAGTAAAATGATTGATTTTACTATCAAGGTCTCGGATAAAATTTAGAGCATACCTTTCCAATCGAGTGAACCTTTCTTCATAGGTATCCACTGAGTCTTCCTCTTGCCTCAATTCCATGAATTACTTTTCCATCCTATGTAGAACAGCCTTAGGAAAATACTTCTCAAGAAATATACCTTTGAATTCATCCCAGTCGAGAGCATCAATCTCATCAGCATCCCTGATATTTTTAACCATCGACCACCACTGATCTGCCTCACCCTCCAAACGGTAAATAGCAAGACTAACCTTTTGATTGTCTGAACACCCCATGACATCAAAAATCTTCTCCAGTTCTTTAATCCACCCTTCATCTAGCACATGGTTAGATGATCCTCTGAATGATGGGGTATGTTGCCTCATGAAATGTTTCACCACTAACATGTTCCTCTATTGTTGGTCTGGCTGATCTCGTGCATGGATACCACCACCATTTATCGCTTCAGTCAACTGCTCCATTACTGCAACAAACTGTTCAGTTCCAATTCCGACCATCTCAGGATGCTGATTCGGAAGGTTATTTCCTTCTGTATGCCTTCTTAGCACTGCTTCCCTATTTCCTCTGTGAAAAACCATTCTGTACAAACATGTCTTTGATGAAGCAACATGGTAATCTTCAAATGCTATATCATTTCAAAGAAAATATTTTTGGATAATCATTTAATAGAATTCTAACTCCTAAAGTTATCTAAACCGACCTCTGATACCAACTATAAGGCCCCATCCTTAAACCTTACTTAATCTTGAGTTATTAAAAGATTACACATTGAGGATCTTTTCGGGTATAGAGTTTTAGAGAGTTAGATCATAAAACGTGCATTACATTCCACATATAAACAACTTGGTTACATAAAGATAGTATTCTTCATTCCCATAAATGGAAACATATTTAAAATAAACATGGATTCTTTCTTGACACTTCCTTGACACTATCATCATATCATGTACCTTTCCCTTAACCTGTGAAAAACATTTCAAAAAAACTTGGGATGAGCATAAAAAGCTCAGTAAGGGATATAAAAATATGGAAAGGAAACATGGGTACATATATACATAATAATGAGATCATACTTTACCCATAAAACATAAGCACTATAACATACCTCATCAAAACATGAATAAATCATAGAAATCATAAGACATAAAGGTATCTTGAGGCATTCATAACATTCTTACATAGGGAGTAACCCTCTTGGTTACGTTTGGAATACCCATCACAGTATATTCCCTAAATCTATTTGGAGAAACCTTAACGTTTCACTCCTTCGCGTTACCCAATGCATTGGAGAGCTATATCGGGCTCATCCTCCCTTAGTTTATCATAGAACCACCCGTCTACATAGTAATTCCCAAGAACCTCAACATAATCGTATCACATAAAACATGCTTAAAGGAAACATAACATTTCCACCTTTCAATCACAAGATATCAATACAACACATTGATATAAAAACATTATGAAAATCATTTACAATACCAAAATAAAAGAAAAGTAAAACATTGTATTTATTTTTCTTTTAAAAATAAGGTATGGCTTGTATGGGAAGCCGAAACTCAAATAATAGTCACGACGGCAGAGAAGTCGTTGTCGCCGCATACGTACGACAAAAACATTCCATTTTGTCATTTAGTAAACTCTTCATATAAAAAGATTCCTTTTGAATAAACGTAAAAGTAAAAGGGATTTATACACCATATAAAAGAAGGTTGTGTATAAAACAAAATATGATTCAATGAAAGGAGATTGAGACGAAGTCCCATACCTCGGGTCCGACTTGACTCGGTCATTCTTTAATCTCCTGAATAATAAACTTGAGTTAATTTCTAATTGTTTAAGAACCTTTTTCAAGTTCAATATTCCTTTTATATCACTTATCTCCATGTCATGAACACTATGTAATTATTTAAGTTAATAACGGTTATTTTAACGATCATTGGTAGTTGAGTCAAAAATAAGCCCTTTATAATTACATATTTTTCAGGTATCCATTATATCCAGAATGGTATTCATGATGTAGATATCATATATGTCATATATATACAGTACATGCATGCATTTATAATATTACATAATCATTTAGAGGTAACAAATGAAATGCACCGTTCATGGAGACGGTAAGTCGTACGTACGCATGAACGCCACTTTCATTTCTATTTCGTATTTTATAGAATGGAATCATAATGATATAAAGGTATATTATAATTCCAGTATAATATCATATATAATATCATAGTTCCATCCTTTATACGTCCCACATATGGTATTTAACGAATCAAATCACTTTGAGGGGGCGGTTGTCCGCACTTCCTTAAATGAAGATATCGTGTTTACCCATAATGGAAACCATAACGGTATTCCCAAAATGAAAAATACAGAAGCTTAATGAAAACATAAACATATTATATATCATATATAAATATAGTTTCATCTTAATGGCCACCTTTTAAGGTGTTAAAGGAATGTTGAACAATCATCGTTTCGGGAGGCATAAATTCACCATCCACGAAAACCGTATGTTCTTTAACCATTAGATGTAGGTGTGTGTAAGTGCATCTCGAATCCTTATTATAACAACATCCTAGTATATTTAATATTATGTAGTTGTTACAAAAGAAATAAATAAAAAGTGTTTAGGGGGTTGGAGAAGCAAAATAATACAAAAGGACTCAAGTGAAGACTTTACCTTAAAATCGGGTAACTTACTTTGGTTTGAGCTCAAAGGCTTCCTTGGGAAGTCTTCTGCCCAAAGTGAGGCTTCAAGGAGTAAGAGAGGGAAGTGGAAAGACAAAATGGGCAGGGGTTGGCTGAGCCAAAGGCTTTGGGAGTGTGGGTAAGGAGGTAGATGTGGGGGCCTTTTACAAGAGGAGAGGAGGGGCACTCTTGGAAAGTAAAGAAATATTACTTTATTTGAAAATGAGTTTTAGATTTAAATGGTCCCACATTGATATAATTATAGGATAAGATGATAAGGGTTCAAAATACACACATCCAATTGGTTTTTTCCATGTGTAGGTATTATATATTACATTATCTTTCCATTTTATTTAAATCGTTAAATAATGAGGTCATCGGTGCATCATCATGATGTAATAAATAATTTTATTCATTTAATGTCTAAAAATTATAAAAAAACTACTATGATTTAGGAAATATTTTTATATTTATAATTAATATTTATAGTAAAAAATCTGATCTTTATAACCCCATGTAAAAATTGTTTTCATAAAACATATTATGTTTGTGTCATTTTTACTTTTACATTAAATAAAAAGTTATTTATGTCATTACCCAACCAAAGTGGCTCCATGGGGTACCCAAGTTGACCCAGGGATTTTATTGGTCGGCCATGACACATCCAATAAGGTTAGGACATGTTTCTAGATCATTTCATTTTATTAAATCATTATTTTTACCTTAAACTACACTAATTACCACTAATCGCGATTAAAAACATAATAAGTTACTATTCACCAAAATATTATTTTAATCTCATTGAACCACATTTTACTTCTTCATGACAACCATGTATGTTGGATTCTTCAATTTAAAAACACAATGGTGGTAAAATTTCATTTAAACGAAAAATCAGTTTCTTTAACTACCACTTAGTGGTTTCACTATTCATCAAAAATTGAAGTTTTTCAGATTGATACCAAAACATCACCCTAAGCTATATTTGATATTCTGAATTCAAAAATGATGTCTATTTTAAAAAATTCAAATAATATAAGTTAATTTAATTAATTTAATAATTAATTCCTGCTGTCATGACAAATAGCGTGTTTTTATGAAAGAATAAGTATCAAAAGATTGACACCAGTTTAAGTCAAATTTCAAAGTGAAATTGATTCCAATGGCCATCATTGGATTAAATGGTAAAAATATATTCTAATTTCACTTCAAAACCAATTCAAAACATAATCTAATCATATAAATAAATTAGATTAAAAAGCATTTTTGATGTAAAATGTAGTATTTTTCACTATTCATTAAAAAATGAACATTGTCAGAAAAATACCAAAAATTCACACAAAGTAAATTTTTATGTCCCAATCATAAAGAATAAGTTTATTTTGACAAAAATAGTTTATAAAATTGTCAAAAGATAGATTCACAAATGGTTTGCCATCAAAAGGCAGTAAAACAATCTTTTAAAAAATATTAGTGTATTCTATGCTTAAGATTGGATTTATTATCATTTTAAGCCTCTAAAAGAATATCTAATTCATTAATAGGCATAGATAAAAATATCTATTATTCATTACTTACTTGGGATGTTATAGTTACACATTGTGTAATATGGTTACATGAAGTGTAATGTTTTGTGGAGGCAAGTCATGAAATATATTTTACTATGGTGGTTACACATCATGACTATCTTTTAAATTTCAGGATTTATTTAATGAACTATTTTTTATTTTATGATACCCATTTTTTGGTGGTTTTTATAGATAAATATTGTGTGATGTGAAAGTGTAATACACATCATATAATACCATGACTGTGTTTTTTGAAATGGGTAGCATGGCTGAGATATATTTTCTCCTCTAATCCATTTTTTTCCTCGACCAAAGGCCTTCCCAAGGTGAACTTTAAATTCTCCAACCTTTCTAGATCCATTTGTATGGTGTTGGATCATCGTTGCACTTGCAGTTTGATTCCTGGGTAACTTTTCTCCAATGTTCATATTATTTCTTTATTTCTTATTCTTTGGGATTTCAATAAATTTTCATGAAATCAAGGGATATATGTCTTGTTGGGTTATATCTATCTTCTTGGTTTTGATTCATGGTCTTTCACACCTTTGTTCTGATGGAAGGGTACTATTTTGAGTGTTGTGTATTGGGAAAAGGTGGGTGATTCCATCCAGTTTAGAAAAATTTATTGACTATGAATTGCCTGATTTATTTAAACTGTTGATTTAAATTAAATTTCTCAAAAATTATTTCAATGAAATTAATAAAAATCCAATTCATGTGAATTGGATGATTTTAAATGATTTTGGAAAAAGGATTGGGGAAACCTCCAATTCCATTGAATTATGGTGTGGTTATGGATATTGGTTGATTTAAATTGTTTAATTTAAATTATCATTTTTATGTAGATGATTCCAATTAAATTGTTGAATTTAACTATGTAAATGAAATGTAAAATTGATGTGATTGGTTTTGAATGGATTTCAGACTTGTAATTATGGACCTAAAATATTTTGATAGAAACCTAGTACATTTATCAAGTTAAAGTTGTGTATTTTTTTATGAAAATCCATTTTGGTTTAAAATGGAAGATTGGCATTTAAATTTATGAATGGTATTTATTTTTATTTTATGTAGTCTTAAAATAATTTTACCATAATTTCATGAGTAAGAGGACAAGAAAGCCTTAGGTAGTTTGTAAGTTATTTTAACACACTCTAAGCTATTACTATGTTATGAAACATATATGTAGTGGGTCACATACCAGATGGGATGGTGATGAGTTTCCATTGGCCAATGTTAGGGGGTGTTTGTATAAACAAATTTTGGAAATCACTTAGAGTGTGTAGAGTCCAAGAGCCTAGAATATACGTACCTTTTGGAAGATGACCATGTTTCTCTCTTGTATTATATTTTTGATATTAATGTTTTCCAATGTTGTTTTAATTGCGTAAATTCCATATGAGTTTATATAAATTGTTTTATAAAATTATTTTACTCAATAAACTATTTTAGAAATATTTAATAACTTTTAATTCCTTTTCTTAAAGTATTTTCCATCATTTGAACTATATAGTATTATTTGTTTAAATATGATTTCAAAATTACAAGAATTGTTTATATTAAAATTAAAAGCATTCATTTGGTTAATCTATTATTGGAACCTTTTAGGTAATCCATTGTGAGACCCTACTTTCTTTTTTAGATCACATCCTATGTGTGCCTTCAGGTGATTATAGATTATCTTCTTCCAGGTTTGAGAAAGGGGAAAGGATCTCTTGGAGGTGGATCCATCTATTGAACCATGGATGAGGTGAGTTGTGTCATTAAGGACATGGGTTGTTTTTTACCTCATTTATAACTTTGGTTGTAGTACTTTGTGATTTATTATACCCTTTTTTATTTCTGTACTATAGTCCCAGTGGAGTTTCTTTTAATATGAATACTCACTTTCCCGTTTTCACTTGAAAAATTCTTGTGGAAAAAATGTTCCCACATCGATTGTATGATGTTAGGTGATAGTCTCCAACCAATGGGGATATAAAATGACCTTCAGGCTTTGTCAGGGCTGGCTCGGTAAGCCGGTAACCTGGGTACATCGGCTAGTTCATGACAACTATTCCCTCATCCAAATAGATGTACACATTATATGTGACTCAACTAAAAATAGCCAGGTATTTCACCAGTATAATTCAATTAAAGTCTACATTTATTTAATCATCTTATAGAAAGTAAGTTCATATCTTAGATGTACTCCATCTGAACACATGATTTTAAACACACCCAACCAAATCCTAATTTTCTAAATCAAAATAACTTGTGTAATAAGGGAATAAAAGTTTAAATGTTATCAAGATTGTTATCATTCCAACCTCAGGTAAGAAGTATTGATGATAAGTTTAAACCAATGAGTATATTGATTATTGTATGACATTCCATGGGATATACATTAATGGTTTAATCCAAGTAGCATGTCTCTACTTATTTCCCGATGAACCCGTTCTTAATTCATCATATTCAACTATTTGTATTATGTGTAGTAGTTAATTCATAATAACATTAACATGTCATTAAAACCTATTACACTATATGAGGATTTTTTAGGTATAACATAATTTTATAATTTTAGTGGATATCAAAATTCGACCATTCATTTAAATAAAATTACATCACAGATGAATAAATGATAAATTTATATTTCCATTTTTAAACATATTATGATACATTTTTCACCAATACAACCAATATCTCAGGTATCTAACATTGATAGATTCTAAATGACCCTAATGTTTTTTCTATGCTAGTCATATTGGAATTGGATATAATATATTCTCTTATGAATCCCTCCTTAAAATTGTTGCATCTCCACTCTTAAATATCTCTCATATGATAAAGCATTTTAAAAGTTTGTGTTTTGTATTTACTTGAGTTTGGGATTCCATAACCTAATCAATATATATATTTTATTGACAATAAAGATTGAATTTTCCCAATATGTGAATAATCACTCTGATTATAGTAATAAAATTTCTAATCTAAATTGTTTCCTTTATAATATCTAATGTGGACTTGTACACTACCACTATTGTCTCACATTCTATAGCGACTTGTTTTTAACTCTTCCAACTGATAACACAACCATTTTTGAAAAAACATTAAACAATATTGATATTTCATATAATCTCTTTATGATTGGAAGCTAGAAACTATGTAACCCTTTATGTAGTTCTCCTCTTATCCTTTAAAGACCCAAAACATATCTATAGTGCTTAGGTACTAAAGAATATTATTCACAATAATCGTGTGACTCTCAGGATGATTAGATTGGCATTTACTAGGAATTAATAAATAAAATGATCTATCAGGTGGGTTTCACAATAACTCATACATAATAGATCCCTTGGTAGACACATAAGGAATTATATTCAACATTTTATACTCTTTAAAAGGATTTGAAATATTCCAAATATTTTTTCCATGTAGCATTGGTAATGGCCCCTTATTCTATTTCTCTATGATAAATCATTTTACCACATTATTAATTTATGTTTCCAAAATATTTCCAATAAACCTCTATGATATATCCATTTAAATAATAATACCAAGTATGTATAAATCTTCACCAATTTATTTCATCAAGAAGCACTTTCCCAACCACATGTTTATAGAGTGAAGTGTTAGGAATTAATTTTTTGTATTGATTTTATAGTCTATTTAAAACAAAAAGAATACAAATGAGGTATATATTATCATAATGAAACAATATTATTAATTGTATAAAAACCCATATATTCCATCTCCAAGAAGATTTCATTAATCTATAATTGTATAATTGCAGCTCACAGACCACAGTAGTATCATTTAAAATTTAAAATTCTATTCATATTGTTTTATAAAGGAAATTGTTTTTCATTTTCATTTTATATATCTCATAAATAAAATCTATTGTTATATTTATAAATAAATAAATTAAGTTTATCATTACAATGGGTGGAACAATTTTTTCAAAGGTAATTTGATAAATTTTCTTATAAATGTTTTCATTCAATTTTGCACTGTAGGTAGACACTCTACCATCTATTCTAGTTTTCTTATGAAAATCCCACTTTTATGATATGGGTTCCACCCCTTACGTTGTATGCCATATGTTATAACCATGTTTAGTGTACAGAGATTCCATTGCAAGTTCCATAACTTTTAACCATTTTTTAAAATTAGAACCCATGATATCTTTTTAGTAATTGGAAAGATCAACTCCATTGAAAATTATCCCATCATTATTTTCTATGATAAATCCATATGTGATGATCACTTAACAAATAATACTAGACCTAAGAGTTTCTTATAAATCATGAGTCAGTTTTTCTAATAAAATATTTTATAGAACCAAATGTACTTTCCAATTAGGAAATTTAATTTTTTATTGGTCTTTAAATTCCTTATGCTTATCATTCCGTACACTAATTATTTGTCTAATGTTTTCCTCTTCATGGGATACAATATGTCAGTCCATAAAAACATTGGGTACAATAGGATTATAGAAATGATATCTTATAGACTATTTGGGATAAACGATAATTAATAATATATTATATTTAGGGACGATTTTATTAGAATCCACATGGAATACATATGATTCAAAACACCAAATTCTAATAAAATTCATTTTGGGGTGTTTCACAGTCCATATCGCATACGATGTCTTTATGATTTCTTTAGAGGAATGTGGTTTTGTAAAAATAATATCTATATAATTGAACTATAATGTAATTAGAGGTTCACATTTAAACATGAATCATCAAAAAATATCCAAGAAGGAATGATTATTCATATAAGACACACCATTCCTTTGTGTTTTGGTAGGATGAGTTAGTTTTGAAACCATTCAATAATCCCTTAGATGATCAACGAATTATTTTCTCAAGTATTCACCACCCGGATCCAATTAGAGGACCTTAATAATTTTTCTCTATTGATTTTGTTCTTCATTATAAACCATTGTTTTAAAAAACTTGAATCCTAAAATAATACAATTGTATTTTATGGAATATGAAACACACAAAAATGAACATAAATAACCCAAAAATATATTTCATTAAAATAATCTCTTTGATAGCTTTCGGAACACGAAACTCTAAGACTAAATGAACTATAATATCATATATCATTATAACAAAGTCATTATATTATTGGGTATGGACAATACTTTCTATATAAAAAATCTAAGGTTATATACATTTTATAAATAAAGTAAGAATCATATAAAAAAATTGTTTTCTGAAAAGGTTTATTTTTATTAAAAGACGGTTTACTCATGCTTTGCAAACATAATTTAAGGTTAATTTTTACCACTCTCATAAAATTTATTTGATCAAACTAAACTAATTTTTAAAATTATAATATCAAAATTATATTTGGTTTCAATTTTTCTATTTTTTATGAAATTTTACTTTTTGATGAATAATGAAAAATACAGAACTTCAATTGAAAAATTCTTTTCCTTTTAAATTATTTTAAATGTAAATTTATATTTTGAATTGGATTTCAAGTAAGATTAGGTCAAATATATATCAATTAATCCAATTAGGCTCATTGGAATCAGTTTCATATTGAAATTTTATATTAAAACTTTGTAAACTTTTGAACAACTTCTCTTTGAAAACACACTTTCTCACCTAGCATGCAAGATTAATGTTAAATAAAAAGTTTCCACTTATATGGATGGAATTTTTAAAAATGGATACCATATTTTTAATAAAAAAATTATATTAACTAATAGTTATAACTTTTCTTTGACCAAATGAATAACAAAAATAGTTAAAATTATTTTCCACGGTTAAGGTAAAAACTGAATTTCCTATGGTTAAACAAAACATATAAGGGTTAACATAATATAAAACATATCTAAATTCTATTTTAATTTCATATTTAGAACATATAATGTATAAGTTTTCATAATACACCATTTTTGGATCCTATTATAATGTAAAAAATGTGTGTACACATTTTTCTTTTCAAAATTACAAGTGTGCCACTCAGACATTCCAAAAACAAAAATTAGCTATTTTTTCATTATTGAAGTTTAAAAACACAACAATTTAATTTACTGATTTTCATAAAAAAAATTATGAAATTAGGTATCTCAAAATTAGTTACATTTATAAACATTATCAATTTAAACGTTTACAAAAAAACTAATTAGTGACAGTTAATTTACCAATGTTTTTTTTGTAATATCAGTAAATCACACCTCATTCTCCAATGTTTCAAAAAGGAATAGGTAAATATACATTTTTAATTATTTATTTTTTTCCCTGGTTTACTTTATATTAGAAAATATTTCTTTAAACACACACATTGTATGCTCTCTCATGTATTCCCCCACAATCCTTCCAACATTATGTCTCTTTATACGGCTCACCCTTATGGTTAGAAACCCCCAAAATATGTGGTCCCATAACTCATGCCTTAAAAATATCCACCAAATGCTATAGCTTCCAATTGGGAAATAGGCCTCTATGAGAAATCGAACCTTATACCCCCACCTTCACAAGAAAACACCCATCCAAACCACCTATTTCACTTTGGATTGTATTATTTTTGATGTTATGTTTATATATATAAAAATTGGTTTCATTATTAAAAAATTAATAAATAGTATATATATATATTAATATACATATATTAATATGTGTGTGTGTTTAAATTTTACATATATGTTTATATACATATGTTTATATACATATGTTTATATACATATGTTTATATTATATGAAATATATATATGTTTATATTATACCGATATGTTTATATTTTATATTATATATATTTCACTATTTTGAATATATATATTTGTGTTTATATATATATGATTATATATATATACATGTTTATATGTTTATATTATATATATGTGTGTGTGTTTATGTTTATATTAAATATATGGATATCTTTTATGTTTAATTATATGTTTATATTATATATATATGTGTGTGTGTGTGTTTATATATATATATATATATATTATATTTATATTTATATATTTACATATATATATATATATCTGTATATATATATGTGCTTATATATATGTATACATATTTTTATATAGATGTGTTTGTATATGTGTGTGTGTGTATGTGTGTCTGTAACTATATATCTATATGTATATATATATATATATAATTATATATATATATATAATTTACCTTGTTTTGAAACAATGGAAAAAATGTCCATAAAATAATCTTGTTTTCTTAAAAACATGTCAAAATTTAAATTATGTATGTCTCTTTATATATAAATATATGTGTATGTATATTTATTAAATTATGTATATATGTGTGTGTGTGTTTATATATACTTATATAATTTTATATATGTGTGTCTATGTTTGAATATATTAATATATATATACATTGATGTCGTTAAACGTTCAATATAAATATACATATTTTAGTGAAGTCTTCTAAAAAATGTCCCTAATATAACTAAGTTTCTTGAAAAGATCACTAATTTAACAATGTTATTTATAAAATTCCACTAATTTAGAAATTTTATTTCATGAAATGGAAATCAGTTTTTATGATTTGAGGAAATTTTCCTAAGTTAGCGATGATTATGGGAAAAGTATTTAGACTCTGGTGTTTTTTAGTGTCACCTCACTTATAAAATTTAAGACGCTCTCCTCTCTTATTCACACCTTCACTCCATTTGGGATTGGCCATGACCTACTCAAATAACTTCCTAACGTCCCTCCTCTGGTCTTATAAGCCTTAGTCTGGGCAAAAAGCTAACCTAGGAAGGCATTTGGTGAAAACCTAAGAGGTTTACCTAATGAAGTGGTAATGTTATTCATTGATAATTTTTATATTATTTCATGATACCCCTCCGAAAATTAATATTAATACTATAAGATATGTTAACTAAATTATTTTACATTTACGAATATGCATTTATAATAATTTCATCACCTAAAACCATATACATTTCCTTCAAATGGGTTATAAAATCATTATTTGTGCGTACAACAGACTACAGCCTCATGAACTGATGTCATTTATTCTTCGATTACCACCTCTCATTATTGAGTATGATGATGGATATAATTTTTATATATGATATTTATAACATAATTATACCACTGGTGTAATTATATCATATATAAATTTTGAACATCCATTTCATAGGAGATACGTTAATGTTAATCATATGTACAACTGACTACCGACTCGCGAAGCGATGCAATTCGTATTTCACTAACAATTTTCATGGAAATTGATAATGATAATTTTAAAAATTATTTGTGATTTAAATGAAATAATAATTATATAAAGTACATAATTATATTTATTTAAATATAATATATCATTTTATTTCTTACCTTTTGACTTACATAATAATGATAACATCATTCTTATACGTGCAGAATACTACCTTCCCGAAGCGATGTGACTACTTTATCATCACCACACGACATTGATAATATATAAGTATTTTTGAAATAAATAAATTTTTATTTATGATGTAATGGTCATTATGTAATGATAAAATGGTTCTTACCTCTTATCTATGATGATCATTGGAAAATTTAAACATTAGTCATGCGTACATACGACATATCATCTCTGTGGTTATAATATAGTCTATTTTTCATAACCACTTTTCATTTTTAGTAACCATAGTATAAATGATATAAAAATATGATAATTATATCATCATTATTATTATTTTATTGATATAACATGATAACATTCACAATAATTGAAACATTAATGAAAAATCACGAATGAGAAAACATGGTAATTAACACCCGAAATAATGGGAATAATGAAATATTATTAATGAAAAGGTGATAAAATTTTATAAAAGAATCATATAT
Source organism: Viscum album (assembly GCA_963277665.1). Taxonomy (NCBI): domain Eukaryota; kingdom Viridiplantae; phylum Streptophyta; class Magnoliopsida; order Santalales; family Viscaceae; genus Viscum; species Viscum album. The sequence continues at coordinate 283,781,260 of OY728142.1, forward strand.
GATATTTAAAATATTAATATGGTTATTTTACAAATTAATAACATGTTTTAAAACACTATGTATGAGATTTAACCACGTGCAACAAAAATGAATTGTAGGGATGTGGATTTTGTCTCAATTTCATTTAATTGAGGCGTATTGTAATTTTATACATATAATTTATTAAATATTATTTATAACCTACCCATATGACATGTAATTTCATGATTCCTTAATAATTAATGGGTTTTGAGATTTAATTGAATTATTTCATCCATGGGGTATTGACATAAATGTTACAAAATGGTAAATAATATTATAACACAATTTCACTTCAAATGGTTATATTACTCCTTCGTTGTACTTGATATTATACGATTATGTCTGAAAAACTATTGAATATCTATTTTTGTAATTAAAATTGTTTTATTTGGATTTAAAATTGATACACATAATCAATTCATGGTTAATTATCACTTCAACATTATGATCGGTGTAAGGGTTTATTTCACTATCTCATTATAATCTACATTGTTCGTTATTGAATTTCAGTTGATGGGAATTATTTCATCATTGTTCAATAAAAACGTTTCATTTTCCTTTCTGTTGGATAGTTATGATATTTCTAGGTAATATTACAATTTTATTCTTTTTTTATCTTAAAATTATTGAGAAAATGTTTTCTCAAAAAATCCGACTTAATTTCCAATTTTGGTCGATAATATGTTTTCATAGAAAAACATGTTTTTGAAAAATGATTTCAAGAATGTTTCTAAACATTACATAATGATTTATTAAAGTAATTTATAACCATTTTGGATTTTTACAAAATATTACTAAAGGAATATTCTTGTCATTTTCTGAAAAAGGGAATTTTATGATTGTCTTAAATTGAAAAAGGAATGTTCTTTTTAACTTATACAACATATATATAATTATCCACTAACATGACCTTAATTTCATTGAATCTTATTTGACTCATTTAAAATTATTTTTTGGGAATTGTTTTTTACCTATTATTCTAAAAATTCAATATTTTTAAAGTAATTTTTAATGGCAATAATTTTCAAAATCCATTAGGTTTTAAAAAAAACTAATTTTCAAAATGAATATGATATTTTCCCCAAGTATGTTTATAAGTATATTTTTATGATATTTATTTTCATCAATGAAAAAACCTTCATTATACATATATTACAATGAGTATATGTTGTATTAATATCATCCTTCTTATCTAACTATATTTTTTGTGATTATTTTGACTTAGGGTAGTATTTACATTCATATACAGATTCATTTTTATATTCTATAACATTCAATTGAAATTTTAACATTCTTGTGATCATTGGAAATTATATTTCACCTAAATATCCATATTTTTTATCATGGATATGTTAATTATTTAAACAATATATAATTTCTGTATATGGTGTTCTGTATTTAAATTAATTCATTTATCTGGGGAAATACTGAAAATCCATATTCCTTACTCAATATGGATATTATATGATAATTTTTTTTTGAATTAAATAAATTATTAAATATATCATGCATGTTTTTACAAAAAGGTAATGTGTGGGGCCTAGTAATAGATAGTCCCTCGATGCATCGATATTCTCGTTGGATGAATCAGTTGGATAGCTTTAGATAAATGGGTTTCTACCCATAAGTTTTAAATGATCATAAGGATAGATCTTGATGGTAGAGGTATCATGTGATTGGGAAACATGACATCCAATAATTGAGAATTTACGTCAATTAGTATTCAGTTATAATTATTCATTACATTTTATCAATGATAATATCTATGGATTCATTTCATTCTCAGTTATTGATTAAATAGAATGTGTTTTCTATTATTTAACTTTCCATATTGACTATGAATTTTCTAATTATTATAGTATTGTTCTTGTTTAAATGGATTTTGTTTTTTCTTATTTACCTTTCCATATTTATTATTATTAATGAGAGTTTCACATTGATATTACCTCTGGTAAACTTCCTTATCAATTTATTGATTACATGGAATGTGTTTTCAGTTGTTTACCTTGGCATATTGAATATGCATATTGATTTATGATTTCTTCCACTATACTTAAACCTTATTGAGAAATTTTTATCACCCATATTTATTCCCTACACAGGAATCAAGGAAGCGTACAATGTTTGATATGAAAATATTTTCTAAATGGAAAATGATATTCTTAAAAAATATGTGTTTTAATTTTTTCCCTAAATGTAATGAAAAACTCAAGTAAGCATCTAGTTTCCTAGACAACAAAACTATTCTGTCCTTTGGGATGTGATTCCATGTATCTTATTCCAATGTAATAAATCAAACACTAGCTCTGGGATACTGGATTCAGGTTCATTACAAATTTAATCTTTTAAAAAACTTTCAAACTTTTGTTTTACCTAAAACACAGAGACATAGAATATAAATTCATCAAAATAAATAATTATTTTTCTAAAACCACCACTTTCTGGAGTACTAATTATTCCACATACATAAATCTGTAGGAGATTCAATATTATATTATCCATTTCAATTTTTTTTCTATAAGGGGTTTTATCATCTTTCATAATAGATAATATTCCAAATTTTCAAATGATTCATAATCAACTGATTCCAATAATCCAGATATATGTATTACTTCAATGTGTTTCTTATTTAAATATGCTTTGTGATAACAAGAATGGATGGTGGGATTAAAATCAAACCTAACCATATTCTTTTGAATATTATAAATAGTATTATCTATATATAAAATTCATAAACCATTTATTTCATTCCAAATTCTACAAAACATTTCATTCTTACATATATAACATCTTTTTTTCATAATAAGGAATTAAAATATCATCGTGTCCAAACAAGATATAGAAACTAAAATCATGTTTATCATGGGAACATAATAAAAGTTTTTTTAACTCTATAATAATTCATAGTGTAAATATAGATCTTCAATTAAATCTTCTACTATAGAAAACATTTCATCATTTCAAACATGAACATCCACTTCACCCTTTTTAAATTCTATTTAATATATTACTATGTGTCTTTCAACATAAATTTTTAATTCACACCTAGTATCTAATACCTATGAGTTATAATAAGTGGAATTAATTTCTATAATATTCATATTCCATTCCTAATAATGATTCTCTTTGAGATGTATTTTCAAATATAGAAAGAAATATCAATATTTTTTATAAGACATACCTATATGTGATCTCAAAATGGTTATTTTATAGTATTACATATTATAAAATAAAGACATATTACTGGATGAGTATCATTTTTAGATATTTTCTTTGTAAAATTTTAATTAATGTGATCCAACTAAAATTATGACCTCAAACATCATATATAGTGAGTGACCCAAGATCCATATTTCATCATGACATATATTAAGTGTCACAAAAAAATAAATGATTATTTTGGTAGGTAACCATAAAGGACATAATTATTATGATTAATGAATATTTTAGAGGTTAAAACTTTACCATATCCATCATATAGATATACCCCACTCTATTCTTCGTGTATCTTTACTAAGGGTTTCATAGCTAAATGAAACCTAAATTAAATTCAAGTAATTTTCGAACAATATAAAATCTAGGGGCACCCAAATTTTTCATTACCTAAATAATGATATTATAGTTTCACCAATCACTTTATTTTCTCAAACAAGATAATCCATGGGAACACACCTTTTTCATTACCTACCAAGTTAGAAGATCAAGGTCTTGAAAAGTTCCACTTTGAAATAAATATCTCAGTTAGCATTTGAGTTGGTTTTATTTTAAAAGAATCACCAATTTAATTTACATAAAGTTAATAATAAATTCAAAAATATTAATTCTTATAAATTATTTATCTTGTCATGTTTTAAACATTTATTTGTCCAATATTCTAATGATTTAGTTTTGTAATACCTATTACATCAATCAAAATAATGTGTTCATATCACATTAATGTTTATCTCTATACATAACCCAAAATATTGTTCCATTCACTCCAATGTAGAATCAATATACATCTATTCATATATGAATTCATCCCTTTAATAATATGCATCATTATTTTAGGTAAATTTTTGGAGTTATAAGATATAAAAAACTCCACATGAGTAGCTCTAGAGTGGTAGATATCCAACCCCTCACCTTTCTTGAATAATAAATAAGCCACTAGGTTAGTGGGTTGTCCGACCCCAATTCCCACTCCCCAAGGAGAATTTACTCTAGAGATAATTTAATTGATAACACATTTAAAACCTTATATGTGAGAACTATATTCAATTACTACTCTTAAGCCATGACACTTTAGAAAACTTGGGATAAGGTAGATTAAAAATAAATAATATCATCCAAATTAATATGAAATGAAATGATCTATTTCCCAGAGACAACGTATCAAATAAATATAACATAAAAATGATAAATATTGTATAAAATATTTATATACATAAATAATATTAATTAATGAAAAATTAATTAAACACATTAATTAATATTAAAAAAACATGAACATTTCATATTTACATTAATCTTGTAAAAACATTTTTATTAAACCTAAAACTAATCTCTTATAAAATATTTATAAGTGATATAATTTAATTTCCTAAATATATACATATCATATTTATAATGAGAAACATACATAAAAATTTCATATTTAAATTTATGCTCATAAAAACTCTTTTGATTAAAACTAAAACTTATTATTTATGACTAATTTTAAAAGTATAATAATTTTAAAAAGAATAATAAATTTATTATTGAAATAATATAGTTATAACTTTACTATATTTTTTAAATATCTATCCATACATTGGAAAATTATCATGATCATAAAAATTCCATAGATGTGTATAATCAAAAGTTCTACCTCTGTGGGTCATCGTAAGTGTGAGGAGTGAGGGGAATCTATATAAAATCCTCTATAGGTTATGGGGAACTATAAGTATATAATGGTTAAGTACTAAATTAATTCAATATAAACCATTAGTGTGTTCAGTGTAATGAACTACCCCCCCAGAGATCCTGATGTGGGAAACATTTATTTTTGTAAATTTTTATCTCTGTGTGTGTTACTTATCAAGCATTAATTGTGTGATTCATATTCATAGATTGATCAACATTTTCACACTCCATATTCAAGATGCAATGGTCATTACATTATCACACAAACTAATTCCAATTCTATCATAACATTACAATAATTTTAGGTTGGATAAATGATTATCTATATTATGAAACTCACAATGAAATAGTGTAATCCAGTAATTAATGTTTTGTTTTCTCCTTCTAGACATGATAAAAAATTATCATAATAACACTAATAGATAAAGAGAATTTTTGTTAGATTATCTCATAATGAAACACCTATTTAATGAAACCAGTTACGATGCATATTAAAGAAACTGAAGATTAACATATATTGATATTTCATCATTTTATATAAATGTTTAGAACATTACAAAAATAAATGCACGAGGACTATAATAGTATAGTGTGTTTAGAAACCTGGAAAAAAACTTCAAACTTGATGAAATATCTTTCATGTATCAAAAAAAGAAATTCCCCTTTAGTGATTCTATATAAAACCTTTCTTCATAACCTTTGTAAAGGAAACATAAGAAAGGGATGAGGTAAAATGACTAGTAAGTGTAAAAAATAGAGATATGTAACCATAAACAAGATCATAAGGCTATGATAATGTGATGAGGACATTATAAGTTCATATCATACATATAAAATTTCATAAAAATGAATCATGGAATAAATATTGGTAGTTTATAAGACATGAATCATAAGGGTGATAAATCACTATTAATCAATCATGAATAATAAGCTCATGTCATATAATGGTGGAACCATCATAATTATATATAAAAATTAATTTGTCATGGTTAACTATAAAGAAAATTAACATATCGGATTAGGACACACCTATTTCCCATAGTGAATCAAGACACACCAATTTCCTATAATGGACCAGGACACACATGTTCCCCATTATAAATCAGGACACAACTATTTCCCATTTTGGATCAAGATCATTGACTTATTTCCCATAATTACCTCATAATATATTAATCTTTATCTAATTCATTATAGGGATATATAGGTCTCACCCATATAATAGGTAAATCATACATATGTTTTTTATAAAATATTCCTCTTATCATGACCCATAAAAAGATATTGGAATCCAAAAAATCATATCATAACCCATTAAATGAAATGGGTATTATAAAAATTTAATCATATCATAACCAATGTAAAATAGATAGGTTTCATAATCATTTTATCTTATAATAACCCGTGAAACAAAGTTGGTTTTATAAGCATTTATCATAGTATAACCCATAGAACATAAAAGAGTTTTATAAAAATTATTCCATCAAAACATTTACCATTTAGAGGGAAAATGTGAATTATATCCTGGGCTCATATTACTAGTAAAGAGTAAACTATAACGAATGATTTAATATTATTTGTGGAAGGATTATGAAAGATCAATTAGAATATAACATTTCTATTAAAATCACTTATTAAAACATATGACTTTTTCAAAATCCTTTTACATGAAACTACTTTTAAAAAAATTAAATGAATCATGAAAAATATTTTAAAACATTTTAGGAGGAAAATATCCTTTAAATATGGAAAAAATCATTTTAAAACATAAAACATTTTTAATATAATTTCCCATAAAAATAAATATGAAAAACCATAACGAAGCTTAAGAACACTTTGAAAAAAAATTTCCTTGATAAATTATAAATAATGTTTGAAAAAAAAATTAAAAATTTGTGTTTCTAAATAATTTTAGAACTCAATAATTATCATTTAGATCATTTATATATTTTTCTTTAAAAACAAAAAATTTCAAACATAGAAAGTTTGCATTAAAAGTCATGTAAAACATTTTTTAAACATAAAATATATTTTAAAAATACTTTATCTTTTAAAACCATCTTAAAATCATAAAATTTACATAATATTAAGAAAAAAACTTATCTAAAAATTAACATTGTAAACATAGAAAGTAAGAATCAATGGAATTATGGTCATGATGTTGGGAAGTCTATTCATGTCAAACATTCCTTTTGCTCCTTAAAAGAATAGAAAAGTGATTTGATCATAAAATGGACAGAAGATTCTATTTAAAAATATTTTTTTAAAAGATAAAAAATGTGTGGAAATTCACATTAAACAACATAGTATTATGGTAAAAAAATCAATACATTTATATAAATTATTGTATCAAAAGTTCACAGATTTCAGACCGAAAGGAGAAATAAAGTCGGGTTCTCATAAAAAAAATTTCATTATTATATTTAGAGAAAAAGAGTATAAAAATAGAACTATTACATTATATGACATTAGTAGCCATATATTAAAAAATTTCATGAATTATATTGAGATGTGGATTATAATATTTCAATAATGGGAGGATAATCATATATAATCTAGATATATAATGAGATTGTAGTAATAAACTATTACCACTTCGGTAACATTGATTCATAATAAAATGGAAATAACAACATTAAATAAATTCTAAAATATCATTAATATAATTAAATTCATTATATAACTTTTCATAGTCAGTATATACACCTCATAGAAAAATATAGGTTCATAAACATGGCTTGTTTCTCACAGAAAAATAAACATGCAACGAGAAACCCCTTACCGTAAGTCATGAATTTATTCATAAACAATAAAACCTCTTGTATAATAAATATATGTTTATTATTAAACCACCATAGAATTGTATTATTATATCTAATACCATATATTATTTTTAATGAATATATATTACTCATTTATTAATAACTCCTTGTAAATGTTACATTGTTTTTGGAAATATCTGTTTTTTATATTTCTTACTTGTTATCCATGATCCTATTACTCAGATCATGATTTAAAAAAATTTATAACATAAAACATGATAAATATAATATATATTCAGTATATATTTGTTTATAATAATTTATATAACTTATAAATATGAAATGGAATACACCATTTATGGATATGGTAGGTCATACGTATGCAAAAACACTATTTTTATTTTATTGTTTCTTTACAAGAGCATAAGTAAATGAAATATTTGTGAATATATGTGTAATATAATTATATTTTAATTATTATTTCACTTATATAATATAATTTCACTTAAACCATATTTAATAATTCCATGTAAAAGGTTAATGAATCACATCACTTTAAGGAGGGGGTTGTCAACACATACACAAACAAAGTTATCGTATTTACCCAAAATGGAAATAATGAAGGTATATTTTTTATAAAAATTAAATAATAATACATACATAATAAATATCATATATATAATATAAATTTTTTCTTCATCATAATTCCCATCCATGAGATATGGTAATGAAAAAATGAACAACTTCGCTTCTTGAGGTTGCAGTTCACCGTACAGAAGAATGGTACGTTCATTTCCCATTACAATGAATTATCTTTAATTGTTGGTAAAAACATTAAAATAACAACATATTAGAATATCTATGATACTTATGTAATTATATAATAAATTAATAATAATAATTTAAGTGGTGGAGAATGAAAATAAAACAAAGGATCTTGAGGAACGATGTTACCTCTTCTTTATGTAACTTATTTTCATTTAGGCCCATGGGCTTCCTGGGATAGATTTATTCACAAAGATAGGATTATAGGATTAAGTAATGGATTTTTGGGTCTTATTTCAGTATATTTAGGTCGATAAAAATGGCTTAATATGTGTTAATAAGTAGGAGGTGTGAGGTCCTTTTTATAAAGGAGGAGGGTGGCATTCTTGTAATTTTTTGAAAAGGGAATTTCTCCGACATTTTTCTAATATCATATTTGGCCAATAATGGTAAATATTATATCTAATGGTTGATATAGTCAAAATATTTACATCCAAAGTCTTTTCAATAGGCTTCTTTGTCATTTTGTGCCTTAATATGAAGGTGTACTCCTTTGTTAAGCTATATTTTCTCTTAATCATTGTAATTAATTTAAATCACTTTCAATGATATTTTTTGGTAAAAAGCTAATTTGAACGTATTAGACATAATAAATTTTTATAATTAAAAATATGGAATCCATTTCTCTAAATTTCAAAAACATAATTGCTAGAAATTAATTTATTATTAGTTCCATATACAAGAAGACAAAATGTGGTTTTAATGTAAAATTTTTTAAAAGTTGCTATGTTTTTATGTCCAATTTCTCAATGAATTGATTCTGATGAAATAAATTGAATTAATTGGTATAAAATTTATCTAATATAATTTTTAAACCAATAAAATATATAAGTAAACATTATAAATTATTTTTATGAAAATGTAGTTTTGAATTAAAATTCTGTGTTTTTCAATATTCTTCAAAAACGAAATTTCTCAGAAAAAAAAATAGTTCTACCAAAGTAAATTTTTATAATTAAATTACAAAAATTAGGTTTATTTTATAAAATAAAAATTATAAAACTTCCAAAAAAATTGAGTGGATTTCTATTAAAATTTTGTATACTTTCCTTTTAGTAAAATACATCTTTTTATTCTTAAAATTGGATTTTTCGTTATCTTATACCAATAAAATATTTTTTATGATAATAAAAAATATCTATTGAATATATAATATATAATTTGTATTAAAATTATTAATCAAAAGTGAATTTTTTAATATAATGAGATAAAATTTTGTCTGAACATAGAAAAAAAATTCATAGTATAATAATTTATTTATTTTCGAATAGTTTATACATTCACATATACTAATCGATAATGAAATGATTCATTTTATATAAAAGTGTAAATGATATTAAAAAAATTTATTTAATCTTATTATTAACATCCTTTCCAACAGATATGTGAGGGCTATAATAATATTTTAATATTCAGGATAATAGAATATTGTACTTCTGTAAAAATTGGTCTTGTGTGTGACAGAAGATATCAAAGGGACTCGTTATTCATTATAACAAAATCAAAAAAATAGTGTTGGGTGTAACTATAGATAATATTTGTATTATGTGAGGTTTATGATTGACTTTTTGTAGCATATAATTCATTCCAAACATAGATCTTTTATAAAAAAAAACTATATTTAGTATTATGTGAAGTGAAAAATATCAAAAATATTAAACTAATTTCAAAAATAATAATTCAAAAAATATATAGGCATTATATTCTAAGCCCCGTTAAATAAATTTTTCCTCAAAATTCATCAGTTTTAATAATGGTTTAATACTTAAAAAATCCTTTCATAAAAACCTAAATTGTAAAAATGAAAACTAAAACACAATTTTTAAATGAAATGTAGTAAACAAATTGGTTACCCAGTGTAACACGTAACAAGTTATCCACATAGTAGAACATAGGTGGAAAGTGAAAACATAGAAATGGAATTAAAATCTAAATATCAAGTTACGAGGGAGTGTGGTTGATAACATGGTTAGGATAAAGTTAACAATCAACATTTCATAACCCAGAGAGGTTTGAAATGGTCATTGAAAACATAAAAATGATGATTACTTAAATACTTTTTATTTCAGGACCATTTTTACAAAAGATGAATAATTTTCATGAAAATATATACTTATATTATTTCAAGATAACCTTACCCTTTATTTTCATTGATCAACTTTCACATCATCTATTATTCATATAAATAGAGGCAAAATTTTCATTGCTGAATCATTAAGGTAATGATAGGCCATTCCATCATTTTTTATCAGAAAACAAAGGTTATCACATGTTATACAATATTTATAAATAATCATATATAAATAAAATACAACAATTTATAAAACATCATCTAAAATTTAATTCAAACCTTCCACAAATGTGATATCCTTATAACCCTTACAGAATATAATTAACCCCTTATGCCTTAAATAAAATATTTTCTAATACCCAAAACATTTTTATGGGAAACCTAGGTTTATCCTTGAACTAATAGAATATATAATGTGATTTTATTATTCCAAAATCTATTTTATAGATATAATCATATGAAACTTCAGTAAAGGATGAACAATAATATTTTCTTACTGCTTATTCAAACAAAATTAAAATGAACATCTCAACTCGTGAAGGATAAGTGTACCCTAATAATAATTATCCACTTAATCCATTGTGATTTCATAGGATTTACTTTTCTCCTTTATCCTATGTTTATTTGAGGTTTATTATTGACATTATCCCTATCATGAAGTAATTTATTCACATAATGATAAAACTCTTTGATTTTGAAACACTTGATTTGTGGGTGGTGAATTAGTTATAATTACCTTCTTTTCCATTACATAAAAAATCCCATTTATTGTATATAAACATTAACTAATTTTATGATCTTCCATTCCAAATGTAAACCTCCACTACATTCAATTAAATTAATTATCTTGATGCTTCTTCCCATATTTCTAGCACATAGATGTATTGAATTTCTTTCCCCCATTTGAGTTTTCATTATACCTAACCTTCCTTTTCTTATAAAAAACAGAGGAATGATTGGATTTCAAAATTTACAGTTATACCTTCACTAAAAATTTAACAACTTCTTCATAACAACTGTTATTTTTTATAGCCATGGACTTTTAAGAATTGGTTACAAGACACCAAAGAATTATCTATTTTGATTTCAGAGCTGATGATCAGACCTGAAGAATACATTGAAAGTCTTGAAAAATTAGCTTCATTGGTACCAATAAATTCATCATCCTTTTTATTTAACTCAATTAATTCCTTCCCTATATTTTTTTCAAATAATACAACGGAGTTAATTAATTAAATATATTCCCTTAAACTCTTCATACTCCATAAATAAAATTTCCTATTGTTCCATTATGTTCTTAAAAAGGGTCCACCACCTATCCACTTCACCTTCTAAACAATAAGTATCCAAAAAGGTCTTTTCATACATTAAGAACTAATGAATAGAAAATATCTTTATACAGGTACTAATTCATTCCTCATCTACTACTGGGTTAGTGTAACCACTAAAATAAGGTGGATGTTTTCACATGAAGGACTCAATAGAACATTGTTGCCACCATTTCCCTTTTGCAATATGAACATGATTCATATATTGGGATTGTTGTTAGATAATATCAACCATAATTTTAATTAAAAAACCTATATAATTTCGTTTACCATGAGTATAATCATCAAATTATCTATTAAAATAAAAATTTCCATCGTTACCTTGGTATCCATCCATTGATTACAACTGGAAAGCATGTCATGAATATCACTTATCATAAAATAAAACCACATATTCATGAAAAATCACATATATAATGACTAAATTATGAAAAATTATTTTAAGTCTATAAAACTATATGTTTATACATAGATAGATCCTTAGACATATCTATATAAATACCCAAATTAATCTCACTATGGTTTTCTCACCCAAGTTTCTAGAGGTTGACAGATCGTTTCATCTAATACAATCTATAGAGACCTAACCATAACAAACATGGATATTACATCATTTTAGGGGAATATTCAGAAAAAAAATCCCAAGGACCATAATATTTTATTATCTTTGAAAAATGGAAAAAATATTCTAACTTAGTGAAATATATTCATTGTTTCCAAAAAATATCTTCTCATTTAGTATATATATTTAAAACCTTTCCTCATAATATATATAAAGGGGAAAAGAAATGGGTGGTATGAGATGCTCTGTATGGGTAAATAAAAGAGATAGATAATAATAAACATGATAATAAGTGAGTGATAATGTGATCATGTCATTTTAAGATCATACACTATATTACAAATATTATAAACATTAATCATGGCATAATGATTTGTAGTTAATAAGACATGAATCATAAGGGTGAAAAATCATTATAAGTCACTAATGAATCATAAGATAATTTTATATAAGTTTGGAACCATAATAAATTAATAAAAATGTTTTATGTGTCATGTTTTACTACCAATTCTCTCAACATAGTGTATCATGACCAACATTTTTTTCCATATTGGATCAGGATGCACCAATTTCCCATTGTGGATCTGGACACATCAGTTCCCCATTGTGATCAGGACCCACATGTTTCACATATAGATCAATCATATCATATTTTTTATCATCGCTATATTATGAGATATTATTCTTTACACAACTCATTGAAGGTAGATATAGGGCCCCCCATATCTAAATGAAATCATATATACGTGTGCCACAAAACATTTATCTTATCAAGACACATAAAGATAGATGGGTTTCATAAACTTTATATTATAACCCATGAAACGAAATAAATATCATAAAAAAATTAATCAAATCATAACCTATAAAAAAATAATTTTGTTTTAAAAATCATTTAATCCTTGAATAACCCATTAAAGGAAGTCTATTTCATAAGCTTTTATCATTGTAAAACCTATTGAAGACAAATAGGGTTATAAAATATCTAGTCTTCAAAACATAGACCATTGAGGGAAATAAAATTAATTGTTTACTGGGATCACATCCCTTGTAAATAATAAACTATAACTATGGATTTCATATTATATGGTGATGTATTTTGAAGGATACCTTGGAACATAACTGTTCTAATGAAATCACTATTTAATAAATATATCATTTTCAAAATCATTTTCCTTGAAACCACTTTAAAAACCTATAAATGAATCATGAAGAATAATTTCAAAATTTTATTTAGAGAAATATCCTTTATGCTAGTAGTTTTTTTAAGCACAAAACATTTGGAAGATCATTTTCCATAAAAATAATCTTGAAAAAATATAAATAAGTTTGAAAACACTTCAAAATTCATTCATTGAAAACTTATAAAAATGTATGAAAATAATTTTAAAACCATTTTCATTTCAAATACCTTGAAAACATATAAATTAATATTTGAGATCATTTAAATCCCTTTTAATTGAAAATAACCTTATGAAAAAAAATATAATTGATACTTTGAAAATCATTAAAACCTTATATTAAATTTAAAAACAATTTGAAAAACCCTTTTTCTTTGAAACCCATTTTAAAATAATAAAAATTCAAAAACAATAGGACAAAAAATTTCATAAAAATTAATCTTATAAACTTACATAAGAACCATAAAGGGAATGATGATCAGGACTTTCAATAGGTTAGTAGATGTAGAGCATTCCTTTTACACCTTAAAAGTTTAGAAAAGTGTCATGATTAGAACACAATAAAAATATTAATTTTATTATTATTTTTTAAAAAGGTAATAAATTGGCAAAAATTTCTTTCAAACATCATCGGTTAATAGTAAAACATTTTTATATTAAATGTTTATGAAAGAACTGTTAGGTACACTAGGCTGAATACCCTGAAAGGGTGGGTGATTCAGGGTATGACTAATTAAAAATTAATGCCCGTTCTGATCTTGTTTCACTGTTAAGCAAAACACTCTTCTCTCTCTTTCCTGTTGCACAATATAAACAGAAAGTAAAGCAAGAACAGGACACAACAATTTTACTTGGTTCACCGCTAAGGGCTATGTCCAAGGATCATACGCCGACAGGTTGCCGGTCGTACCAAATTCCACCAATCTTCACTAGCTGTGGATTACAAGATTCGGGCTGGATCACTTCTATGCCCAGGCTCACTGCCCTTACAATGTTTCGGGTCAGCTCACTACTTTCCCAAGGGTCACTCCCTGTCTCTCTCTCTCTGGCTCACTGCCGGTGGAGAGGATCACCTTCTTCCTCTTCCTAAGCTCACTACTCTTGGAAGGAATCCACTCACAGTTTATAGACCTGAAGGTCTCTTCATTTGCATGAAGAAATGCATCTTCCTCTGTGTGTAGATGCTCTGTTGAAGTAAAAATTTCACCCGTAGATGAATATCTATTTGCACCGAAGGTATCGGGCATCGTACCAACTTCCACGTAGTCCGAGAAGCACTGCTAGAACAAAACCTTACATGGCGCGCAAGTCAATCTCGGCGCGCAAGTATCGGCACACAAGTCACAACGGGCGCGCAAGTCCTCCTCAGACACTTGCGCGACTCAAGCTTCCTCAACTCCAAACTTGTGCGACTCTATTCCTTTTATGCCCAAACCAATATTGGTGTGCAACTTCCAACTGGCGCGCAACTTCTAACACCGGCGCACAACTTCAACCTCTGTTGTGCAATTCCCACCTGCACGACCACACACACCACTTGCGCGACCACCACACCTGCGTGACGGGAGCTCTGATTTCTCAAAGTGTTGAACTCCGTTAAAGAATGAGGAGGGGTGGTCCAGTATTTTTAGGCAATCTGACCACCCTGCGCGATGGCGCGCAAGTCACCTGCGCGACCCAGTTGCGGCGCGCAAGTCTTCTGTCCTTTTGGACACTTGCGCGACCAACTCCCAAACTTGCGCGAACCTACTTCCTTTTCCATATTTTGATCTTCTGATCTTGAAAAACATATGGCACGCAAGTTTTCTATTCTCCAAGTCCTCGGCGCGCAAGTTCCTTTGCCAAAAACACTTTTCTTCATTTCCCGATTTTCAGGCCCAAAAATTTGGCAATCACTAGAAAAAGGCACCACCTTGTATCTGTTCTTTTGTACCGCCTCCAGATCATCCATTCCTTTTATCGAAGTTCTTGAATCAAACATGGATCGTTGAACTCAGCTCTTGAACTCGACATTCCACCATGAAATCCTCTTTGTCAACAAAGTTGTATGTCATCGTTTTTCTTTGTCAACAATCACTACTCAAATGTCCACTTTGTCAACAAACAGAATCACCTCAAAAATGCTTCAATGATACCTTGAGGGATTTTTGCCCAACAAGAACATGGATTTCTATGAATAAGGATTAATAAAGTTGGATTTTCAAAAAAATATGATTTGAATTATCAAATTTACCATTACTGTAAATATGGTACCATTAATTTTATATAAATTTAATAACCATATATTAAGAAAATTCATGAGATTTATTTACATATGTATTATAATTTTACATTAATGGAATCATAATCATAACCAATCTCAATAAGCGATAAGATTGAAGAAAAAAACTGTTAACACATTGGAAACATTGATTCATAACACAATGGAAAGAATAAAATTAAATGAATCTTAAAATATCATGAAAATAAATATATTAATGATTTAACATTTCAAATAAAATATATACACCTCATAGAAAAATATATGTTCAAAACATGGCATGTGTCTTAAATAATGAAAATTGAGACAAAATTACATTACCAATATGGTAACTTCTGAAACATAAAACCCATGAATGAAAAATCATAAAATGGATGTGTGATACCCATAATTTTTTGTATAAGAATCATATAATACATTTATGGTTATTATACAAACTACCTATATGAAATGCGTTGTTAACATGGCTTCTGTCTCATGGAAAATAAAAGTGAGATTAGAATATATTTACATTAAGTATTGAGTTTCTTCTTACATGTTAAAAACTCAGGTATAGTAAATATTAGATTACTATAAATCTTAAATTGAACCATATTATTATATATAATACCATATATTAGTTTTATATGACTTTATATTACCCCTTTATTAAAAACATCATGATAATGTTACTTTTTGTGTAATATCTGCTTTGATTTTCAGATATGTTTGGGCTTGTTATTGATGATCCTATTAATTAGATCATGATTTAAATAAATAAAAAATTTAAAGCCAGATATAAATATCATATATATTCATTATATATATATATATATTTAAATTAATATATAAAATATAGAAATATAAAATGGAATATACATTTCCTGGAGACGGTAGGTCATATGTACGCATGAACATTGTTTTTGTTTAATAGTCATA
The DNA here is from genome assembly GCA_963277665.1 of Viscum album. Classification (NCBI taxonomy): domain Eukaryota; kingdom Viridiplantae; phylum Streptophyta; class Magnoliopsida; order Santalales; family Viscaceae; genus Viscum; species Viscum album. Next base: position 283,798,072 of record OY728142.1, read on the forward strand.
TTAAAAGAAATAAAGTAAATTAAATATATGTATATATATTATAATTATAGTATAAAAAAAATTCTTATATATAATATATTTTCATTGAACTTGTCCTTAATACATTTCATGTAATTAGTGAAAGAATCCTATCGCTTTGAGAAGGCAGTAGTTCACACATCCACAAATGAAGTTATCATATTTACACAAAATAGAAATCATGAATTTATGTTTTATATAATAATTAGAGAATATTAAATACATAATATATATAATATATATCATGTAAAAATATATTTTCCATCATAATTCCCAGCCATGAGAGGAATTAATGTAAAAAAACAACATCATTTCATTAGGCGGTAGTTCACCATACACAAGAATAGTAAGTTAATTACGCATTAGATGGATGTGTGTTTTAGTGTAGGTATAATGTGTACAATAGAAAAATAATTATATTTATTATATTAATTTCATAAAATAATAATTTAATTATAATTATTGTGGTGGTGGAGAATGAAAATAAAACAAAGGAGCTTGTGGGAGGATGTTACCTTTTATTTTGGTATCTCCTTTTGGTTTGTACCAAACAGAATCCTTATTTTGAATTTTTAACAAATGGATGATTCTAGGAATAATTGATGTATTTTTATTTCTTATTTTATTAGATTTTTGGGGATCCAATTTGATTCATTTGTTTGAATAACTGGGATGGGTGACTACCTCTTTAGAGTGGAGGAGGAGTGGCATTCCTATAAATGTTTTAAAAGAGAATTCCAAAAACATTTTTTTCCTTTTCAATTCCCTCCACTAATGGTAAAAATTTGATAAAATAATTTTTTTGTCTAAATTTTAATATAAATCTCTTTTTATAAGTTTATAGGTCATTTGGGTCCTTATGCATAAGGTTTTTTCTTTTTGTAATATAATTTTTATCTTTTTTGTTGTAGTTAATTCTAATCACATTCAATAATATTTTTCATCAAAAAACGTTGTTGATATTGTTATAAATTATATATTATGTTGATTAAAAAAATAAAATACAATTTTCCAAATTTAATCACTGTAGTCGATGAAATTAATTTAAAATTATTCCCACAGATGGTACGAGAAATGGAGTTTTTAATGTAAAAATATTCAAAAGTTTGATAAGTTTTTATGTCCAATTTGTAATTGAAATTGATTTAAATTACCTAAATTGTATTCATTGGTATAAAATTAATCTAAATAAACATTAAAAATAATAAAAAAAATTTATCTCTATAAATTATTTACATGGAAAAGTAGTTTTGAATTAAAATTTAGATTTTTTCACTATTCATAAAAAATGAAATTTCTCAAAAAAAATCCAAAAAATCATCCAAAGAATATGTTGATATTAAAATACCAAAAATGATGTTTAGTTTTTCAAATAAATAGAATAAATGATTCAAAAATCATATTTAAAATGGGTTCTCTATGAAAAGGTGGTATAATTTTCTTTTATAAAAATACTTGTTTTTATTCATTAAATTGGTTATATCATTATCTTATATATATCAAATCAATTGGATGAGTATAAAATTTTTATAGAATATATAATATATAAATTTTATTCAAATCATTAATCAATAGATTTTTATTTAATTTATTGAGATAAAATTGTGTTTGTACAAAGGAAATTTTTTTTCAATGAATTATAATTTATTCACTTTCATATAATTATTACATTCAATTATACTAATAGATAACCAAAGGTTTCATTTTATATACATGTGTAAATAATATTTCCAATATTTACATATTATTATTCATAACTTCCTTTCCAACATCTAGATTATAGCTATAATAATATTTAAATATTCATCTTAATAGTATATTGTAGTGTGGTAAAACTCATCTATGCATGTAATGGAAGCTATTGAATATAATCTGTATTGTATATAATACAATAGAAACATTGTTTTGCGTGTATTCAAATCTATTCTACATATTTCTTATTGTGTAATATTAACATGGATATCCATATAAAAAACTAATGAATGAAAAAATAACATAACAAGTTAACAATAAAAAACCTAAAAAACATAAATTGAAAAATGAAAAAAAATTAATTTGAAAAAAAAAATATTTCACAAAGACTCAGTGTGTTATATATATAACATGTTCTAAATTTAATAATGAATGAATAATTTCCATTTTAGAAATATAATTTCTGAGATAACATCGATAGAAATTTATGGATCATCCAATCATCATATGTAGTTCAAGAAAACAATACATTAGTCGATCTGCCCTTAATTGAATAAAAACATGCATGGAAAATAAAGAACATCGCCAAATATTTCTTACCAATAATTCTTTTGTTGTAACATTCACATTATTCTTCGATGGAGTACAGTTTTACAATGATCATAGATGAAACAAATATATGTTCCCTACTGATATAGGGGATCCACTAACAAAAGGATCCATGATCATTTCACAAGTATTCCTAAATGTTGAAGGTGATGTTGTTCATTCTCTAGGGAATAGTGACTATTTTTCTGAAAGAGAGCATATATAGATTGAATTTTATAAAACTAATGATCTCTATAACCACTAATTTTCTCTCCATTAATATTATATTCAACTCCAGGGTCCCCAACTTAATATAGATACCATATATCATAATATTTTAAGCACAAGAAGAATATTTGTTTATTTTATTTTAAAAAACTAAGGATAATCACATTGTTTCACCACATGTTGGGCCTTTATCAACAAAAACATCTCCATGACCATACCAAAATAGCCACTATTGGGATCCAATAATCACTGGGTACCCACATACCTTACGGTCATGATCATATCACTATGGACATCAACAATTATCTTGATGGGATTCATCCTATCATACCCTCATGAATAAATGGGCAGTAACATGAAATATATACCATTAAAATTTAAATAACCTATAAAAAATGTTCCACAAAACTAAGTAATAACTCTATCCTAATAAAACCCCTCTTAGATAAGGAGTCAATCACAAAAATTACTTTCCTCGTCAATTAATAAACAGATATAACAAAATCAAATTTTCAGTCCAATCATGTAGAATTACATCATAACGTTATATTGGAAAAAAATTAGATGTAATTTTTTACACATTAAATAACCAAACCTTAGAAAATAATCAATGTAATCAACCAAAATAAATAACATTAATAACAAGTGATTCCAACATGCCACGAATGTTTCATGAATTCAAACTCTTTTTCCACATCAGACCATGGTTGAAAATAAATAAGTTGGGATTCCTATGTTTTGGATGTGTTGGGTAGAGTCACAAGGTATTTTCTCATTTATTTTATAAAATTTATTTTTGTGTGGTTTGTTTATTTATTTATGTGTTCAGTTTGTTTTCATTGATTTGTTCAGTTGATTTTTTTCATGTGGTCTGTTGATTTTTTCTATGTAGTGAGTTGTTTTTTGTTCACAAGGGCAGTTTATGTTCGGTCATGTGGTTTGTTGATTTTTTTATTATGGACAGTTGGTTTTTGTTCATATAATTAGTTTACTTTTTTCATGTGGTAATTTTTTTTTTCTTATGTTCAATTGAATTTTTTTCAAGGAAGCTGGTGATTTTTTTTCATGTGGACATTTTATTTATTTCACAGGGTCAGTTGGTTATTTTTTAAGTAGAGAGATAAGTTTTTTATGTCGTCAATTCCTAACTTTTCAAAATATCTAAAAATTTCAAAATTTCTTTAGTTTAACCAAGAAGGTTTTAAATATTATCTTTTATTACAAATATTGTTTTAATCAATTAAATAAGATACTTTAAATGCTTTTTCAAAGAGGACATTTATATATTTGTATTCTTAAAATTCCAAATCATTTATATTGGTATTTCTAGAAGAATTTGATGGGATCCTTATTAATGTTTAATTAAATTTTAACATGTAATCTAAAATCTAAATGGTCTTGTTTCATTAACTCAGAAACCAATATATTTCCTTCATCCATTTCTGTATTTTTTCTGAGTGTGTATATTACAACCTTTTTATCGGGATACATAAAACCCACCTATTTTATATAAATGTTTATTAATATAGTTTTTCCATATCTATGTGAACCCACAATTTTTTTACTAAATAATGTAAATATTCATTCATTAAGGTAGGGGATTTGTTAAAAATTATTTTTTATAAGAAGTGTGATAATATCATGCTTTAATATCCTTTTTTAAAATTGGATTGATTAACCATTAGAAGATAATAATATGGTTAATTTTTATAAAATATTATTATATAATGAATTGGAAAAAAATAGAAAGAAGAAAATTTTGACCATGCATGCTGTCAAATATTAATGATATATTCTTATTATTATTTTGAGTATTAAAATAAGTTTATATCACATGATGTATTTTTCTTCGCTTTAAAAAATTAATGCTTGAAATGAATAAATTCTACTCTTTTCCTTATATGGAGTATGCATTTTGTTGATAATTTTTTTTATCTAAATAACCTAAAAGTAACATGTTTTTTATTTTAATTAAATAAGAATAAAGAAAGTGTTAGGTATATATTTAAATAGATTAATTAATAATACGGGGTTATTAATCAGAGGTAAAAATATTAATTACATAAAATAGTTGCGAACTTCTTAATAAATTGAGATAAGAATAAATTAAATAATTACAAATAGGTTAATTTTAAATAATGGGGTTTTTTATAGCATTTACAGTTTGATTTAATTTATTCTTCTTCTTGTTATTTATTTTTATAGGAACATATTTTTCTGTGGTATTTCCTTTTTGTTTTTTTTAATGTGAGATTATTAAAATTATGATAATATAAATCCAATTAATGTCTTGTTTTAAATGGAAGAGGAACAAGTGAAATAATTTATGCTCATATTGGATTTAAATAAACATGGAATTAATTTTTCAGGTTGAGAAGCCATATTTTATTTTATGGTGACTCAACATCCACTATACAATATCCTTAGTTCCATTTACCTGTGTGTGGGATTATAAATTTTAATTTAATGTGCTTCTAAGTGATTTAGATGCCTATTCTATTTATAATATATTTTTACATTTGGAAAACGTCAATGATCAATGGGTTGGTAGCCTAGTGTTATATTAATAAATTATTTCCTAGATGATATAGGGTTGGAAGACCATGAATGTTTGATAAATTGTTTTGGTGATAGAAGGGAAAATGTTTTTATTATGTGTGAAGGTGTGGAATGAAGGGTGTTTTGGATGAGATTAAAGTGGGGATTTCTTGTCCATATTCATAAATATTTCATGATATATATATATATATATATAATTGATGGATGGTTGTATGTTACTTATATGATTAGTTATGACTATTGACTCAAGTTTTCAGTTATGAGCTCTAAGTGAATCTTTTAAAATTTTATCCTAGATTGAGTCCTACACTTTATAAAGGATATTCAATGATAAATTAATTATGAAATGAATAATATTGGTTGATGGTATTTATAAATGATGATGACATACAAGATAATATATCATGTAAATTAATATTGTCATCAGAATATGGTTAAATATTAAATTATTAATCATGGTAACTAAATATGGAATAGCAATACATATTAATGGATACTAATTTAATTAATATTATTCTTGAGGTTATTATTCTTATTTGATACACAGACCATAATAGAGGAAGTTGGGGTAATGTTCAATGATGGTGTTAGATGGGTTTATGTAGCGATAGTTTTCCTCAGTGTGGTTGTTCATGATATTATTTATATTTTCTAATTTATATGCTTCACTACCCACGTAGGTAGAGAAACCAACACCCATATGGTTTGGGGGCTATTTTCTCCATCTTCCAAGTTGGTGAGAGAAGAAATGGAAAACATATGCCTCTACCCAAGTCTCCCATTTGGTGTAGATTATTAGGTTCATCCAGTTGTATAATTGATTATGGTATAGGGTTTGTTCCTACAAAGGATGTGATGTCTCTTTTTTTTATAAATTTATGTGCATACTATAGTATTTTATGGTATATCACACAACTGTATCTAGATTTGGTTCTTCTATTGTCCCATGAGTTTGTATGTATGTGTTGTTATAGTTTAAGGTATAATGCACCTGCACATGTCATAGTGGATTCTAGGGATATTTATGGTTGTTGATGGGATGATGATGATGTTTTTTATATGTGTACTGATTTTAAAATTATATGTTTGTTCTTACATGGAACTAAAGAAGTTATTTGTGAGGCCTTACCCACATCAACGATGACTTACTTATAGGAGGTATGAGATTGGGATATGTGGCATTTGGGAATGAAAGAGACAATCTAGTTGAGAAATAGAAGTTGGGTGAATTCTTATATATATATATATATGTATATATAAATTTTTTTGATATTGAATGGTTTACATAAATACATGGTTTGATGAGTAATCCATATTAGGGATGGGAAACTAGCATTACTTTGTTAGGTGATGAGTTAGTTTCTATATTTATTCATTGGGCATTAGTACACATCTTCCAAGTTTTCATGAGAGGTTTGAAGGAGGATCCTTATGAGAATAAATTTAATGTTATCATTGTGTATATATAAACTGGTTTCTAGGATCTTTTTAATATAATGAAGATCTAGTTGGACATTCTAACCTATAGGATTCATTTAGTAGCAATCATGACTTATTAGAGTTCATCGTACCTATATAGTCTTATTTTTGGTACATTCATTTTTTATTTTTTTTATGTATGACATTAAATGTATTAGGATTAATTCAATTTTATAATTAAGTTTTATTTTATGTTTATCTTTCTTATATAATATTCTATAAACTTCATAGTGGGTAGTTCCTCCCATGTTTGTGATTTATACACACTCATGGATATGTTCCATCCCATAGTCTACTGAAGGTGGGAACTGGGTGTCATTATAACTCTATTTTTATTAAGATAACCAGTGGGGTACCTTAGGGGAGAGGGGTTCATTACAGATAAGCATCATAGGTTATGGTTGAGAGGTAGATGGAGTTTAGAGATATGAATTAGTAAGGATCCATGGGTTATAAGGAAAGAGTATCAGATAATATTATTGCATACTGTAAACAAGAGAGACTAGCTTGAAAATGGGACTTAATGGCCGTTTGTGCTCTAATGTATGGACCTTCAAGTTTATTAGATAGGCTATGTATAGTGGTAATACATGTAGGTTAGAGACCGAGGAGGGGATCATGCTTCATGATTGTTATGCAGCTGCTTTTTAGTCTGGGTAGAATGTGGGAAATATATTAAAATGAAATAAGATAATTAATTACACATAAATTGTTCGTTTATCTCATGTTTAGTAGTACTTAGGTTATTTGTTTTGAATACATGGAACCATGTTGGTGTCCCCATTAAGTTCATGTAGAATATGTTCAAAGGGATGTTCTAGAAAATCATTTTAGAGGGGAGCTCAATGACATTGGAACATAGAGGATGAAACTTAGATAGCTACATCACCATGATCTATAACAGTATAAAGAATCCATTTAAGATCGGGAGACATAGTATAGGATGTTGGAGGGGGAGATCACCTTTAGTTCATCTTATGCTTCGAAGGAGAATTGGTTATCTTTAGCTGTGTAGATATTTTGAGGGCTATCCTTAAATTGGTACCTCTATTTCCTCATAGATCATGAGGATATTTTCGTTTCTTTAGAAAACTTTAGGGATCAATTATAGGAATAGTTTTTGACTTCAAACACAAATTCAGTTTAGAGATAGGAGATCCTACCCTTTTAAAGGGGAGTTATAGTGTTTTATAGTTTAGTATCATCTACTAAAACCTTCTATGACATTCTTTAAACATTTTTTTTATGTTGTGCCTCAAGGGAGGGATTTTGAGGATGCTTTTTATCAATAGATTTAGTTTCGGCTCACAATATTTTTGTAAATTCATATATTTAAGATATATTGAAGTAATAGGTCCTTGAGAAGATGATGGATATGGCTTAACCATAATGGGATGGGGGTTTTCAAGGATCATAATAGAGCATTTCACTAACCAAGAGTTCTTTGTTTCCAAGTTAGAAGAAGTTTCAATTAACTATGAGATGTTTTTGGCCCTCTCCAACCTTATTTGTCGATGCTAGTTGTTCATGGGTCCTTACCTTCGAGTCGGGTGTGGTTTTATTTTTTTACAGTGGTCATTTACATCAAAAGGGAGTGTGTATAAATTTCTTTAGTAGTTATATTGTATTTTTTGATGTATTTTAGGTCCTTCCATATAACTATTTAACTGAACAAGTGAAAGATATATGGTTTTTTGGATTTTGAGCAGTATATAAGGGATTAGACTAGAATATGATGACATTGTTATATCCTTCATCTTCCAGGGAAGTCTGCTGAAGACATCCATGGTACTAACTTCCATCAAGATCATTAAGTTCATAGAGTAGGATGATCTTAGAGAAAGTGTTTCATGTGTTGGGTGGGCCTGATGTCGTACGAGGTATTATCATCCTTTTAAAAATTGGATTTATTCCTTGTTTGATTTTGGATCTTCACTCCTTCGTTTCACCCAATATACTCCATTATTTATGACACGAGGTATATAGGCTTATGATTCCCTAGGCATTGACTATTCCAGTTGGAGGTTGAGCAAGTAGATTTCTTGTGTATGGAAAATATTAATGGGTTTAAGAAAATCTACATTCTTGCAGAGATTTCCTGTTTTTTAAAAAATAACCAAAGAACCTAATAATACTATACATGGATTGACTATTTTCTGAGAAAACTATTACAAGTTTCTTTAATTATTGCATCATACTCTATAACGCTCATAGATATTGGGTGGTATTTGTAGGTATGTGATACCCTCAAATGGGTCTTAAGTATGTTGAGTCTCTATATTATTTTATACAAACATTTATAGTGTGTTCCTCAAATGTCGAGTTGATAGTGTTTCTTAGGATTATTGAAGAACACCCTGATGTATTTTCTGATGAGTTTATGAGGTCACCCCTTCAATGAGACATCATGTTTTGGATAAATATATAACTGGGTGATTAAACTATTAAATATCTACATATAATTTATCACCTTATAAGTTAATAGACTTATAGATTTTAGTTGATGATATTTTATGAAGGGGTTTTATTTGTCCTAGTGTGTCACCTTGTGGTTCTCTTGTTCTATTAGTAAAGATGGTAGATTGAATTCTATAGTTTTTCATCAGTTAACATACCATCAATCCGGTGAGAGTAAATAAATTTTATCTTCTCCCATGAATTGATGAAATATTTTATCATCTGGTGGGAGCTACGTGGTTCTTAAAGATCGATTTTTGGTTAAGTAATTATCATATGAAAGTTAAGGAAGACGATAATCTGAATAGTACTTTGTCTTCCCATTGTGGAAATTATATGTTTATTCTTATAATGTTTAAGGTTATAAATACTATAGTGGTGTCTATATCACTAATTAATTCTATGTTCTATGAGTTTTTGGACCAGTTCATAGTGGCCTTTAACAATGATATTTTTATGTTGTCAGCATCTAAATAAGATCATACGGGAGATGTGTTGGGTGTTCTTCAATTTCATTAGTTGTTTGGGATGCTATAAAAGTGTGATTCCTCAGAATGTGGGGTTCATTTTTTATATAATTTCATATCTTTTTGATTGGTAGTCATAGATCCTTTAAATATTTATATAGTGGTTTCTTGGGAATCACCCAATAATATTGTAGAGGTGAAAACATTACTTGTTCTAACCATGTATTATAAGATGTTTGTAGCTGAATTCTCTAGGATTGTGACTCCAATGAATTTGTTGACTAAAAATGAATCAGTGTCCTTAAGTACTAACCTATGGTTGGTTTAAATCATATATTTAAGAGATAAGATAGTTCATAATATGTTTCTTTATCTTCCAGTGGATGACATAGTGTTTTTAGTTTATTGTAATGTTTCAGGTCATTGTTTGTGTTATTTTTTGATAAAGTGTAAGATGGTTATCTATTATGGGTATGGATAGTAATGAAAATGTGAATATAACTATGAAACCCATGATCTAAATAATTCTATAGTTGTCTTTAATAAAAAAAATTGGTGACACTCCCTTATTAAGGATCTTGTTTTTGTCTCCATGGATCATAGATGAATTGTGAATGTTTTCCCCTAGTGTGATATGAAATTGAGGGAGTGACGATGGATAGTGATTTTTCCATAATATGACTTTGAGAATTCATTTACACTTGGTAAATGGAATTTTTTGGTCAATGAATTGATTAATATGGTGTGTGGTGGTGTTTTTTATGATTCTAAAGACTCATGGAGAGTGATATAGGAGTTGGTAGCATTTCACCTAGATATAGGAGAAGTTATTAAAATAGTTTTTCTTGATTAGATGATAATTTTTTCATCCTTAATACTATAGGTATAATAATCCATGATTGGGGATACCAAGTATGATGCTTTCTATGATAAATTATTTCATGGTGATTCTCCCATAGGGATGGTCTATGGATTGAAAACATCATGTTTTGTTTTCCCGGAATATTTTTTATCCTTTTGTAATGAACAAGGTGGTTCTCTATGAGTTCTATGTTTTTCCCACATAATTAAATCCTTATGTGATGAAGATATATCATGAATTGTAATATCTATTTCTTTGGTCTAATATGAATTTTTCATTTATAGAATTTGACTCTGGACATTTTGTCTTTTAAAAAGAGAAGTTTGAACACTTTGTTCTTGGTGGTTTTCAACAGCCACTTGATGTCCCCTAAGAGATATCAGAGGATATTTTGATGGAATTTGACACCAATTTTCTTATATCCCAACATGGATATGATTCTATTTGGGTTAGTGTGGAATGTTTTACGAATTCATCCAATTATTTTTTAGTAAAGTAGTTAGGATCTTAGGGGTGTTGTTAAGGAAGTACATGGAGGATGTAATGAGGCTTATTGGTGTTCTTGAAGATGATCATATCTATTCATAATACATGATTTACCTAAAAGGTTTGGATAGGTCTCTAACATGCTTTTAAATATCAATTATTCTTTAGTACTACTTTTCATCCAATGATGGATGGTCAGACAGACTGGACTATCCAAAAGTTTGAAAACATTTTTTGAGTGTGCATTCTGTATTTTATAGTTTCTTTGGTGTGACAAAAAACTCTAGTATAGTTCAATTATGAAAAAATATACCACTCTTCTATTAGTATGGAACTTCTGAAATCTATTTTTGGTATACATTTCTGTTCCCCATTGGGCTAGATCTAGAAAGAAGATTTGGCTATTCTTGTACTTGAATTGGTGTGGAGTTCAACAAAGAATGTTTGAGTGATTTTTGAGTGATTAAAGTCAGTTCATGATCAAATAAATTCCTATTATAGACATTGGAGGTGGCCTATAGTTTTTGATGTCATAGATAATGTGTTCCTGAAGGTATCTCTTTGTCATGGGTAGTGAAGTTTTGCTAAAGAGAGTAAACATTATCCTTGGTTCATTAATTATTTGAAGTTTCTGGCATGGGTTATAGAAGTGGTGTATCGATTAGAAATAACCTCATTGATGGTCTAGATTCATGAGATATTACATGTATCACAACGTCACTGATGTATCTATAATGGTTCTCATATCAACAATTGTAGTGGTCCTACTTTTGAACAAAATGATACCTTCGAGGAATGTCCCATATAGATTTAATACTTTCACTAAAAGGTTTTATGAATGCATGGTAATCCTTTGGTTTGTTTTATACAGGTGTAAATTTTCTTATAAGAGAGAACTTAAGAGTGTCAGCCAGAGATGAAAGATAAATATACTAAGTTTTTATATTATTTTTTCAATAATATTTTCATTAATGTGAGTTGTTGTATGAGATCGATTGCCTATTATGATTTATGATATCAGGTATTTTTTATGATCTATTCCTTTTATAGGATTGTGGTGTTACTTATATAGATATATCGTTGTGAGGTATCTCGTATGGTGATTTCTTGAATCCCTTTTCCCTTTCTTCCAAAGTTTATTTTAAATTATCAGTAGTGATAATTATTTGAGGGGTATTTGATAAAAATTATAATATTTATGGAACACATATCATCGTTTTTCTTTGGTTCGGAGGTGTTTTGTGGTTTTCCATGGTTTGTACACCTTTAATTTCTCTATTTGATTTATTTCAATTGGTGGCTATATTTTTATCATACTGTTATATTCCTTTTTTTCATGCGATTAGTTAATTTTTTCAAGTGGTTAGTTTATTTTTTCATGCATTGAATTATTTCATGTTCATGTGGTCAATATATTTTTATTCAATGGGGCAGTTGATTTTGTTTACGAGGTTAGTTGTTTTTTCTTCATGTAGTCAGTTGATTTTTGTTCTTGTTTTTTTCTTTTCTGTTTATTTTCTCAATTTATTTTTTTAATAATTGATTCTATTTTTGTTTATGTGGCAATTTGATTTTCATAATATGGTTAATTATTTTTTTTTATTAGACTAATTCATACCTTTTCCAAAAAAAGTTAAATTCAAAATTTTCGTACTTTTTTTATAATGTCATAGATATGATTTTTTGTCAAAAATATGGTATTACATCCTTAAATAATGGAATTTAAAGGGAATTTAAAAGGGAATTTAAAAGATTATATTTATATCCATTATTTATTAAAAGTATGAATCCCTTATATAGGTCTTTCAATGTGAATTTTATAAGACAAACATTAATTTTTAACTAATTTTTGGCCAATGATATGAGGTCCTGATGGCCATATATATTTCATTATAAAATGAATATCTTCCACTTGTTTATTTATTTTTGTTTCTACTGTGTCCCGGATGTCCAACCTTTTCTCCTAGAGTATTGTAACACTTTTACTATTTGTTCAATTTGAATCATGTGGTCTTTCTAGACATGTGTTCCACCTCTGGTTTTGGTGAAAAATGACATGAATCTTTATTTTTTGAGGTAGGGGATACATTACCTATGTTTTAATTATACAATGTTGAATCAAATAACGCTTTAGATTATTTTTTCTAAATGGGTGTGATTAAGCATAAAAAGATAATGATTTGGCTATTTCTCATAAAAGATAATTATATAATGACCTTTTCATGACCCTACCCAAGCCGAGGCTCGAGCCACAACTAGCCCAAGTGTGACTCCATAAGATAGGGGATGGAGACAAGTGCTGAAGGTACAATAAACATGGGTAGAGAATTACTTAAGAATTTTTACACACTCAAACAGCCAACTCAATGAAAAAGTGCATGGAAATGTAGAAAAAGATGAAACTACTATAAAGTAACATAAACATGAATGAACCTCTAGAATTTATAGGGGTACTATAGTGAATACTGAAATAAAAAGGGGAAAACACATTCCCAAACCAAAATCTGGTCAATACCTGAAGATAAATGGAAAATAGTATCTGCTAAGAGAGCACAACTCATGTATCCCAAATATGACCACCGTATTCAATCCATGCAGCTCGTATCCCTATGCTCTTTTGTAGTAATGATTTACATTTCATCCTTCTAAAAAATACATTACATGTGTTTGTAAAATATTGTGTAGTGGTGAGTATATACATACCCTGTAGAATTCCACAAAAATGGTGAATGGTGAGAATTAAGGGATACAACTAAAGAGAAGAAGAAAATAAAACAAGGTACAACAAAAGATAATGAAAAAATGCACCTCGACCAAACAAGAGTGTGAAAGTAGGGTTTTCCAAACATAAAGAGCTCAAAATAGTGAGGAGGTGACCCCCCCCATCGAGTATTTTCTACCTAAATATAGAGATTAGAATAATCCAACCATGCAAACCTATACATGGAAATCATGTGGCATATGCTATGCGTCTTCGACTATCTTCGAATTAGAGTAACCAATACCCAAAGAATGGGAACTATAGTGGGATATATATATATATATTCTTAGTCAATGAAAACCAAATGAGGGGGTAAGGGGATCTTCTTCTCAGAACTCATTCCAAGAAGATGAGTAGGAAAAAGTTCCAAGGTAAAACCATCTGCAAAGCCCAACCCCTCATTTTTCTACCCAAGAGACCCAAGTCAAAGTGGCTCAAATCACCAGACATCGATACTATCCACTTTGAGTGGTACTAACTCACATGTATGTTTTTAGGTCATGTCACATGGATTCGTATTAGTGGAGAACGTGCCCCTCATTCTCATTAAGTCATAGGTATGTAAAACCTCACCTCACCACTATTTCGCACAATTGAGGGTCTTCTCTAAATCATTGGGAACTACACTGCCTAGCCCAACTAGAGGGTCAACCCGGTATCTCTCATCATGGACTACATTACCCAGCCCAACTAGAAGTTCATCCTGATATCTCTCATTAGGGACCACACTATCTAACACAGCATAAGTGTCAGCCCGACATCTCATGTTGGGGACTATACTACCCATCCCTATTAGAGGTTCATCCTAGCATCTCTCATCAAGGACTACAGTATACATCCCATCTAGTGGGTCATCCCGTTATCTCTCATTTGGGACAACACTTCCAAGATCCTGCTGAGGGTCTGTCCAAAAAGTAATTAGGTGAAAAAACTATCCATCTATGCTGGAGGGTTGGCTTGATTTATCTCATTAGGGACTACACTACCTAGATCCTAATAATGGGTCGTCCTAGAAATTCATCTGGGATTATACTACCTATCCCTACTGATGGATTAACCCAAAACTATTTGGTACACATTTCTAATCGTTTTCTTCGTCGAGTGTTTTCTATACACATTCCAAAGGTAGAACATATACATCGTATCTCGAAATCCAATTTTGAGGGAACTATCACATTCTACGTAGAAACACACCAATGATGGGAATCTCACTGGCCAAAAATCCGAGCCCAAAAAATGGAGATTTGGGGGTTTAATGATCGCTCAGAAGATCCCAAGAAGAACATGATGTGTGAGGGGCCCACAAATATTGTGGTTCTCCTCCACTACCTGGTCGTGTCTTCTGGCCAGTACATAGGTCCCATCTATGTAGGTTTTCATGTCATGTAGGTGCACTAAAAGGCATGTCCCACCTATCCGCGGATCGGGCCGGGTTTGTTGGTTGTGTGTGAGTACTCGGACCCCGTGTCCATATACTCACGTACACACCATGTTGGCCAACATGGGATGCTTCCCATGTTGCCAACCCATGTCTGTGTGATCAGCATATGGAATGGACCTAGAATTGTGTTCTTTCACATGTATTACATCACATGAAAGTTACTACATGAAGTTTAATGGGAGTACACATTGTGTCATCCTTATATTTTCTAAAACTCTTCCACCTCTGCTGCGAGAGGCTACACGGAGTGTGTACTTCGACGGATAGAGCATGTTGTTGGTATTTTTTTAGAAACTCCAATTTCTAACCAATCATTTTCTATGCTAAAAATCAAGTCAACCATTTCATATTTGTCCATGTTTCCTTCTAAAATATTCGGATTTATCCATGAATCATGCTCTTTGGTCACCATTCGATGGGAATCAGTCACTAAAATGAATGAGGGTTCTGTTTTTTCTTCGGCACACCAATGTACCTTTGATCTTTGTTATATGGGTATGAAAACTATATATTATCAAACATTTCATCAGTCCATTTCCATATCTATTCATCCCATATTATTTTTTTCATTATTCCACAATTTTTTCTTCGAATCCAAGAACCTAATCGAGATTAGGTTGCCCGAAAATTGTCGAAATAGAATTTAATGGAATTTTGTGGTGATAAATGTGAATAAAAGTTGGTTGAAGGCACTAAAAACAAAGGTTTTGGTTGATGGATAAACGTTCTGGTCCAACCAATCATTATTGGGAAATCTGGGTTAGAAACAACTAATTAACGAATGAAAAATGGTACATGGGATCATGAAAGGGTTGACTTTAGAGGCATGGATTATAGAATGACAGTCGATCCACTAAAATATTTAATCAAAGGAATATAATCACAAATATGATTCATATATCTTTTTTTTCAAACGTTGGTGAAGAACATGTTCACCATTGATGGAGGGTGATCTTTTTCATTCATCGTGTCTTGATACATCTAGAATCAATGGGTTGCCAACATTATTCATTCTCTAACTGGAATGAGAGGAAGAGAGGAGAGGTCATTGTCAAAAATAGGATTTTGCAGCCAACTCCTATAAAATATAATTTTATAACCTTTAATTATGTTAAAGGAATTATGTAAATTAAATAAATTAATTTATTTAATCACTTAAATGAACTGGTAGTGAGTGACAAGTCTAAACGTCTCACGCCAACTCATTTTATGTCACAGATAGGAAAACACTGCATTCTGTACACAACTGCGGTCTCGTATGTATAATCCAATTCATATTTTTTGATTTATCCTATTTTATTTAATTAACCATGCATGCATAATGTAAAATAGATTTAATATTTTTTTAAACTAATTCCTAGAACACTTGGCCTCAGAATCGCATGTCGTCTCAGAGCCTATCTCGGGAATAATATTTTGAAATATTTTCAAAGTATTGTTAAGAAAAAACTGGGTCTCTATATCATAATCTCCTTCAATATTTTTTCCACTAAAAGGAAAAAAAACAAATAACTATGGATATAGATCTTGTATCTGGATCTCCTATTCCTAGGAACTCTTCTGTAAACTTTTGTGTTACCACAACACCTATACTAGAGGGATGAACCATCCACATAGGGTTTTCTCCTATCAGTCCCGGATTTCTTTATCACCCTAGTTAATAACATTTCTATGGTCATGATCATGTCTCCTCGACTACAACATGTAGAAAATGTCATTCACCCACTCCAGTTGTGGGGCTAACGTGAGGTGGTAGGAAACCTTGAAAAATCATCTGTACGATCTCGAATAACCCGATGAGAATTGGGGATACATTACTTCCTTTACCAAACCTTTGCATTTCACGTCATGGGGAGGAACTCAAGAAGACACAATCTCACTAATCTAACTCCATGTGCCTATAAAATCAATATGCGTAGGACTTTTGTCTACTCTTGTCTCTCTGCATCCATTCATAGAAGACATGCACCATCTCTGTTGTGGCCGACACCATATCTGGGCCCACAATAGATGACTCTCAAATCACCATCCAATAAATGGGTAACTTCAATGGTCTCCCATATAGGGTCTTGAATGTTTCCATGACAATGGTGGAGTTGTATCTATTATTGTACGCGAATCCACCAAATTAAGGTAGTCCTCCCAGCTCCTGTAGATATTTATGACTGAAGCCCTTAGCATATCATCTAGCACCTAGATAGTTCCCTCGTGTAATGACCCGTAAAAATTCAAGGGAAATTTTTTCTTAATTTTCTTTAGAATTTTACAAGAGCGCGGTTTCAGACGACACCTGATTCCGAGGCCCGGAGTGCCCGGAATTAATTTCCGAAGTTTGGCTCGGGTACGTTCAGTGAACGAACGAGCGGGAATTCCTAACTTTTGATCCGGTGCTCGGAATTGAAATCCGAGGGCACCGATGAACTCGCAACGCCGATATTCGCTTAAAGAGACCTTTTCGGGAGTTGCGTTTGTTGCGGGTTGAAAGTTAGTTTTGGGGTTTTTAGTTTGAGTTAAATAAAATTGTGTAGAACAATTTTATTATAACTTGTTAAAACCTATCAAAGGAGGTTGGAAGTGGGACCCACACCCACTTAACCTCCCTTGGGAGGATTAAGTGTGGTGGGGCCCACACGAACCCCTAATCCTTTCAAATTCTCTAAACTTGCTTAACCCCTAATTAAATGACTTGAGTTACCTTTTTAATTATGGGAGTTAATCCTTTTGAATTTCAAACATTTGAAATTCTAGTGTGTTATGTGTTAATAAAATAAGATAGAGTCTTATTTTATTTTGGGTTATTTGTTTGTCTTCTTGAGAGGTGGAGAGCTTTTCCTTATTCTCCTTCAACTCTGACGAGGAACTCGAAGAACGTTCATCTTGACGAAGAACGTTCAAGCTCCGACGAAGAACGCCGCACCTCCATTCTTCGTTTACCGTGTCAACGAAGGGGACGCCACTTCTTCCTCGGACAACCTTCGTCGGCGTACAAGTTTCGCCAACGACGTGTCTCTTCGAACGCATCCCTTCGTCATCGAATTTGACGAACGGCTACCGCGACGCCCGACCTCCGCGACGTCGTCTTCCGCGGAACGTTCACAATCTTCGAACCTTATACCCGAGGTAGGGATTGTTGATTTCTTTTTGGTTTCCTTATTTTTATTCTTGATCGTGAATAGAAAGTCTAACGTGTGGCTTGAATTATTTAAGTTGCGTTATTATTTTAACGTGAGGGGGCCGGACCGCACGAACACGGCCGAACCCCCCTCCATCGTTCTTGTTTATTCTTGCGGGTGGAAGCAAGTGGCGTGGTGCCGTCGCACCACGCGGATGATCGTGCAAATATTTTACGTGGCGCCGTCGCGCTACGCCGAGGTAGAATCTTCAAGAACGCGACGCCGTCGCGCCGCGTTGAAATGAATCAAGGCACGGCGAAAGGGGCGCGGTGCCGTCGCACCGTGCCGGATGACGAACACCGCGGCCGGTTCCGGGCCGCGGCGGGACGAGGAGACCGCGGCCGGTTCCGGGCCGCGGCGGAAGAGAAGACCGGCGGCCGGGCCGCCGGCGTCGGAAGCCGAAAGGGGGACCGGAATTTCCGGTCCCGTTTGAGAAAACCGGCCGGCCAGCTGGCCGGCCGGATGTCTTTAAAACCGGGGGAATTAATCCCCCGGCCAACATACAAAACCCCCCTCTTTATGAGGGGGGCGGTTCTTTGAAGAGAGGGGGGGGGCAGCCGGCCCCCCGGTTTGTTTCCAGCCGGCCCCCACGTGCGGGGGCCGTTATCTGCAAATGGCGCGGCACAAAGGCCACGCCGCTTCCCAATCAGCGGGGGCTTGCCCCCCGCTTGCCGACCATGTGCGGCGCCAGCCGCCGCGGCTCCCTGCACCGCCGCGCCGCCCCGGGGGGGGGGGGGGTCGGGACGGGTCGGCCCGGACCCGGACCCCCCCGTTTTGAACCAGAATCGTTTTCTGGGCCATATATTGATCCTCGGACCTCCGAATGACGAACCGTCTGCGGCAACGCGATCCTTGGATCGAGATGGTCGTTTCGGTATATCGCACTCAAGGTTTCGGTTTACTTTGAGTTCGGCCGGGTTGGTTCGTTCACGAAACCAACCGGGCCTTCGGAGCGGAAACGCTCATATCTTGAGCTACGAACGTCCGATTGACGCGCCGTCAGTCGCGTTGTGTTCCTCTTAGTGAGACGGATCTTTTGGCATACTCCGCCCGAGGTTTGGACGCAGGTGGAGTACGGTCGGGTTGGTTTAGCCTTAAAAACCAACCGGGCCCCGGAGACGAAAATGCCAATAACTCTCAGACCGGGCGTCCGATCGACGCGCCATCTGTTGCGTTGAGTTCCTGTTGACGATACGAAACTTTTGGATACATCAACTCTGGTCTTTGTGACAGTTGATGTATCAGCCTCTCGGCTCGTGGAGCGGACCCTCCGAACGAGCTTGTTGTGTGCGGGAACCCTAGTGCTGGCTGCGACTGTTACTGCTACTACTACTGCTACGACTGCTACTGTGACTGCGACGACGACAGTACAGAGATCCTGTGTGGATTCGACGACGACGACTACAGCACTCAGCGATCCTACGTGGATCAGTGCTACAGGTCCTGTGTGGGCCTGATCCTGTGTGGGTCCTTGCGCTCAGCGGTTCTGTGTGAGCCAGCGCCTACAGGTCCTGTGTGGGCCCGATCCTGTGTGGGTCATTGCGTGGGTTAGTTACCTATCGATCCTTCGTGAGTCCGACGACTTAGATGGATCAGTGATCATCTTTATCGTCCTCTGAAGAAGTATACCTGTGTGAGCTGAATCCTATTGCTTTCCTGTGTGGATTGTGTTGAGCAATCCTGTGTGGATTACGTTTTGCTTTCCTGTGTGGAATACGTTTACTATCCTGTGTGGACTGAGTTGTACTTGGGCTCGGAGGTTGGAGCGTATTTGAATTGATGACTTAGGTATATGTATGGGCATATACCTAAGCAGTGTCGGTTGTTACTTCGTGATTGTACTTTTCTTCGTGGTTTATCCTTTGTGGATTTGAGAGACCTTCAGGGGTCTCGGGGTCCCTACTGAGTAGCTTATCCTCACCCCTGCACGGACTTTGCCCGCACTACGTTGTGTTGGTTGCAGACGACGGACAGCGTTGACCCTAGCTGAGGCTTGCAGAGCGGGACGGTACCCGGAGGTGGACCACTAGGCGGGACGTGCACGGAGCGGACGGCGGGACCCGTGGAGCAGAGGAGCTATCTGTACCCACCCTTCAGGTGGGATTTCCAGTGGACAGCTCGGTGTAGCGGCTTTTACTTTTCAGTTGCTGTTTTTCCCTTTCGAGTTGTACTTTACT
Organism: Viscum album; assembly: GCA_963277665.1. Lineage (NCBI taxonomy): Eukaryota > Viridiplantae > Streptophyta > Magnoliopsida > Santalales > Viscaceae > Viscum > Viscum album. The sequence continues at coordinate 283,818,460 of OY728142.1, forward strand.
TTCAGTTTGGGTTTGTATTCTGGCCCATTTACCTTTCCGCACTTTCAGTCGTACTCTTCTTTGTTTAGTGTTTACTTTCCGCTTGCTTACTCTGTGGTGTTTGTTACTTTTCAAAGGCAATGCCTTCCCTTTTTACCGGGATTTACGCCTTGGTGCTAGTCTCCAGCCCCTGGCCTATGGAAGACGGGCTTGGGGTAGTCACGGCACGGACCCCGAGGGCGGGTCGTGACAAATTGGTATCAGAGGAGTTCGGTTCTACCGCGAACTCTGATCTTTTCTATGTGAAGCAATAATGTTTAGCGTATTGAGTGTGGATATCAGTCCAGGGAGTCCAGTGTTGGTGCGGCGGCCGACGTATCCGTTCACCAGGACCCTGACTTCTGATTTCCGACTTAATGCACGAAAACATTGATTGCGTGTGTGTTTCAAAGTTTTCTTTGTGATTACTTATATCAGCTCACCAGGTGTACTGTTCTGACCGTGGCGCACCTGTTTCCTTTTCAGGATGGCCCCACGACGACAGCCAGCTAGGGTTCCGAGAGTCAAGCGAGACGACAGCCCGCCGAGCGACGAGGCCTCGGTGCAGGGCCCTTTTCCAGTAGTGGCACCGGCGGTAGCTTTACCCGCCGATTCCCCGATGCTTCCAGCAGCAGCCGCTGACGATGCACGTCGCCTCAGCGCACTGCACGAGTTTCAGCGCCAGCGACCGCCTAGGTTCCGCGGGGAGACGGATCCCCAGGCAGCAGAGGACTGGCTGGAGGCAGTGGTTCGAGTGTTTAGGCTAGTGAGGACACCAGCAGACCTCATGGTGATCCTCGCTGCGAGCCTACTACACGCAGCAGCAGGACGATGGTGGAGCTTGATGCTCCAGGTGCATGATGAGGCATCTCTACTTTGGACGGACCTTGAGAGCCTTTTCCGCTCGGAGTTCGTCCCAGCCACCCTTCGTGCGGTGCGTATCCAGGAGCTTCTACAGCTGCGGCAGGGCAGCATGACGGTCGCTCAGTACTCGGCGAGATTTACCGATCTCTCGCGCTACTCGACCGACATGGTACGGGACCCATTCTTCTGGGCCCGGACCTTCGAGCAGGGTTTGAGACACGAGATCAGGGCATCACTGATCTCCCTCAGCATACCGACTCAGACAGGAGTACTGGAGCGGGCCCTTCTGATCGAGAGCTTCCTTGCTGAGTCTACACCAGCACAGCGACCCACCGCAGGGCGGCATGTGGCAGAGTCATCTGCAGCAGGCAGTCGACGGATGACTCAGGGGTCCAGACAGACCAGACCTTCGGGCAGACGATCTCAGGGCACTGGCTCAGCAGTGCGGGGCACACAGCGCGGAGCCAGTCTTACAAGAGGCAGACAGTGCTACTCGTGCGGCGGGCAGGGCCACATGGCTCGCGACTGCCCGACCCGCCGTGCCGAGGAGCAGCAGTCAGTTGATGGACCACCGAGGCAGAGGCAGAGGTTCGACCGTGGCGGTCCGCAGGGAGGAGGGGGACGAGGCAGAGGAGCTGGGCGAGCAGCTGGTGGTGGCCGACGCTTTGAGGCTCTGCCACCACCACCACCAGGAGGTCCACCCCGACCACAGGGAGCTGGCGGGCAGCGACAGGCACAGCTCCAGGCAGCAGAGGCCTACGACCACGGTGCACCCGAGATGATTCGAGGTACTATCTGTGTCTATTCCACCCTTGCTGCAGTTCTTATAGACACAGGAGCGAGTCATTCTTTCATAGCCGCTGCCCTTGTTCGGAGCTCAGAGATTCCGACAGAGCCGTTGGCTCGATCCTTACGGCTAGAGACTCCTACGGGAGCAGACTCGACGATTACGCACTGGTGCCGGCAGTGTGAGCTTACTCTAGGAGGCGAGATCTTCGGCTGGGATCTTCTTGTAGCAGCGTCGAGGCCTTACGACGTCATCTTGGGCATGGATTGGCTATCTACGGTCCATGCACAGATTGACTGTTTTAGGCGTGAGGTGCGATGTGTACGCACCGACGAGAGCAGGTTCACCTTCACCGGCGAGAAGGGAGCCTTAGCAGCACAGGATGGACTTCCGCGGAGGAGAGGACAGCCCATCACTCATCAGTTGGCTAGCCTCATCCTTGGAGCAGTTGACGTGCGGAGTCCTGGTTTTCCTGCAGTGGTGGATCAGTTTGCAGACGTTTTTCCCGACGACGTTCCAGGGCTACCTCCTCGCAGAGAGGTAGACTTTTATATTGACTTGTACCCCGGGACAGCCCCGATATCCACTCCAGCATATCGGATGGCCCCCGCCGAGCTTCGAGAGCTACGGGTACAGTTGGAGGACTTGCAGGGCAAGAGGTTCATCCGACCCAGTGTTTCACCCTGGGCTTCTCCGATACTGTTCGCCAAGAAGGCGGACGGGAGCTTGCGACTTTGTGTTGACTATCGTCGCCTGAACCAGGTGACAGTGAGGAACAAGTATCCGCTACCGAGGATTGATGACCTCTTTGATCAGCTCAAGGGAGCACGGTGGTTCTCGAAGATAGACCTCAGGTCAGGCTATCATCAGCTCAGAGTCAGAGACGAGGATGTGCAGAAGACGGCCTTCAGATGTCGGTATGGCCACTATGAGTTCTTGGTTATGCCCTTCGGTGTAACCAATGCTCCAGCAGTGTTCATGGCTCTCATGAACAGGATCTTTCAGCCATACCTCGATCGGTTTGTCGTGGTCTTCATCGACGACATTCTGATTTACTCTACGACAGAGGAGGAGCACGCCTATCACTTGCGAGTTGTTCTTGACACACTCCGAGAGAACCATCTTTATGGTAAGCTCTCGAAGTGTCAGTTCTGGATACGTGAGGTCCACTTTTTGGGACACGTTATCTCTGAGGCGGGAGTTGCAGTGGATCCCGCGAAGATTGAGGCTGTGTTAGCTTGGGAACCACCCAGGAGCGTGACTGAGGTTCAGAGTTTCTTGGGACTAGCTGGATACTATCGGAGATTTGTGCCAAACTTCTCCAGAGTTGCGGCATCACTCACATCTTTGACGAAGAAGGGGAAACCCTTCGTGTGGTCAGACAGTTGTCAGCAGAGCTTCCAGGAGCTGAGACAGAGATTGACTAGCGCACCTATCTTGAGGTTGCCTGAGGAGGAAGTAGGGTACGTAGTCTACTGCGATGCATCAGGGACCAGACTCGGATGTGTTCTGATGCAGGAGCGGGCTGTGATCGCCTATGGATCACGACAGTTGAGGCCGCATGAGCAGAACTACGCTACCCATGACCTGGAGTTAGCAGCAGTGGTCTTCGCTCTGAAGACATGGCGACATTATCTGATGGGCGAGCGCTTTACAGTCTTTTCCGATCATCAGAGTCTCAGGTATATCTTCTCGCAGAAGGACCTGAACCTGAGACAGCGACGATGGCTCGAGTTCCTCCAGGACTATGACTTTGAGATAGTCTATACTCCTGGGAAGGGGAACGTAGTAGCCGATGCCCTCAGTAGGAGGATGGGCATTCAGCTACTCGAGGAGGCAACGGAGCAGCTAGCCTCTTTGCAGATATCCTTCGTGGATAGAGATGGAGCAGCCTTCCTCCAGTCTCTCACAGTCACCCCTCTACTACTGCAGCGAGTCAGGGAGGCACAGCGTGGGGACGCTGACTGTGAGACACGGCGTGCACAGATATCCTCGGGACAGGCACCTGATGGTTTCTCCCTTGGAGCAGAGCACGACATCCTTTTCAGAGGACGTACCATGGTAACAGTCGCATTGCGAGAGGAAGTACTGAGAGAGTTTCACACTTCTCCTTTAGCGGTACATCCTGGAGTGGCGAAGATGTACCAGGACCTCAGACGATAGCATTGGTGGCCGGGTTTGAAGAAGGATGTAGCAGAGTTCGTTTCTCGATGCCTTACCTGCCAGCAGGTGAAGGCAGAGCATCAGGTACCAGCAGGCTTGGTACAGCCCTTGGAGGTTCTAGAGTGGAAGTGGGACGGCATATCTATGGACTTTGTGACTGGACTTCCACGCACTTCCAGAGGTCACGACTCCATCTGGGTGATTGTTGACTGACTCACCAAGTCGGCACACTTCTTACCCATCAGAGAGCAGGGCTCAGTGGAGAGCTTGGGACGTCTCTACGTTCAGGAGATTGTGCGGCTCCACGGCGTGCCATCATCTATCGTCTCCGATCGAGATGCCCGCTTTACTTCCCGGCTTTGGAAGGGGTTACAGGAGGCGTTCGGGACGCAGCTACGTCTTAGCACAGCCTTTCACCCTCAGACGGATGGTCAGACGGAGAGGACCATTCAGACACTCGAGGACATGCTCCGTGCCTGTGTCCTCGACTTTGGTCGTAGCTGGGAGGACCACCTACCCTTGGTGGAGTTCGCGTACAACAACAGCTACCACTCCACCATCGGGATGGCACCGTACGAGGCGTTGTACGGCCGACCATGTAGATCTCCTTTGTGCTGGACAGACCCTGGGGAGTCAGCACTGGTGGGACCGGAGATGGTCCAGGCCACGACAGAGAAGGTCCAGGTCATCCAGGAGCGGATGAGGACAGCTCAGAGCCGGCAGAAGTCTTACGCTGACAGGAGGCGGAGGCCACTGGAGTTCGAGGATGGCGACTACGTCTTCTTGCGGGTCTCACCTCGACGTGGTATTCGGAGATTTGGCCGAGGCGGCAAGTTATCTCCGCGCTTCATCGGACCTTTCCAGATTCTCAGCAGGATTGGTGAGGTGGCTTATCGCCTGGCTCTACCACCTCAGTTGCACCGGGTGCACGACGTCTCCCACATATCTCAGCCGAGGAGATACGTGCACGACCCGACGCACATCATTGACCATGGGGAGCTTGACGTTGACGATGGGGCGACTTTTACGGAGGTCCCGGTGGAGATAGAGGATCGACAGAAGCGGGTCCTGCGTGGGCGATCGATTCCTCTTGTGCGCATCAGATGGCAGCACGGGAATCTCCAGGAGAGCAAATGGGAGCGGGAGGCTCAGATGCGTGCTCAGTACCCTCATTTGTTTCCCTAGTTTTTGATGTATCTTTACGGGGACGTAAAGCCCTGAGGTGGGAGTAATTTAAAGACCCGTAAAAATTCAAGGGAAATTTTTTCTTAATTTTCTTTAGAATTTTACAAGAGCGCGGTTTCAGACGGCACCTGATTCCGAGGCCCGGAGTGCCCGGAATTAATTTCCGAAGTTTGGCTCGGGTACGTTCAGTGAACGAACGAGCGGGAATTCCTAACTTTTGATCCGGTGCTCGGAATTGAAATCCGAGGGCACCGATGAACTCGCAGCGCCGATATTCGCTTAAAGAGACCTTTTCGGGAGTTGCGTTTGTTGCGGGTTGAAAGTTAGTTTTGGGGTTTTTAGTTTGAGTTAAATAAAATTGTGTAGAACAATTTTATTATAACTTGTTAAAACCTATCAAAGGAGGTTGGAAGTGGGACCCACACCCACTTAACCTCCCTTGGGAGGATTAAGTGTGGTGGGGCCCACACAAACCCCTAATCCTTTCAAATTCTCTCAACTTGCTTAACCCCTAATTAAATGACTTGAGTTACCTTTTTAATTATGGGAGTTAATCCTTTTGAATTTCAAACATTTGAAATTCTAGTGTGTTATGTGTTAATAAAATAAGATAGAGTCTTATTTTATTTTGGGTTATTTGTTTGTCTTCTTGAGAGGTGGAGAGCTTTTCCTTCTTCTCCTTCAACTCTGACGAGGAACTCGAAGAACGTTCATCTTGACGAAGAACGTTCAAGCTCCGACGAAGAACGCCGCACCTCCATTCTTCGTTTACCGTGTCAACGAAGGGGACGCCACTTCTTCCTCGGACAACCTTCGTCGGCGTACAAGTTTCGCCAACGACGTGTCTCTTCGAACGCATCCCTTCGTCATCGAATTTGACGAACGGCTACCGCGACGCCCGACCTCCGCGACGTCGTCTTCCGCGGAACGTTCACAATCTTCGAACCTTATACCCGAGGTAGGGATTGTTGATTTCTTTTTGGTTTCCTTATTTTTATTCTTGATCGTGAATAGCAAGTCTAACGTGTGGCTTGAATTATTTAAGTTGCGTTATTATTTTAACGTGAGGGGGCCGGACCGCACGAACACGGCCGAACCCCCCTCCATCGTTCTTGTTTATTCTTGCAGGTGGAAGCAAGTGGCGTGGTGCCGTCGCACCACGCGGATGATCGTGCAAATATTTTACGCGGCGCCGTCGCGCTACGCCGAGGTAGAATCTTCAAGAACGCGACGCCGTCGCGCCGCGTTGAAAGGAATCAAGGCACGGCGAAAGGGGCGCGGTTCCGTCGCACCGCGCCGGATGACGAACGCCGCGGCCGGTTCCGGGCCGCGGCGGAAGAGAAGACCGGCGGCCGGGCCGCCGGCGTCGGAAGCCGAAGGGGGGACCGGAATTTCCGGTCCCGTTTGAGAAAACCGGCCGGCCAGCTGGCCGGCCGGATGTCATTAAAACCGGGGGAATTAATCCCCCGGCCAACATACAAAACCCCCCTCTTTATGAGGGGGGAGGTTCTTTGAAGAGAGGGGGGGCAGCCGGCCCCCCGGTTTGTTTCCAGCCGGCCCCCACGTGCGAGGGCCGTTATCTGCAAATGGCGCGGCACAAAGGCCGCGCCGCTTCCCAATCAGCGGGGGCTTGCCCCCCGCGTGCCGACCATGTGCGGCGCCAGCCGCCGCGGCTCCCCGCGCCGCCGCGCCACCCCGGGGGGGGGGGGGGGGGTCGGGCCGGGTCGGCCCGGACCCGGACCCCCCCGTTTCGAACCAGAATCGGTTTCTGGGCCATATCTTGAGCCTCGGACCTCCGAATGACGAACCGTCTGCGGAAACGCGATCCTTGGATCGAGACGGTCGTTTCGGTATATCGCACTCAAGGTTTCGGTTTACTTTGAGTTCGGCCGGGTTGGTTCGTTCACGAAACCAACCGGGCCTTCGGAGCGGAAACACTCATATCTTGAGCTACGGACGTCCGATTGACGCGCCGTCAGTCGCGTTGTGTTCCTCTTAGTGAGACGGATCTTTTGGAATACTCCGCCCGAGGTTTGGACGTAGGTGGAGTACGATCGGGTTGGTTTAGCCTTAAAAACCAACCGGGCTCCGGAGACAAAAATGCCAATAACTCTCAGACCGGGCGTCCGATCGACGCGCCGTCTGTTGCGTTGAGTTCCTGTTGACGATACGGAACTTTTGGATACATCAACTCTGGTCTTTGTGACAGTTGATGTATCAGCCTCTCGGCTCGTGGAGCGGACCCTCCGAACGAGCTTGCTGTGTGCGGGAACCCTAGTGCTGGCTACGACTGTTACTGCTACTACTACTGCTACGACTGCTACTGTGACTGCGACGACGACAGTACAGAGATCCTGTGTGGATTTGACGATGACGACTACAGCACTCAGCGATCCTACGTGGATCAGTGCTACAGGTCCTGTGTGGGCCCGATCCTGCGTGGGTCCTTGCGCTCAGCGGTTCTGTGTGAGCCAGCGCCTACAGGTCCTGTGTGGGCCCGATCCTGTGTGGGTCATTGCGGGGGTTAGTTACCTATCGATCCTTCATGGGTCCGACGACTTAGATGGATCAGTGACCATCTTTATCGTCCTCTGAAGAAGTATACCTGTGTGAGCTGAATCCTATTGCTTTCCTGTGTGGATTGTGTTGAGCAATCCTGTGTGGATTACGTTTTGCTTTCCTGTGTGGAATACGTTTACTATCCTGTGTGGACTGAGTTGTACTTGGGCTCGGAGGTTGGAGCATATTTGAATTGATGACTTAGGTATATGTATGGGCATATACCTAAGCAGTGTCAGTTGTTACTTCGTGATTGTACTTTTCTTCGTGGTTTATCCTTTGTGGATTTGAGAGACCTTCAGGGGTCTCGGGGTCCCTACTGAGTAGCTTATACTCACCCCTGCATGGACTTTACCCGCACTACGTTGTGTTGGTTGCAGACGACGGACAGCGTTGACCCTAGCTGAGGCTTGCAGAGCGGGACGGTACCCGGAGGTGGACCACTAGGCGGGACGTGCACGGAGCGGACGGCGGGACCCGTGGAGCAGAGGAGCTATCTGTACCCACCCTTCAGGTGGGATTTCCAGTGGACAGCTCGGTGTAGCGGCTTTTACTTTTCAGTTGCTGTTTTTCCCTTTCGAGTTGTACTTTACTTTCAGTTTGGGTTTGTATTCTGGCCCATTTACCTTTCCGCACTTTCAGTCGTACTCTGCTTTGTTTAGTGTTTACTTTCCGCTTGCTTACTCTGTGGTGTTTGTTACTTTTCAAAGGCAATGCCTTCCCTTTTTACCGGGATTTACGCCTTGGTGCTAGTCGCCAGCCCCTGGCCTATGGAAGGCGGGCTTGGGGTAGTCACGGCACGGACCCCGAGGGCGGGTCGTGACACCTCGGTCTTCCCATCAGTCTGGGGGTGAAAGGATTTACTCATCCATATTTGGATCCTTAATGCCTCATGTAGGCCTCTAAACAATAATTATGTAAACCAAACATCATGATAGAACACAATCATTGAGAGTACCCTGTGAATGAGGGAGATCTCTTACATTCCATGATTCCACAAACTCTCCACTGAACTCTACTCCATGTTGTTAAAGAGGTGTTCCATCTTCGTGAGTCATGCCACTATCACTAAGATGACATCATGGGTCTTCACTATGCACAGATGCCCTATGAATAATTCCATGGATTGGCCTTCCAATTTCCACTCTGAGATATCAATTGGATAACACAAACTAGTTGGAACATGGTTTTCATCATTCGCCTTTTTATAGGTAAGGAATCATGAGAAGAACATAGCTACACGCCATCTCATTCCAGACCCCCAAAACATCCACTAATGATTGTTTTACATCTTCCCCACACCCGGATGTACAACTAATGGAGAATTTTAGGACTCCTGCATCGCCACTAGAACCAATGTTCTCCCCTGAAACAAGACCATGTGAATACCTTCTTCATAATATCCATATAGTGCATCAACTATGGATATCTGATCAAGAAGAACCTCATATTCATTGCATCCCATCGAGACTATATCACACACTCGAGGATCATAGGAATAAACACCCTTGATTATAGTAAAACTTTACCATCTTTCTCCATCAAGGTCAGTTGCATGGATGCTAACTGCTCTATGGATTCCCACACTACATGAACCTAGGAATTCTTACTAAGGGAATCTTCTACAATGTTTCCCTTCCCTAGAGTATAATCTATCTCAAAGTCATAGTCCCATAGAAACTCCAACCAGCATCACTGCCCTAGGTTCAATTATCTATGTGTGAAGATGTACTTGATACTCCGGTGGTATGAGTAAACCCAAATGTGCTCTCCTAGAAGTCATTTCCTCCAAATACTCAAGGCAAAGACTTCCACTGATAACTCCAGATCGTGAGTCACATTGTTCTACTCATGGGTTCTCAACTACATCAAACCATATGCGATGACCACATGTTGTTACATCATCATGTAGTTGGGCCCAACTCATGAAGCATATCAATATACCACAAACTCAACACCTTCCTCTGGTAGTATCAAAATAGTAGTGCCCGTTATCATTAGCTTCAACTCCTCAAGGGCCATCTGGTACTACTCAGACCAGTTATACAATTTTCCCTTTCCTGTCAATAAGGTCGAAGGGGATGTGATCCTATAGAATTCTTCCACCAACCTATGGTAGTACCCATCCAATCCAATAAATCACTACACCTCAGACACATTCTTGGGTGGATCCCAAGAAATCACTTATTCAACCTTCACTGGAACCACAACTAAAACCTACTCATAAATTATACACCCTTGAATGTGAACCTACTATATCGAAAAATATAATTTTTAGATTTCTCCATATATCGGGTACTCTCAAGGAAGATCATGGACCCTTCTTATGTGCTATGCATGCTCCTCATCTATTGAAGAGTAGATGAATATGTCAATAATGAAGACAATGAAAAAATGGTCCATTTATGGTTGGAAGATCTAGTTCCTCAAAGCCATAAAAATAAAGGGTGGATTAGTAACACCAAAGGGAATCACTAGGGACTCGTAGTGTCCATAGAGATATCGAAATGATAACTTTAGAATATTAGCCTCACAAAGACACAACTGGTGGTATCCAAGCCTGAGATAGATCTTGGAGAACCACATCTCACCTCACAACTGATCAAAGAGTTCATCAATATTTTTCAGAGGGTACCTATTCTATATCTTGTCTTTATCAAGGCGACGATAATCCACACAAATCTGTAAGATGTCATCTTCCTTTTCCACACAAAAAACCTTAGACACCCAGGGGATAAACTAGGTTTGATGAAACCTTTCTCACAAGGGTTCTCCAATACCAACCCCATCTCCTAGATATTAGTGGGTTCCATATGATATGCTTCAAAAGATAGCGGGGCATTCCTTAACTGCAATTCAATGAAAAACTCCAACTCTCTTCTGAGAGGTAGTTCTATAAAGTCTTTGGCAAAGACATCCATATAATCCTCCACAACTAAATGAATCCATACATCTGAAAACTAAGCTACAACAAGGGTTATAAATTCTGGCTGATGGGTAAGGGGTTGTAACCTTTTTCTCACAACACCCCACTCATCCTTCCACAAGGCATCTCTCTCTGAGAAAGGAGAAACTCATCCCATCAGCACGTAGGCATCTAACTAACCTGTAATGACAGTAAATATGGGATCAAAACATGGAAAGTCAATCCATGCCTAGGATGACTTCCTAGGGTTCCATCATAATGACTAAAAGGAACCACGTGAACCTCTCTCCTCCATGAAGTAACTGACACTACTTAAAGATGAAATATATGGAGATAGTGTTCCATGTAGGAACTTCAAGGCATAGCTGTTGTGATAGTGCCTCTACTCAGAACTCTAACTCCCACACAAAGAGTTGATAGATAAAAGACTTGATATCCCATGATTCTAAAAATTTTGAGGAAAGAATTGAGTAAACACATATCGTACCTCAAATCATCTCATGTGTTGTCAGGTCATAGACATCCATAGCCTTCAATTGTCCAAACCCCCAGTCGTGAACTCCATGATCCAGATGTGGGCCACCTAGAGGTGGTGGTGGGAGAACATCATATCCTCGTCCCCCACATGAGGATCCCTATTTTCCTCTAATAGCTCCACCTCCCTAAGAACCACCCTTTCCCCACTGGGGAGATACCTGATCACATTGCTACCTTAAGTCTAGTGGTCTATCAACTGGCTTCCTAGGATTCATAGTACTCTTGGCCGGCCATCCCCTCCTGAAACATCCATGCTTAGAAGTAACCATCTCTGATCATGTGAAGAGAGTATCACATAAGGCCAGTGCACCTAACTACGTACTCTACCCCTTTCATCCCTCCCTATAAAAGCTCCAGAGGCTCTTGAATCTGAAACGATAATAAGTAGGTGGGACAGTAATCCCCACGATATAGAGGCTGAAATTTGTCCCATGAAAGTGCCGCCTCATCGTGCATCTACATAACTAATATCCACCATCTCTTAGATTATTTGTGGAAAAGGATAGACGATAAAGCTACCATATGATCTGTAGGGGTCCGAAACAGTCTAAAAATGTGGACCACCAACTCTAACCAATCCTCTACTGCCTAAAAATCTAGCTCACCATGGAACCTCAGTGATCGCTGATGCTGGAACTTGTGAAGTTCTCTCAACCTTCACACCACCCCATCATCCAATAATAGGAATATCCACTAGTAAATGTGAGGAGTCACTTCTACTGGTCCACCTAAAGGATGGGTATCAAATGATGGACCTTGAACCGAGGCCTCGTCGCTCAAAGGATTGTCATCCTGAACCAGAGCTAGTATCTTAGTTGGATGTCATCGTGGAGGCATCCTGAAAACTCTCAAGGAGTATTGTGGTAACATGAATATATATATATATATATATATATATATATATATATATCAATAAAGGAATAGGGAGTTTCAGTAGAAGGATAGTCAAAGGCTCAATTTTATATGATGCATGTACCATTGTTCACTAAAACTGATTTCTGAGGGTGCTGAGTTTACAAGTGGGTAATTAGGGTCCTGGTGAATGGATACATCATCTTTATGTTCCATCACACCATTATATAGACCAATAGCTACTCTTAAGACACTTCAACATGGTTTCCCTAAATCCCAACAAATTCATTTTTACAGAATGTTCGAACAACATCACAAGGAATGAACCACCTCTAATATGACTCTGTCATGACATGACCCAAGCTGAGTCTCGAGCTGTAACTACCCCAAGCCTACCTCCATCGGCCAGGGGTTGGTCACAAGATTTTAAGGCACAAAAAAATCATGTAGGCCTTTTTCTAGGAATCTGTACTCACAAGCCCAACCAACTCAATTCAAATGTGCAAATAAATGTAGAAAAGATGAAACTTCTATAAAGTAACATAAATTTGCATGAACCTCTAGAAAATAAAAGGATACAGTAGTGAATACTAAAATGAAAAGGGGAAAACACACACCTAAAATAGAATATGTAACCAATGTGAAGAAAAATGGAAAAGAGTACCGACTGACAGAGCCCATCTCTTGTATCCCAAATATGACCACCGTACGTGATCTATGCATCTCGTATCCATATGCTACTCTATAGTCATGACCGACCTATCATTCATCTACAAAAGACACAACATGTGTTGGGAAAATCATGTTTAGGGGTGAGTATATAAATACCCAGTAGAATGCCTCAAATAGGTGGGGGTGCAGTAAGGGATACAACTGGAGAAAAGTAGAAAATAGTACAAGGTATAATAAATGTGGACAAAATGATTTCAACTCGACCCAAAAAGAGTGTGAATATAGGATAATAAAAATATAAGAATATCAAAATATTGAGGAGGTGAACCCCCGACCCCCACCCCCCGTAGAGTCCTCACTGCCTATACTCAAATAGTAGACTCATTCAACCACATGAATCTAGACACAGAAAGCACATGTCATACCCCATGCGTATTCTCCTCTCTTGTAAGAAGAGTAACCAAGACCCAAGGAGTGCATACTATAGTGGGATATATATTCTCAGTCAAAGAATTCCAAAAAAAGAGAGTAATGGGATCTCCATCTCATAGATCTGCCTAAGAAGATGAGGAACCAATAGTTCCTTGGTAAAACCATCTCCAATGCCCAACACCTCATGTGTCTGTCTAGGATACACAAGTCAAAGGAGATAAAATCAACACACCTTGATAAAATCCACATTGGGCAGCACTAACTCGCTCTAATGGTTTTTGGTCGTGTCACATGGATATCTCTTAGTGGGGAAGAATGATTCATTCTCATGGGTCTTTAGGTATGTAAAACTATGCCTCCCAACTTTTCCACACATTATAGGGTCTTATATGAATTGTTGGGGAATAAACTACCCATCCTAGCTGTAGGGTCAGCCTGATATCTCTCGTCGGGGCCAGCTCGATATATCTCAACGAGGACTACACTACCCAACCCTACAGGAGGGTCTTCTAGGTATCTCTCATTTGGGACTACACTACCCATCCCTTCTTGAGGGCCATTCTGGTATCTCTCAGCAAGGACTACACTACCCAGCCCAGCAAGGGGGTCATCCCGATATCCCACTTCAGGGTCTACACTGACCATATCCAACAGGATGGCCATCCCGTAAGGTCGTCAGGCACTACACTACCCATACTTACTGGATGGTCATCTAGATATCTCTCATAGGGGACTACACAACATAGGTCCTACTAGAGGGTCATCATGAATGGTCGTCGAAGACTATACTACCCATCCCAGATGGAAGGTCATGCTACAATAACTCTGGTAATCCTATCTGATCACTATGATTATTAGGTGTTGTCTCTGCATGTATCAACCCCATAAAATCCACATCATATCTTGAAATACACTTCCAAGGGAACAATCACATTCTATGCAAAAAAACATTCAGGATACAAATCTAACGGGCCAAAATCCAAGTCCAACCGAATGAGATAATTTGGATTAAATATCACTTAGAAGATCCCAAGAAGAACATGATGTGTATGGGTCCCACATGGCTTTTGTTCCTCCTCCACTATCTAGCTATGTCTTCTATATGGTACACGGGTCCCGTCAGTGTAGGGTTTTTCACCATGTAGGTGCACTACATAGAATATCCCACCTATTTGGGGACTAGACCGTGTCCACTGGCCATGTCCATGTACTCGGACCATGTCTCCATTTACTATGGTACATGGTGTGTTTCCCCACATAGTATTTTTCCCGTTAAACCAACTTGTGATTGTGTGCATGACACATGGTCGGTGCCTAGCCATGTGTTCCATTACAGGGATCACATCGCACATAAAGGTAGTACATGACTTGTCAAGGGGAATACATTCCATGTCATCCTTATGTTCTCCCAAACCCTAGCATTTCCACTAAGGGATGCCACAAACCATTTGTTCTTCAATGAATGTGTCATGTAGTTGGAATTTTTATTGAAAATCGAGTTTCTCCTTAAGCTTCTTCTGCACACCAAATCTAGTCAAACCCTTTAATATATATCCACGTGTCCTTATGAAATATTCATGTCTAGAAGAAACTCACAATCTCTGGCCATCATTCATTGGGAATCCATCACCCTAATGAATGAGGGTTTCATACATCATTTCGCACATCGATGCGCCTTAGATCATTCTTATATGGGTATGAAGCCTACGGATTGTTTATCCTCGCATCATGCCATATCCAGATATGTTCCTCCCTTGCAATTAATTCATCGTTCCACAATTTCATTCCATATCTAGATACATGATTGAGCTCAGGTCTCTTGGTAATTTTCAAACTATGTTTTATGAAATTACTTGTTGATAAATGTGAAGAAAAGTGGAATGATGGAACCAAAAATCATTTTTTGGATTATTGGAAATGTATTCCTAGCCAATCGGTCGTAATTGTAAAATATTGGTAAGAAAAAACCAATTAACGAATTGAAACCGATACTTGGTCTCAAAAAAGGTTTGAAATCAAAGGTGCAGATAGAGGAATGACTATCGATCAGCTCAAATATTTAATGAAAGGCATATAATAACCAAATATGAGTCCAAATATTTTTGGTTCGATCATTGGTGGAGAACACATTCTCAAATTATGGAGGATGACCTATTCCATTTGTTGGGTCTTGATCCTTCTAGAATCAATGGTTTGTCATTATTCATCATTCTATATTGAGAATGAGAGGAGGAGATGAGAGGCCATTGGAAAAAACATGATTATGCAGCCAACTCCCCAAAACTATGACTTTATAACCTTTACATAGGTTAAACGAATTAATTAAATTAAATTTATTTATTTATTCAATCACATAACTACACTGCTAATTAGAGAGGGGTATAAAATTCTCATGCCGACTAATTTTATATCAGGAATAGGGAAAACACTACGTTCTAGACTCAACCACGCTATTAGATTTCGGATTCAACTAGCTATTAAAGAGTTATCCCATTTTCTTTAATTAACCAAGTGTGAGTAATATAAAATATATATAGTAATTTTATAAAATTAATTCTGTGCACACCAAGCCTCATAATCTTATGTCATCTCAACACCTAGATATTGTATAATATTAATCAATATTTTCAATGTCTTATTATAAAATATTTGGGTCTCCAAAAAAATGACATTATAAAGGAAGAAGAAAAATAAAATCTTTAATACAATAGAATAAAGATAATATTTTCTATTGATTATTTCATGAATTGAAATAATTTTATAACAAATAATTTAGTTGTATTCCCAATTGTCAATTTAATCATACAATGAATCAATTCTACTCTTTTACTTATTTCGATTTCACATACTATTGATAAATCTGTCAATATGAAGATCTTATAAATCAAATTTTATTAATGTTAATTAAATAAGGATGAATATACTATTATTCATATAATAAAATAGATAAGTTCATAATTAGAAAATTAATCATTAGAAAAAAAATATAATTATCACATGTAACAGTTTTAAATAGATTAATAAATTATTATATAAACCAATTAAATAATTTGGGATATGTTAATTCGAAATAATGGAAGGGGGTTCATGGGATGTTTTGTTTAATGTTATTGATGATCCCTCATTTTGTTTACTTTTATTGTGATATATTTTTAGGAATTATTAATGTTTTCCAATATTAAACTGATTAAAATTGTGAATAATATAAATCTAGGGAATGTTATGTTTTAAATGGATTATATATAAGAAGAATGACTTCTTCTCACCATGGATTTATATTAATAAATAATTAATGTTTAGGGGTGAGTGATCCTTTTTTTTCATATGGGAACTTAACAACCCTAATGTTATGGCCCTGTTTCTTTTTGTTTGTTTGAAGGAGTATACGTTTTAAATGAATGTTTGATATAGGGTGTTAGTGCCTTATATTATTGCTATAACTTTTTGTGTGGTTATAAAAATTTCACAATCTCTAGGATGGGATCCCTATGTTATATTAATGATTGATATCCATGTGGTTAGTGGTATGTGATCCTATTATTATGGTGATATTAGATGCTGGTGGTCGTAAGGAAAATTCTATAATTGTTTTTGATGGAGTGGGACACCGGGTGGTCGGAATGAGTTCAGATCAGGGATTTCTCATTAAAATTCCAAATTAATTTTGGATAGTTAAAATAGATTCATATTATTATTTTTTACTTATATGACCAATTCTAAATGTTGAATGTTGTTTTATAGGATACTTTATAGGTGTCTCTTATAAGTGGTATATTCGCATAAGTATTACATTTCCAGGAAGATATGAATGTATAAACGAATTAACAAATTAATGGGGATCTTTTATAGTATTTATAGATAACAATTAAATAAAAAAAATATCAATAATATTTATTTTTTTATCATTTATTGGGAAAATATAATAGTATAAATATTGTAAATTGAATATGCAGTATTAATATCATTTAACAACTAAATATTTAATTAATATTAAATCTGTTTCTCATATGATTATGTGATACTTATAACTTAGTAGCGGAAGTGGAAGGTCATGTGTGATGATAAGGTTATATGAGTACAAGTCTATGTTGTTTACCCTGGTCTAGTTTTGTGTGATATTACTTATATTTTTTTATTTTATATGCTTCACTACCAACATCCATAGGGAAAATGACTCCCAAATGTTTTTATAGTGTTTTCATTGACATCTATGTTCTTAAGGGAACATATGTAGGAATTCTACCCACCTATTCTCTCCCTTTAGAGGCATATGTGTAGGTGTATCTCAATCTATAATAACATATGGTATACGGTTTATTTCTACTTGGTATATGATAGCTCATAGTTTACAATACATTTTACTCACTATTTCATCATGAGGTATAACACATACTTGTGTATAGACATGGTCTCTACAGAATCCCATGGGTGTTTATTGATTGGTTGTGGTGGATTGAGGTATATTACTCATAAACAGAATGTAGTTTCTTTTTTTCATATTCATGGTTGTGGATAGGATAATGATGAATATGATGTGGAGATTTCAGCTAATGCTAACACGAGATGTTTATCCCTATGTGGGACTAAATGTGGTACGTTATAGCCATAAATAACATCTATCATGGATTACTTATAGAATGTATGACCTTAGAATGTGTGGAATTGGGTTGTGAGAGTGATAAATCAATGGGTATGTTGAAGTCAAATACCATATTTTATATATTATTTTCAAATATAAGGGTTTATGTTATTCATTATTGGGTGAATGAACCATTTTTAGGATTGAAAACTACTATTACTTAGTCAGGTGATAAGTTAGTTTCCTAATTTATTCACTGGTATATAATATTCATCTTCGAAATTTGTTTGAGAATTTTTAGGGATAATCCTACTGAATATACAAGACATTATCACCTTATATTTATATATAATGTTTTTAAAGTTAGTAGGAACAAGATGAGATCGGGATAGATATTAATTTCTCAGTGGAGCTGTTGAGTGGCTATCAGATGTTGCAAGAGTTTTTTTATAGCCTAGTATTACTTTTGGTACATTGTAGTTTTACTTTTTCTTTACATATGAAATTAAATGTATCGGAATTTTATATGGTTTATTCATGGGGGTGATTTGGGATTTATCCTTCTTAGGGTTTTATGCTCTCCCCAGCAACGATGAGAATTTTCACCTCCTCAATCTACTTCATTTCTGGGGTTTCTTCTCTCAGGCCTCTATTTCTACATTAAAATTTTATTCCTCATGTTTTTTAACTTCTTTATGGCATTCATTAATATTTTAGGCTTCTCTAGATTCTTTCTCTCTAGGTTCTTTATCTTATGGTTCTATAGAGGTTCCATGTTTTCTCCCCTTCCACCCATGCTCTTCCGATCTTCCCCGACACACACGACCCCATCTTGGCTAGGTGTTTTGGTTCCTCAGATGGGTTAGAGATTGTGGTAGTTGGAGTTGGGTCTGCATGTGGTTCTTCATTTCAATGGTTCTCTTCTTCGATATCGTTCATTCTATTTTTGGTCACTTTTTAGGGTTTCAATCCTGGGTTCCTTTCATGGATTCTGTACTAGATGTCTCTCCTTTGACTCTATTTCCAATGGTAATGGATTCCTCTCCTCTGTAGATTATTGTTGGCTTTGGTTTTTTGTTCTGCTGGGTTTTTCTTGGTGAAAGGCCCATTCCCCCAGAATCTTACACTGCTTTAACCTTGCCTTGGCCTTGAGTAAAAATTTTCATCTCTATGTCAGTAGAAAGTGTTGGTTTTTCAGAGAATTGGGTGGTGATGTTTGGGCAGTAATTGGTTCTCCAGGGAATGATCACCTTTTTTGGGTGTTTGGTGAAGGTTAAGTGCTTTCGGTGCAGTTGTTCATGGATGATGGGGTCTCTATTTTTTCGGTCACTCTGGTTATCTGCTCTAGTGATGATAGAGAGGTTATTTCATTGGAGTTTCAATATCCAATTGTTGATAGATATGGTGATTAGTCGTGATGTTTGATGGTGGTGGTGACAACATTGAAGTGAAATTGGTGGTGATAGTGATTGGTCGGTTGTGTGATTATAGCGGCTAGGTGACAGTTATATGTTGGCATTATGACAATGAGATTTCTTGGTATGAGGGTTTTTTGAAATTTTAATGTTGAAAAATTGGTATATGGTATGGTTTTTCAGATGTTTTTCTTTGTGAATCATGGTCGGTTAACTCATGGTTCTTGGTAGTTTTTTTTAATTTGGTTGAATATCTAAATTTTGAATGTGGTGTGTAGTGTATTATGTTTATATGGGATTCCCATGTATTGGTGGCTCATGTATGGTTACCACTTACCCCAAAATTGTCTATTTACATAATACAAAAAAATGGATTAAGGTATCATTCCTAAACATATAGAGTTAATTCCTCCCATGTGTGTGACTGATATACTGTTGGTGCTAATCGACATCCCATGGACAATTGCTGGTGTACATCAATCTCCATAATCTCCCTTCCTTCATTATTAGCCCCGGTTGGGTACCTTTGGGGTATTGGGTTGGGAAATTGATATTAAAAAATCTATAGACTGAACCTTTAGTATCATTGTGTCAATTATAGATGAGTAGAAAAATCATTGGAAATAAGAATAATGTGATGGAATAAAATAATAAACACCTTAGAAACATAACAAAAACAAATAAAAAACACCATGCTATAAAATAAGGCACATATATAGCTCACATATCCATATTAAGATATCCTAAATCAATAATGGAAGAAACATATCCATTGTTAAAAAACCAGCAACCATCATAACCTAGTCTCGAGTCTTTGTTTGGTCTCGTACCAATTCTTTAGACAAGATATCCAACTCAACCATCAAATATCAAGCCTCTAGCATACCTATGTCAGAAATCATTATTATTACATGGGAATAGAAGATTCATTAATCTTGAGCAGTGTGTGAGAAAAACATAGTATGAAATAATTAATGGTATCCCAAAAAGTAAAGTCTATATAGTTCATTTTATGGTTGATGTATGTATAAAGGATGATAAACTGCAACAAAAAAATAAGAAGCCAACTCATATCCACTTATACAAAATAGAAACTCATGTGTGACCATTGCAACTTCAACCAGTGTTAAGGGGTCTCTAAACATGTCACATAACCTATAAGTTATTATAGTACGACCAACCCTAATATCACAACATATAATAATCATATATATATATATATATATATATATATCCATTATTAGTACACATAATTCTTAAACCAATCATGGTGATGGTTTTTAGTACACCCAAATAACCCTATGAAGATTTCACTAGCTAGAAGTACACCAATTAGATTTTTAAAGAGTGTTTTTGTTTTTCATTACACCGAAACCAATTTCATAATCTATGCATGGTATAAATTATACCACACCCAAGTCACAAATCCCTCTTTGGTTGAAATTACACCCAACAAATACCAAAATAGTATCCTATGATGAAATTTCACCCAACTCGTATTATAAACCATCAAATTCATGTCAAAAAATTTAGTAACACTAAACCCGATCACATAAAAAATTATGGTTATCGTAACACCAACTCTCTTTCCAAAAATAATCATGTTAGGTATTATACCCCACCAAATTAATAAATCCCACTCTTTTTGTAATTATACCCAACCAATATCTCCACATATTCATGGTGGGAATATATTGAACCTGAGTTAAAAATACATATTTAGTTGGAATTACACCCAACCCATACCATTATACCATCCCGAGTTATAATTACACCAACCCAGGTCAAATAACCCCTGAAATACCATCTGAAGATTTCATTACATGTAACCCATTTACATATCCATTTCTAGTTGTCATTTCACCCATCTTATAAAAAATCATATATGGTTGGTATTATACCCAACCTAAATCACAAACCACAATAAATATATAACCATGTTATTCATTACACTGAACACATTATAATTTGTTAATAATATTCATATCAATGTAAACATTCACATCAGATAAACTATTCATCAATTAAATGTTTAATCCAACGAACAACTTCATAGGCACTCATATCATATAAGGGTTTCATGGGTGGAATTATTCCACACACCTACATCTATATTACCTTTGTCTAGTTCCTTAATCACATAACCTATTTCAATATCACCTTTAATCTATGGTTATCATCATATTAGACATTAATATAATCCCTTAACATTCCACTGAAGGTCTTAGGGAACCAATACAATTCCGCTACGTAATAACCTATCCAGGACACCCCCTTGTGTTCCCTCAATAATACATGAAACCTCTACACTGTATGACACACTATGGTAATAACATCCCTAAAACCTAACCATAATTAAATTATCATTTAATAAACACCTTAAATAGCACAATATAATTGATTCGCCTAAAGGATGACCTAATGCATATCTCACTATAAAATTACAATTAGTCAATTCCTCCCACATTCATCCTATAAAAAATCCTAAACCAATATACATCCACCAAATATCAACAGCCTAATAAGGGAAGAATAATCACTTCAGTGTAATAATTAAATAGAAAAAATCTATAAGGATACAGAAATTCTCCCCCTAGGGAAATCATTAATATGATCTCTATTAATAATTTTTATCCTTTACATAAAGGGAGCTATTGAAATTGAGTCATGTTCTTCTATGATTCAATACACCGAATAAATATCCATATTAGGCCACTATAACAAATATATAATATTTCAAATCGATCCTTTTATCTTCATCAACTAAGTCATGAAAATGTGTTAATCAAAAGGTCCATCGTTGGCATAGAAATATTTATTTAACTCATATGATTCATGAAAAAAATTATTTTAATTTATGTACAATCACAATCATGTGAAAATACCACATATCACATGTCCCTGGAAAATATAATAACCCACTTGTAATGGTTAGGGACCACCAACCTTGATCCATTAGAATCCATCATGATGAATATCATAGTCAAAAATCACCTCCATTTAGAATGGATATCAACAAATGAAAAAAATCCATAATTTTGGGTATAAATTATTGAACGTGTTGAAATATTATAAGAAAACATAGAAACAAAATATGAATCATATCCTTACCCATGGAATCCTCCAAAGATATATGGAACTCTCGTCTAATCATAAACCATAAAGATGTCATCTTAGGAGTGGATACATGAGGGGGGAAGGGCATGTGGTCATAGAATATAAAAAAATTGGGATAACCTCATTTAATATGATTTTATTTTAAAACCATTTAATTTTTTTAGTTTTAAAAAAATATAAATAGAACATGTGTTATGGAATTACCATATGCACTATAAGAAAAAAGATTATACAAATGGTTTTGAACAATTGATATTGGTCCCCAAACCATTTGTATATCCAATACCAATGGTGTGGAGGGCCGTTCATTGATTTGGTCTTTGGATAGCCTTATCCAAATAGTTTGAACTATTGTGATAAACATATCCCAACTATTTGATAACTATTGGTATAGGGATATCCCAACCATTGTCCTAAAATCATTGGGATAGGTAATGTAAAATAAAATAGGCAACTGAGGTTTCAACCCTGGACCTCAACCTTATATATTAAAGGATTAAAAACTATGCTACAATTATCATTTTGAATATATTAGGATATATATATATTTAGAAAAAAATTATATATTGATTTCTTTGATGATATTTGACATAAGAATTCAAAAAAGGGTACATATCTTAGAGGTACTCAGAACTGTTGGGATATGCACCCTAAATTTAAATATCATATCAAAATTTTCATAAAGAAATGTTTGGATAGGACCCCTCATCTCAATGTTTTTACAAAAC
Source organism: Viscum album (assembly GCA_963277665.1). Lineage (NCBI taxonomy): Eukaryota > Viridiplantae > Streptophyta > Magnoliopsida > Santalales > Viscaceae > Viscum > Viscum album. The sequence goes on from OY728142.1 coordinate 283,841,294, forward strand.
CATTGGGAGAACCTAAATTTTGGGATATAACCAAATGATTTTGTAAAACCATTGGAATAGGCTTATATTCCATGTCGTGTCCGAATTGTTATGGAGAACTGTTGGGATATGGGTGTTGTTATGGGTAGGATTTCCAGTATTGATGGGTCATGGAATAATTCCCTTACTAGGATAATCAATACAAAATGGGCTCACATTCCATGATACAACACCTTAAAATCAAAAAGAATCCAAGAACTCCTGAATAGACTTTCATTGAACATTCTTCCCCCTTCATATAATAAAACTCTACGAATGTAATTTCATCAGAAAACAACACCCATTCATTGCAACATTATATGTTACAACTCCATAAATCTCTTAAAGTGTATCCTAGTGGTCATGGTGCTACCTTCCACCTGAATAACATTTTTTATCTTATCCATCACTCAAAAAAACAAAGTGCTCCCCCATTTTTTTTATTATCCTTTAACCTTAAAAAAACTCAATCCTACATACCTTAATTTAATTTTACAACGGCTAATTGGTCACTCATATAAATACTTTTACCCACTATAAAGTATTATGTTGAAACATGGTTTCCCCCAACTCTACAAAACTAATCTCATGTATGCCTCACCCTAATTTTATTCCAAAATTACACTACACAACTTCCCACATATATAATATTTTAATCTTCATTCCCTAATGTGAGACTCCCAAGTATACATTTTGGTCTTCTACATGTGTTTTATTCCACAAACAACCCCAGACCCAAAATCCTAAAATAGACCCCTAATGTTTCTCTGGGCCTCCCCCACCAGAAATAATACCATAGAAACATTATATAAACTATTTAACATGTGTGCCTAAATTAAAATTATTAATATAAATCCATGAAATCAAATCATTCTCCATTATAAAATAATTATAAAATTGTATTTCTCTGAATCTACAAACACACTTTGTCTTGGGACATGACACCCATAGAATGCTAGTACCTCTTAATGGATATGAGTGAATTAAGAATAGAGATTACAAGGAGGGAGATAATTTTTATGAACATCCCAAAGGATTTCACAAACACATTATTGTGTATATTTCCCCCTAATATTTTCTCCAAGACACTATCAAGAATTTAAAGAATTTAACAACCCATTTATAACACATGAGTAAATTAATTATAGTTACCACTCATTTTAACCTCATAAAAAGTATAATTACCCTAAAATTTTTGTTACACAATTTTTTTAATTATATCGATTTATTTGAAGACACTTTGTTGATAACGATTAATGTCTGATTTGAAATCTCAGTCATAGTGTGTTATGTGGATCATATAATATGATTCTATTACAAATGAATTATACTTATCTTTCACCATAAATATTATAGGAAATGATATAATATATCATATTAAGATTTATGATATGATTTACCCAAGGAATTCAATATTCCTTGTATTTTAATATATATTTTACTCTATTGTATACATATATCATACCAAACATTATAACAAAAATTGGTAGTATATGTATAAGGAATATAGGGAATATATTCATCTCTTGGTGGGTATCTAGAACATTTTTCTCAACCTTTCTAAATAAATAAATTATTTTTTTGTCTTTATAATAGAAGGGTGCCTCATTTTTTCCATTAGATAAAGAAAAGTAATATTATCATCTCTCTCTAGTTTCCCTAATTTCATTAGTGATATATGAATCAGTTTTTAATTTTTATTTGAGTCTTAAATCTCTATTAGTCGTTTTGGGTAAGGCTCAACATCCATCATTATTGGTTTCCTATTTTTTCATTATTACAAGTAGTTTCAACTAAAATATTTTCTTATGTATTTTTTCTGAGATCCTTGATTTATTTAAATCATAATATAATTAAACAATGATATTAAATATACATGATTATTCTAGTACCCAGTCAGTTCTTCTTAAATATATATATTGATATATATTTGTTTATACATCATGGGATTTATATGCCTGGGTATGATTGTTTTTGTGGCTGAGAATAGAACCCTTTTTGGTTTTGTTTCATGATAGATGCCTAGGGGTATTATAATATAGGTAGTGACAGTCTAGTATATATAAAAATTGTTCTTCTATGGTTATAGGATTCAATATTTTTATCCCATGTTTGATAAGAGTTGGTTTTATTGTAGGATGAGATGATATGACCTATTATATTGTCTTTTATTTTTAATACATCAATCATATTGAATGGAAAATATGATGGTTTTTGTGCTTTTTAAATGTAATCATTGAAATATGTTCTTAGTATATATACACTATTTACGATATGTTTGAAGTGGTTTTCTATTGTTTGTGGTTAACTAATGTAAGTTTGAGGAGGTTTTAGTTCGAAAATAATAAATTATGAAATTTACTAACTTATACTAGCATGGTTGATATAAAAGATGTACTTATGGTCAATACACTAACTATAGACTCTCCTAGTTTACTAGAATTTTTTTGGTTGATAAAATTTACACATGGAGCCAATCGACTGGACAATGGCATCACATTGTCAATCTAAATCTTTTCATGTAGTCTATCCGAATGTTATAGAAAAATGGAAGATGTTGACTCATGGTCGATTAAAGGCTATTCATTTGGTTCATTATGTTTATTCATGAACTCGAACTAAATTATTACTTGTGGTTGATCTCATCATATTAGTTTCATAAGATTGATCTAGACAAAGAAAAATTTTGAGGAATGTGCTTTGTAAAAAAATTATGATTTTCCAAATTTCATATATTCTGATGATATTAAAACAAAACGACGTCCATGTGTTAATCATAATTGAACAAAAATCACAATAATATTGTGATTCAAGAAAATATTTTGAAGAAAAATAGATATTTATTTAATGGAATCAATTAAAATATGATATTATGAATAATATTAGGTTGTTATTTAAGGAAGAATCTAATCAATATCCACATGGAATGTGAGGAATCATTCCATGAACATAGATATTTTCAATATCTTAATTCCATAAAATTTATAGAGAATTTATGCATGTGGATATTTAAATATAGAATAATAACTTAATTCCTTTGTATTAAGGAGATTTAAATTTCATATTTCACATGTATAAAAATATAGTTGTACACATTCAAGAAGGAGGATTTCTCACAACCCAAAATTATATAGATTTCATTAGAAAATATGGAAATATTATCCTAGAGGTTATTCAATGAATATATATTTTTAAAAAGAAGAAATTTTGTGTGGTCGATAATAAAAAACCCAAGATATTATTCAATGTATCATTGAATAATGAAGAGATAGAGGGAAAAAATAAGTTCACAATGCTCACAATTTTGAATGAAATTGAAAATGTGTTAAAGAATAATTTCCCTTATATATGTTAGGAAGAATTTTGTAGTGAAGTAACAATATACTAGATGTATGGGGATGAGAGAGAGATTCATGTTGTTTTTTACCTTTATAAACTATCATTACTCTATGGGATACACTTTCACCCTCAAATGGATATTGTGTATCATAACATCATGATTATCCACTTCTTTTTTTAATCCGAATTATTTTTTTCTAGTGGAGTATTTGATCTTGGGTATTTACATATCATGCAACAGTCTAACTACACTTATTTAATTGTGAACCTTGTAAAAAATACAATTCCTTGTCTATGTGTTCTTATAGTCATATTTATTAGAAAAATTATTTTACTCTATCTAATTGCAAAGGTATTTTATAAGGGGAAATTTAAAAGGAATTTTCAATCACTATTTCACCACCCCTACTAATTTCATTGATCTCATATGTGGATTTTAAATAGATATTAAATAAAATGACTATTTATTAAAATAAAAACTCTTTGGAGATTGGGAAATAATTATCTCTTTTATTAATTTCTATTATTAACGATTAATAGTCTAAACTCAATTAATAGTAATTGTATTCCCACATTTGATAAGAATAATTAATATTTATGGAAGGAAAAGGTATTTCCATATCTGTTGACTATTAGTTATGATATCCTAGAAGATCCAACTAATAGTTTCAAAACACATGTAGATGGTTCTTTTATAATTGAAACTAATAAGTGGATTCTTGAAAATGAGGGATTTTCAAGAATTCATATGTTATCTTCTCTTTGAGAAAGTTAATTTTTTAATGTGAATGAAATCTCCATGGATGTGGTATTGTGGATAATCTAAAGAACATTAATGAAGGTAACACTAATATAAAGAAAGAAAAGTATAAAATCTAATGGTTGATATTTTAATATCTAAATATAAGGACTGGTGAATTTATTGATGAATTATTTTCAATAGTGAATGATATTATAAACACTATCATGATCTTTGGTTAAATATTTGAAGACTCAAATGTGGATGAAATGATCCTAGAAACTCTACTAAATAAATATAATATAAATGTTCAACACTGTAAGATAAATATCCCATTTATATCCCTCTTTATAGCCTACATAGTATTCTCATTACTAATGATATGGGGGTGGGGGTTGGAAAGAATAAATAAATGACTGAGAAAAAGGATTCGTTTAAAGATTATACGAAATTGAATGTTATTAAGAAAGGATAATATTATGGATATGATTTTTTTCTTCAATTAAGAGGTGAATGAGTGGCTTCAGGAGATTATATCACATTTCTCTATAAAATTAAATATTTATAGTAAAGTACAATGGAAATATTCATTGTAAATGTTTAATTTTGGGGCTATTGGACGTTTTTAAACAGCCAACCCAACATTTAAAGAAGAATAATTTAGTGACGAAGAAGATGAGAGTCCTAGAATATCTTTTAAAATGAAGGCTGACAATTCAAATCCTACTTTTAAAGAAAAGGGTACAAATTTCTAATTATATTAAAATAAAAACTTCATTTCAAAGCATAAAGGTGGTGACTCTGGTGAAGATGAAGAGGAAGTCGGGACATTCAGTGATGATGATTAAGATCTACTAATTACCAAGGAAAATGTTCAAAATTTTACTATAGATGTAAATAGTAACACTAGAATTTAATAATAAGAACCATATATGGTGTTTATTCTAAATTTACCATTGAAATTATGTATATCAAAATTTTAAAATCTCAAAAAATTAAATAGGAAGCCTAAAAGGGATCATCTACCTTATGGTAGTTGAAAATATAAACATATTGAATATAATTCCATGTTATGGAAATAAATAAATGATATAATTAACTTATTTAATGAAGAAAATAAATTTATCATCAATAGGGAATTTAAAATAAAAGGGAGAGATAAGGAGTTGGAAATTTCTCAATGAATATTGATCAAATATGTAGAAGAATTGGAAAAATATAGTTCTAATTTCTTATTCATTATCCAAAAATATTGGGAATACTCAATTTATGAAAAATGAACTCATAATCAATCACATTACCCTCAATGGGAGGATATATTAGTAATTTTGTTTGTAAAATGTATGAAAATTGTGTGAAATTTTGTAAGAATTCCTTATTAACTAAAACATGTGAATCCTAGAAATCTATAAAATCTAGATACATGGCCAAAAATCCAAAACTATTATGACTAGTGTTTGTAAAGAGTATAAAAAAAGTTCCATGTTGAAAAATACTTTTTTAGGGACTCGCAATAATTTATTTATAAATAATAGTCAAAATTTATGTCCTAAATAAGGAATAAATGAAGGTTATAGTATCTAGATAGTAAACAGATTATAAAGGAAAGTATTCCATTTATGTATATTGTTGATACTATAGAGACATAAAACATTCATCTATTATTTATTTGTTTTACCATCAACATTATTATGAATCTATAAGTCTCGATAGAAAAATAATCAGGAGGAATAATCCTACTCAAAGAATACATGTTTAGAGGAAAATATTAAACACAATATGGAAGTTAGAAAGCAGTTTTATTGTTCTTGATAAGGACAATGGTAGATGATAATAATTTGACCATAATAAAATTAAATGTACCATTTTTTTAATACCACAATAGAGTATAAATTACAAGTCTCAGAAACCATTGGACATAATGATTGAATATAAATATAAGGCCATCACTTTTGAAGTAGCCCATAAGTCTTAAAAAATTTAATTTCGAAGGATTTTTTTTTAGTGAATGTTCTTAACATATTACAATGTTATTAAATATATTATAGAATTCAGAAGAATGAAAATATGTTTAATTGACTTTTAGGAATGATGAGTTACTCAAGATAACAGTTGGTTCAATGTTTTTGATAAACAATAGATGGAGTCAAAAATTGAACTATTTTTTAATGGATTGAAACACATGTGATGAAGGAAATGAGATTATTTTCATGAAATATGGTAATCTAGGAAAAAATAATGAAGATTTGAGTAATTAAAAAGAGGGACTCAAAAGAATAGTGTCACAACCCTTTCAAGTAGTGCCCGCACCACAACTCCCCAAGATTGCCTCAAATAGTTCGGGGGCTGGTGACTAGCACAGAGTAGGCATATTACTAAAATGGGAGGCATTGCCTTTGTATATGTACACACCCACATCTCCAAGCCCAAAAATATTGAAATGAAAAAACCACTTAGGAACAAAATTATAGAATACAACTAATCCCAACCAACAGAGTATGACAAAAGGTAAAGTATGAAATGTAAACTGTCCCAATATTCATGCCCACCAAAAAAAAGTCTGAAAACTAAAAAGTACAAACTGTATGTACAAATAGGTCTTGGGGCTTCTGCTCATAGTCGTAGGTACACCTTGGCCAGTAGGGAACTCATAAATATTGGACCAGTCCTGGTCCACCCTGGACTATATCAAAAGGTCTCTTGTCTACGCAAGACTCAACACGGTCGGGAAAAGCCTGTGTAGGGGTGACTATAACAATACTCATTAGAGGACACTGAAAACCACAATGAAATAAAAAAGGTAAATGTAAAGTCACCTCTACACAGTATATTTCTACTGAAAATTTATCATGGGATACACAATCCAGATATCCTCAAATCCCAAACTTGTAGTCTTGGGACAAGTCACACAACCGCATACCCATGCTAGGGATTCAGTTCGATGACTTCCATGAAGAAATCATCTGGTATAACTCACTCCATGAGTCTGATAGTTCTGATGTCATCTGTCCTAGAAGTACTATTCGTCGGGAAAAGCCATGAGAGACAGATACAATCATTTTGAGAGGGCACACTTCTGAGTGGGGAAAGATCACTATACACAGATGAGGATAAATGTTAGGGCCCTGTAAGATACCACGACTCATCTAGATTAACCTACTAGGTAGCGGATCTTTTCACTGTGGAAATAGTCATGTTGATACCTGAAGCTACCTAGGGACGAGAATGAATAGAGGATCTCCTTCTGGGCCTCTCGGAGGTATAGCTGACTCTATCACGGAAAGTCCTGCTGAAGGGATCATACTCCTATGAAAGGAAACTATTCCTGAACTTCAGGGAAATGAGAAAAGGGGGAACTAAAACAAATGGAACAATTCCAATATATGGTGGACATGATGATAAAGCCATGTAATTGAAATTAATTGGTTTCTATATGGGTCACATACCGTGTCCTTTGACCTGGGTACATCTCGTGTACAACGACTCGTGTCGTAAGGCTTGACATGTAGAAAATGGCATACACAGCTTGTAAGAGAGTGACATGACATGTTCCTCTATCTATGGAGGAATCCAGTTATGTTGGCCATGTTCCTCTACACGGATTCATGATATGTGTTACAATCCATGTAGCTGGTATATGAGGTAACCCATGAAGTCGACCTGGTCTAGCTATTTAGTGGAGTACACGTCTGTGTACTCCACCCCATGTCTGTGTATCATCCGAGATACACGGAGAGTCCAGAATAAAGACCCTCACATCATGTTCTTCATAGAACACGCCATGTCATTTCTTCATGCATCTCAGAACCCTAGCCACTGATGTGTCGGTCCCATACAATGTATTCTTCTAGATACATGTCGTGTTCTTCAAAAATTTCCAGATCCAACCATTCATTGCTCGGTGCCTCCGTAGATTATTTGAATTTCATTATGGAGATTTTATTTCCATGAAACTCTAAGGTTGAGGATTCCCCAACATCCCTAAGTCATCTCGGTTGTTTTTGGGCCTCCAATTGTCCTTGAAAACCCGTTTCGATCTACCCGTTCAAAGAACGATCGAAGAATGGTATCTCCCAATCCAATCTTATTCGCCACCCACCATCATCCTTGCAACTCCATGAGGTCGTTGTGATGTCATATCTTCAATTTGGGATCTTTTTGTTGTGAAACAGAATTGAAATGATCCGTTGTTCATCATCCCTAAAAGAAAATGAATAAAACATAGAAAATAGGAAGGAAAATCCAACAAACCAAATTGAGGAATGAACCTCCACCATCATTCATCATGGTGTTTATCCAAAACCATTATGAAATATTAAATAGGGTGGAACAAACAATAATCCCATAGTCATAAAAATCATATTCCCGAATCAAAAACCCCAAAAGAAAAAGAAAAATAACACCCTCCCGCATGAACACCCGATCTGTGGATCAACAAGTTTGGGGTTTAATCTACGTTCATTGTTACATCCTAAAATAGGGAAATGAATAATCTAAATAAAAAACCTCTACCTTGATCTGGTTGAAGAATGATCACCGCGTCAAATTTTTTGGTACGGTTAATTGAATATTAGATGCATCGATCGATTTTGTCTTCGTCGTCTACCAATATGTTCTCCTCCAAAGCTCCAAGAGGCTCTCTCTCTTAATTCACAGGGTTACAAGGATAACCCTGTGAACTTTCCATAAGTATATTTTTAAAAGAAATGAATTAGGTCACTGCGAAAAAAGGAAACATTTAAAATAATATAATTTATTTATTTATTTAATGTCCATTAAAATTTCCAAAAACTAACTCTTGTAGCTGACCCGCGCTGGTTGATATAAGGCCCCACCTAAGGTAAATTCACTAATTTCAATGTAATGGTGCCCTCATATTTCTGATCTGATCACCTGTTTAAAATTTAGTCCACTTTTTTCATGAAAATATCTCATGCGCACAGTTTAATGTTTAATTTAATTCAAACATTTATTCTGGGTACACTGGGCCACAGAATCGCATTCTGTTGAAAAGTGTGGTCTCAAAATAATTCCATATAACATTAAAAAATAAAATATGAAAAATAAAATACATTAAATTCTCCCCACCTTAGGGATTTATGTCCTGTAAAGAAAAAACAAAAGGTTACTAAAAAAGATGTGGGTACTACGCACGTATCTGGGCCTCCCGCTCCCATGTTCCCTCCTGAAGATTCAGGTTCTACCACTAGATACATACCAAGGGAATCGATCTCCCCGAAAGGATCCTCTCCTGCCAATACTCAATCTCCACTAGGTACTCACCAAAGGTCACTCCATCCTCAATATCTAGATCGCCCTAGTCGATGACGTGTGATGGGTCATGCACGTACCTCCTCAAGTGCGACATGTGAATGACATCTTATACCTAATGCTACTGTGGTGGTAGATCTATGTGGTACACCCCTCACCAACTCTGTTCAGTATATGAAAAGGGATAATGATCCTCAGAGATAGCTTTCTTCCCCAACTAAATCTCTATAAACCTCATCGGGGTGAGACCCGAAAGCATACATGGTCTCCCTCCATGAACTCTAGAGGTCTTTGTAGTCTGTCAACATAAGACTTCATTCAGCTCTATGCAGTCTTCATCTGCTCCCAGATAATCTTCACCTTCTCAGTGGTTTCTCCCACAAACTTTGGACCCATAAGTGTTGACTCTCCAGGGTTGGTCCAGCAAGGCGGGGACGAATAGGGTCTCCCATATAATGAGTCAAATGGTGCAATACAAATGGTGGATTTGTAGTTGTTATTGAACACTAACTCTAATAGGGGTAGGTTCTCATCCCAACTATAACCAAAGTCTAATATATAGGCCCACAACATATCCCCAAGAACATGAATGGTCCTCTCAATATGACCATCGGTTTGGGGATGGAACACCTTGCTCAGGTGTAGCTGAGTCTTGAAAGCCTCATGCAATCCCTTCCAGAGCCGGGATTTGAAGCGAGCATCTCGATCTGAGACAATTGTCGAAGGAATCCATGAATCCAAATTATCTTCTACATGTAGAGGTGTCCCAAGCTCTCTACAGAACTCTTCTCCCTGATATCTAGAATGTTGGACAAATTGGTGAGTCGATCGATGATTACCCAGATGGAATTATGTCCCTTGGACATCTGTAGTAAGTATATCTCAAAGTCCATCGATATTCCATACCACTTCCACTCATCAACCTCTTGGGGGTGAACTAATCTCACTTGAACGTAGTGCTCAGCCTTCCCCTGCTAGCATGTAAGGAAATGGGAAACAAACTCGGCTACTTCCTTCTTCATTCATGACCACCAGAACTTTTGTCAGAGAACCTGGTACATCTTCACCACTCCATGATGTACAACCAATGGGGATGTATGAAACTCCCTCAGGACCACCTCCCACAATGCCCCTAGTACAAAAGTGAATCCTTTTAATATAACTATGTGCTCCCCACCTTGCGAATATCCATCAGGGGCATGACCTTAGGATAACCGAGCATGTAAAGCCTCATATTCAGTATCACCAAGATGTGTCTCCCCAGCACGCAGCATGAGTGGAGGGGTGAAAACCATCGATTGAAGGTAAGCTGCATACTCTATGTCTATGAATGATAAATGAAATGAGGCCAACTGTTCTATCACCTCACTCAACAGTTTCGAGCTTGATCTCCAGCTAAGAGTATCTTCCACCTTGTTCGCCTTCCTAGGAGTATAGATGATCAAAAAATCATAGTTTTGAAGGAACTGTTAACAACCCCTCTATCTCATATTCAGATCCTTCTGTGAGAATATGCACTTGAGGCTCTTGTGGCCATAGTAGATGATAAACCACTCACCCATAAGGTAGTGTCACCACATCTTCAATGTGAATACTACAACTGCCAACTAGAGATCAAGGGTCTCATATTTCTTCTCATGTGTCCTAAGATGGTGTGAAATATAAGAAATACATGCCTGTCTTTTCATCAGGACACAACCAAACCCAGTCCCCGATGCATCGCAGAAAACTACGCACTCCATATCCTCCTCCGGCAATCTCAAAATTGGGGTGATCATCAAACTCTGCCTCAACTACTCGAAATCCTAGTGGCACTTATTTGTCCACATTAAGGGTTTCCCATTCCTGGTAAAAGATTTCACCGGTTCTAATATCCAAGATAAATTAGGAATAAATCATTGGTAATATACTTCCAACCCAAGGAAGCTCCACACCTCTTTGACTATCCGAGGTGTATCCAATGCTAACACTGCCACCACCTTGGCTAGGTACATAGCTACACCATCTACTGAGATGACATGTCCCAAAAAGTGGACATCCTAAATCTAGAACTGGCACTTCAAGAGCTTCCCATAAAGTTAGTGCTCTCAGTGTATGTCTAGAACCATGTGTCTCACATTCTTCTCATCTGACACTGAGTACACAAGGATGTCTTTGATGAAGACCACTATGAACCAGTCCATTTATAGCTGGATGAATCAGTTCATAAGTCCCATGAACACTGCAGGGGTGTTCGTTATGCCAAAATGAATCACCAAGTACTCATATTGATCTTATCGGCATCTGAAAGCCATCTTCGATATATCCTTGTCCCGTACTCGTAACTAGTGGTAAACTGACCAAAGGAAAACCTCTAAGAACCATTGTGCCCCTCTCATCTGATTGAAGTGTTCATCGATCCTCGGTAGTGGATACTTGTTCTTTACCATCACCTGGTTCAGGCACCGGTAATCCATGCACAACATTAAACTTTTATCCACCTTCTTGGAAAACAAACATCGACCCGCCCAGGGTGAAACACAGGGTCTTACGAAACCCATTCTATGAAAATCCTCTAATTACACCCTCATCTAGTCAAGCACTACGGGAGCCATCAGATATGATCTTGAGGAAATCAGTGTTGTATTAGGGTGTAATTTGATGCAGAAGTTGATCTCCCGGTGGGGAGGTAGTCCTAAAACATCTTTGTGAATGATTTACTCGTACTCTGCTACTACTTCTGTGAATTGGAATATCACAACACCAGCTACTCTATGGGTAAGGATAACAAACTCATGAGTGATCAGATGCACCCTTATATGCATGATCCCATTCATTACTGTCTGAGTTTCCTTTTCACCAATAAAGGAAAACCTCGTCCCATCGCAGCGGAAACACTGCACTCTTAACCCAATGTAGTCATTATGGACATGGACTGAAGATAACCAATCCATATCTAGAATGACATCGTAAGACCTCAACGTTGCCACCAAGAGGTTCCAACTGAATCTATCACATCCAATGGTTATATCCCACTGTATGAAAAGGTGTGTGATCATCGAGTCTCCTCCCGTAGGTGTTTCCAAGCATAAGGGTCGTGTCAACGGTGCTACCGGGATCTCAAGGTTTCGCACAAGACATGTGGTGAGGAAGGAATGACTGGAACCAGTGTCTATAAGTACGGTTTCTAAGGTAGAGATGACACAGATCATATCAGGGATCTTCCCTAGAGTCCCTCGGTCGTACACCTTGACTGAAAACAATTATCCTCGACCATGTCCCCTATCTCCCTGAACCAGGTGTGGACCTCCCTAGGGTGGTGTTGGATTTATATTTAAGTGTCCCCCTCCACCTACAACTCTCCCTGCTTATCTGCCATGTCCACTGCCTGGAAGTTATGTATGCTTCACTATTTTCCTCTTCCTAGGTGGCCCATCCACTACCTCCCTTTCAGTTCGTCAATAGGCCATACAATCTCTAGAGAGATGTTTGTTACCATCACATGAGTAGCATCACCTCTCCCTAGGCTGACTGGATCCAGGCTGAGAGCCCTAAGCTGCCAAAACCTTGTCTTGGGTCCTCCTTTAACTTCTCCCACTTCCTGATCATTGTGCCAGACGTTGGCTCCATATAGTTGTGGTCTTCGAACTAGTCTGCCTGCTACTAACTTCCAACAGTTGTCTTCGCTCCGCCAAGAAGCTCTTGATCACCAATGCTCTCTCGAGCACTCCATCTTATGTCATGATTCATATAGGCACAACACTAGCTCATATATCCCATTATAGACCTTGATCAATGGATCAAGCACTGAAATAACGATCCCTGACCATATCCAACAAGTACCTGGCGAGGTTGGTGAACCCTGATGAATAGTCATACAGCGTCAAATTTCCCTACTCGAGCTGAAGAAGCACCCAGATATGCACAGCTCTCAGAATAACTAGTGAGAACTCTTCTCTAAAGAGTTTCTCGAACACCGTCCACAAAATGGTCTCCTCATTGTGAGTTTTTTTGGTCAGAATCCATCATCATCCAGCTGAACCTTAAAGAAAGCTCTCCCCAAGGATCACCATCTAGTCCGCTGATGTCCTCACTAGATGGAAAACTCTGGTCACCACCTCAAGCCAGTCCCCATCCACCTAAGGGTTGGGATCTCCTCAGAACCGGTGGGGTCTCTGTCTCTGGAAATAATGGAGCGCGCTCAGCCTACACTCCTCATTTGTCGGTACCACAGGTTCCAGGGGCTGCTCCACTAGTGGTGGTATAACAGGTGCACCACATAGAGCTAATTCATGGGGATCTGGTCCCTGTATCGACACCTAGACATTGAGGGGGTCATCCTGATGATCGCACTACTAAATCCTAGAAGGTTTGTGTCGTGGAGGCATCATGTATGGAAACAATATATACCTTGTTTAACGAGTATATCTGGATAGCTGAGACAAGGGACATGTAAAACACAACCCATTCCTATATGATGCATGTACCATACTCTTATTTCCCCAAAACTAGTTTTTTGTTGTACCGAGCTTAAAAAAAGATTATCAGAGTCCTGGTGTATGGATATGTTTCCCCCCCACACCAACACTAGAGTCTCTGGCCTGAAAGTCTAGCACAAAACACATAACACTTTTCCCCCCAAACAAATCTCACATACTCTTGGTCATAAGGTAAAACTAACCAGCTTTGATACCACACTGTCACATCCCATCCCATTGGGGCCCATGCCACGACTCCCCAATCATGCCTCCAATAGGCCTGTACCTGGTGACTTGCACCGAGAAGGCATATTACAAACATATGTTGCATTTCCTAAGTACTTGTAGGCATGAACACATATCCAAGCCCACATATATTGAAAAAACCCCACTAAGGAAAAATATTCATGCATACAACTCAACCCAACAAATTGAGTATGACGGAAGGTAAAGTACTGAATGTAAACAAGGCCAGAATACAATCCCACCCAAAAATACATGAGTCTAAAAACTAAATTGTCCAAAAAGTAAGCACAAAGAGGTACTGGGGCTGCTTCTCATAGACATAGGAACACCTATTCTTGTAGGGAACTCATAATGCTTGGTTCGGTCCTGGTCTGTCGTGGACTCCGTCAAAAGGCCACTCGTCTGCATAAGAAACGACATGTGCTGGAAAATCCCATATAGGGGTGAGTATAAAAATACTCGGTAGAGGAACCTAAAAACCAAAAATTAATACACAAAGTAATGGTACAGTTATCTCTACATAGTATAAGTCTACTGAACATATAATAGGGGAAAAAATCCAAATATACTCAAATATCAAACCTGTATTCTAGGGACAAGTCACACAATTGCATACCCACTCTAGGGATTCAGTTCGAAGATTTCCACGAAGAAATCGTCTAGGAGAACTCACTACATTATTCTAATCTCTCTAATGTCATCTTTTCGAGAAGTACAATTCGTTGGAAAAATCCATGAGAGATAGATATACTTATTCCGGGAGAACACACTTCTGAGTGGGGAAAGATAACGATACACATATGAGAATCACATCTAGGTCTATGGAAGATACTATGACTCATCCAATTTCACCTACTAGATAAAGGATCAACACCCTGTGGAAATAGTCACATTGATACCTAACTCTACCTAGGGTCAATAATGGATATATGATCTTGATTTGGGCCTCTCGGAGGGATACCTGACTCTCTCTTGGAAAGTCCTACGGAAGGGGTCATACTCCTGTGAAAGGAAACGATTCATGACCTTCCGGGGAATGAGCCTAAGGGGGAACTAACCCAAATAGAACATTTCCAAGATATGGTGGACAAGAGGATGAATCCATATACTAGAAAGTACACAACATGTGGAAGGGTCACACTTCATGTCCTCTGACCTGGGTACTTCCCGTGTACAATGTCTCGTGTCGCAACGCTTGTCGTGTAGAAAAAGGTATATAGATAATGTAAGAGAGTGACATGTCATGTTCCTCTATCTGTGGAGGACTCCATGTATGCTGGCCATGTGCCCGTACATGGATTCAACACGTGTGTTACAACACGTGTAGCTTGTACACGAGGTAACCCAAGCAGTCGGCCTGGTCTAACTGGGTAGTGGAGTAAACAACCATGCACTCCACCCATTTCATGTATATTGTCCGAGATAAAGGGGGATTCCTACGTAAGGACCCACATAGCGTGTTCTTCAGAGAACACACCATGTCATTACTTAGTGCATTGTGAAACCCTAGCCACCGCTGAGCCGGTCCCACACGATGTGTTCTTCAAGATACATGTCGTGTTCTTCAAAAATTTGCGGAACTGGTGGTTCTTCTCTCTGTACCTCCATCAATTCTATAAAATTCCTTCTGATGATCCAACTTCCATGAAACTCCAATGTTGAGGTCGACCCAGCATCCTGAAGTCCTCTCAATGTTTTCGGGCCTCTAATCGGCCCCAAAAAAACACGTATCGATCAACCCGCACCAAGAACGCTTGAAGAACGGTCTCTCTCGATGCGATCTGATTTGTCATTCACCATCGTCTTCACACCTCTACGTGGTGGTTGTGATGTTAGATCTTATATTTGGGATCTTTGCATTGTGAAACAGATGCACACCAATCCATTGTTTGTCACCCCATGAAGAACATGAAGAACACGAAAAAAAGAGGAAAGAAAATCCAACAAACCAAATTGAGGAACGATCCTCCACCTTAGTTCATCACATTGTTGATCTACTCCCATTAGAAGGATTAAATAGGGTGTAACAAACTATAATACCACAATTATCACAATCATATTCCCGAATCAAAAACCCCAAAAGAAAATTAAAATAACACCCTCCCGCAGGAACACGTGATCCGCGGATCAAAATGTATGTGGTTTGATTAGCGTTGGTCATTAAATCCAATAATGGGGAAAAGAAAAATCGAAATAACAGACCCTTACCTCGATATGGTTAAACAATGATCGTCGCATCACATTCATTGGCAAGGTTCTTCGAATCTAAGATGTATTGATCAATCGCGTCGTCGTCGTCCGCCAACAAGTTCTCCTCCAAATCTCCCAGAGGATCTACCTCGATTCATAGGGTTATGACGCTAACCCTGTGAACTTTCCATAAGTAGATATTTAAAAGGGAGGAATTTGGTCTCTGCAAAAAAAGGAAAAATTTTAAATTAAATAAATTATTTATTTATTTTATTTCCATTAAAATTTCCAAAAACAAACTCTTGCAGCTGACATGCACTCGTTGATGTTAGGTCCTACCTAAGGTAATGTCGAGGCTCTAAACCCAATGGTTCCCTTAGATTTTGGATCCAAGAAACTGTTTATATGTTATTCCAATTTTTCAAAAAAAAAACCTCTCGTGCGCGCTGTTTAAAGTTTAATTTAACTCAAACATTTATTTTGGGCACTCTGGGACTCGGAATCGCACTCTGTCGAAAGGTATGGTCTTGAAATAATTCCATATAATATTAAAAAATAAAACATAGAAAATTTGAGACATTACATATTGAATCTCATTCCCACATGGAGATGGTCAAAATTCATTTTATCTATGTATGAATAAATAAAATGAACTATTGAATAAAAGGATTGGCCATATATTCTAATGGAATATGAGAAAATGTATAAAAAATATTATTCCATGATGTTTATAAAATTATTCAATAAAGGGACTTAAATGATCCACATAAATCATGTTTTTAGTAGAGCAGTTTATAAATGATTATAACACTTTAACAAATTTTTGTTGGAAAAGACATGGTCTATGTTCAAAAAAAATAGTATACTGTTCTGGTAGTATCACTTTCCATTTTCAAAAATTATTAAACGAACATTTTATTAATTTATATTTACTAAAAGAAAATTATATAATAAACATCATTATTAGTCTCCCATTATTTAAATAATCACAATATCCCTTACCATTTCATTCATAATATCATGTCACATAGTTATTATGGTGGAAAGGATCTATATTTCTTATCCCATATCTCAAAATAGGGTCCAGTTAAATTTATTGGAAGGTTTTTTGGTAGGTGTTCTTTCTAATTTTATTTTGTATAAATTCATTGATCCATTGAGTGGACTCTATGATCCTAAAATTCTGAACATGGATTTCTTAAACACTTTCCTCCAAGTCACACAAATTATTTTGAAGGAAATAAACCAAAAATGAATAATGTGTTAATCTAACTTAAAACAGTCATTAGGATTCTCTAGTAAATGAAGTATTCTTTCTAAGGCTCTCACTAAACACTTTGTTCTCCTGTTTCATTATAACCCAATTAATGGAAGTCATTAAATGGATTAATATTTTCATTGAGGTTTTATTTATATTATGGTTAAATATTATTTATTTTATCTATTTTACATTATTTTTAATTTTATTTGTATTTTATACAATTAATTAACAATATCATGGAAAATTAATATATGGTTACTACATTTACTTTATTACATATTGTATTATTGTTAATTTATTTATTTTAAGAGAATTATTTATTCATAAAATAAACCTAAACAAATAACCACGATTTTGATGGAAAAGAAATAAATATTTGGCATGTTCATGAGTTTTAATAATGTTCTGTTTATCAATAAGTTGATAACCCAACTCTTTAAAATAAAGGGAATAACTCATTATTTCAATCTCAGATCGAGTTATATGATCCCACATTCAACCTTTGCATCTCCACTGTTGGCTTCACCTTGGCTATATCTAAAACCATTTCATATTTCCTTGGATCTATTTCCTTTAAATATATTGACTCATAGAAATGGTAAGGGAACTGAGTGTTTGGGGTTACATAAAAGAAACCATGGGCATCAAGTCCGTACATAATAAGGGGGTTGAGGTTATGCAAAAATCAACATTTTAATTTAATAATAATTGTCACAGAATCCATTCAGTTATAATTAAATTAATTAATATCAACAAAAATATAATTCTACCAAGATCATGATCATCCATACATTCATAAAATACGTAGTTAAATATAATATATATCATTCATTAGATAGGTTTGTTATTAATATAGATTCAATGAATTAATAAATTATTTATCTTATTGAGGAAATAATTCATTTATCTTGACTATAAATCCAAAAATTGTTTGACAATTCAATACATTATAGCATTAAAAAATTACTTTAATTAATTTAAATTAAAATTAATTGTGTATATGATGTATACTACAAGAAACTTGGAGTTCACCATTTATATTTTTCCTTAAACCCATTTCTATAGTTTAACCATTACATTGACTTTTCTATCACATGCCATGGGTTTAAACCAATTTTATGTATGGTTATTATATTATATAATATACTTATAGATTATTTATTCTTACACAATGTTTTGTAATATACATAGAATGTTGTTCTATGAGATATTCTGCATATCCATCACAATGTTTATGATGACACAACAACCCTTTAATGTATAAAGTATCTACCATTGGAAATACCCATGAAGAGCACATTATGTAATACAACCATGAATTTCATTTACCACATATAATAACATGTAAAATAATTAATAAATCATTTAAAATCATATGTTTCCCAAAAAAAGTCACATGGTGTGTAATCTATGAAAATCTCAACTATGTAGTGTGTATGCAAGCTACATGTCATAAAATTCATTTTAAATGCTTAAATTAGTTTAATTTTAATGTTTTGACTTACATGACATGATTATCACAATATGTATGTTCTGTTTTTTTATCAAATTACATGACATATAAAGGTAATTAAATGTTGAGTGATTATTTATAGACCGCACGTAAAATATTCCGAGGTAATCAATGTGTATTTTGTGCCGAATATTACACATTAAAGGGAATGTACATCGTGCGACATGTAATGTGAATCATGAAATAGTGTGTCACTTTTCTAGAGGTTAACAAGAATCACGTATTAATTACATGATTTATAATTTCATCACATGTTTTATTTGAATCTAATGGGGTAAAAAACATGTTGGGTTAGACAATGTGGGTTCCAGTTACACATCTTGTACAACCTACCGTGATGCATGCTAATGAGAAAACAATATGCAGTGTGTAATGAAACCACATACAAAACCCCCACCCATGATTCCATGATTTGTGTATCTTTTCATGGTATCATTGGAAATGGATACACATCATGTAATTTTATATTACATGTTGTGTTTCATTATCATCCTACTAGAATCTCCTGCACCTCAATATGGAATCATTGAGAGTTCTTGATATATTCTTGGCACATTATTGGTTATAAGAAACTTAATGATCATATTGTTTTGAAATTCATATTTCAATAATTAAAAACTAATAATTGAATTCAAAATTAATCAAAAATAGTAAAAAATATATAAATTTGTATGTGAAAACTATGATACCACTAAAATATTCAGAGGTGTAGTGAAAGTGGTTGGCCCATGCTTAATAAATGATTAAATTGATTTTTCTGATAAATCCATCGGAACTAGATGATATAATCTCTATAATAAAAATAGATATAAACCTTCTAGATATAATTTATTATTATTTATATAAAAAACTATAACCTTCACTTTGACTCCTTTCTTCATTATCGAGTGCCTTGATCTTTTCATATTGTACTAAAGGTTATGGTCCATAGGATCAAAGAAAAGTGAATAATTTCTTATTGATTGAAAAAATAATATATCCACACCTAAAAAGCATTATTGTTCTCTAGATATCTTGAGTGGGAGGAGTATTAAAGATCTGTTTTTTTAGTACATTCATAAAATTTCCCTCTATGTCTAAGGATAGTTATCTTGGGAGTGTATTTTATGTTTAACCAATCATATATCCCACAAATAATGTTATCATGTTTATATGTCTAGGATGAAACAGACAATAATTATACAGAGGCCCTTTACGAAACCGTTAACATTAAAATTACATCATTTCAAATTATTATACATATAATATTATTACATTTCATAGTATGCACTAAAATCATGTATTATTTAAATAAATCATTTACTATGGACCGTTAAATCAACCCATTAATCATGTTCAGTATTTTTCGAACCTAGAAAATTAAATATTTATTTAAATAAATAAATATAACATTATTATTCATTAAATATTTATATATATAATATACTAATAAAATAGTTAATAAATATTTAATTAATATTCACATGACCAAATAAATAATTATTTGTTACATTAGAAATAAACAAGAGATAAATATATATTATATATTCAAGTAACTAATTAAATAAAAAACTTTTTTGAAAAAAGAAATATTTAATATCCAACTCACATATAAATTATTTTATATGACTTGTAACTTTTATACAGTCAAAGAAATGTTAATAGTTATTAAACCACATTCAGGGAATAATAATTATTAAAACTGTTAAATATATATTGAATTTAACTAGGATTATAGATACACATAGGGTGTGATCCTCTATGATTCTTACTCAATCAAATTAGTCATATCTACCTTACGGGATCATCATATAATATTACATCACGGTACCCATAGAGAAAGATGTTAATTCCCCAAAAACAATATCCTCATATAGAATCTCATAATGTAATATAGTCCCCTTATCTTGATATCTTTTCAAGATGGTTTCATAATTTATTTCATCATGTAATATTATAGATTTATATTTTTCCTATTTTCATATATTAACAAGTTGATATACTACCACGACCATGTATTTATTAAGTGGTTCTTATTTCAATCAAGGGATAGAGATATCAACATCCATTGAATGGAAGGGAGAAATACATTACTAGATTTTTCATTAATTTCATGTCAGTTATTATACACCTTATGAATCCTTTCTCCCTGCAAGAATATTTTATCATATTTTTCATTAATTAATCTAAGTACACGATTCATCATATACATTAAAACTAATCTCAAATCCTAGGACCAAAACAAAATCTCATGTATTGGAATATCCAATGACATATAAAACATGTGTGATTCATATTTTAGGTTTTTTTCTCATAACCACATATATTGGAGATTACCAACTGTGAATTTCATGAGAAGAGGACTAAATATCATATGTTCCTCCTACACCTGAAATCCTATCATCATTTATAACAACCCTACTATTTATTTTACACTTAAACAAAATTTATTACAAAAAATATTCACTTGTTACAACATATAAGAACTATAGGTATATTGTATTTGTGGGTTAGTAACATTACATAACAACTTAAAACATGAAATACACGTATTTATTGAAAACTTCTATTACATGTCCACACACATTCCTTCGTAATTAGCATTGCATGGGCTAAGTTGAGGACATGAATAAAAAAGGATGAGCTATAAAGCCTAGTAAGGGAGTAAAAAAGGGATAACATGAATAATATAGTACATGTTAGTTAATAGGCGTATCAATGGGGAATTAGAGAAACATGAACATAAAGGCATGATATAGCATGATTATCATAACATGAAAATGTGGCAACAATATTTATCATTATATTAGCATGATCCAAGGATAATTGCACATCGATCATCAGTAAGCCCTAATTTCAAATTAATTATCATGAATAGTCCCTAATTGTAGTTGACTTATCATGATACTAATCCTTACCCAATGCATTAGAGGGCTATTAGGGCACACCCTTCTTAATCATTTCATTTCATGCATAAGTGTGCCCCATATATCATACAACATGGATTCATTAAACATCATCATTTATTCAATGATAAAGGACTGTGGAATTAATACATGAAACTATATAATAAATATGAAAATATTCATAAAGTGTAATACCCTTGGTAGAGAAATGGGCATGGTATTCACTACACAATGACTTTGGCTTGGAAAATCATGGTGCAATTTTGGCTGCATAACGGCGCGACATAAGAATTCATAAAAAAGCTTGATGAATAGAGAAATGGTTGTCTCATAATATTTACATGACATGGAAATTAAGGGGTCATATAGATACATTTCCCAACATTTTTAATGGAATTTAGATTCATAATAAGTAATAATTTCTTGAATGTAAATGAGAAGAGAGAAATTCCTTACGGAATTTCTGCATGGTAGCGGGTGTACATGGGAGGAATTAATGAAAGAGAAAGAGGTCTCCAATCATTAAAATGGAAGGAGTGATCTATCGGGGAGGTTAGAAATCATACAAAAACATTTTTAATTAAAAACAATGGTATAAAAACGTAATGAAATTTGGACAAAAATGAGAAAGGAATAAATCCCTTACATAGAAGTGTGATCCCATGGCCTGGGAGGGGATTGAGAGATTATTCATGGGAGATTAGGGTGCCTTGGGAGCATACTATAGAGATGGGGTCAGAGTGAGGACATTCTCCATGGGTTTTTAGTGAAAATAAGTGGGATCTTGGGTGGGTTTTTATAGGAAAATAAAGAGAATTCATTATTATTTAGGTTTTGGACACCACACAATAAAATAATCAAAACCACAAACCAACCAATGGTTTTTGCCCATGGTTTTTTCCAAAATGGAGGGGAAACATTATTTTATATGGTAAGTGTCCGAAAATCATAAAATATTAGGCGTTCTATTGTGGAGGTGAGTCACACTCTCAAAGAAATCATTTTAAAAGTAAAAATGTTTTATAGGTCTTGGAGGGTCCACTAAGGCACCATAAAATTAATCAAACAAATATAAATTCATATTATTTTAAAGGTAAAACATATATTTGATGAATAAACATTTAATAGTATTTTATTACATTAATATTTGGTCATTATGATGTTATAAAACACATCATATATTTAAAAGGTATAAAATGTTTATTCAAAAAATCGACTATCTCAGAAAATTACGAAAAATTCACAGTTGGAAAATTTTGATATCCGAAATACTAAAATAATATTCATTGTATATACATAATTTTATTAATATGTGAATTTTCTCTTTTAAAATAAAAACCTACATTCATTGAAAATTCTTGGGTTTTGACATAAATAGTTTTTAAATTTTTATAAAAATTACAATTGTATTCAGAACAAATTATACGATCATTTATATTTAATAAAAATAAATTTAGTAATAATAATATTTTACTAAATATTATTTAATTCCAAAAATCCATTAATTCAAAAAAATAGATATCTTAATTGAATATTAAATAAAAAACTATTTGTTCTTTAAATACCATTTACAAGGTAACAGTAGTGAAATGAATGTATATTCATTATTCTATACAAACAAATAATGCAGACAATCATAGTGCTAGGGTATTATTATATAACCCCTTAAATCACATGCTTAAGACATAAGGGTAAGGTTCACAATGGTGATAGAATCTTGGGGTGGCATGAATAACATTGATATGGAGATAATCATTATTAACTTCCACTTCCCCCATTTGCTATTTCGTTCAAGCATAACGTGTTGAAGCTCGGCTTGAGATTGGTCAACAGAGAATCCTAGTGATGCCACCTCCATTCTGAGATTTGAAAAATGGGATTTGTATGGAGTAATTCTACCGGATGATTCCATCACTGTTTTTTGTCTAAGTAAAATGGATTGGTTAAAGCCCTATATTTATACTAATCATGTGACCATTGTTCAAAGGCTTTATTATAAACGGTAACAATTATTAATGGTATTTTAAAAACCAAAAACATAAAACCAAGGATTTTTATATCTTTCATATAAACATTTAATATAATAATACATTTAAATATATCAATGTGAATTTTCATTATTAAAATTTTGGGTCGTTACATCATCTGTGTCCGTTCAGATAAATCCCACCATGCCATAGAACATTTGATTAAGAATATTTTCATAGCACTATAATTACTTCATTATAGTGGGTAAATACTATAACCTTTTAATGAAATATATATTATAAATAAATTATCGTATTTATGTTCCATTTAAGAAGAAAAATCATGTGATAAGATATTTATTATTATTCAGTTCTTCCAATATATAGTTATCAAAAGTTAAAAGTTCGTCGGATCTAGGTCACCAACTCCGAATGTGTTTTCCACTAGAAAATAAGAACAATAATAATGTTAATATAATTAAATTAACATGATAGTAGTGAAATTAATTATTCATTGTATCAATATCATACTGTATTTTGGGTTGTCTTATCAAATAACATCACAGTGGATGTTTCTAGAATACACATATTCATATTAGTCTATTTTAGGTGATGATCATATGTTGAGATTTGTTAGTACATTCAATATTATCGACTTTTGTATTCTTATTTTAACACTATTTAATACTAAATCTTACTTATCACTATATAGTCTGAATATATCAATGGTATTAAATAATGTGGTTAATTTTTTAGGATGAAGTTGTAGCTTTAAAATGTTGGAGTTGATGTAGAATTTACTATTTTAATCAGGTGTGATCACTGAAATTATTTAATAGTATCAAAAATAATATCAATAATTCATGGAAAAATCACATCAAGATAGAAATATCATTCTATTAGGTATATGGGTTAATAAGGGGTTTGGTAGTAGGATTATGTCTCTCCACAGAATCAAATTGTTTACATCAAGATAAAGGCATTACCCAAGGCTGTGTTTTAGAGGTATTGGATGTTTCTTAGAGTTTAACTATCACTGTATGGCTGGATTGTGTGGATAATAGACAATGGATTCCCTAATTTGTTATTTTAATAATATAATTTATCTTGGGGTTCATTAATAATGAGGGAGAATTTTTCAATGAGCTACATGGGAGAAGTTTTCTATGATAAGTGATAAAGATGTATAAGAGTGTTTATTAGTATTGAAAATGGAAAAGTTATCCCATATTAATGTTCTAAAAGGGGATAGTATTTTTATATATACATAGGGGGAATCATTTCATAGATTTTTTTAAAATAATGGGGATAAAGAGAATGTTTTAAGAAGTATCATTTGATATTACCTTTATTTATCACAACTTTTTTTGATTTTGTAGGTTTATAGTTAACGGTTAGGGAATCATTAGTTCAGAATCTCAAGGATAAATATTTTAGACTATGGGGTATGTAAATCAAAATTTATTATACAAGGATGTGTTAAATATATATTATAGGATTTTAAACAAACTGAATTATGGTAATTGTTCATAAAAATCCCATTGGAGTATTTTTGGGTTGTGTTTGTTGACAACATAGTTGAAGAGACTTCCAATGAGCTTTAAAATTTATGAGAAATCCTAATGGATTTTTGGATTAATCTTAAATATGTATAATAAAAGATATAATTCATGTTAGGATTTGAGTTAAAACTAAAATGGAAAATGATTGGGTTCTATTTATGCATAATGATATTAAAATATATCCTTTTTTTAAATTATCACTAGTATTAGATAAAGAGGAATTATATGAAAACTTTGATCACTTTGTGACCTATTTATGGAAGAGGATCCCATACTGAATGTTTTCATCCTATGGAAGGATTATTATCCTATAATAAACCTATATAATTAAGGATTTGTGATATTTTAAGATTATTAAGTTGTCCATGTCATGGTAGGTTGTTTCATACCATGATTTTATTTTCATATGAAAATATAGAAAAATAACTTAATAAATAAGATATATCTATGTTTGGATGAAGATTTCTATGTAATTGTTTGAAATTAAATGTAGAACCTTAATGTAATTAGAATAAACTCATTTTTAGGTGTGGGCCATGTGTTTTATGAAAATTTTCATGGTGGCATGAAAAGGGTTATATTTTTTGTTCCCACTTCTATAGTGGTTTAAAACCTTGGTCTAATCACAACCCCTCGAGTGTAGTTTCCCCAACTCCCCACTTTCCAAATGTAGTCAAGATCTACCCTATGGTTGACAATGGTAAGAACCCAGACCTTCTTTTCAGGTATGTTTTCATTTTCTGGTCATTTTTGAGAAAAAGAGGAAATTATGGAATGTTCAAAAGTACAAGCCATGTACTTTATGAATACACGTCATGTACTAGGTTACCAGAGGTAGCCATGTGCTGGCCATATAGTGGAAACCCACAAAGAAGTGTGGGGGTGACCCGGAGGCCGCCTAAAGCAGAGTACGGAAACAACAAGTAAATGCTGTGTAATTCAAAAGTAGATGTCGTGTATTATCTTTTTTTATTAAATGCATGGGGGGTCACCTCTAATGGCCAGAAACACCTTCTTCTAGGTTTCGTTCAGTCAAGAACTCTCGCACGACCATGATCTTCCTCTGAGCCTCTAACTGAGCATCCAGACTCTGATTTGACTGCCTTCAATTGTCATGGGATATCCTCGGTAATCTCTCTCTTCTTCTTGAGCTTCTTTTCATGATTCTTCTTCTTTCTGATGTTATCCTCTGTTGAATGTTTTAGATGTTTTTTTAGATCTATGATGTTCTAGGGTGATTCAAGCTTCGAGGATCACATATATCATTCATACCACACCGAGGTAGGTGGTTTGTTGCTTTCCATTGAAATAATTTGATTATTATGTGCAATTTGGAACAATACCCTTGGACGTGGTATTTGAAAATTTACCATTTTACCCCTATGGATGGATTTTCATGCTTGTATGCTTGTTAAGAGGATAATTAGATATGAATAGGGTTGATTTATATGCTTTGGATGTCTTTCCCATGCTTATTCTATTTACAACCATTGATCTACATAGAATGTTTGGCCGCCTTGCCTGTTTTCCATGCCTAGTGTGGCAGAATAGAGTGTTTGTATTCCAACATGCCTGATATGCTATATAATAATTAGCCAAGTAGTTCTTGAGGTTTTCCTTGGACCTTTTTCCTTTCTATGCTCGTTGACCAACACAGGGCCGTGAGAACCTGGTGTAGTAGACTATAAGGGGAATTGACTGAGTGAGCTTCCTCAGAGAGTCTTTGATCACATTCGACTATAGTGGGAATTGAATGAGTGATCCTCCTCGGAGAGTCCTTGACCTTGGGTCTATAAGGGGAATTGACTGTGTGGGATTCTTTAGAGAGTCTTGAATTAACTTAGACAATTAAGAGGAATTGACCTTGTGAGCATCCTCGGAGAGTTTTGAATTACTTCTGACTATAAGGGGAATTGAATGTGAGTGCTTCCTCATAGATTCCTTGTATATTATTATAAATGAACAAGAGGGGATAGGCTGTGTGGACTTTTTAGAGGGTTATTGTGCTTGATTATTTGTTTTTTATATGTGGAGTTGTTTTCTGCTGAGTAATTTCTTGTTTACTACTTCTTTACTTTTACCTGCCATATATTCATTGACTATTAAGCACATATCATTTGGTGGTTGCCTATTGGGTTTTAGTCTCACACCCTATTTGGGCCATGCTTTTGGGCCCAAAAAGATTATATTGATTCATGTATAGACAAGGGCATTCTCCCATCTACTTCAGGTTCTTGATTGACTGTGGAGCTGGGGAGCATGGGACCATGTTATGGCTTGCGATGTTGAGGAGTAGTTTACCTGATTTATTTTGTATTTGGTTTAGTACTATTGAATTTCAGCCTTGTTACTTGTTTGGATGCTTTCCTAGACATATGCATCATGAATCATTCACACACACACACACACATATATATATATATATATATATATATATGTTTGTGTGTGTGTGTGTGTGTTCTCTAGTTTATTATTTTCTAGTCTTCCATTGTTTACTTTTGTATTGATTATTACTACTTCCGCTATTGCTAGTGTTTTCTTCCACTGTGTTACTCTACCAATGAGGGCATAGTTTCCCAACTATCACACCCAAGGCCCTCCCTACTACTCTACAGCCTCTGGCATTTGGGGAAATGTGCTTGAGGCCATGTGAGCAACCGGGTATGGGGCCCTTCTGGGGGGCTTCCAGAACTAGGATATTACAATGTGGTATCAGAGGACCCCAAGATGTAGAGTCGTGGCTAGAAGCCACATTGATGATCTTCAAGCATCTGGAGATACCTCCAGATAATTGGGTGAATCTCGCTACATATATGCTTCAAGACTCCGCTAAGAGGTGGTGGGATGTGATCTCATAGGCGGGACGCCAGCAAAATATGGATTTGGATGAGTTTCAGCACATCTTATACGATTACTTCTATCCAGAGACCTTGAGGGTCGATCGAGACCAAGAGTTCGTGAGTCTAGAGAAGGGTACACTTTCTATTATGCAGTATTCCTCTTGCTTCACTGTGATGTTGTGTTTTACACCCTTTATAGGGGGAGATTACTTTTTCCTTGCATGGAAGATTGAGGAGGGTCTCAAGAAAGATGTCTGATCCGAGGTGAACATCTTTAGGTTGAATTCGATATCATCTATCATCAACTAGACACTGATTATGGAGCATAACTTGAGGGATTCTGGAGCTGTGAGCTAGAGTGGTTTGGCATCCAGAGTTAATATTCCTCCTCCTGATAGTAGGAAGTGCTACCCGGAGACTGCATGTGGAGATCAGAGTAGGCGGGATGCATCTTTTGGTAGCCAGGTGGTGTACTACCTGTGCTGAAAGAGCATGAATACAAGGCCACATTGCCTGAGAGACCCAGTGCAGTACTGATCTTGTGGCCCTATGGGTCACCTTCATCGCTTCTATATGATATTTTCACTAGAAAATGGTGGAAAGGGTTCTTCTATGACTCCCCATTCAAGAGTAGCACCACCAGTTTTTCCCTTGTCTAGGAAATGGAGTTCCTCCATCCATTCAGGCCAAGGTGGAGATCATGGCCATGGTGGTCAGTCACTGGGCATGCTATGACATCAGGGTGGATCAGCTCAGAGTAGCCAGGTAGGATCACAGGGTCATGGTAGAGGTCAGAATTTTGCAACGGAGCATACCCAATAGGAGCAGGATCCCGGACCCTCTATAGTTCGTGGTGCAATCATTGTAGCATCGGTTTTAGAATCTTATCTTTTTGATGTAGGGGCTTACCATATCTGTATATCTATTTCTATTTTGGAGATCCTTGGTCTCTGTATCTTTTCCACTGCCGATATCTTGAAGCTAGACACTCCGTTGGGGACTAGAACGGCTAGCGTACATCAATGCAGGGAGTTCCCTCTGGAGTGTGGTGGGTGTCACTTCATTTTGGACCTCTATGTCCTAAAGATGACTTGCTATGTTGTCATTCTCAGGATGGACTGGTTAGTTCCATTACAAGTAGTTGTCAACTTTTATCGATGCAGGGTGAGTTTAATTTTACAAGATGGTAAATCTTTTCTTCATAAGGGTGAATGGGATGTCCAATAAAACAGAGTGGGGCCCGAGAATCATGTGTTTGGAGGATATATAGCACGGACTACTAATATATATCTGGATGACCATGAAACTTCACAGATAGACTTTCCTCTAGTGGTGGATCATTTCAGGGATATCATTCTAGAGGACTTTTCAGGTTTTCCCCCGAAGTGAGAGGTAGACATTTCTATTGATCTCATTCCATTAGTGGCACCGGTATCCATTCCTCCTAATAGGATGACTACACCCAAGTTCCAGGAGCTCAGGAAGCAGTTGGAGGAGTTGTAAGAAAAGGGTTTCATCAGACCCAGTACTTCTCTTTGCGGTTCTCTTATCCTTTTTGTGAAGAAGGGAGATGGTACCCTTAGGCTTTGTGTGGACTATCAGAAGATTAACCAGCTGACACTCTAGAACAAATATCCCTTTCCTATGATTGATGATCTCTTTGATCAGCTTTGTGGAGCCCGGGTGTTCTCGAAGATTGACCTGAGATCTGGTTACCACCAGTTTCACATTATGCTGACTGATATACCTCTCGTAGCCTTTCTAAAAAGGTAGGGTCTATACGAGTATATGGTTATTCCATTTTGTTATATGAATGCACCGACAGTTTTCCTGGCACTGATGAACCGAGTGTTCCATCCATACTTGGATTATTTCATGGTGGTCTTCGTGGATGATATCTTGGTGTAGTCTCAGACTCGACACGACCATGCTACCCATCTTGAGATCGTTTTGTGTACACCAAGAGAGAATCAGTTATATTACATGCTCACAAAATTCCACTTCAGGATGGAACATATTCACTTCTTGGGTCATGTTATCTTAGTGATAAGAGTATCAGTAGACCCAGAGAAAGTGAGAGCAGTGGTTTCCTAGGAGAATCCGAAGAACGTCTTTGAGTTGTGGAGTTTTTCTGGGCTAGATGGATACTACAAACTTTTCATACAAGACTTTTCACTAATAGTAGCACCACTGAAAGGTTTAACTAAGAAGGGTGCAATGTTTATACGATCAGATTCTTGTGAGTCATCCTTTCAAGAGATGAATAGAGATATTTACTTCAACACCGATACTAGTCATTCCAGAGCCAGGAAGGAGCAATACTATTTACTGTTATGCATTAGGTATCGGGATGGGAGCTATGCTTATGCAAGGAGATGGAGTCACTGTGTACAGGTCTCAGTAGTTGTAGCCACATGAGAGGAATTACCCGATACACGATATCGAGTTGGCAATAGTTTTTCATGCTTTACCTTATTAGAGAAATAATCTATTAGGAGAGAATTTTGTGGTTTTCACCGACCAGAAATGTCTCATGTACATCTTCACTTAGCAATATTTGAATTTGAGACAACAAAGGTGGGTTGAGTACCTTCAGTATTTTGACTTTGAGCTTGCCTATATATCGGGGAAGGGCAATGCAGTGGTTTATGCACTCAGCATGAGGACCCAGATACAGGTAGTTCGGGAAGCCAGTATTGAGTGGAAGCTTATGGATCTATTCTCTGAGATGTATTTTGAGGTGCATGACATACAGGGGCAAAAGTTTCATTATTCGGTAGCTGTCACCTATACACTTATCGATCGAGTTCAAATGAGGAAGCTATCAGATTCTGAAGGCTTAGTCCTACAGGAGAGCATGTTAGGAGAGGAACTTATTCATGGATGGTCCATAGGTTAGGATGAGATCTTGTGATTCCATGGGTTCATATGGGTGGCAACAGACATACGCGAGGATACAATATGGGAATTTCATTCCTCAGTTTGGGCATATCATCCTGGAGTCACCAAAATGTATCTTGATCTACACCATCAGTATTGGTGGCCAAGTATGAAGAGAGATGTTGCTGGATTTTTCATGAATTTTTCCACCTATCAGAAGGTGAAGTAAGAGAATCAGTTACAATTAAGGCTTTTTCAGTAGTTTCCCATTTCTGAGATGAATTGGAACTATGTCGCGATGGATTTTGTGACAGGTTTAATGTGGTCACCTTGGGAGAATGATGCAGATTGGGTTGTCATTGACAGATTCATGAAGGTTTCCCAATTCTGGCAGATCAAGGAGACCTTTAGTGTTGATTATTCGGGATGGTTGTACATCCATGAGATTGTAAATCTACATGGACTTCCACACTCCATTGTTTCATACAGGGATGCATGTTTTACTTCTCGAG
Organism: Viscum album; assembly: GCA_963277665.1. Lineage (NCBI taxonomy): Eukaryota > Viridiplantae > Streptophyta > Magnoliopsida > Santalales > Viscaceae > Viscum > Viscum album. The sequence goes on from OY728142.1 coordinate 283,872,974, forward strand.
TATGGCAGGGGGTTTAGAAGGTTTTGGGTACATAGGTACTTTTGTGTATAGCTTACCACCCCCAGAATGATGGCCAATCTGAGAATACGATTCAGGTTCTTCAGGACATACTCCAAGAATGCATCCTGGATGATGGAGGTTCTTGGTAGAAGCACATACCTCTTGTGGAGTTTTCTTACAAAAATAGTTTTCAAGAAACTATTCAGCTTGCACCTTATGATTCTTTGTATGGTAGGCTATGCCGATCAACCTTGTGTTGGATGGAGGCAGGATAGGTAGCATTGATGGGACCTCGTCTGGTTCAGGAGACCACAGAGAAGATAGAGTTAATTCAAAAGATGAAGACTACTACACTTTCTCAACAGAAGTCTTATGCGGATTAGTGGAGTTGACCTCTAGTGTTAGAGGTCATGGATTAGGTTTTCCTGTGTGCCACATCAAGGTTAGGGAATAGTAGAATTAGGAGACAGGGTAAGCATTCACCAAGGTACGTCGAGAAATTTGAGGTTGTGGAGACAGCTGAGCTTGTGGCCTATCGGTTCCAGTTATCCCAAAGGTACTGGGCTATGCACACCATTTTTCACATTTATCATCTTCGATGTCACTTTTCAGACCCATGTCATGTCTTTCAACCTGAAGAGATTGAACTCTAAGTGGATGTGTCGTTTTAGGAGCATCCTATCTGCATTGTTGATCGTAGTAAAAACTTTCTTTGTGGCTGTTCTATTCCTCTAGTACGAGTGCCATGGTAGCATGGTCGGGTATAGGATCGGACTTGGGAGAGGGAGGCTGATGTACGAGCACAGTGGCCAGAACTATTCAGGGTTTCTTCTTCTACACTGTGCTAGGGAAAATCGAGGATGAATTTCATTGGGGGGGGGGAGTTTTTAAGAACGTGGACTTTCTTTTCATGTATGATTTCCTTTTCTGGTCATTTTTGAGAAAAAGAGGAATTTCTGGAAATTTCCAAAGTGTATGCCATGTACTAGGTTACCACCAGTAGCCGTGTGTTGGCCGTGTAGTGGCCACAAACATGACCGTGTGGGGGTGACTTGGAGGACACCTAAAGTGGAGTACGGAAATGGCAGGTACATGTCGTGTAGTTCAAAAGTACACACCGTGTATATTATTTTTTTATTAAATGCACCAGGGTCGCATATAATGGCCAGAAACACCTTCTTCTCGGTTTTGTTCGGTCGAGATCTCTCGTACGTCTGTGATCTTCCTCCGAGCCTCTGACTGAGTGTATGAATTCCAATTCAACCATCTTTGATTTCCTTGGGATCGCCTCGGTAAGCTCTCTCTTCTTCTTGAGCTTCGTTTCACGATTACTCTTCTTTCTCAAGTTATCCCCTGGTAAATGTTTTAGATGTTTTTGTAGATATATGGTGTTCTATGGTAGTTCACACTTCGAGGATCATGTACATCATTCCTACGACACCAAGGTAGGTGGTTTGTGCCTTTCTATTGAAATTCATTGAGTATAATGTGCTATTTTGACCAATACCCTTGAATGAGGTATTGTGTGTTTACCGTTTTACCCCTGTTTATTGCCTGCCATGCTTGTATGCTTGTGTAGAGGTTAATTGGATGTGAATAGGGTTGATTTATATTCTTTGGATGTGTTTTACATGCATGTTATGTTTACAACCATTGGTCTGCTTAGCTTGTTTGGTCGTCTTGCCTGTTTTCCATGCCTAGTGCTGTAGGATGGAGTGTTTGTATTCTAACATGATTGATATGCTATAGACTAATTAGCCAAGTAGTTATTTAGGTTTACCTTCGCCTTTTTTTCTTTCTATGCTTGTTGACCGACATAGGGTCGTGAGGACTAGGTGTACTAGAATAAAAGGGGAATTGACCGAGTGAGCTGCCATAGAGAGTCTTTGAGCACTTTAGACTATAGGGGGAATTGACCGAGTGATCTTCCTCAGATAGTCTTTGAACCACTTGGGGCTATAAGGGGAATTGATTGAGTGAGCCTCCTTAGAGAGTCCTTGACCTTGAGACTATAAGGGTAATTAACCGTTTAATCTTCCTCAGAGATTCTTGATGTACATTAGACTATAAGGGGAACTGACCGTGTGAGCTTCCTCAGAGAGTTTTGAATTACTTCTGACTATAAGGGGAATTGAATGTGAGTGCTTCTTTAGAGAGTACGTATATATTCTTATAAATGAACAAGAGGTGATAGGATGTGTGAAATTCCTAGATGGTTACCATGCTTGATTAGTTTCTTTTGATATGTGGAGTTATTGTCTACTGAGTACATTCTTGTTTACTGCTTCTGTACTTTTACCTTCTGTATATTCATTGACTGTTAGGCACAAATATTTGGGTGGTTTCCTATTGGGATTTAGTCTCACACATTATTTGGCCCATGATTTTGGGCCCAAATAGATTATATTGTTGCAGGTATAGACAAGGGAAAGTCCCCTTCTACTTCAGGTTCTTGATTGATTGTGGTGCTGCAAAGCGTGGGTCAAAGCTATGGCTTGCGATCCTGAGGGTTCGTTTACCTTCTTTCTTATTTATTTGGTTTAGTACTGTTGTATTCCATCATTGTGATTTATTTGGATGATTTTCTAGACATATGTATCATGCATCATTCATATATGTGTGTGTGTGTGTGTGCTCCATTTTATTATTTTCCAGTCTTCTGTTGTTTACTTGTGTATGGATTTTTACTGCTTCGACTATTGGAGTTTTTTCTTCCACTGTGTTACTCGACCAATGAGGGCATAGTTTCTCCACAATCACACCCAAGGCCCTCTTTGCTAGTCGGTAGCCTCTAGAGTTCAGGGAAATGCACTTGAGGCCATGTGACCAAGTGGGTACGGGGCGCCTCTGGGTGGCTTTCGGAACTAGGATGTTACAACAATGTCATCTCCTTGATCAGATCATGATGATTGTATATTAGTACCTCCTTATATGGATTCCTCTGTGGACCTAGATTCCTATTAGTTTTATACCTTATATATTTTATTCATGTCCATGAATCTCATTCATGTTTCCATATTAAAGTGGAAACTGGATAATTATTTTTATTCTATCATAAAATGGAAGCTACCTATGATTAGAGCTACTGGTGAATTTTAACATGTATTTTAATATGCTAAAATTTTGTGTGCTGGGATTTGATAAATGTTATCTTATATTAATTTGATGCAATCTCATGTATAGGTAATATTAGGTGTATAAAACATTTCATCCTATGTTCAAAAGAGGGAAACTTGTAACAGAGTTGTATGGATTCTGAGGATTGTTTTCTTTGCAATCTCATATCCATCACATGAGATAGATATCCTGATGTTTCATATAAGGTCACATGTTAAAGTTCATGTGGGGACATGGGTAGAGGTTTAGTGTCTTGATGGGATTCGGTCATAGGTTTAGAGTCTTGTAGGTTTGTTTTCATATGAATAGATTCTTTTGGGAACATAGTAACTTTTTTAGAGTCTTGTGGGGATGTGGTCATAGTTTTAAAGTCTTGTGAGGATGTAGTCAAAATTTTTGTGTCTAGTAGGGATATTTTAATAGGATTGATGTTTTATGAGGGTTTATTTGATAGATTAATGTATTTTATGGATATTTTCATAGGTTTAATGTTTATGCGGATGTGTTCATATGTTTAGAGTCTTGTGGGGATGCGGTCACATGTTCATTGTCTTGTGGGGATGCAGTCCTAAGTTCAAATTCATTTGGAGACATGTTCGTGGGATTAAATTCATATGGGCTTGTTAACCATGTACAATTATCATGTACTTGTCAAAATATGGGTTACTATCATATGGTGATGTTGAGGTCCAATGTGGACCTTATGTTTGAATTTTAAAATCTTAACTGTGCCCCAGGTGGGGAATGATCACACATTTGGGTTTTTGCCTCATATGGGGAACACAAAAAAGTTTTTGATGGATATAAGGTTATTGGGATTAAATAGATGCAACTATAATATATAGCTTATTAGGAGATAAGGATCAAAACCCATATAGTTTGAGTGTACAATTTAAGGTCATGTGGTTGGACAGGTCCCTGATGTTTAAAGTCATGTAGTAAGTATTCATATGTAAAAAAAGGGGTGACAACAAGGGATAGAGTTTCAAATACATATGGAAGAATCCTAGTAGATGGTGGATCATCTCAGACCTATCACATGATGAACCCTATGTTTGTCACATAGGGTAAGGCCATAGTTTAACATCCAATGTGAAGGTCGCTATCTTGCAATTTAACATTGTTAGACTAGAACATAATCATGCAGTTTAAGATCGTACAACATGGAATTTGTTAGGAAATTTAATATTTTTTGACAAAGATTATTTATAGGTCTTATACATGAATATTTTCATGTGATACTAAAGATAAATTATTGTATGAGTGGAGATTACACTTTTATGTTTTCAGTATGTGACTAAAGAAGTGAAGACGGTATGTGTGGGACTTATGCAAATGTGATACTCCTGTTCTGGTAAGCATAAGTGATTTCATGTGTAGGGATTGTTCAAGAAATCTTTCTTGGGTATTTTTGGGAGTTGTGATGGTGTGATTTTGGATTATTTGTCAGAGTTTCCCATATGTCACTAATGATCAGAGATGTTATGTGTGGGTCTTATGCACGAAAACTAGCCAGAGGAAGGGGGTATCATCTCTTGATTCTCACATAAGGTATATCATTCTCATCACATAAAGAATAATACACATATTACATAGTTAATTTCATGTTCATTTAATATAGTAAATCTATTGTTTAACATCATATGTTAGGATGTTTTTCGTGAGGCTTACACATTTTGTTTCTAATTCCATCTTCCTCGTATTAGGTGATTAAGGAATCTTTACCCACAGATGGATTGAGGAATATTATTTGCAGTTAGACATAAATAAGAGGCCCATGGTGACTTTTTTTGAGTTCATCACTTGATCATTACATGATTAATATTATTCTGGGAACATAATTAATCATGTGATTTCCATAGAAGGAATCTTCTTCTCTTCACATAGGGTGCACTGTAATTTATATTTATATAGATTTGACTATAAGGGATAAGGTTCATATAAATGGATTGTGTGGGAAATACACTAAATCATCCCTTTATTTTTCAGAATATCAAAATATTTAGGTGACTAGGTTTCAATAATTTATTGAGGGTCATTTTTACTCAATAAATTTGATGAAACCAAGATGTGAATCTCAACTCAATGAATGATCTAGGAACTAATATGATTATTATGACTAAAGGTATTTTAGGGTGTGTTAATGATTATCTCAACTAATAGTATATATTTGGTGGACATTGAGTATTTACGGGACGAAACCCAAAATTTCCAGGACCGAACCCTGAAATATCAAAGTGAAACACTCTATTTTTCATGGGGGTTACTAATGGTAGTGAATGAACATGAATATAGGTTTGGGACTATTGTCTGATATTGATTCCAAGAGTGGGTGTTGTAATATACACAAATATTATAGACTAGTAGGTAATCAACCAAAAAACATTGTTTCCCACCACTATGCACTGGTCTATGTAACATTGAACTGATTAACGTATCTTGGGGCTAGATAATACAGCTTTTGGGGTTGCATGAAAATCATTTTGTGTAAGGAATGCCCTATAAGTGTGATTTTTAAAAATAATATTTCAATTAAATATGTACTTTCACATAAATTGATTTTTGTAAAAAAATTACTTTTTCATGAAATTGTTTTCCCTATGGATAATGTTTCATGAAAATATATCATGTTGAATGCCACGCATTGAAGGACTTCATGAGGTAATTTCAAGAATGTTTTGGATTTTTTGTTGTAAGAATCTTAAACTCTCAAATGTGATATAGAAATATTTGGCACTCAATTCAGAGAGTATTATCTTAAAAATTATGGATTAATTGCATATTTATATACATTATGTCTATGTCACATAACATTGGTCTCGCTATCCCAACTTTAGGCTAGCTCTAACAACATCATAGAGTTCTATGAAATTGACTTTTTTTGGAGGTCACGTAACATATGAGTTCATATTTTACATTTTAAATTTAAATTATTATGAAACTAATTTTTTTAACTACATAAGGTGTTTCACACACTTTTTTTACTATTACAAAATTCCATAATTTTCTCCATAATCACCCCAAATTTATAGTTTTTAATGTATAACATGATACAACCAAAGTGTTTGATTTGTAATTATTTTTAGTCTCTAAAACTCTTCAAAAAACCAAAAAAAATATATGTTCAAATCACTAGGTATAAAACATTGAATCCATTCTTGGACACAATGTTTTAGTTCCAACAAATTACCATCTCAAAATAGGGTCCAACAAGTATGAGGAGGGTGAGTGGAACTAGATTATGAGTAAAGTATTGAGAAAAATAACATTCATTGAAGTCCACTAAATCTCAATCATGTTAATAAAAAATAAACTAAAATCTATACTCCCATTATTTTCAAACTCTATGTGATAAGAAATATAAATAGAATATCATTAACCTATATTAGAGTGTTGGATAGGGGTTGAGGTTGGAGCTATTCATCAACCATTGGGAGTATCCTAACATTGTAGAAAATGGTTTTAAGTGGGGACTCTAATAAAATGAATTTATTTACCAATATGTGTGAGTTCATGGGAGGGGTAATGTCATGGGTATTTAATTCTACTCAAACAAGGGGGAATGATTTAAATTAAACAAGATGTCTAGGACTTAGAAAACAATGAGGATATAAAATTTAGATGATGATGACTACGAATGATGTAAAAAATAGTGGTTCAACAATCACCATTCCATGATTGGGGACATAAAATTAGGGTTTACCATTGACCATGTTCAAAACACTTGTGATATAAAATATTAACAGTAATTATTTTGAGTCTTTCACCAATGATGGGAGGTGGGCCATTTTATCCAAGAATCATCTCCATTAGGGATTCGATTGAACATAAAAGATAGTGAGGAGCCAAATTATGGACAACATGGGAAGTGGGGGTGAACAGGTGAAATGTTCTTACATATTTCAATTCTATGTGAATTACACCACTATGAATCTGAGCACATTGAGTGAGTGTATCGACATGATAGAAATCTGGACACACCTCCCAAATGAAGATTAATCATGGTTATCATGAAATGGACAAGGAACTAGAGTGGCATGGTATGTGAATAGAACTAAAAGGGTGAAGATTTCCTTTCAATCGAGGACCAGTATACTACTTAGTGTTACTTTATTGATTGATGCTCAAATATACCCAAGAGATGAAGGTATAACGGTCCTTCTAGTCTATCTTGGGTTGTCGAATCCACTGAGACCTAAGTAGATACATAAAACACAAAACCTATGAGGTAGATTTTTGGCTATGAAGTGGCCACCATGGTTTTGATTTTGGATGGTTTTAAAGAACACTATGAAACCTAAGTGAATTCAATTCAATGAAAATGGGTCGATCTTAGGATTATGGTCGGGGTGGATTGAATGAATTTTACTTATTCAGACAATTTTGGTTTTATTAATTCTTGATGAATCCATTCTTCAAAAATAACACTACCTTCATCATTTTCCAGTTTTGTTCTTAATAAACACAATTACTAATCACATATACACTTATAGAACTAAATTCATGATCACTTCAATGTATATGGTCATTTAGTACTTGAATTTATCTTGCTCAAACATAGTAAAGATGAAGAGTATAAATAAATGAAGAATGGAAGTATTAAATTAATTATCCAATTACTAATCACAGTTCTTTGTGAAAATGTAGTTTTAAAAAATGAAATGGAAAATAAAGAATAGAAATATGTTGATTAAGAACACAGAGATAAATAAACTAACATACATGGAAATTGAAAACATTACAAAGTAACATTGGTAGCATAACCTTACAATGAAACAAGCAACAAAAGATAAATATTCGATCTCAATTCCCTTCACCACCAGCTCCTAATATAGGAATATTAAGAGCCTTAGATACACCCCCACAAAAATAAATTACATCTCCTTTAATTGGGAGAGATAAAATGAGGGTGATAAAATCAAGGGAATTTGACGTTTTGAAGTTGACCCAAAAATTCATCCAGATTTGTACACCATTTTGAAGTGTGCATTTATTATTGAAGGAGGCCTCATCTGTAGGAGTAGTAGAATCAAAAAATTCTCTTACATCTGTTTTCTATGAGCTGTAAAAATTTCAGGAACTTTGGCACAACCGTTTGGAAGTTATGGTCGAAATGGTGGGAACACTTTTGGTGCATTCATACCAGGCCCACCATTTAAATCTCAACATCAGATCCCTTTATCATCATGAAAAATTCAGAATTAGCTCCGTCCATAGTTGAATAAAATGATTATCATATATTTATATTTATAATGTAAACAAATTGAGCTTCATTGGGCTTGGTTTTTGGGCCCCACATTTGTTTGATGGGCCTTAGGCCCATTATGCATTCTCCAGAAATGTTCAGCATTCATCCACAACAATCTACATATTCCTTTGGGCAGCATCCATCAATCCAAAAATAAATAATTTTCCAAACAAAGTGATAAATCATATCGAAAAATATCAAATTCAAAAATACATATAATGTTTTCCACAAACAGATGAATGATCGGGCACAAATTTTCATTTTAAACATGAATTGCATTTTAGATGAGAAATGAAATTCTATTTATGTAATTCACTAAAAAAATGTTTATGGACTTTGTAACAATGAATATAAAGATATTAATAATGAATATTATCCACTTTTAGTGACTAATCACATCCCCCAACTATAGTTTTGCTAGTCCCGAGAAAAATATTTTACAAATATGAAATTCGAATCCCATTTTCCAAAAAACATTTTCATACACATTTCTCACCCAAAGACCTCATAACAAAAAAATTATGAAACCCATCAAAATCATTTAAAACAATCATGGTTTATAAGCAGATCCCAAGCCCAAGCCCATTTCTTTGTTCAAATTCATCTCCACATTTCATCCAATTTCAATTAAGTATTATAAAGTGTTGTGCACCACAAAAGATATGGGGCCCATTTTATTGTTCAAGGGAAAAAATGGAAGTGCTAGGTGGGAATCACATTATACCTTAAGATATGTATCCAATTGTTTTTTTATTTTTTATATTTTTTATTTTTTTAACTAAAATTGATATGAAAAGTCTAACTCTAGGAAAGACCACTATGGAGTCATGATCCCCACGTTCCAGATGCCTCACATATTTTCAATTACATGCTCTACAATAGAGATATGAAACCAAACTCTAGGAAAGACAACTATGGAGTCACGATCCCCAAGTTCCATATGTCGCGCATTTGGACAGAACATCGCTCTATGTGGTCATTATTTTTTTCAATTTTTTTGGATACTCAAATTGAACTACAAGTTACCCCAGAACCCTATGCTATAAAAGAAGGGACCCAAGAACTCAAATTTATACCCAAGATACAGTAGACGTGCATTGTGGAATTTTTATTAAGATGATGAAATTATAAAATTTGAAAAATCACATCTTACAACTATAATTTCCAAAAATTAAGCTCATGGAAATAAAATTTCATTAAAATCATAATCAATCCATGAAAAGTTATTTGATATCCAATTTCAGAGTATGCAATGTGTGATATCGTGTTCAAAGGTAATGTAATTTTTCTTTTCATGTATGTTTTTATTTACAAAATCATTTTTTATCTCCCCCCAACATAGAATAATAATGTCCCTAGTGTTCAAAAGAAAACATAGAAGTGGGTATGGGAGAGGTGTTCAAAGTGGAAATTTAAAATGATAGTCATGGAATGAAGTCATCTGGTGATTGATGATGAAAGTTCATGCCACAGTCTCCCTTTAATCTTGGGTTTGAGTTTTAGCATATTATACGTTTGTGATGGGATTTTCCCCATGACCTACATTGTGTCCTTTAATTTTTATTATATATATATATGTATATTATTTTATTAACCTACAAAAAACATAAAAATAAAATAAACTAATGATACATTGTCTTTTTTTAATTTTCTTGGTAAGGTTTTACTCATAGATCACTCCACATGACATGGATGAATATGGATCTCCCCTTTCATACCCATCCATACTCATAATAGAAGAATAGGTCAACAGTCTAAGGTACTATAATATTAATATTTTATTTAAACCTAAAAATAAAAAAATAAAATACACTGATGATACATTGTCTTCCTAGTAAATTTCTGGGTAAGGTATTACTCAGGGATCACACCATGTCACACGGATGAATATGGGGATCCCCATTCATATTCATCCTTATTCATAAAATAAGAACATTTCAACAGCCTATGGTAATTTTTTTAATGAAAAAAATGATTCATAAAGATTGGAGCTATGAAAACCAAGGGTTTCCTCCCATGCAGCGCTTTTGTTTAACATCATTTGCTCGACTTGAACCCCCAAAATTATCCAATTCCAACATTAAACATTTTTAGGACCCCATTTTTATCCACGTGAACAATATTTAGATTTATTGTTTTTTAGAGTCTTTTTCTTTTATAAATCCATGGTCTAAAATAACTTTTAAGATACAAAGAATGTCAAAAATGGTTGTTCTAGTTGAATTTTTTGTCCTGCCTAATATGTCATGGTTAAATCTAACATTATTTCTTTCATGAGAAGAATTTATGACTAAAGTAGGGTCATTTTTATCACATATTATGTAATTCTTGTTTGGGGAAGGAAGGATAATTATTTTGAGTTATGGTCGATTGCAATCTCCTAATGAACATTGGAAAATTGAATGAAAGTCATTTTATTCTATAAAAAATTAGAAAGAATATGTACCGTTTGAAAATATGATTTATCCCAAAAAGTTTCTAGTTGAATTTCAGGAGTGTGTATGGGCTCAATGTTTATTATTTCCCCCAATTTTTCATGGATTGGTGTTATTGAAAAATCATCAATAGGGAAATATTCAGGACTCTCCATCCATATTGTAAAATTTCCCTCTTGTGAATACAAAAAATCAGTTTCCTCTTGATTTATGAACCCATTAACAATTCATTGATTATCTTTAAATATCCCAAATCCAATGGTTGGTTCTTCAATAAATTCATGTGAGGTTTGTGGGAGACAAGATTCTTGTATTAGTGATTTAGAAGAGACAACCTGAGTGTGATTGGGTTCCACAACCATTTCAATGCTTTGTAATTCTAATCTAAAGGATGAAAACTCAGAAGTCATTCTCTCCACCTTCTGACACAATTTATCAAGTAATGGTTCTGGATAATGATGATCAAGTAGTTGAGATAGATGGTATATTCTAGGTGGATAATTAAGTTGTGGGAATTCCACAGGAGAATGTTCAGATTGGCCTTGTTGGGATTGAAACTGATTATAGGTTGGAATGTTTTGTTGAGCATAGGAATTAAAACATTGTGGCTCAATAGGTTGCTGATTTTACCACTAATAAAAACTAGGAATGTCATTATACATCACAATTGGTGTGGGTTAATCAAGGTAGGGATAGGTTCCCCATATTTGGATTTTTTCAAAATAGCTTCCCATAAAAGTGAAATCGGGGGAGAGAAAAGAGAATTGGGGTGAGAAAAAGACGTTAGTGTCTAAGATAACTTACTTAGATCCCCGGAAACGGCGTCGAAATTTTATTCACACTCAAATTTACCCAAGAGATAATGGTAGAATGGTCCTTGTTGTCCAGCTTGGGTTATCGAATCCACTAAGACCTAAGTAGATACCTAAGACACACAACCAATGAGGTTGATTTTTGGCTATGAAGAGGCCAACATGGTTTTACTTTTGGATGGACTTAAAGAACACTAAGAAACCTAAGTGAATTAAATTCAATGAAAATGGGTTGATCTCAGGATTATGCTCGTGGTGGGTTGAAATAATTTTACTTCTTTGGACAATTTTGGTTTTATTAATTCTTGATGAATCCATTCTTCAAAAAGAACACTACATTTATCACTTTCTGGTTTGGTGCTTAATAAACACAATTACTAATTTCCTACACACATAGAGAACCAAATTTATGATCTCTCCAAGGTATATGGTCATTTAGTACTTGAATTTAGCTCAAAAAGAGTGAAGATGAAGAGTTGAAATAAATGAAGAATGGAAGTCTTAGATTAATTAGCCAATTAACAACAATTCATTCATAAAATAACATTCAATCCATCCTTAATATCCTCCCATGATAAACCCATTAAAGGGTTATCCCTCCATTTATGGTATAATCTCAATGGCTGGTGGAATATGGCTTACAATAATTGGATTGAAGAAATTAAAACCACAGAAATAACGGGCACTCTTCCGTGTGTGTGAATGAAATTCACACCTATGTGTGAACTAATTCACCACAACACAGAGATATCAATGTGCTTTGTAAAAATGTAGTTTTAATAAATGAAATGGAAAATATATAAGAGAAATATTTTGATTACGAACATAGAGATACAAAAAAGAAAATTACATGGAAATTGAAAACATTACAAAGGAACTTTGGCAGCATAACCTTACAATGAAACAAGAAACAAAAGATAAATATTAGATCCCAATTCCCTTCACCACCAGATCCTTATATAGGAATATTCAGATCCATAGAACCCCCCCCCCCCAACAAAAAATTAAATCTACATAAATTGGGAGAGTTAAAAGGAGGGTGAGAAAATCATGGGAATTTGACGTTTTGATGTTGACCCGGACATTCATCCAGATTCTTCCACCGTTTTAACGTGTGAATTTATTATTGAAGGACACTGAATCCGGATGGGTCATAGACTCAAAATATGATATTACATATGTACTCTATGATCTATAAACATTTAAGGAACTTTGGCACATCCGTTTGGATGTTATTGTCGAAATGGTGGGATGACTTTATGTGCATTCATATCGGGCCCACCATTTAAATCTCAACATCAGATCCCTCTATCATGATGAAAAATTCCAAATTAGCTCTGACCATAGTTTAATAAAATGATCCTCATATTTTTATCTTTCTACTGTAAAAAATTGAGCTTCATTGTGCTTGGTTTGTGGTCCCCACATTTGTTTGATGGGCCTTAGGCCCATTATGCATTTTCCAGAAAAGTTCTGGATTCATCCCCAAAAATATCCATCTTCTACTGTGATTAATCCATCGATCCTAAAATAAAAAATGTTCCAAATAAAGTGATAAATCATATCCCAAAATATATAATTAAAAAAATATATATAATTTTGTCCACAAACAGATGAATTATTAGGCCAAAATTTTCCTTTTAAACATGCATTTCATTTAAGATGATAAATGAAGTTATTTTTATGTAATGCACTAAAAACAATGTTTATGGACTTTTTAATAATGAATATAAAGCTATTAAAAATGAATATTAGCAACTTTCATTGACTAATCAATTATTCTATGAGGATGGGAGACATTCAATTTTACATCTTCATTCAAGGATTTAAAATGAATAGTTTGACATCCTACAGCGATTGTGAGGAGTTGCATAGTTTAAAAATGTGTGGTCAGTATGTCTTTGGAACATTTTTTCATATTTTGACCATGATGTGTCGACCAACCTGAATACCATCTTCCTTGTGGACGTACTGGGATATCTTATATGGAAAATACAAAGGGTAGTACCACATAGAGGTACTAAAGAAAGAGGAATACGTTTAATGGAAGATTGGAACTTACGTTTTCCCAAACCAGAAGGTTTCGTGAGTAAAAACAATATTTTTCAGATCCCAATGGTGAGCCTTGTGGGGTTCATTCCTTTTTCATTCATTCCTATACCATTTTTCAAGTCACATGGGAGACATGGTGGAAAAAGCCTATATTTTTCTCATATTTCCATTTATGGGTTTATAATCTAAAAAACACATATTCCATATTCCTTAGATAGTTTAGGGTCATGATAGTTAGTCTGGATGACAACATTCAAGGTCTTATATCTTGATTATTTCACATAGTTTAAGGTCAGGATTAATGGGCCAGCACTACTAGTTTTTGTTTATAGAGTATTGACCATTGGGGAATATTTTTTAATAGGTTAGGTGTTATAGACATGATGATAATGGATTTACATGGAGATCAAGCACCACACAAGTTTTCACACACTTTAAGGCCATAATGCTTGGGCTAAATTTGTATAAATGTCACACTGCCAGGGTAAGAATAAGGGAACTAAGATCCAAAATGGGGAAAGGGGTGCTGGAACAAGGGATTAGAGATGAAATTATTTATAGTTGGGTGAAATATTGAAGATTTATGAATCTCAAAATATCCCATTAAAATGGGAATCATTCCATATATAGTACTGAAATGTGGTGTGGTAGGAGACTAGAAGCAAAATGTGTAGTCCTATTGAGTAAACATGTAATGAAAAAGGTAATTATTCTAAAATATAGTGGGGTTGACACAAACCATATGTATATATATCGACAAAGGGGTCTATACATACATATATTAAGGTTATGATTCATGGTCTAGACCTAGAATTCTTGAGAAATTCGAGTAGCATTGGAGAGATTACCAACCCGATGTGAAGTAATAGATAAGGAGGCCTTGTGCCGCACAATCACCTCTAATACAACTGGTGAGTAGTTTAAGGTCATTATTCTTAGACCATATAGATATCTATTAGTTTATGGTCATGGATCCTGAACCAATGATGAGGGTGTGATAGTTTCTATAGCCAACATTAATGAACATGTCATGAAAAATGGTGTAGTACATAAATTCTAATAAAGATAATTTCACGAGATGGATGAACATTTGGATCGGCATGATACATGGAGTATAAGATTCACTATATATCTCATGGAGTTGATAATCAATCCATTTGTAGTTTTAGAATGGGGCATGGTATGATACCATCACTAGAGTTGTAAGGGGGTATCCTATCATGTGATGATGAGAAGTTGATTTTGTAGATTAAATTTTCAAACAGAAATATGGTAGATACATAGTATTGGTTCATTTATCTAGGTTTATAATCTCCACATAGTTTAACATATTTTTAAAGGAATTTTTCTCATATTTTAACATCATTTAACCGATATAATGTAGTACATTTGTTTCTGGTGAATATGTCATTGTGTGTTGCATCATATGGTAGTTTAGCTTCGACAAAAAGGATAATACATATTTTTTGGACAAGATGCTTGAAAAAAATTGTTTGGATACTAGTTTATGTTTTTTGATATTGGACCTAAGTTATGTGTGTGTTTCCCAAGGATGTTTACTCATCACAAAAGAGTGTAACCTAGATGAGAAAAGAGGGACAATGGGAACAATAACACACAAAAAAAGTCTTTGATATCAGTAGCACATGGTCTTTGGTTATTACTATTAGACTAAAGAGTATTTCTAAATGTTTAAGGTCATGGATATT
This sequence comes from Viscum album, assembly GCA_963277665.1. Lineage (NCBI taxonomy): Eukaryota > Viridiplantae > Streptophyta > Magnoliopsida > Santalales > Viscaceae > Viscum > Viscum album. The sequence goes on from OY728142.1 coordinate 283,888,347, forward strand.
AGACTAAGCAGGGGTGCAGTAATGTTTCATAATTTCAATGTTCCACATCCATACTGGGGATGATTCCACTATTAATCTTAATCTTATGTGATCTATTCTTAGTGTGAGAAAAAAAGAGCAGTGGGTGTACCCCTTATCATAGTGGTAAATAAAATAAGGGAAAAGTAATCCAACATTACAAGTAATCCATGATGAAAAACTTCTTGGTCATAAATAATGAATTAAAGGGGTAATAACACAAAGGGATTTCAAACTCTACAATAACAAATAGTGGTGAAAAGGTGGAAAATCATGAATTCGAAAATTTAGACCATAAAAGTGTGGTGATATACTAATAAAGAAAGAATGCTTACAATTTTCTAAACCTAGGTTCAACAAATGCCTCAATTAATTATGTGGTTAGAAGATGTTGGATTGACTATTGAACATGTTCTAAACATAAGATCTGTCAACTACAGATAGATATCGTTTGAGTTATATGTCTAGGAGGGGAGTTGGGCCATTTTTTCATGAAAAATTCACATTTGGGGGCATATTTAGATTATAATTGTGATGAGGATACAAAATTTGGATTTCATGAAGTGTTGATGTTGATATTTTGGGATATTTTGGAGTGTTTAAAACACTCTGGGATTTATTCCTCCTTGAACTCTAATGTGATGATATTCATATCAGTAGGAATAACTTGAGTTTGTTCAGAAGAGGGAAATCCTTGAATATGTTGGTGGTGGGGGTGGTCCTAAGACATAATGTTAATGAGTCCCAATGTATCACATTAAATATAGTAATCAATCGTTATGTAGTTCTACAGAATGATATGGTAGGAGACTTACTTCGATCAGTGGGTGTTGTATCTATTGAGGACCCAAGTTATCACGTAGTTTCATGTCATGGATGGAGGAGTGGACCAAGCTATTTAAAATCATGTGGTAACGGTGTTAGAAATGTATTTTTATGATATAAGGTATATATGTGATATCACTATAGTTTAATTTCTTATAACATTGATCATAATGTTATATTGTTTAACAGAGTGTGTGAAAGATGTTGTCCTTTGGTTTTGTGTTATGTGACCAAGATGGCGTCATATAGTTTATGTCATGTGGCTAAGATTATGTCATATAGTTTTAAATCATGTGATTTGGATAAGTTTAACATGTTGGGATGTTTTGGTGGAGCTAAAAACTCTAGGGGATTCTCTATAATATTTTTGAATGCACTGGATGAGTGTATTGATAAATGAATATTGGATATTATACCAAGGGATATGACCTCAACATAGGTTGGTGGTGGTGTTGGACTAGGAATTTGAGTTCAAGGTTTTAATACTTATCCCATTTGAAATGATAATAATTCCTTACATATTTCTATATTGTGATATGTTAGATGGATGGCTCTAGAAGGGTGGAATCCTCTCCAGTGAGTAACTATAGTATCAAATAGTTTTACACCCTTCAATGGGGATATTGACTTTGAAATATAACATCTTTCCAAAACGATATTAGAGAGGTAGTTATATTTCATATTTTACAGATGGGTGTCACTACTGTTTTAAGGTCTTATAACATTTACCATTATACCATACACTTTAACGTCATGTGGCTAAGATGTTGTGCGATAGTTAAACATCATTATACCTAATTGATATCATATATTTTTCTTGTGAATTGAATTATTTAACATATTTTATCATTGTATCATGAGAATTTTTTGAGTATCACATGAATTACTGCTTGAGTAAGCTTGCATTTTTGGGAGGTGTGATATCCTCCCCATCAATGGTGAGGAATGAGTATACACCATTAGAATAAAACTTATGAATTTCATTGGGTCTTTCCCATTTGGGTTTAAATTTATGTTGATACTTCATATATATCATTGAAATCATTATATACAATATCATATCACCCTGAAGGATAAAGTGATGTTTTATACATTTTGTTCAATTCCTATGTCATGTGATTATGGTGTCTTTCCATGTTACGAAATTATTGGAGCATGTTTTATTAGAGGGTTTCTAACACAATCAGATATACTTTAGCTCTCTTTTTGGCATATTCTAATCATAAATTTACACCCAAAGTAATGTAATCATAACCTCTATAAGTGAATTGGAAAGATGAATTTTTCCTTCAAATCTTCTCAAGGATCTGATGAAGTGTCTATTAGGTCATTGGGTGTGTTGATATGCCCAAAACCATTTTTCTAGAAGTCATTTCATTCCCTCTTTTTATACCAAACATCCAGTTAGACATCCTCATAGGATTTTATGGGAGAAAAACAACCTTAGTGTACCAATACTCAGTCATTGAGGGAGTATTTTAGGCATAGTTAGTGTGAAGAGGGAACCACTTCATGTATATATATCTAGGGCCTTCCAAAAATGGTTTTATAGGTGATGTTCTACAAGAAAATCATGATTTATTTTCTTCCTATCAAATAAAAAAATTGATCCTTCAATCAAATCTTGTTATAAGTTTTATTATCTCTCTTTTCATAACACTAAATGGAATTGTTAAGGGTAGTAAGATATAATTCTATGAGTTCAGATATGTGTAGTGTATGTTTTGGGATGAGATTGACCTAGGAGCTAATGTTCATGAGAAAATAGTGGATTTCCACCCCATTGAACTAGAATGTGACATACCACAACTATATGTTCACATGAATAGTGGAACCTTCATATTCTTTTGAGAAAGAAATGATGGATTGGCATTCACCTGTCTTAGATTACTCTACATGATAATACCCAAAAATATATATCATAGTATTTAACTAGGGAGGTCTATTTGGGGACTTGATAAGAGTCACAAGAATCTCTGTTGATAGGTGGAGTGCATCAAGGATCTAGAGCCTTTTTGGTATACATTTAAGGTTATTTAGGATATCGTACTTATAGAAAAGGGGAATATTTATTCCATAAATTGTATATCATTAAAAGGGAGTTTGGTGGGAACTTTTAGATGATTTTCTAGGGCCTATGTAGTGTTCTTGGTGTTCCCATACGGACTGAATATATTTTTTCTAGGCACTGGATGGATCCGATTTAACCCTTTTAGGATGAGGTAGAGTACCAATCTATAATGTATGAGTCACACTATTGACTAGTATTGTCAGTTCCAGAGGTGTATCTGATGGTGTTACTTATGATGGTTTTATATGCTAAACCTTGTCAAAAACATGTTTTCTGGTATCATTGACATGAAAAGTCCTTTCTTAAGCACTAGCATAAATGTATTGTCTTCCATCCTAGAGCCTACTCATCCTTCAATTGTGTAATCCAATGGTGTAGGAGGGTAACATGAGATTTTTCTAATCAATGGTTATCGCACAAGAATCAACTTTCCTAATAGAATTCATATAATTATATTCATGTTCCTCATTGGTGGAATATACATGGACATGAAAAATTATAGTGGATTCACTAAATTCCATGTACAATAAGTCACTAAGAGTGAAAGATGGTTTTGACACTGGGATGGGGGCTTTAATTTACCTAGCTTCATTATAACCTATTATTTTGAGACAAGGGAGGTTTTTATTCTAGATATGTGTATTAGGGAGTTGTAGAGAAAGTAAGGGGTTATGTATTACTCAAAATTTCATAGATAATTTTGTGGGTCTGAGTAACTAATTTACAAATTTTCCAATCATTATATTTTGTTTGTACCTAACCCAAGGACTTGTTTCCATTCACTGGAGTCTTCTTCATCACAATTGGGAGTGGTAGATAGATATGATACATGTGTAGGGACATCACACAATTTCTCTTGTACATTGTGTACCAAGTATTGGAGTAAATATTTGAAGATAAAATATTTTTTTATTTTTTTATCCAAGGAAAATGTGGTATGGGTAGTGGTTGTAATGATCAATTATTTCATCCTCTTGGAAAATTCTGTATTCTAGAAATATTAGGTTGTTCATCTCCGTGAAACTGATGAATTACCTGGTGTAGTTTATATCCTTATATGGTTAGACCTTTTTCTTCCACTCCATGAAGAAAAGTTTGGTTTCTTTACCATATATCGGAAGATTGGGTGGTATTCTTGTGATGAGATTGAACATTCAATGGACTATCTTATGGAGGTTCCTGAAATCGATCCATCTGTGAAACCCAAGTTTGTATAGATGTAGCTATTTATACATTTTTATTAATTCATGTGGGGGATGGAAGAGTAAATGTATGTGGAAATTTTTTATTACACTATAATTATTCTTCTAGAAACTTGTCTCTTTCAGTGAACTCTTGAAATCTATTTCGATATATATGGGAGAAGAGAGAATGAATCTACTCATCTCAGACATTCTCTAGGAAAATCACTAATAGTTGTCCCTATGAAATTTGAACATCTAGGGAGTACATGATCCCATTCTATTAGATAAAGAATTCATAAAATTTCTTTTTATCCCTTTTCATATATTTGGAGAGGTCAGTGATGTAGGTTTTTTTAAGGTGGAGCTATACTAGTAGAGGAACTTCCTATGTAGATATTCTTAGCTAGTGATAGATCCTAGGGCTATATGACTATCCTACATGAAAATGGGTCCTTCTAGAGTATTTAAAAAACATATAATATTATATAATTCCAACATTTTTGGATTCCCTATCACCGGGTTGCACCATGAGGCGATGTGGGCTAGGTGTGGCAGTGAATCTCACATTCCATTGAATGGAGTTAAACATGGATTTCTGAACTTTGGGGGTGGACATACATTGTCCACCCATTCTAGATATGGATTCCAATCATGTGATATGTAAAACATTTATGTATACAAACCTCAATATGGGGGATGAGAGAAGAATCAAATCATCTTGTTGAGGTTTGATGTCACTCATGCATTTATCAACCTCCGATATTACGTGGTGAATAGATCATGGTCTCATTGAGGGGGTACTCACTACATATGTGGGGTAGGCAGGTCATTTCTTGGTGTATTTCTAAAGACACCATTTTAACTATGATTAGATGTGTGAAACTAACCACATTTTCTTAGGTTGTTTGTCCCATGGTGGATGAATATTCCACTAGATTAAGGGTAGGGTCCCCTTGGGAATTATCCCACTCTAGCTGTTCGTCAGTGAGAAGAACATAATTAATCCTCCTTTAACCCTAAATATCTTATAGGAAACAACTATTGTGGCATATGAATTGGTTTCTAGATAATCCTCATATGGGGATATGTTCTCAGTGATTCCTTTTCCTTCATCAAGATATTGATGATCTAGAGGAAATTTCTTAGTGGGGGGACTTCCTAGGCCCTATGTCTGTCTCTGCTGACATGTGTGGGTGCTTAACATAAGATTTTTTAGTATCGTGTCTCCCATAGGTATGGGCTATCTCTATCATCCCCCATTCAATTAACACCAATTATTTTATTATCCAAGGGATTTATCATGGCTACATTTTTTGTGTTGGGGATTGGAGATGAAATTTCACCATAATTAAGTTTCCCAACATAAGGATCTCATTGTTTTTGTATAATGGGACTAAAATTGATGTCCATGTACTACCTCAATCTCTGATCATCACTTAGTGATAATTCATCTTTTAGGAACTATTTAATAACATTATTTATCTAGGTTAATGTTCATAAAAATATTTGGTGGTGCCCATATGAATTAGGGCATAGTACCTCCCAGAGTATAGAGATGTCAACCTTTGGGTACTATTGATGGAAGGCCTCAGAATTCCTTTGGACTTAGGTAAATTCCAACTATAAATATAATAGGTGGTTTAAATCACCCATATATTATGATAGATTCATGACATGTGGCCCTTGGTGGGGCACCCTAATGATGAACTACAAATCATAAAGTGGAAAGAACACAACTGATAGTTGATTGGTGTGAAGTATTTTCCACAATTATTACTCTTACTCATTGTATGGATAGTTTTTTCTATTCTTGATCACCCAAGGCTCTAATCAGTGTTCTTTAGAAAACTAGGGGTGTAAGTGACATTGATATCCTATATTGTTTTTTTTGGAATATATGGCATCATATTGGAAAACATTCCCTTAGATGTTGGGGTGTCTTCTAGAGGTAGGGTCATCTTCATGACCATGTCCATATAGGAAAAGGTGTTTATGGCCTCCTGATGATTTAGAAGGTTTGCATGCTTCTAGGGATCATTAGAGTGTTAACAATCACCTAAGGGTTCCAAACCATACCCTAATGTCTCCCATGATTCTAAGGATCAGGTAGAGAGGAGGGAAACCATTGGAAGGAGGGTAGTTTCATAGAGAGTCCTTGGAAGGAAGCAAGTATATCCTCCACATTCAAGTACAAATGATGATATTTAGGGACCATGTGATCCTTAGCCTTAGGTATAGTTAACCTCAACCAATGACCTCCTACCCCTAACCATGGTGGTGAGGTCAAAGGTATTTTGGTTGTGTCTACTTTCACCTTAGAATCATTGATGTTAATGGTGATGTGACATTTTCCTCATACCAAACTCATCCAAAATGGGAGTACCCAAAGTGGAATCCTATGGGTTTATGATAATTTCGGCCACATGCATTGTGTCTGGTACCATGGGGGGTCCCCAGGGATTTTTTTTTTCTCTTCTACCATCAGAAGAATTATTAGGGTAGATAAATTCATTGAAATTTAGTGGACCTCTATTGAAATCGATGGTATTGTGTGGAGGAACACCATTTAAATTATTCATCAAGGGATATCTAGTGATGGTTACTAATTGTAGTTACAATAGTAGAAGTCAACAGAACATTCTGGGATTGTGTATAGAGTATCAACGTCATTTGGGTGAAGTCATTCTCTCACATAATTGTTATGAGATTGGGAGGTGGTTCATTGACTATGGAAGGGGCCACTATAACAATCGTAGATCCATCCTATCTGGAAGGTTCTCTATATTACCTTCAACATTAGTCCCTATTATTCAACACTCAGTTTTAAAGAACACATATTGGATTGATCTAATCATTATCTTTTGGCACCAGTTTTCATTTTCATCAAGGATAGGTGAGATCCCTTTTTAGTGGCTCCTTGGTAGTGGTAAACATGGTAGCCACTTGAATATCCCCTACCTCCTCAGAATATGAGATAGAATGATCATAACATTCTAGTGATATACTACGGAAATGGTTCTCTATATTGACATAGCTTTTTCCCACCTAAACAGCCTCTAAGGGTGGTGGTGTTGGTGTGGAGATGATGATTCTAGATCCTATTAGACCATGTCCCTAGTATGGATAACCCCTTCCTATTAGTACTGAGGAATGTGGATTTTTATGACTCAAATATTGATGATTACTAAAGGGGATGTGGGGAAAGAGAAAAATATATACATGAGAGTGATGGACACCATGTAAAGAGTATAGTTAGGCATGATTTTTTCACCATTAGTTCTCTTACCCCCATTCCAATTGGTGGAGAGTCATTGTATGTTTCATGAAGCCTAAGTCCTATAGGGTTCATCAGGTCAACCATCAATACATTTCTAATGATGGAAATTCTCATTATTCATAATTTTATCTATTCTCTCCAATGTTGAGGAAGGGTCCACATTATAAATATCTCATAACAAAAATTCCTAATGTTCTTTTTCCCTAATTTTAATAGAAGATATTCATTAATAGCCCACCATTATGTATGGTGAATCCCAATTCTAGGAATTAATGGATTTAGTGATGTTCAAATATGGTGGGAATAGTGTTACTCATGTACAAATGGTTAATAAATACGATTTCCCCATCAATTTCACCATTTTTCTTTCTTACACTTTCTGTCAGTCAATGAATTGGGGTGAACATTCTTTGTAACTCGTTTAATAGTTCACTGTTAGGGACTGATCTCATCCCCTCCAGTGTGATTTCCCTTCATTACAACATTATAAAGGTCATTGGACTCTACTACCATGGTTAATTATATTATCTCCTTGATCATAATGGGATTACTAGATTTATGTTCCTCCTTCCATGGATTACAACATAGAGTTTATCTCATAGTTCGAGTCACCCTCATAGATTTGATTCATGACCTGGAATAACATTCCCATTGAATATATTTAGGTGGAAAATATTTAATTGCACTGCTTGATATTGCGAAAGGGGGTCTACTAGTGGTTAGAGTTGATAGGGACATTGGAAATGTCTTGAAATCTGTGGATATGGGTGTGTTGGACATCAGTAAAAGTCTTCATATTTAATATTTTTGGGAAACTCATGTATTCAACATCTTAGTGTATAGCCCAATTTATACTATTTCTATCATAGGGGAATAGTTTCTAGGGATGTAAGGTGTGTGAGGGTCGTTAATTAGATAATATCCTATTCATATCAAGAGGTATAGATTCTGATGTATCAGAAGGGGTCACAGGATTGTGGTCCTTTGGGGAAACAGTCATAGGTTTAGAGTTATATTAGGACATGGTCGTAGGTTTAGAATACTTTGGGGACATTTTTGGTGTACACATGTCACATTATATCATAGATATGGGTTAACCTCATATGGTGATGTTGATGCCCAATGGGTAACATATGATATCTAGGGAGAGGTTATATGGGCCTCGAGGGGGGAGGATGATGAAAATTTGTTGTTTTTGCCTATCAAGGGGAGGAAAATGGTTTTATTATAACATTATGATATCATGATTAAATTTTATTAAGGTGTTATATATACCATATTAGGATACAGGAAAAAAAACACATATAGTTTGAGTGCATAGTCTATGGTCATATTTAATGACCAGTTCCTGTAGTTTAACATCATGGTATTATGATTCTTCTATCTTGAACAGAGTGAGAACAATGGATAGGGTGGGTCATACATATGGAATCTTTAGAAATATGGGGGGTTATATTTTTGTTATCACGTGAGGAATCCTATGTTTGTGACATAGGATATAGTTATAGTTTAATTTCATGTGATGAGGATATTTTTATGCAATTAAACATTATATGGATAGGATGTTGTCATGAAGATTAACATCATGTGACTTGGTTGTTGTTGATTGGTTTAACATCATGAGAATAGGAAGGAAGTGTTATCTAGATTATGCTCTTATATCTCATAAATGGATGGGTATTATTCATGGGGATTCCAATTCACTATTAGGGTGGTTTTAGAGAAGGAATCATCACTAACCCTTATTGAAGGGGAAACATGTTTTCCCCTTGGCGATGTGACCTCTATTGTAGTATATAGGATTCTCAATGATAGAATCCCCATTATCAAGACAAAGAGTCTATGAGATATTCTAGGTCATTCTTGAAAGAAATTTCTTAGAAATGGAGGATGAAGATACAGGTTAGACAGATGATATTGGGATGGGTGAACATGGAATGAATCGGTGTGGGGCACCTAAGAACTCAACTGGAATGTAACTATATCGTTTGAAAAAAAGTGTTATGAAAGGGACCTAAAATTTATGTCATGAAACATTGGGTTTTAAAGAAATTTGGATGTTGTTCTAACCATTGACTCTAGAACAATGATGGGGAAAGGATTCATGTGGGATAATAGCATGAAACATTTGAGGATTTGTAATGTTAGGGTATTAAATAGGTATATCATCTTGTGTGAATTATCCTTCCAGTCAAGTGTATTTTCATGATAATATATTTGACATAAGATAAAAGTAATTTTGGGCATATTTGAGGTCACTCACAAAAGTTATATACCTATTTCGATCAATGGGATGATAGGGTTTGTTGTGTTTGGGAAATAATATGTCGTTAAAATGAGATCTTCATGCTTCAATTTTTTACGTCCCTACAAAAAATGGGAGAGATATTATCTATATATAGAATAATAGGGCTTCCATGTATTCGGTGATGTAACTTGAAATGTATCATGCAACTTCTTATTGGTTTGTATAACTATGGGTTATGCATCTATCATGCTTATAAATTTAGGGAACATTCACGTAAGGTACTAATTTTACTTCGATTTTCTCATGAAAGTGAGTTTCAGTCAAAAATTGATGTTATTTGAAAGCACTTAAACACTTTTTTTTGTGAAATTCCAACAATGTTTTTTAGGGTTTTATTATCATATGTGAAAGATAGGGTAGTTGACTTCCAGTTTTTGTGCACAAGTAATTTTCATGCCAAATATGGGAGTTTAAAATAAATGTTAAAAATTATGCACACACTATCCCATAGATTTAGAATGGCCTATTGGGTTGATTTGATTCCTAATTTTAGCAGAGTCTCTTTTAAGAGTTTTATATGTGTTTTTTATGCCAAACAAATAAAGTTAAAATATGGAGGATTTCATTCAATGATGAGGTTCATCATGTCATAGACATACACAAGTTTATGTTAATGATTTTAGATGAAGATAAAATCACAATGTGGTTGAGATATTCATGTCATGATAGAGTCAAGTCATAAGACCTTCATAATTATATTTCTTATCAATCAATATAAATTTAAGAAAATTAAGTGGAAAATGTTTTATTTGTTTATAAGAAAGTATTTGGATTAAATTTTACCACTTTACAAAGGTTAATTAATAATTTATTTAGTGGGTCATATAGTGATCAACATGAGATAAAAAGGGATATATTTATATATATTATAGGAATAATGATCATGGATCTATTGGATAGAATAAAATGAGATCATAAGAGGTGTTCCAACCATATACTAGATGGTTAATGGAAGAAGGTTTTAGAGGCTATATAATATGATGTTTTTATATTTCGTCAATGTAGATAAAAGTGAACCTAATTGATATACCTGTTTCATTTTAAACCCAATCCTTATTCATAGAGAACAAGGAAACAAAACATAGAGGAGTAGTTAGTTTTATGAGTGGTTTAGAGTAGTGATTTAATTTTTTTGTGAAGGTTGTAAACTTGGAGGGTGAATTTGACCACTAAAAACTATTAAAACATGAAGTGTACTAAATATTTTATGTTCATAGACACATCACCATTGCATGATCCATGAATTATCCTAGTTTGGCTGAGCAAAGAAAATTTTATTGTCTCCCTCTATTATTTAAATTATTTCCTCATACTAATTTTGAGTGAGATAACTACTTCTAATAACGATGGTAAAATAACATTGTGAAGGGTCATTTAGGGATATAGACATGAATTAATTCAGATACCAGTGTATTTATCCTATTTGGATGAACATCTATGTTAATATTACATTTGATAATCAATTGGTAATAGTAGTGTATGCAAAATAATTATTTTGAGGATAAACAATATATGATGAAGAAAATATTTTTTTCTTATACAAAAATATTTTAATATACATCTCATTGGTGAAATGATTTTGTTAGGTTTCTAAATTATTTCAAATCCAACAATGAAATTCATTTTATTGAGAAAGTATGTTGATAATATTTTAAGTAGATTTCATATGGAATAATCTTATCCTATGGAAAATCCAATTGAGACTAAAGTGAGAAGATGAAAAATAAATATATGAAATTAATAGATGTTATTAAATAGAACATGTTACTTAGGGGCTTACTATATTTAATAGTATACTGGTAAAATCTTATTTTTATAGTATGCCTTATTTCAATATTATAGAGTGCACTTAGATAGGGTCATTAAGTTGCGCTAAAATATTTTATAAAATATTTAAAATTTTCAATTAATTAATTATTATATTATAATATTGATGATAGATAAAATCTTTAAGCTTTTATTTATTTTGATTGGGTTGATTTAATAAATGATAGGAAGTCCACCAAAAGAGGATCCCTTTTCTAATTAAATATGTATCCTGAATAGTACAAAAGTTGAATATTATTTCCATAATCATAGCTAAATAAGAATAAACTATCACTACACATTCTTGTACACAATTAATATCGATTAAATACAAACATGTTGATTTAGGTGAGAAATTACTCCATCCAAGGATAATTCAATCTGATAATAATAATGTAATCAACTTGGGCAAGAATCAAGTTAAAATTTACAAGATAAATCATATGAACATTGAAAATAATTTTATCAAGAGTATGGTTTATATGAACCTAGTAAATATTTAATCATATCCACTAGTGATAAGGTAAATAAATGTTTAAAAAAAATACATTCCAACCCATCTTAAGAAAATTAGAGAAAAAATTTGGCTATTGTCCCTTTAGGATGCCTAAGTAGTTTCATATTCAAAAATGATCTCTTGTCTGTTTTCATGATTATCTATTAACCAACCAGAACATTGTCGTGTACTTTACATGGGGTATGAGTTTTTTATGATTATAGAAAACATTAAACTATTAGTTTTACTATTTTTTTTGAAAATATATAAATTTATATCGTTATATTTGGTATTTTTAAGACTCTTATCTAATCTTACCTTCCTTTTTACCAAAAAATGTGAGTTTGATATTGTATAGATTGATTATATGAATGGATAATAATTTATATATTTAAAGAGTTTGTAAAAAATAAATGTGGGATAATAACATGTCCCCTTTGGTCATATATGTTTTTTTGATGAAACTGTTAGCAACCTATGTGGTGGTCATTTAATGAAAGAGTTATTAGAGTTACAAGCTAATTTAAAAAATATATGATGTGAAGTTAAGTGATGTTTTAGAGAATATAATAGTTTTAAATATAAGGGTATTATTAGTCACAAAAAACATATAAAGCATGGTAATACTATCAAAACTTAATTTAAGGTAGAATGAACTATTTTGGATAGAATTTCATTCCAAAATAATTCCTAAAATTGTTAATTAGGGAGAAAATCATGCTTAAGGTGGTCTAAAATATGAATAAGAGGTTCATTTCGTAAAAATGATTGATTTATATAACTATTTTTATATGGTATATGAATATTCATGGATTAGAGTATAACATTTTACATGCCTCATTTTTTATTTTTATTGAATAATTAAATAAATATATTATAAATATCATAAAGGGTTGTTTTTTATGCATGAGTATTATAGGAGGCCTTAAGTTGTAATGTCTTTAATTGTTTCACACAATAGTAACTATACATGAGTGATACATGACCTCATTCACACCTCCCCATATGCTAGGGGAGTCCAATTTGTGATAGGGGTTTGGTAATTTTGTGCAGAGATTATACCCCATGAATCATGTAAACATAATAACAGTTGAAATAGAAACAATAATAGCTATCTCAATTAACCCTGAATAAATAGTCAATATGGATAAATTCCAAAAAAAACACAACAACCCATGTAATATCAATATGAATATATGAACATATCATACAAGGCTCAAAAATATTATTATGATATCAAGTGGATGGGTCATATATATCATGTTATAATGTAAACAAAATATAGAAGAGATAAGAAATCGTTCTAGAGTCATGGTTTGGTCCCAATTCCTAACATCAATCTCATGCTACCATATAATTCATCATGTAAAGGTCACATCCCATTATCCATACCTAAAATGATGTTGTTTGTGAAATTACTCATGGATTCTGAGTAGTGTATGAGTATAACTTAGTATGTCACCATAAAAGGTGTCCCAAACATATCAATGATATTCATCAAATGAAAAATGTGATATATTATGAGTAAATAGAATAAAAAACCACAAATTAATCACATTCATTCCCATGGGTGTTTCAAAACTACCTAATAGTGGTCATACCTACTTAGGTATGTTCTAGTTTCAGGTATAAACAATTCACATACCAATACAAAGGGTTATAATAGTACCCACACATACTGCTATCTCAAATCATCAATATCAATGGAAAAAATGGTGTCAGACCTTGAAGAAATCTCATATCATCAATCCTATGGTTTGAAATAGTGCCCCATATATTAGTATCTCATATCATCAATCCCAAGGTTCAGAGTGGTTATCACACCAAATACCATCTTATATCATTAATCTTATCGGTTGAAATGGTTCTACCCCTGGATATCATCTCATTTAATCAATATAAAGGTTCAGAAAGGTCCCCACCCTCGATAGCCTCTCATTTAAACAATATCATTGGTTGATATGGTTCTCACCCTTGATACCATCTCTTATGATCAATAAAAATTGTCGAGATGGAACATGGACTTGATACAATCTATAGGAAATAACCTATGTGACCCTCTACCCATATTTTGTCCAAATAAATGATTCGAATGATTGAAAAACAGTTAAAAATATCCAGAAATGGTGTGAATGGTGCATAAACTATTCCATAAAATCACACATTCCTTGTTGGTGTGGTTCCCATCCCATATTTACAATAATTTTAATAAAACCACAACAACAACATAAGAAATAAGTCATGTTTTAAAATCTAACCATAACAATCTTATTTAACTGAAATGAAATTAAAATAAACCCATTATTTAATTAAACACAAAAAAAATATATAATTTAAAATGGCGATTATATATTAGAAGGAAACATAAGATGGAAAACCCCCCAAACCTTGTATATAATTCCTTTCGGTAGGGATCTAAAGCACACATCCTATATGTATATAATATAAATATATTGTTTCAATCATATTAGAATTATATTATAAATTTTATAAATCCAACACAGGACTAGGGTTCCAACAATGGCCAAATAGGATATATCACATTACCTATATATGTGGGAATTCCACCCCATACCAAAACCCCTATAATTTTTTATTATAATAATAATTTAAAAACATATGATAACTATCCCATTAAAATTCTATCCTAATATACAAAACACCCTTAATTTTATGGAACGTTAGTCCTCACATGCGTTACCTATATCCAAAAACATTACCATGGATTATCCAATCAAACAAACATACTTGTAAGGGAGGAAACTCACCCCATGTACCAGTCATTTAGATGTAAGTTATATGGTCAAACAAAGATTCCTCGTGGGATAAACATTCATATTAACTTCATTAATTATTCCCATTCTCAACTAATAGGAAGCTATGGGAACCAATTAAAGGCCCCCTATATTATTTTTTTCCAAGGGGAACACAATAGGTTTTACTATGTATATACTCACCAATTACACATCTCTTTTATGGTCACATAAAATTTAACTTAAACATAAATCACTCCCATGGAAATTCATAGATAAAGCATCCCTATTTATTAAAAAAAGGTTCTTTGATGACCCCAAGTATCCTCATCGGGATAATATGGATAAAGGGAAGTAGTTAATTAATTTACTTTATTCTCACATAATTGATTATACAATATATCATGTAACAAATGAAAAATTGTACAAACCTTTAATGAAATAATTAATAAACACCTAAATTGACCTAGAATAAGCCTATTCATTGAATATATTAGAATGATTCGACATTAATCAACAGTGCTTCCAAAAAAATTAAAAAGCACCAAAATTAGAGAATAAATAATAAAATATTCTAAAACATTGGATGAATAATATTAAGTATGGAAGGGGAGTGATATGATTACCATTAAGGATTCACTAGGATAGAAGGTTCTTTAATCTGAGAAAAATTGAGTAATATCCATTATTTATAAGATAAAAGAAGAATGGGATGAAGGGGTTTTGTTTTAACTATTCAAATGAATATAGAAGACCTCATATAACATGTTTTTAATAGAAAAATAATTGAATTAAAATAATTTAGCAATTTTGAACATGCCTCATGGTGTTACTTTAATGTTCATGGTACAATACCCATACCATAGTCCCACTTGTATTGTGCCCTATTACGATATAACATAACACCCAATAACAAAGAGGAATACAAAAAACCAATCCCATACATACACAACATATCCTTACACCTTAAAAAACAACACTACAATACTATCTCATATTCACAACATAACACACCTTCATTTGGAAGTGATTCATTCCCCCATGAGAAATATGTCATGATGCATCCCCAGTGTTTCATTGTTAGCGACCACCTGTTGAGGAAAACTAATTTTATGTGGTAAAATATTGACCTTAAATTGTCCAGAGGTTTATTACTATGTATCCTAATCTATATTGCACCCCTCATCTACTATGAAGTGGTCCTCAAGCCTATGAAAAATATAATATCATGAATCCTTCACTATTCCATAATTCCCGACACTCCTATGTGGTCTCTCTTGAATCGATTTAAAAATAATCTCATTAAAACCCTCATTACTACAAAACACCCTCATAGAATCCTCAACCCCGTAGACTCCAAAAATTTATTCTTATATAGTGGGTACATGGAATGTTCCCAATTATTTATAGCAAAACCCTGTACATTTTTATAATTTAATCTCACACAATACCCACAACATTACAACACCACTATTTGTAGCTTGATCTATTTTTTATAGTATATTTATATAGTAAGGTCACCCAAAACCATATATAATACACCCCTAATCACCCAAGACACCTATAAAAACATTATAAACATCCAAAATTTTTCATTTATTGATTTTTCAACTCTTTCAATTTTTATCAAACTCCCAATTCATAATGAATCACCTTCTTCGAAATAAAAATAAAATAAAATTTACTCTAAATTAATAAACCCATAATGAATTAGTTCATTAAAAACTAACCCCCATTATTCTTCTCATCCATGAAAAGTCTCCTTTTTCATCCCTCATGGGCTGCATTAGTCGTGGAATCATAATGCACAACCTTATATTCAACCTTTAACTAGTCTTGATCATTCTCTACTACACATCAACCAATGTAATGGAATAAGTCTTAAATACATATTTCTCCATCCCATCAAAAGTATTTTCTTCCATAAAATAATTCACATTTACCTTTCTCCATGATATTACCCTTTATTATACATTAAAATCACTAGTTATAAATACAGCATAATAACTACCTTTGATAAACCCCACAAACCTTTCATTGTGGCATTGACTAGATCCTCCATTTTCATGATAAAACACTAATTTCATAGTCATTCGTTAATTCATAATTCACTAAATGAGAAAACTACTTTCTAATGTCACTAGAACAAACCAAACCATCACCCACTCAATGCTACACTTCAACGCATCATTTTTATTCTCATCAAAACCCCACAGTCTCATCAATGGTGAAATGCTCATAACATTGAACATTACTTCACAATAAAACTTAGAATTATTTTCATGATGATAAACATCCCATATACTTGGTCACCCTATAGTCTTATTTCAAAAAAAAAAATCACTCTCTAGTTAAAAAGTGAACAAACTTTACTTAGTCCACCTCTATACCCATATCTAGGATTTTTTTATTTATCATCATAACCTAGTCACTTGAATCCAAGAACTTTTGAAATTCTAAAACCGCACCTGGGTTGGTTTTACCAGAACATCAACTTTTTAATTTACTAATATTTTCCCAATATTAGGTTCATGCACTCTATATATATATGGTTTACTCCCCATCATTGGATTTCCATTCTTAGCAACCACAATAAAAAACCTTCCCAACATTCCAAAATCAATTAAATGCTAAAACTATTGATCCCCCTCTTATATCATAATATACCTACATCTTAATCACTTCTCTAGTGTCCTATGATACCAAATTTCCCTATAAAACAACAATCTAATTATACTTATAAACCTTCAACGCAACACCCAATATCAATGGATGTACCTTAAGGCCCATTATAATTCTCACATCACATGACTCTAAAATTCCAACATGTCATAAAATCCACAAAATCATATTAGAAACATCCAATCTATCTAATTACCAAGTAACATATATTAGGAACTCTCCTAATTCCTTAATAATATTTTTGACTTATTCATCCCATAAATATTCAATCGCTCTCAACAATCAGCGTACTATATTTTACTTTTGAAAAAAGGATACATCTCACCTCTAAAATGAGATGATCAACTCAAAATTTCTATAATATCATGAACCCTTAGATAATTTACAACCACAACATAAATACATTTTCTCACACACTATCCATATCAAATTTCTATTGTGATTACTAGAAAATCACATCTAACCATCCCTAGAGTAACCTATGATCTAATAAATGTTTGACATAGTTTGAAAGGATAGTTCCATTTTTCCAATTATCATCCAAGAAAATGTTTATTTCACCATTTCACCACATAATTGTACCAATATCTCAACATAAGAATTATTAACCATTTATAATATCCAAAACACCATTAACCGAAACTATATAGTTAGTAAATTAAGGAGTCACGCACCTTATCATAACATGTAGGATCCCCTAAGTGTCTTATGTCCCGTAAGTGTCTCAAAAGACCAAACACTTTCAACAGATAGCCTTACCCACATATTGGGAAATAAAATCATGCATTCACATTACATTTATGACATTAGTATAACTAAATCTACAATAATAATTTGATCTTGATGTCTTGACCTTCATATCGATGAGAATTTACAAAACCAATGCATCAATTTTGATCAAATGTCACCAAGGTCTATCATGCTTAACCAAAAACCAATCTCCCCTTTTTGGATACTCTTAGGTCACACGAATATTAAAACCAATATTCACACAATATTGGTCAAGATAAACCCCACTCTCTTTCCCTATTAAAATATATTTCCCATTAAATTACTCTAACTATAGTTCTCAATAGATACCATTAATGATCTAACTCATAATTAGGAAGTTTTAAAACCAATTTCCACCATAACAAAAAACTAAAATATAACCAAAAAGATTTATAATTTATCTATTCTTGGATTACTCCAAAAAAGTAATTTTCCAACCATGCCTTAAATGTATGTAAGAAGTATTACAACACAAACACTACCACTAGTCTCATATTTACAATACTTAGGAAATATTCATGCCTAACTGGATACATCATCCCACCCTACATGTGTGTATTATCTATAACATGATGTTTGTACACATGATTTTCATAAATGAATTCACTCACCATCCCAGGTTAACCCCTTTATTAGGTTACCCTAAGGCATCACAACTCATCCCAAACAATAACCAAATAGAGATTTACTTCTAAACTATGGAACTCCTCTCACTAATATCCTAATTCAAATCTCAACATCACTATGATCTCCCAAATAGCATATAAGCATACCTCAATAGGTCATATATCATTGAAAAAAACCCATAATCCCATATTAGATACCACCATTAATCTCAAAAGTCAAAAAACCCCATTCTAGGGTTTTCATATATATCCGGAATCAAAATCCCATGACAACTAACCAATGTAAAGTATTAATCCTCCCCATTCATGCATGAATTGAGGTTACCCCTCAATGATCATTATAAAAACCATTTGTGAATCATTGGTGATACCAAAAGAATTGAGTCCCATCATTCCATTTTACAAATTATAAGGTTTTTATCAAGAAATAAATCATTTTCTTCGACACTCACACAATAATATAGGGGTCCTACATCACTAGTGAAAAAAACTAGACCAATATACACACCCTTTTACTAGGTATAATATATATATAATTGACCACATTAGATACCAAATAATAATAACATAATCAAATTGAGAGTCTTGTTAAGTTAAATTCCACCATCATGTTATATTAAATAATTTTATATAAGATCTTTCTCACACTTAAAATAACAAGACACCCTATCATAGTCAAGGTGTTTAATATAAGAAAACACTAAAATGTCATGTGATTTCTAAATGACTCAAATGAATCATGGACTCACATAACTTTTCACCTTAGTCCATGAGAAATAAATAAATAAATCAATCAAGAATCATACTTGGAATGATGAAATAGCTTAACTATAACAATAAAAACCAAGAAGATCAATCTTTAGTAAAATGGAATTTATCTAATGTATTTGTTGGAAAATCAAAACCCTGGAATCCATCACATGTTCTTGACTAGTTCTATATTCTATCTACCAGATCCTGAAATGATAAAATAAATATAACAAATATCTGAGATCACCTAGTAACATCTCAACCCAAATCACTCATCCTTAACTAGACTAGCGGACTATGTGACCTTATGAATTCCCACATGTATTCTATAGGATACAGACTAGTGATGAGGGTTTAGATATAATATTATTGGACTGTACCCACCAGATCACGTAACCACACTAATAATGGATGTATAATCATTAAAACCATCATAATGAAACTAGAATAAATTTTTATCTGAAATAAATAATAGAAAAATACATAAACCCATGTTATATCATTATTAAAATTTTAACATGTCATTCAGGGATCACATACAAAACCGAGATCTCTTATGTATGGATCATAAACATTAATATCCAAAATTATCAATAACTATAATAGATAGTAAAATAGTTTCCAATAATTATCATTCCTGTCTCTCAAGCTATAACCCAGCTAACTGGGTCAACCATAAATCAAATATACCTTTATAATGTTCTTACCTATACCCATAATGTTTTCTAATGTTCATATAGTGCCTGATCTGGGTGTGAGTATAACCCAATTGACCATCCACAATTGTTTCCCAAATATATACATGATATTTAATGATAGAACAATGTGGTGTACTATAAATATATTAAACAAAAACTATAAGGAATTAAATTTCTTGACCACACGTGTTCCCCAACACACCTAAGAGTGACCATGCCAACTTATTCCATCATAGATTTGGAGTCTAACCAAGTCACATACTAATAGTCAGGGTCATAGTGGATCCTTCCTATATTATCATCTCACATCATGAATATTATGGGTTATAATGGTTCACTCCCTCTGAAACTATCTAATATCATTAATACCAATGTTTAGAATGATGATCGACCTTGGTACTATCTTTTATCATCAATTAATAAGGTTTGAAATGTCTCCCACCCTATATAACAACTTATATCATCAAACTCAAGATTCATAGTTGTGCCTGACCTTAACACTATCACATATAATCAATACCAGTGGTTAAAATTGTTCCTACCCCATAGACCATCTTGTATCATTAATATCAATTATTAGAATGGTACCTTCCCCTGATACCATATCATATCATCAATACCTAGTGATGTAATGGTTTCCTTCCTTGATACCATCCCCCAAATACATTTCGTATGGATCTTTACTCATGCCACATACAAATCCATGGTTGTAATGACCCTAAAAGTAGAAATAAAATCCATAAAAAGTTAAAATTGATCTTTAATCATCCCACATATATCATTTCATCATATCCAAAACATTTATTATAGGCATGGTTTCCATCCCATCATACTAATCAAATAATAAACCCCTAAAATAGCATGAGATATAATTTATATCTCACAATTTAACCATAATCACCATTTTTTATAATAAAACATGTAAAGAAAATCATTATTTAATTAAGCAAAATAGAAAAAAATAAGTCAAATGGCACATTTATATCATAAGGTCACAAGACTTGGTATATCAGCCAAATTGGGCATACACTTCCCTTAGAGTTGCCTCATAAGAATCCATTTATCCCCATATCCTCTTACTCTAAGAATACCTCTATTTTATACTTATACTATAAATATCTCATATCAAAATCAAGACTAGGGTACCCACCATGGCCCACTTGTCCAAATAATAATAGCTAGACACATGGGAATTCCACCCCAAAACAAAAACCCAACCCATTATATGGTATGAGGAAATCTATAAATCATGGATAATTATATCATTATATGGTTGTAACAATATCAAACATTCTATTTGTTCTAACTAGGTCAATCCTCACATTCCCATCTTATCTCAAATGAACATAACTAAGGTATATCCACCCAGACATATCTTCTTGTGAGGTAGAATATCTCACCCCACACACCATTCATTTATAAAAAAGTTATAATGGGATATAAAGATACCACATGGGCCAAAGTTTAAATGTACCATACTTAATAATCCATATCCTCAACTCAAAGAAAGAAAAGGGAACTTGTTCAATGTTTTCAATTTTATGGTTTACCATGGGAAGACCTATAGGTTCCACTATGTTTATGCTCACCAAGGAAACATCCCTATATTTTATTTACCATTTGTGTCACACTTAAATCAATAACCTTTCCATAATAGGTCAACAAATTGATTATTATTTATAAAAGGGTCCTTCATGGAACTAATTATCCTTATATAACTCATATGGCCAAGGGAAGTAATTCATTTAATTTATGTCAATTTCTTATAAGTGGTGAGACCATATATAACCTTTCATTTGAATTAAAAATAAACCATTGGGAAAATAATTATGTATGACCTGAATTCATCTATAAGAATCCCACTCATTGAATATATCTATAAGATCTAAATTCAACTAATGTATTTTCACAAAATTTATAATAGAATATAAATTAGTCTATAAAATATGGAACATTCGGAAATAGTGGAACACTTAGATAATGTTAGGGGAGTAAAAAACATACATCAACAATCAACTTGAATAGAATATTCCTTATTTTTTAAACTAGTCAAATATCTATTCTATAAGAGAGAATATAAAGGTAAGAATTGGATATGATGTTACTGATGAAACGTAAAATGGTGACCTAATTTATTTTGTTTTAATTAATAAAATAATTAAAATTAATGAATAAAAAATACATTCTGGGACATCTCGTGCATCCTAATCATAATTTACAAAAAATAATGCCTCTATAAAGGTCTCTCATGTGGAATTTCCTCACTAGTCATATCAGAGCTCTCCAAACCTATTAAGAAACGAAAAAATGACCTCAAGCCTTCACAGTGTGTCCTTACCCATTCACAACACACAATTTCCCATTTGAACTATATTCAGAGTGGAACACCACAACTATATGTTGTGATATGTCCCCCCTTGAGAAATATCTCATATCATACCTAGATAAAGAATTTAAGTACAACCTATAACCTACACATAAAAAAATTTCATGCATAGTGAATATATTAATTATATGAAATACATAAGGGCATTCCAACCTAAAAATCAACCCAACACCACAATCTTACACTACAGTGTGATCCTCAATACTTTGATATATCCATTCTCAAGTATCCCTCATCCTAATAAAATTAGATACACTATAATTGTTTCTCTCTAGACACAAAATTTTTTTAATCTTAAATAATCCCTCATTACGACTCAACCACCCTCATGATAGCATTATCTCCTTGGACTCCTAAAATATAATCTTATATATATTGTTTTTTGGCTTAGTCCCTATTCTACATGGTATAAACTAATCCATTATAATAAAAATTAATATCCCTAAACACCTCTCCTGCCATAAATATTCGATTTTAAGAATAATATTTTACTTATAGTATATTTCTAAAGCATTTTCACCCCAAACGTTCTTGGGAACTCAAATGATCACATGAAATACAATCTAATCCTACTAAAACATCCAAAATCACACTCTAGAGATGTTTTCACTCTTTGAGTTTTGGTCTATATACAAATAATAAAAACATATTTTTCTTCAAGATAAATAATTCAAATAAACTATAATTAAATAACCTATAATTACTCATGATGTAGAATGTAGTTTATAGAAGACATGATAAACATAATTTTTAATAGATTTTATTTTTTCTCTTATATTGATTATTTCTCTTAAAAACACATCAATATCATTTTTTAACATGTGTTCCATATATGTTCCTTATCTTTCTTATTCCCAGCTATAGATTTCTTCATTTCCCTCATAATGAACCATGAAGGTGTAATATTTTCTAGTATATTCTTCATCAAAATTACTACTCAGAGAGGAAAATTCATATAAATTTATTCTCAACATAGTAATTTTTTATTATTTTATATTTGATTTTATCCTCACTAGATTTATTTTATTCTTTAAACCCACTTCATGTTTCCTTTATTTTAGGATTATCTTCATCGTCCACATTTTCATACTCCCACATTTTATTCTTTGTAAAAAAATCAAAGTGTACAATTACCCAATAGTTGATGAAATTGAGTTAAATTTTACTATTGTACATTCCATTTCCAATGTTTATATTTTTAGAAAAAGCTTCATAATTATCTTGTAATTCTAATAAATTTAATAATATTTAACTGAATCACTAAATAAGTTGACATCCTACACCTTTATCTTATGTTTTTCATGCATTTGAGTTCCATTTAATCCTAATATATTTTTTTAGAAAAATAGAAAATTTATCCTATCGACGATTATAATACTGTTATGAAACTAATATAGTAATATTTCTTCCTTCTATTATTGGAGATAGATATTCGGGTAAAATTTATCAAGGAAGATTCTCATTAATTTTTTAACAATAGTATAATCATACAGATTATCTTTGAATCTCATGATATTACTAACTATTTCATTAATACTAGTAAAATAATCATCCACTATCTTGTATCCATCTTTTCTAATGACTTCATATTTATCCCGTTAAATTGTTAATTTCTCATCTTTCATCATGGAATTCAATTCATACATGTTCATATGTTTCCCCACATCTCTTTAGTTTTTTTAGTCCCATCACATTAGTGTATTTTGATTGGGTTTAGATGTTTATTATATAAAAAAAGGATATTGAATTAAACCCATATATTTTCATGATCTATCATTGAAAAATAAATATGTAATGGAAATAAATTAAATGAATGAGATGAACTTAAAATGATATGTAATCCATATTTTACTATTTTTTAATACTTTATATATTCAACCATTAATAACAGGAAAAATATGCTACCTCAAAGGGTGTTACACCTTTCAAAGGATTTGAAAATGCTTCATGAGGATCCCTAAATTAATAAGTGGTTTAAAAAAATTCACCTTGTTATAAACTATATATTGGGAGGAAAATAGTATTAGGAAGCTTCCATATAATTTTCCAAACAGAAGAGAAGGGATATCATCCCTTTATATAGTCATCATTGATATGATTTATTTAATGAGATGTTCTGGACATATTCAGCAAATAAATAAAAAATTATTCTAATCGAACCAATTCAATGAAATATTTTCTGGAATTCAGTGAATTTAATCCATTAATAAAGGTTTATAACTGATAAAACTAAGTGGTAAGATTTGTGATTTTAAATTCATGCACATATGGAAGATGAATGCACTCATCATGTGAGGTGGAATATGCCTGAAAAAATACTTTGCTTATCTTTGGTTTAAAAGATGTGGTTCTAGTAATTACTATGATTTAAATACATTTGAAAAGAGTTAAAATGTTTCATTTTTCCCATATTACCATGCTTTCTATTTTAATTTCCTTTCTTTTTCAAACTTCCAACACTGCATATAGATTCGATGCTATTATCTGAAAATCTACTCTCATTGTTGAAATCCAGAAGAGTAGAGGAAGCTCATATTCCCATTATAGTGACTTCTTATGATATAATGGGGACACAAGATTCTTCTTCTATTGTGGATTTCAATAGTGAGAAAGGTTTTTCGGCTAATATCAACATGTCAATATATATTGATGGTTTTTTGATAAATAATGATAATGGAAATAATCTTAATATTTTGTACTAATAATTTTTTTGAGACTTTTGGACATGGAAGAATCAACCACACCACAATCTGAAACACGATGTGATCTGTATGATTCCCGATGATTCTTTTTATTTAAAATTGATATTAATTTTAGTAAAAAGGACAACATACATACTCAGAAATGATAAGAACATTTCAATTTTTTATATATATTAATAAAATCATATATAAGTTCTTTTTTATGTGTAGAAATAAAATACACCTCAATCTGATACACAATGTGCCCAGTATGATTCAAAGTGTCAGTTATCGGTTTAGAATCGATATTTTAGTTCAAAAAGTGTCACTCATTGAAAACTAAGAAAAAAATCACATAATTTTTGGATAATTTAGAAAATAGATTCATAATAATTGGTCTTATGTCAAATCGATACATGATGTGATCTGTAAGATTCAAACTACTTGTTCCCAGTTTAATAGAAAAATTTAGTAAAAAACATAAGTGGCATACTCCAAACTAAAAAAAACACATTATGATTGTGTTGATACTTTATAAAAAATAATCATATATCATTTGAGATATTTATGAACCAGAAAAACCTGAATACAATGAATGGTGTGGCCAGTATAACCCCAAGTGTGTCATTATATTTAAAACTAACTTCAATTATAGAATAAAGGACTTCTAAAATACTCAAAACCAAGAAAATATTTTCTTATTCTTTTTATAATTTATCAAAATGATCTATAAGTCAGGTGAGATTTTTAATAATCATTTGAACCTCAATCAGATACAATGTGTTCCTGGTATGACTCTATTTTAAAAAATACATTTATTTTAGTAAAAAGTACTACATACCTACTCAAAATTTATGAAACTAAATTAGGTCATGTTGATACTTTAGAAAAATGATCTATATGTCATTTGTGACATTTAGTAATCATCTCCACCTCAATCAGATACATGATATCCCCGATATGACTCAATATTCCCGTTGTCAATGAAAATTGATATTTTTATTCAAAAATTTTCACTCACTAAAAAATGAGAAAACATTCACATATTTTTTTTATAATCTAGTATATCCATAAATAATTTTTTTTTTATTTTTAGAAATTAGACTAATATCAAACTGATACATTATGTGATCAGTAAGAGTCAATTTTCATATTTATATTTTAGAATGAAAATTTGGTAAAAAAGAAAAGTGACGTACTCCAGAGCAATATAACACATTCCTATAGTTTTTATAATTTAGTAAAATTATCCACAATTAATTTGATTTTTTAGGGTTAAACCTCAACCTCAATATGATGCACAGTGTTACCAGTATGACTCCAAGTGTGTCTTTTTATTTAAAATTGAAATCAATTTTAGTAAAAAGGGAAAATTACCTACTCGAATAATGAAAAAAATCCTTAATATTATTTTGATACTTTATAAAAATGATCAATAATTTTATTTTTATGTGTAGGAATCAATTTCACATAAATCTGATATTTGATGTGGCTGATATGGTTCTATGTTCATCATTTTATTTAAAGTTGAGATCCATTTTAGTAAAAATGTCAAATAACCTACTCAAATATGATAAAATGCATTTGGATTATATTGATACTTTAGTAAAATGATCCGTAATATATTTATGATGTTCTTGAATCTTCTTCCCCACAATATGATACACAATGTTCTTGGTATGACTCAATGTGTTTGTTATCAGTTTTAAATCGACATTTTAGTTAAAAAAGTATCACTCACTTAAAAGTGACAAAATTTTCTATGACTTTCTTAATAATATAATACATTTATTAATGATTCATTTGTTACATGTATTTATTGGCCTCACATAAAACAGATATATGATTTCATTAGTATGTTTCAAAGTATGCATTTCTAGTCTAAAATAAAAATTTAGTAAAAAAGACAAGTGGCATACTCAAAACTGAGAAAATGAATTCATATTGTTTGGAAGTATTATGAAAAAAATCCATAAGTCAATTTAGATGTGTAGGAATAATTTTCACTTAAATACGATGCACTATGTGATTGGTATGACTCCAAGTGCATCTTTTAATTTAAAATTGACATCAATTTTAGTAATAAGGAAAAATAACCTACTCAAAATTGAGTAAACATATTCAAATTATTTTTATAAAATATGAACAAGATATATAAGTAATTTTTTGATATGTAGGAGTCAAATTATTCTCAATTCAACACATGATGTTCCTGGTATTTCTCTATGTACATCATTTTTAAAAAAAATTGTCATCCATTTTAGTTAAATGGACAACTTACCAACTAAAAATAGAGAAATTATTTCAGATTACTTTGAAACATTAGCAAAATGACCCATAATTAATTTATGATGTGTAGGAATCAACTACATGTCATTCAAAATTATGGTTTTCCCTGGATTCCAATAAATGATTTTTTAGGTTTTTAAAACACTAAAACCTGGGTGGAATGATCTAAACCAACAGAAAATGAACTCAATTTGATGTAAAATAATGGGACAATGACCGATGAATTATATTTTACATGTAATAATATAAAAATGGAAATTATTCATGGGGTTTGGCCAAAATTAATCTGTAAAAACTTCATAAAGGTACAAAATCCATTAAAAACAAGTATTTAGGGGTCAAAAACTAGAAAATTATGTAATATTTTCTTTGAAATTAGGTACAATCGACCATAGATTTAATTCAAAAATGTTGGAATTAACATCACATCATTCAGAATTATGGTTTACCTAGGATGGCTGTAAATGCATTTCTAGTTTTTTGAAACCCAAAAATGTGTGTGGAACTGTTAAAACCATAGAAAACAACCTTAGATTCATGGAAAATTCTAGGAAACGACTGCTATGTTTTTTATGTGTACCTGTAGACAAAATGTCAATATAATGTGCGGTGTGGTCAAAATTACTCAATAAACACTTTTTAATGGTATAAAATCCTTCAAAAACAAGTGGTGGGGGTCAAAAATATGATAATGACATCTTTTTACCCTAAAATAATGGTAAAATGAATGTAGTCTTAATTTTCAAATGTAGGTCTTGACAGAACATAATATCAAATTATGGTTTTCCAATGTTTGCCACAAAGACATTTTTACTATTTTAAAACACTAAAACGTGAGTGGAATGGTCAAAACCATATAAAAAGACCTTAGGTTAATTTGAAATCATTTGAAAACAACCATTTATTTATTTTTTGATTATATTACTTGTTGTGATATCAATGTATTCAAAATTTTGTTATTTAGCCATGTTCAATTACACTACCCATTTCTTTAAAAATAAATTAGAATATGTACTTATCCCTTTTCAGTTTCAATTTTTAAATCTTATCTTAAAAAGGTAAGTTTATGTTTTAAAAATGTTTTTCATTATATATATTTTTAGGTTATACATTATTCCTTTTAATTAAAAAATAACAAATTTTATGGGAAGAATTCTGTATATATTTTTAGTCTTTTTATTTTGTGTTTCTTTTCATAAATGTTCGGGTTTTCAATGTTGATGGTAGATGTCGACAGTAGGCAAGAGGTTGATTGTTATGAACGATGAAATTCTTCCAGTTTTCTATTAAATTTCTGATTTACTATCTTTATTTATAACTTTTCTTTTCATTTTTTTACATTTAATGAGATGGCGTAGTCAGTTTCAATTGATGAGATGATATGGAGGAAGAAAGATGCAGACGAGGTTGTGATGTGGATGTATAATAGAAATCTGTTTTTATTGTACATATTATATATATAGATATATATATTATTGACTGGGGTATTATTTCAAAGATGTATGGGTTTATTGAGACAGATGTCATGAAGACTGTGGATGTTTGTATATATGATTGTAGATGTATGACATATATATGATGGGTTTATCATATATTCATGTTCTAGTTTATTTCTTGTCAATTTTTTATTAATTAATTTTAAAAAAATCAGATTCATCATCAATTTTTAGTAATCTCAGCTCCATACATTAAATGAAATAGGTTTCAGGGGTAGTTAAATTTAATGACCTTTAATATGTTTATTGGTGGTTAGTTTCATTTTATTTATATTTACCCTATCGTTTTTTAAATAAAAGAATGAATACTAAATAAACATGAAACCACCACTATATATTAAAAAAATAACACATAATACAACCACTATGAAATAAAAAAACCACCTCTAAATGACTTTCCATGGTGCAATATGCGATAGTTTTTTTAAACGCTGCTAGTCTATAAAAAACCAACTCTAATTACCTTTTTTAGTGCATTCACATAACCTAAAATATTGGGTGAAACATATTCTATCATATATATCATATAAATATATTTTTTAGTGTATAACCAAAATTAAACACACTTAAACTGAAATCCATAAATTCAACCTTTTCCAACATTGGTGGTGGATCGGCTTGGGATAAATGGTATACATGTAGTGTTGGGACCCATTTGGGGTCAGCACTCAAGGCGTAAATTAAGGAAAGCCGTATAGGGGAGAAAGTCCCATTTGATGGATAGATGGTGTGACCAGCATTCTAGATTAATTTAGGAAATGACCTGAATGGAGATTTGGGTAATCTTAGAATATATGGTAACAAATATTCATATTAATTCTCATCAATTAGTTGAATGACCACTATAAGCTGCAATAGGTGTTCTGTAGGTCTTGGAGATCGATACATGGTTTTGATACTATTATATGAAAATACATCTATTGTGGGGAGAATCATATCAATAATGGGTAAAAAAAACTTCAGATAAAAATGATAATTGTGGTAATTAATGACTAGCCAGTGAATAATGAGTTGACTTAGAGGTTTCCAAGTGTGGTGAATCTGATGTGACATGGTTCCATGGTATATACCATAATCAAAATTTGTAGGATTTTTAGCTGATTTTGTGGATTGACATCAGGATTAGGGTGGTTAAATATGATATTAGACTATGTTGGAGAGGATGTGGGTCGTGATCGGGGTGATATCATGGTGGATAGGGTAAGTGGTTGGAGACCTACAATGGTTTTATAATAAGTTTTAGGTTTAATATTTTGTGTATGTGTTAGGAGATGATGGGATTATGCTAAGAGATGAGACATTAAGATCAGGTGGCTTGATGGTCCATAGATATACGAAACATATAATTTTGGAAGGGGGTTACTATAAGGGGGTTTTTCAATGTTTTTCATGAATTTTGGAAGTAATTATTCTGAAAATACATCATAAGCACTGTCTATATTTGATAAAGGGGTTGTGGACCAGTAGAGGTATATCCTCCTAAGGATATTCCTATGGTGTTTTTAACCATGGATTAGAATTGATCATTAAATACAGAGGCTTATTATGTGGATAACCCTATGTTTTGTTTTGGGCGAATGAAAGGTATCAAAGTTTTTTCGGAGTGATATGAGCGGTGAGAACCATCTCATTGTTCATGTTAGTATTGAGTGAGAGGCTGAGTTTTTGGAAAATTGTGTGCATTGGTGTTCAGAGTTTAACTATAGAACTAATTTATCATTTAGAAATGGATCATGGAACATTATAATTAAATGGGAGACCTTGGTAAAAAGGAATATTTTGTTCATGGACAATAATTTCTTCTAAAAAATTAGAAGCATTATGGGTGGGAGGTTGAAATTACCCATGCCATTAATGGTTGGAAATTATTAAGGAAATTTGAACATTTTATTTGGTGGATTGTCTATTTTGAGAACTGATTCACGATTTGGAAGACCAAAATTTTTACATCTTAAACTTATTTTTTTTGGACTTGGTTTAAATCTCTTGGAATTCCCCATGTCAAATGAAGAAATTTGTTGAAGGGTTGGACTAGTCCATTGGCTAAAACAGACACCTAATCACTGATGAGACACCACTGAAAAGACTATAGGATAAAAAATGGCCTAGGAGTTCTTTTGAGTCATCATCTAAATGGTAATATATCATGTAAACCAGGTATTCTCCAGAACACACCATCTGACAAATGGTCTACCAGCTAGCTGAGGAGACAGAGGGATCGGTCGGCGGGTTCATACATGGAGAATATTAAGTGAACAATGTTTCATCTTTTTCAACATTAGGACTATTAGTATTTATCAAAGAAAGGTTCACATAAAAGGCCAACCCTTTTACATGTTTCCCCTCTTAATACTCTACTATAATCCCCTTCAACTTAGGGAGAATCATTGTTCACTGTGAAAAAAATCAAAGGTAATATCATCTATTTTTTTATGTTTTTTAACCTCTATTCACTTCTCTATTTTTTCTGTAAATTTCTTTTAGGATTTCTTCCAATTCCAACATATCATAGTGGAATGTATTGAATATGGTGGGGCCATGGAGAAATATGTGTCAAGGATTTCGTGGGATGTTTTATGCATGCTATTGGAAAATATTTTTTGTAGGTAATCTACTTACCTTAAATTATAGAACATTTTTATTAGATTTGGATAATTTTTATGGTTTTCAATACGTCAAATGATATTTATTTCATGTTTGGCGATGTCAAGGATGTGTCATAGACCCACTTTGTTTTATTAGTTTAGGTTTCAATTTTTTTATGGTAATCGATGAGATTCAGGGAATTACTCCATATTTTTTAAAACTAATTAGTTAATTATAATGAATTTTAATTAAATAATTTTGATTTCTGATGTATATAGATAACTAAAGTGGAGTTATAGGCTCTAACAATGCATGATCAGGCTAAGAGGAGTCTTGGTAGAGCCCAGTGAGGATGGTAACTCCATTTGTTGTAGGTGGACCTTATCAAACAAAAATATATGTATCTTTTTAAAAATGTGTGAATGTGTCTTTACATTTATTCATGGTTTAGGTAGAGAAATTGAGGACCAAGAGAACAATAATATATATGATGAGGGTAGTATTTTTTTCACACACCTATGATATGTTCTTGGAAGGGCATGAGATTATTGGTGTCTTATGATGAATTTGACTCCAAGGGGTGATAGTGATAATATTGTTGTTAAAGGACATAAATGTATTATGGAATGCAATATAGGATATAAAGATATACTAGGTGTTTTCCATAGATATTTTAGGTAGGTATAAGATGGATGTGTCTGAGTGAGACATCATCACCATGTCCTTCTCAATTATTGTATCTGACCAAAACTTTTAAACTTATACTTTTATACCATTATTATGGAAAGTGATCCTAGACATACCATGTCCTTTTCAGTTATTTCCAACATATTGAGAATAATTGGTAATATTTATTTGAACATATTCATATTATTGTTGAAAATGAACTAAACGAACATTTTTAGTGCTTATTATAGAATGAATTATATGGTCCGATCAAGACTAAGAGTTGAACACGATATATTTAAGTTATTGATATACCCGGTCATATAGAGAATATGGTTTAAGAAAAATTGTTCTTATTTAATTTTTCACCAAAATATATCCTTTGACACATTATACATCTCATTACTAACTAGTTCTTGATAAATGCTTTTTAGGTTTTCTATAATCTGGTAAGTATCTTTGGTATCATGATGATTTTATTACATGGGTTCTATGGTCAAAATCATGATATTATATTCTTCTTGTGAATACTTTAGATGATTATAAAAGGAGTATAAATACATTTATTTGACATTAATACAAGACCATTTCTTATAAAGCAGTTCCTCAAACACATTGGATTTTCCTTATTTCTTAAGAAATCTTCGTTTCTTCAAGTACAATTCAATTAATTTCTAATATTTAGTTTTTACTTATCCAATATTGATCTTAATGTATAAATCGTAGATAATAATATTTTTTTCTTTATCTACAGTATAATTTTCTTTGGAATATTATCATTTTTTACATTCATTTATATTGTCTTTTACTAAATAAGATCCTAGTAAAATCTTAACCCTTTTAAAATTTTCATACTCATTCATAGTCCAAGAACCATATTTTAATAAGATTCCATTTTTTAGTGTTTCTCCAATAATTTTTTATTTATGTAGGTGATCTTCCAATAATATCATATATGAACCCATGATAGTTGAGTGGATAACAATTTCTAAAATATGTCATGTGAATGAACTTAACTCTATTCCTCTAATAACCTAATCCTATTACGGTATCTAAGTTAAGTGTAACCCAATAAATATCTAATAATGGGAACCTAATCCTCTTAGGGTCACCCATTTATTTCTTGAATTACATAGTATAATCCATATCCATCAATATTTAGCATGACCTATCGGGTTGGATGATAAATGTCATTACAAGTTCCACTTTGAGAGGAATATATCAATTATTATTTTAACGTGTATTTAATCTCACCATCTTTTTTCATGTGAATATATTTTTATATACATGATTCTACTGATTTAATTATAAATTTATTCATTCCTCCAAATCAATATATCCAAATCATATTGACGAGTAACTCTCCACACAACTCGTAGATTGTGTTATTAACACAAATAAAAATCCAATTATTTTTACACATATCCAAATGATTAAATTCTTATGTGATAGAAAACTCATTAATATAAGGTTTTAGTATTATATTAAATCAAAAACACCCAAATGAGTATGTCTCTATCCATATATTGTCAACCCCCATCTTTCTATAACAAGGTATACGTCTCTTTATTAGTGTAAAGTCCTACCCAAGTTCCCATTACCCAGGAATACTTTACTCAAGAGATTTATTATTTCGATCATAATTCTAACACCTAGTTTGTATAAACTAAAATTTGATATTTAATACAATATTATAACTAAATATAAGCTAACTTCAAGGAAGAGGTAAACTAAATCCCTTATCGTACCTAGCATGTTACTCCTTGAATGAAAGTATGATAAATTTATAAGTTGTTTAACATCTAACTAAATCATACATAAAAAATTAACAATATAATAGTTATATATATGAATTAATTAATCTATAATAAATAAACACAAAATTGATGAACATAAAAGCATGATAAGAGTTTATGAACAAATAATAAATATATAATTATTAACTCTATAAAACATACTAACAATATTCCAAAATTAAATAAATATAAAATTTTCATATTTTTTCCCTAATATGAACTCCATGATGTTATTAATTACATGTTATTTACTTTAAATATATTATCTTTTAAAAAATATAGACAATTTATACTTCAATTTCTCTTACATAAACTTTTGATATAGTCAAAATGTCAAATATTTAATATTAATTAAAACCCAAGATCAAATCATTTAATCAAAACACATTTTGATAGGGATGAAATAATTTCCAAATAAAACCATTTCAATTTTAAAGATTCAAAATAAATATTACGGAAAATTCATAATTTAAAATATAAACTCATTTATATATATAATTATTTTTAAAATTTATAAACCCTTTATAAATTACACTTATAATTTCAATTTAAAAATTCTATATCTAAATTATATGTCCATTCATAAAATTTTGTAAAAATGTATCTTTATATTAAAACTTAATATTATAAAATACTTATTAATAAATTGTTTGCAAACATTTAATTATTTAATAACAAAAAAGGTATTACTAATTAACTTATAATACAGTTTTATAAGTTAATAAATATAACAAAATAACATTTTATATAATTTATAAATTATACAATTTAATACAAAATTTTATTTTAAGAAATAAATTTTTCTATTCAAATAAATTTTAATGATATACTAGGAATCTTAAAATATAATTTATAGGTTTTAGTTCTTAAATCATTTTAGCATTATATATTGTACTCTAAGATAGGTACAAATATTGTATTTATGATGTAATGCTTTGTTTTAGAAATGTGGAATGCGAAGTAAATTATCCCATAACATAAATTGTGTATCCAATGAAGATTAGTTTTTCTCATAGCATAATTTCCAATACCACAATGCATGTTATGTTGTAACACACTGAAATTATAAAATAAGAACATTGTATTTGATAGCTTATATGACACACGCCACTAAGCATAGAAGAAAATATAACTCCCCAAGACTTTATGTTTTATTTATTTTAAAAAAAATCAATAACTTAAATATTTTTAATTACTTGCATCACTGATATTAACTTGTCTTATATGTAAAAATGGGTTTCTTCGATAGCTTTAAATAAACACAAGACAAAGTTTTACCAAACCTTAATATAAAATTAATATTATTATTTAATATGATAGTTGTTACCTCACCATAGAGATGAAGGGCATGAATAGGATTAAATAAATTAAGAAAAAAAATATTTTATAAATTTTTTAGTTATCTACTTATTGTAAATATTATAAGACTCATTAAAATGAAAAAGAAATATTTTCTGAAAAAAATAATTTTTTTGACGGTTTTGTCAATTTCTGATTACATAATTTAAAATTAGATTTACCCAATTATAGAAACATTATTTGATAAAACAAAATTAATTTTTGAAATCAGAATACCAAAATTATGTTACTGTGAATTTTTTGGATTTTTTTTGAAAAGTATTATTTCTGGATGAATAGTGGAACATACAAAATTTTAATTGAAAATAGACTTTTTGATTAAGTTATTTATTAAATATAATTATATTTTTAAATAATATTAAAGTTAAATTAGTAAAATTTTATATCAATCACTATTAATTAGTTCATTAGAATCATTTTTATAAATAATTCTGATATAAAAACATTGTAAACTTTCGAACATTTTCTCTTATAAAAAATGTTTTTTTATCATGTCTATAAGATTAATTTTAAAATTAATTTTCCCGATAAGGGGAATTTAATTTATAGAAAATATTCCATATTTTTATTTGTCATAATTTATAATTTTTGGTAATTTAAAAATAATTTTTGACCAAAATTAACAGGGAAAACATTAAAAATTAATTATCACGTCAAATTTAAAAAAGGATTTACCAGGTGTTAAACCAAGAAGATTATAGTTAAAATGGAATAAAAACAATTTTTATAGAATTACTTTGACCTTATATCTTCTAGTATCAATAATTTACCATTTTTATTCTTTTTTAAATTATAAAAACATGACTGTGATTTAATCTTTTCCAAAAATTACAATTGTTCTACAAATCTCACTTATAAAAGGCCACCCTCTCTCCTTCGTTCTTCAAACCATCAAAACTATTTATTTCATAAAATCATGACCCAAATAAATTTTCAAATTCCCTCCCCTCATCCAATAATCCTTGTTATTTTTATAAATACATCCTAGGAAGGATATTGGTGCAAACCAAAGGAAGACACCTGATGAAGTGTTAATGTTCTTCACCTAGCCTTTTTTTTGTATTTTGTTCTCCACATACCTAAATTTTTATTAAACCATTTTGATATAATAAAATAAGTATCTTAAATATAATTTTATTTTTTTAATAACATTTACATGAACTAATCCACCTCTACTCTCATCAAATGGGTTTCAGAATCATCGTTTGTTTGTATAGAGGACTACTACCTCGCAAACTGATATCATTCATTTATCTATTACCACCTTTCAAAGTTAGAAATGATGACTGATCTAAAGTATATATATTATATTTATAAAATAATTATACCAATGGAGTAATTATATAATATACATATTTTTACATTCTAGTCAGCAGGGGATATGATAACATCGCTCATCTGTACGGTAGACTACTACCTTGCAAAGCGATGTTATTTGTCTTTCACAAACACTTTACATGGATTCTGATAAGGTTAAATTTAATGATTATATTTGATATAAATCAAATAATTATGATACTGATGGAAAAATTATCATTATTGAAATAATATATATATATATATATATATCATTTTATTTATTACCATTCACTCAATTTTAGATGATAGTGTCATTCATGTACATGTTGACAACCACCTTCTCGAAATGATATGAATTTCCATTAATCACCACACTACATTGAAATATATGTATTTTTAAATAAATAATTTGAAATTTATGATATTATTATCTTTTTGGAAAGATAAATTATTACTTATATCATTTCCATAATGATCCTTGAAAAGGAAACATTACTCAAGTATACGTACAGTATACTCTATCCATGATCTTAACACAATTAATTTATCAATAACATATTACATTGTTGGAATTAAAATTATATTGTTTCATAAATATGACAATTAAATTATTATTTTTTTTTTAAAAGATTAAAACATTGAACATGTGTAGGAACATGATCTTTAATTACCAAATACACATGAGAAATTAGGGAAATTAACTCAAAAATAATTCAAAGTAATGACATGTTATTAATGAATGGGTGACAATATGTTATACAATTATAATATATGATATTATAAATGGTTTTATGGTTTTAATTTAAGATAATAACATGTTTTAAATAACTATATATGTGTTTAAATAATGTTAATTAAAAAGTAAGTGTGAGGTAGGAGATTTCGTCTCAATTTCATTTCACGGAGGCATATTGTAATGTTATGCTTTAAGTTTATTTAATATGGTTCATATATTTCTCCTTTTACATGTAATATCATTAATGAATAATTAT
This sequence comes from Viscum album, assembly GCA_963277665.1. NCBI lineage: Eukaryota > Viridiplantae > Streptophyta > Magnoliopsida > Santalales > Viscaceae > Viscum > Viscum album. Next base: position 283,926,162 of record OY728142.1, read on the forward strand.
TAATGTAATTTTATATTTTAATTTTAATTATTTCACCCAAGTGGATTTCACATAATAGTTACCATGTGGTAAATAATTTCTTATCTCTATTTATTTTCATTAGGTTATATTACATCTTTATTATATTTGATATTATAAGATTTTGTTAGTAATGGATTTAGATCATCCTATTCTATATTTAAACTTATGGTATGTTGATTTAATGTTGATACACATAATCTCTTAACTTATTAATTCTCACTTCAATGTTATGATCATTTTGAGGGTTTATTTCATAATCTCATTCCAATCGAGATTCTTTATAATTGTATTTTCATTGAAGGAAATTATTTTATAATTGTATAATAAACACATTTAATTTTTTTAATCCATTTTTATTCATTATATTTTTATATAATACCAAAAATTTCAACTCTATGATTATTAAATTTTTTTGGAAAATGTTTTAAATAAAAGCTGACTTTATTTCTCTCTTGGTTCAGATTTTTTTTTCAAAAAAAATGTTTTAAAAAAATGTTTTCAAAAATGTGTTTAACTTATTATAAATGATTTATTAAATGAAATTTAAACATTTTATGTTTAAAAAATTAAAGAAATATTTCTTCTTTTCCCCAATCAAAGAACATTTTTAACTATTTTACAATGTAAAATGAATGTTCTTTTTTACTTATACAGAATATACTGAATTACACACCATTATGGAATTCATTTGTTTTAATCTTCCTTTAAAAGTTGTCAATGTTAATTTTAAATAATTTTTTTTCCTAATATTATATAAATTTTTAGCTTTACAATTTTATTTTCAAAGAAAACGATTTCCAAAATGATTTACATTTTAAAAATATATTTTCAAAATAAAATTGATATTTTCTTCATGAAGGTTTTTAAAATATATTTTTATTTATAATTATTAATGAAAAAATCCATTAATATTACAAAAATTTGTATACGTTGTATTGATACCATCCTTTTTCTTCCCCTTGATGGTTTATGATCATTTTGACTAAAGAAAGTGTTGAAATTATCATTCTTGATTTGTTTTTGTAGTCACTAACATTACCATGAAACGTTAAATTTACTGTGATCATTTAAAATTAAATTTACCCTAATTATCCACATCATTTATCATAGTTATAGTTTTTTATTATAAATTTTATCATTTCTAATTTTGTTGTTTTACATTGAAATTTATTTTATTTACTGAGTAAATATTGATAAATCAATATTCTTTATTCTATATTGATATTTGTGATAATGAACATTTGTCATGAATAAAATAGATTATTTGATACATGAGGAATTATTTATACTTGTAGCCATCGGTGGTGTCAAGCATTATATATCCCCTCGATGTGTCATTATATCTCATTGGGCAAATCAATAAGATATCCCTAAATTGATCATTAATTATAGTTTAAATCATTTATTGAAGGTTCTTGAGGGTAGATGTATCATGGTCCTACAATAGGAAATCTATTGATTATTAATTTCCTTTATTAAGAAGTAGGATGTTATTATCCTTCAGATATTCACTAAGATATAATCTCTAGATGCATTTTATTTTCATTTTATTGATTTAATGGATTGTGTTTTCAGTTATTTACCTTTTCATATTTATTACTCCATATATAATTATTTAAATGCATTGTGGGATTAGTTATTTACCTTTACATGTTTATTATTATTATTGATTCATTATAGATTCTATTATACATAACAATTTATGATCATATGAACCCACCATTATTTTTTATCCATGCTTAGGAATCCAAGAAGTGTACTATGAAATATATGAAATAATATTCAATATTTAATAATTAAATCCTAAAAAAATATGTTTTTGTTTATATATTAAGATGTAATATAGTAATCATGTATATATCTTGTTTACCAATACATCAAAACTATTCAATCCTTCGGGATGTCATTCCCTGTATTTTATTATAATTTAATAAAGAAAAAATCATATTTGGGCTAGTAGGATTGGGGTCACCATAGTTGGTATTACAAGAAGTTTTGTAGAATCCTTTGGAACTTTATTTTGGTGGAAATAGATTAAGATCAAAACCCTGTTGTTAACATTGGGGATAAGTATATAGAAACATCCAAAAAACATTATAGTGTAGATATTATATGGTTTTCCCTAGAAAAATATCCGTATATGTATAATACAACTGGGAATGGTATTTGAATAGAGTTACCTAAGACTAATAACTCTAAAAGGGGTAATTGTGCTTGAACTGATCACCACCTCGTGCACGACAATAGACATTTCTACATATCTCCTCTAACAATCCCTGTGGATATTCTTAGAATAATTAAAGTTCTATTTAAAATAAATTATAATGGATTTGAATTTATAATAACAATAAATTACCTAGGTTAAACCCTAGAATAAGGAAAGACATATGTGAAAATGAAAAGGATGAAGTTTGTTATCCAAAATAGGTAAAATAACCTGAGCGGGGGGGGGGGGGGGGTGGTAAATCAGGGTATGCTAGATTAAAATAAATTCCCCTTTAGATCTTATTTCATGATTAAATACCATTTTTTATCTCCCTTTCTAGTAGAAATGAATGATAATAAATGAAATCATGCAAGAGAAACACCAATTTTTCTTGGTTAACATTCAAAGGGATATGCCCAAAGAGCATAAAATGGCAATGTGTTGATTTACCAATCCGATAAGGCTCACTAAAAAATAAGGTTTATTATAGATCACTTATATTCATGGGTTCAATACCATTACAATGTTATTATTGGATTCACTTTCCCTCCAGGTTTACAATCAATCACAATTTGAAATATCATTTCTCAATTAACTGAAGTGTTCTCACATCTCCTCTAGAAGAATCTTCTATTGTTCTGAATCATCTCAAAATTATTTCACTCATATATGAGTGTGTTGTAGAGTCTTGTTTTAATTAAGTAGATTAAATCCTCTTTTCCAGATATTGTTAAACTGTGGAAATTGTATTAAAAAAACTATTTTATCCCATTTTATAACTTCCTTTCACCCTCTACAAACTGTAATTCATCCTCAATGAACTACCTTTCATTATGTGGTGTGAGTGATTCATATTACACCCTTTCTTTATGTACTTCCTCTTCTTCAGAGAAAAATGATGCCTCCCAAACCATGTATGTTTTTCTTAATTCCTATGCTTCTTGGACCCTCTTAAATTATGATATCTTTAACCCTACAAACTCCTTCCATGAACTATCTTCACAAACATTCTTCTTCACAGAATTTCTACCTCACAAAACTAGTCTCCTTCACGGAATCCTCCAATTAAAACCATTTCATAATTACCCAAATTTTCTAATAATTATATTATCTATTGAATTTGACTCTCATTAATTATGTGGTTAGTGTATTTATATTGTAAAATATATTCACTATGTCCACCAATCATAATTACCAAAAACTCCAATGATGTACATCCTTTATCGAGAAATCATTATGTAATTCGCATAACACTCAATTATTTGAGGTAGCTAATGTCATCCCCAAATAAAAACACTTACTAGAACCCTTAAACCACCACCTATAGTAGAAAATAAAGTGACTTTAATGAATGAGGATCCTACCATGAATTTACCTTTCTATTTGATTCATGAAGTTCACTTTGTGGTTCTCATAGCACAGAGCCCTTTGCAGCAGGCTTAATTCACCACCTCCATCTAAAAAACTGTGGCTTACTCCATTTCATTCATACCACCTTTTTAGTCTACATAGCACAGCGGTGCTACTATGTGGTCTGTGAACTCCATTATTCACTTTCCATGAACCGTGCTTCACAATATTATTTTTGGAAAACCTTAAATTTTCCTAAACCAAATTCTAATTTTGAGACACAAAAATATATAAAACATATAAAAATTAAACCACCTTTAATTCATCTTATTCATAAACACAAACCATAGTAAAACGATATCATCCGTTTCTTTGAACAAACACAGTCACCCCCAAAAATCTGAGACAATGCCTTGAGAGATTTTTTCCAAACAATCTCTCTCTTTAGGTTTGTTGAAAACTCTTCAATGACTTATAAATATTTAAAATATTATCCATCTTATACCAAAATTCCCTTCTGGTGATTTAGATAGCGATAAATGATTTACTCAAAACACACTCTAAGCATATGTGATCCATTCAAAACATGAGAAATAAAAATATCTTGAAAAGTTCCTTAATGAATAACTTTATTCCCAAACCACACAACTTCTGTCATCACAAACCCAATTTATCATGATAGATAAACTATAATCAGTCACCTTTAGCATCATATGATTTAAAACTCCCCCAACTTCACTACTACCCATTTTAGTTTCTCCCCTATATTTATTAATATATATTATCCCATTTATAGCCACATTTTCTCCCCCTTTATAAATGAACCCAAATGTCACATTGTTCTGATCTGCAATATAGAAAAGAACACAGATCAATACATTAAGTAAAAAACCACACCTCAGGGAGTGGGTTTCCCATATCCACGCATTTAAAGTGTATGGAGTTGAATAAACTACAAGATTTATTCAAAGACATTGAAATGATACTTTGGGTAAGGCTTTTTTCATATTTTCTGTAAACTATAGTTCTGTAGAAATATACTCCAACTTCACCAGACCATACACCACCTTCTCTTTGATATAATAATACATGATTTAAATGTACTTTTCCTTCAGTGATGGACTATATTTTTTAAAATATTTATAGAACGTGAATTTTCCCGACATATTCTGATATGATACTTCTCTATAACTCTCATATCATCAATCCATTACATCATCTACATTAACTACATGAAATCATGAGTAGTTGTAATATATTTAGCTTCCATGGTTCTTAGTGGAATGAAATATTGTTTCTTACATATCCAAGAAATATGAGTCTTATAAGATAAAATACACCACCTATCGTTGATTTTAATAAATCTACTGAACCGGCCCAATCTGTATCTATAGAGCTGAATAACTCTTTATAGATTTTTCATCATATAGAAAACCAAAATCCGTCATTACCTTGATATAATAAAAAACTCATTTCACTATAATAAAGTTGGTTTTCATGTAATTTCATTTATATCTAGTTTCTTAGAAAGTTAAAAAAACAATATTATGTCCTGTCACTATAAATTACAACAGACTTCCAATGATTTTATTGTATTTTGTTACATTAATTTCATTTCCTTAATCATATTGGGATTTTTTTCATTCATGTAACGATTGTAGTCATCATCATTTTTTAAATATCCATTCAAAATTTTCTCAAAACATCCTTGCAATAATTATATTTGACAAATTAATGTGCAATTATTTCCTTGTGATTCTTGTAAATTAAGGGAAAAGTTAGTTCATCCATTTTTGACATATCAAATTCACTTTTCATAAATTCTATAAATTACTTTCACTGTCCTTCATCAAATACACAAAATATTATGTTGTTTATATACACCATCACCTTCGTCCTTTGATTATAGTCATTTTTACATACATATTTTAATTAACTCTTCCATGTTGACAGATAATATTCTTCAAAAAATGACATAATATTGAATACCATTTTCTTGGTGCTTTATTCTACCCATATAAAACCTTATTTAACTAAAAACACTATTCTAATCTTCATGAATAATAAAAAAATCAGGCTACTTAATATAAACTTCTTATTCTAAAACCCAATTCTTGAACACTAAATTGAATTATATTTGGAAAAAATTGAACTTTATTTTTACTATTATGTCCATGAATAATATGATTTTCTCTAACCCCGAAACAAATGAAAATATTTCATCCCCATAAATACATTCTATCTGGGATTACCATTTTCACACTAATCATGCATTGTTTCACATCATTATATCATCTTCATTCATCTTGTCGTGAAAATAGCTATTTTGTTCCAATAAAATTATTATCTTTTGGTCTCAAAATATTCTACCTTGTATGATTATTTTCAATTTGGTCAATCTCTTAAATCATATCCTGAACCCAATTACTATCTTCGTCTACATCATCAAAACAATTAGGCTCTAATAGAGATATAAATGATTCCTATTTTAATTAAATTATTCTTTTCATTTGAACAAGAACTTCATGATCACCAATGAGGATTTTTATTTCAATATCATATCAAGTATTTGATATTCATGTAGGTATAGATTTGAATCCTTCATGCTCATAATCAGTATCCTATTCTGAATAAGTATTTCCCACTTCAACTCCCCTTAAGGTGCTTACATCCTCATCACTTTCATCGTGTAATTATTCAATGTATTCTTTTAGATTATGTTCATTATCTAATATAGTGAAATCATTTATTTTAACTAAATTTCCAACACTATTGTTGAAATTTTGATATTCTTTGTTTTTTATTGATTATCCTAGAATTATTAAGTCATCTCCATGTGACTCAAATTTTCTATGTATCTGTTTGTTGAAAATAAAACACTTACTTCCAAATATTCAATATATTTCAATGTTTTATTATTTCCATACCACATCTTGTATGTATTATTTTATTCATTTAGACACAACATAGCCCTTTTATAAATGCAGACCGATTTTAAGACTAATTTCTTATATAATTTCTCTAGTATGACCTTTTCAATAATCATTGTTATATACATGTTGTTGATTATCCAGTTTCTTTTCTTAAACACTTCTTTTGGTTCAGGATTTCTTACTGCGGAATCTTGATTCTGTATCATATGTTTCATGAGATAATATTTCACCTGATTTTTTGTGAATATCATAGAATTATCAATACTAAATATCATAATCTTCTATCTAAGAATCCTTTTAGATTCCCTATGATGTTGTTTTGTTAAAATGAACACAATTGACCTATGGGAAAAGAAAAATACCCATTCCAACCTACCAAAATTATCAATTAAAATAATGTAATTACTATTACCATTAATGGATCCTGGTGATATTGGTCCACATACATCTGTATGCACCCATTCAAGCACTCAAGTTTTCTTTTGATCTTTTTTTCTATATGTCTTTTTGACAATATTTCCTTATTAAAAAGAATCACATGTATGAGTATGATCACAATATAGCATAGGCAGATCATGAGTTATGTCAAATTTTACATGATATTCCCAGGATGGATGGCATTGATAGAAAATTCATTAATTCTAAAACATGATTTTTTTATCTATGCATATTAGGTGAATATATTTTTCTCTACATACAAGGTAGATATTCAACACCATTCTTTTTCCCTATAGAATAACTACACTATCTCTTCCTTTTATGATACACATCTTCTTAGTAAATCTTATATCATTCCACAAGTCACATATTTGGAAAAAAACTAAGCATTATGTTACTGAGACCTTCAATAACTAACACATAAGTTCATCTCATTTCTTTTCCTCCTAATTTGGATTTTCCTGAGGTAATAATCTTTAAACCATCAACAATCCAAAAATTTATGACACATTTATTGACATATATTATTCCTACAAAAAGATCCATATTACCTTCATATGGGGTTTGAATCTTATATTAAGGATCCATACACCAGAACAATCTGATTGTTTAAGGGAAATCACTTTAGCCACTGCCTGCTGAGCTCTTTTCATTTTCATCCATGTTTTTTACTTCATACTTTGTATGGATTGGAAATATTGATATTCCAAGAAATGTGATGGATCAGATTAATCTTTTAGATAATCAAGTCGATTTTTTTCATGTCATTTGATGATACATTGAACTATTGCTTATGACCACATTTAATATTCATTATCATAATTTTCAAAATTGTTAACGAGCATTATATTTTAGTATTTTGGAATCATTCACATCCAAAACGAGGATAATAAAATGATATCATAAAAAATAGAGATCTATAAAAATACTAAAACTTTTCCTTTCGATACCTATTGGCTATAGAACATATATTTTGTGAGAGTCCCATAATTCTACTACAATAACATCTTATATAGGATGCATTTCTGTTTTTCACTACTGCATTATTGGTTTTCCCTTCGGTTATATGAATCTTCTATTTTAGATTTTTAACCATGTCAATATTTATTATTGGAGAAGATGATTGTGGTCTAACTTCATTGCAGACTAATTTCTATTTTCTATCAAGGACTATATTGGACTTATCATTTGAATTAGATTTTTTATTATTTTCTACTAGTCCACTATGCTCTGATTCGGTCTTTTCTGTCAATTAAAAATCATCATTACTGATGTCATACCGTCTGTTATGATTTTTTTATTAATCCATAAAATTTTATCATAGGCTAATGAATTCCCCTTTAAGTTCTTTAATACATTTGATTTTACATTAATGGTGTCATTCCGGCCATTGATTATGTTTTTCAATTTCATATCGTTGAGATTGTACAAACCAATAATTTCATAGTTATATGGAATTAAAGCTTCAACTTTTTAGTTAATTCTTCAATCTCAAACATCTATTCATTCTGTTGTTGGATAAAATGTTTTTTCATTATGAACCAATCTATTTTATTTTGTCGTTCTGTCTCTCAAAATATCTATCTCCTCATCATTGGATTATAATTTATCTTATATATCAATTCTTCAATCTACTTATTCTTCATCATTATAACTTTCTTCCCTTTTCACGGATCTACCTAAATATTCTAGAATAGTATTTTATCCATGATCTTGGTATTTTCTCATCCCTTCAACCTCATATTCTTCTCAGCTATCATTTTCTTGTTAAATTATATTCTTTTTTTTAATGAAATTTCTCTAAAATTGTTTCTAACTTTCACATAGGTTGAAGTCCTCTTGATGGGAATTTCATATAATTCCTTATCATATTCTTGAAACTTATTAAGGAACCTTGCTGAAAGATGTCCAATTTTTCGACATCAAAATAATGGAAGTGGGAGTTTCCCTTTAAACATCCCTTTTAATCCTAGTAGATTTGGGGAAATGAATGACATCACCTCATCTATCTCTTATTCTTCCTGAATATCATAAATAGTTTTTAGGACCAAAAGGGTCCTAAATACCCTAAGAGGGGGGGGGGGGTGAATCAGGGTATGGATATTCTATTCCAAAATTCATCCTACCCCACTAGATCTTTTCTACTATATAATATGGGTCAATTTGTTTGCTCTTATTTTGTAAACATTTATCTTGTTCATCCCTTATTTGTTTGATAATAATGCTTTGGATGCAATGTAGGAAAGAAAAAAGGAAGAAAAATAGATTTTTACTTCTTTCACCTTCACTGGGCAACATTCAAGGAGCATACAATGGCGAGGTTCCACTACACCAAATCCACTAAATCTCATATCCAATTTACAATGTTCAGGCTAGATGACTTCTATGCCTAATATCACTGCCTTTACAAATTTTAGGGTCAACTCACAGCTTTAACAAGGGTCACTTCCTATATCTCTTTCTCTCTGGCTCACTATTGCTGAAGAAGATCACCTTTTTCCTCTTCCTTGGATCACAAATCCGAAAGGGATCCACTCATTGTTTAAATACATGTAGGTCCCTTAATTATCACAAATGAATGCATCTTTCTTTGTATGTAGATGATCTATTGACATCCAACTTTCATCCACAGATGAATAAAACTTTCCCACCAGAGTATTGGGAAATCTCCCAACATTCACGCAATCCAAGAGGGACTGACGTGCTTCTCTATACTTGGCATACTTTATTAATGTCTGGCGCACTTCTTCAAGCATGGCACACAAGTTTCACCTAACCACTTCTATGAAAATCCCTTGGCAAACTCCCAACATTGGAGACACACACCCTTTTATGCCCAAACCAATATTGGTGCATAAATATCAACTGGTACACAACTTTTGTGTAAACTTATACTTGTGCGCTCACACCACCACTTGTGTGCCCAAAACCACCTGCGCGACTGGAGCTATAATTTTATCTAATTTTTGAACTCTTTCAGAAAATTAGGAGGGGTAGTGTTATACTTATAGGAATTTTGCGTATCCCGAGCACCAACGCGCTAGTCTCTTCCTAGCGTGCAGGCCAATCCGCCCTTGGATCTTTTTCCCTAGTCACCTTGCATGCCCAAACCAAAACATGGGAACCCCTCTTTCCTTTTCTATATTTTAATGTTATAATCTTTAAAAACATATTGTGTGAAAGTATCTATGCCTCCAAGACATCAGAGTACTTGTCTCTTTTCCAAAAACACTTATCTCCATTTTTCGATTTTGAGGCCCAAAAATTTGGCAAACACTGGAAAACGGTGCCACCTTGCATCTTCTCTTTTTGTACTGCCTCCAGATCTTCCAATACTTTTTCGAGTTTCTCTAATAAACCCTGGATTGTTGACAATATCCCTTGAACTCAAAAAATAAATATGTAAATCCCCATTGATAATAAATTTGTACATCATGGTTCGTATTGTCATCAAACACAACACAAAGGCCCACTTTGTCAACAAACCCAATCACCTCAAAAATGATTCAATGATACCTTGGGGGATTTTTTCCAAAAAATGGTGATCTTATATTGGGAATTTAATTCCACTTCATTGGATGTTACCTTTTCCATAGAATATGTATAATTATTTTTCATTTTTTATGCAACAAGATTATTATGAAAGCTAAACAATGTCAGCTCCTTTGGGTCTTTATCATCCTATATATAAACATTTTGATTGAACAGAGGTTGAATCCTTCTTAAGATGCACTTAAAAATAGTTATATCTTTGATAATTTCTCTGAGAAAATGCATGTATTCCAAAAAAAACATTCAATGATTCAAATCATGCATCAAATGGCCCATTAGAGTCTATTATCATGTCCTTATACATTTTCATATAACTTATAGATTTACCTCTCTCGCTTTTGAGTCACCCATGTAAATATTTAGAAACATTTCCAATATTAAATGTGATGTCTTACATAACATCGCCTTCATAGAGATTAAATTGGATATGGAACCCATAAATCATTGATTCATTTAGATTCAACATAAAATTACCTTCAGTCAAAAACTGATAAATCTCCATAGTCCATAGTGCCTGAAATACCATTCATAAATTCTGTAAAGACTTCCATTCTTAAATATCTGAAGTAGTTCTGCATCTGATTCTTCAATAATTGAAAATTATTTCCATTGAAGATTTAAATCCATTTATGATTGAAAACCTTGGCTGAAACCCCTTAGATAGAAACACTAAAATAAAATTGTGCATCTGATACCAATAGTTAACCCAATTGGGTTAAATAAGCTTAGAGGTGGGCTGAATCATGGTATGATAGATTGAAACAACCACCCCTTCAGATCTTGTTTCAATTTTATACAAAATGTTTTTTACTCATTTTTCTGTATAAATGTATGATTAGAAATGAAAGCATGCATGAGTCATTGAAATTTCACTTTGTTCACCGAAATTGGGATATATACAAAAAATATACAATGGAAATGTGTCGATGTACCAAATCCATAGAGGCCCAGTCCATTATAAGGTTAAGGCTAGATCTCATCTATGCCAAAATCACTATCCTTAAAATGTGTGGATCTTAATCACTATCAATCCATGTTTATAAACAATAATAATTTTAAATCTCACTCATCTCTAAACTAATTTTTTCTCACTACTCCTAAAAATGAATCTCCTACTATTATGAATCACTTAATTTTTTTCACACATATATGTGTGTTCCATAAAGTTAAATTTTCATTTGTTCAAGGAAATCCACATTTTTTCATATTTTTAGATTATAGAAATTTATTTTAAAAACTATTTTAGTCCCTTTATAAACTTCATTTCACCATCTACGAACTGTATTTCATCCTATGTGAATTAACATTCACCATGTGGTGAATGTTCTTCGTGGAAAATGTTTTCTTCATAGACCGTCTCTACTTTATGGATGATTGATGCCTGGAAAGCCACAAATTCTTCACAGAACACTACTTCTTTTTGGCCCCACTTTTTTCAATATTCTAAACCCCATAAACTATTTCTATGAATTATCTTTCTGAACTTTATCCTTTACATAATTTCTCCCCTATGAAACTCTTCCCCATTACGGAATACTACCTCAAAAACTACTTTAGACTTACCCAAATTATATCTATAGATATATTATATAATTGAAATCTATCTCTCTAACTATTTTTTTAGGGATCCATATATTGGAAAAAAATATCCTCAATAACCTCTAATCATAATTACCCAAAAATCTAATATGGTACAACCTTAAGCACATACTCTCTTTAGGGTTAACAATGTTCTTTATCCTTTTTTGCTGCTGATGTCATCCTCAAATAAAAATCGTTTTTAGAAGCCTTAAATCAACACCTATAGCTAACAACGCTGAGATTTATATGAATTATTATCCTCCCATGAAACGATCTGTATTTATAGTTCTCATAGTACACTTCATGGTTCGCAAACTGGAAGTCCATTTACGACGGGGTTAATTCACCTCCTCCATCTAAAATCGATGTCTTCCTTTACAGTTATGTGTACCTCATTTTATGGTCTTCATAGCACAATGGAGATATTATGTGGTCTGAAAACTCCATGATTCATGGAACATGAACTATGGTCTATGATGTCTTTTACAAAAAACCCATCATTTTCCATAAATCAAATAATACTTTTGAGGTCCAAAAATTTGGAAAATACTTGGAAACTATTTGACCGTGAACACATCTAATTCAGCAATACGAACCAGACTGAAACACGATCATCAATATTTTTCCAAAAACAAAATCAACACACAAACACTGAGATGATGCATTGAGGATTTTTTACCAACAAAGTGTTTATTTATTTTGAATCAATAATTAAAATTTAGATGTATTTTTTACCAATGGTATTTTGGTTATAAGAGTCATGAAACAACTAAGAGTTTGTTAAATACCAGAAGAGTGTTTGTATTCATTAACATAATTGTTATGGATACCATCATGAGTTAATGAGTATAATATTGATCATTAGTTCAAAGTCATAATCACATATTCTAGGTTTTATCTGATTGGATACTATCAAGATTAAGGATATATTCAAGGATATTTATATCAATACAACCCATTGGTTTAGAATATGTTTTATTGAAAAAATTATTTGAAGAATTATAATTTTATATTTTAAAAGCATGAGTTTAAATGTATTAATTAACTTCAGGGTTAATTAATGAATTTTTAATAATTTTCCAATAATATTATCGTACATTAAAAAGATATTAGCTTCACTTAAACCATTGTAAAATGTTTATTTATCAATATATTTTATTTCAAGGATTTCCATTTTATTTTTTTAAACAGTAGATGAATTATACTAATATAGTTTAGAGAATGTAAAATCTTCTTATTGGGTGACAAACCATCGCAACCAACAAGGTCACGGGACTTGAAACCATTACTAATGGACAATAAGTGTTTGTAGCTACCACTAACCTACATGATATCCTACTTAATATTTCATTGTTCATAGTTAAAAGACATAATATATAAATATTAAGGATGAACTAGTGGTGTTACTTTATTTTTTAGAGATTAACATATTATATTGGATTATTTTCTCTTAACCATATTGGATTTGGAATATAGTAAAGGATTTACCCAATGACATGTCACTCTTTTATGGATTTTATGATCTGTTAAAAGTGAACTTTAGTGATTTAGGTATAAAAATCAATTTTTTGATATTAAATTCTTGGAGTGTGGGATAAAATATAAAATTATAGAATCATAAACAGAGGATAAAATTATGCTTATAAAATACAAAGTTATCAAGTAAGTATATTTACTTATATTATTATATAGTAAAATAATTATTTAATGTTAGTTAAAACAATCTTCAAACAAAAAAGTAATCTTATTACATTCAAATATGACGAATTATATGGTATTTTAAATCATCACAAATTTTTAGTTTTGAGGCCCTTAACATTCCATGGATAATTCATTTTTTTGGTGATCAATGACCTCAATAACTCTTTATAATTATTTACTCTTTCCATCCATGTCCATGTCTTCACTTTCCAATAATGTTTCCTACATGAAAACCTAATTATGTGCTATTAAATATGACATGTATACTACCCATTAACTCATATTAAGAGGATATTATTTTAACCCTTTTATTATGGTGTTTTTTCAACAATGTTATTTCCTGTTATCAAACCCTTTATTACATTGATCAAGTTTAAATTCTGAGGATGAAATTTATTTAATGTGAGGATAATGTGACTTTAACGATTGAAAATTTCATCAATAAAAATTCCCTTCTTATAATTATTTAATATAGCATAAATCACATAAAATTAGAAATTGAACACAATAAATACATTATAAATTATGAATGAATAAAATAATAGGTATTTTTAGAAATTAATGAACTTATACCGATGGAACATCAACTTAACCATTGAAATAGTGATATGACCATTAGGAATAGTAATCTGGCCAATAGAATAGTACAAAAACATATTAAATTATAAATAAAACTTAGGTATTTTATAATTGAAAATAATATATATTTATATCATGGTATAAATAAATAGATGTTTTAAAAAGGATAAATTATGTGTTGTTATTTTTATAAAATGTAAGTGTATATTTATAATTTCTTAATTAATATAATTATTCTAAATAAATTTATTTTCATAAAATTTATCCTTGAATTAATATTTTCTTGTGTTATAGTTTTGACATAATTTTATGGTACTTTAAATAATTTTTCAAAGTGACATAAAATCGGTTATAATATTAATATCAAAATTATTCAACTAAATGATGATTTTATTTAGAAATTAAATTTATCATATTTAGAAAATAATGTTCATAAAATTGATAAATGTTTTGAAATATACATGTTGAAAATTTGTTCAGTTGAATTTTTTTGATTTTTCTAAAGTAGTTGAATTTTATAGTGAATAGTGAAATACAATAATTTACGATATATGCTAAACAGATAAATTATTGAGTCGGGGAGGATGTATGGATTAGGTAAGAAGACACTATTTTGAACTAAATAGAATATTTTAATGTATTTATTCACAATAATAAATTCTGATTTTAGTCTTGAGACAATATAATAAACCAATGAATAAAATAATAAAAAACACCCCTCACCTCCCACTAAAAATACCACCCATTGCCACCTATTATCCTCAAAAATTCTTTAATTTAGTGCTTTCTAATATTCTACCCAACTAATACCCCAAGAATATTCCCCAAATTCTATAATTTTTTGTCTTACCAAATGACCAAACCCACGTTCCTTATGGAGGATCTTAAGGATATGACGATCAAGAGGTAAAACCCTTCCTCTTTCCCTTTTAATTTCATTACTTTTCTTATCATTCCCTATCCTATGTCACTTGAAGTGACATGATGACTATGGTATCATACATATAATATAATTTAATTATTTTAATTATATATTCAACTACAAGTCTCTTATATTTCATTTTTATCTTAAAAACAGACTCATCTTCTGTGATGTATTGATTCACCACATTCATGGATGACAATTTTTCATTTTTAATTACCACAGTAAAGGTGGGTCGTAAAACCAGTATAACAGTTAAAAATGATATCAAAATTTATATTTTTTTATGTTCTCAAGATAATATATATATACATATTCATAACATTAATGAATGAAATAAAACTAGTCTATGATAATCCTAAATTCACCAAAACAAACTACTGTTCATCATTAACATTTTATGTAGTTAATATTTCTCATATCGGAAAAAAATGATATATGGGATCATATAAAATTATTTTGGATCATAAATATCATATAATTACACATCTAAAATTTTTATACATTTTAGAGGAACTCACATTACTAATGTTAAGGGAACCAACCATTAAATCATGAGACGAATGCTCCCAGAAGGACATAATTGAATATTATAAATCATAGAAAAGTACATAAATGAACTTTATAAAAATATATTAATTAAAATAAATGTATTATAGGTTATGATTTAATTAATTAATTGACCTAACTTTATTATCTAGGACATTATGTGCATGTTTAGAACTGTGTTAGACATAAGGTATGGGATTCTCCTTGAACCCCTATTTTTTCCATCAGGTTAGGATTTATATCTCTTTAAACCAATGTAATTATTAATTATCATTATATAATCCTCCTAAATTTTGTGTGTATGTTCCTAAAATATGTTCCTAGATTTATTCTTCTTCATTTTATAGGGAAATATAGGTCTTATAAGTTTCACTTTTTAATTCCTCCCGATAAGAAAGCCCGATTAAAGGAAACATTCCAATTTCATAAATATTTTAAAAGTATCGTTCATAATATATTTTAATCCACCATTATTTTTATAAAATAACTCATTTTATCATGAAAAAATATCTTTTTTTATATATGTATTTATAAAAAAAAATATTTCTTTTTCCCTTTTAAAAGTTTAAAAAATAGTTTTCTTGAAAACACACTAAAGTTCTCTTTTAAAAAGATTATTAAGCACTCTTTTATATGTTTCACCTAATTTGGATAAAATATATCATGATATAAGCCTATTATTCAATGTTAATATCTAATTATGATTTAAATATGTTATTTTTTACACCATTATGATACACCCTTTGGTTATTCATTATGATATGGTGGTGATACCTAACTCTTCCCATGGGTATCCCCTATGGGTACTCCTTATAATAGATTATTCATGTGGAAAACATATGCGTGAACATGTTATGATGAGTGAACCTAGATATCACATCAATTAATTGGATAATGTTTTAGTCTCATGAGATTTCATTTTTTAAATTAAGCATACATGATTCTTTTATGATACTTTTCCCACAATGTTATATAGTCTTGGTTGTTAGCTCGGAATTATCTTTATGTCATGTTATATATTGCTAACACATTCCTATGATGCCATGATTATATGATCCCATATTTCTCAGGTTTTGATTACATATTTTTATTCAATGTATAGGACTTTATATGTCATTATTTTATTCCCTCTAGCCAATTTTCTATGCTTTATTTCTATGTGTTTTCCATTACTAGGATTTTTAGATCATCCATTAGTTCATGTATTACCCAGGTTATTTTATGAGGATGAATGAGGTGAAAAGAAATTTTGAGTGCAATATGGATATTAAATAAATGATTTTTCTATTTTGGTTTCATGTTTTAAAATTATATTCCTATTCTTCCAAAGAAACTAGACTCCACGATCCATGGTTTGTATTTGATGGTTAATTTTGATTAAAAGGATGTAATAATATATATAAATGTTTAGGGTAAGTATAATAAGTATCATCGGATGGTGTAGTTATTTTTGGGGATAAGGATTATAAAACATTATTGTGAGCCCCATAAATAATTATATCACCAAGGATAACTTATATTCAATATTATG
Source organism: Viscum album (assembly GCA_963277665.1). Lineage (NCBI taxonomy): Eukaryota > Viridiplantae > Streptophyta > Magnoliopsida > Santalales > Viscaceae > Viscum > Viscum album. The sequence goes on from OY728142.1 coordinate 283,943,525, forward strand.
GAATCACATGTAATGATATACTTTTCATTTTGTTGTTTATCCTTCTAGGTTCAATTTTTCCTTTTTATATGATTAATAGATAAGTATTGAATCCCTCCAAAATGTGTTTTATTTTCCTCAGTTAAATTTGGGAAATTAAGGAACTCGTCCCAACAATCAATGTTATAGGCCATATGATGATTTAATACTGAACTTCCAAATTCTTATGGGAATGGGAGCTCAAAACATCATGATTGTACTAGAAATATTGGCTCATGTTTTGTATAATAACATGAATCATGTTGAAATTTGACCTTATCCTAATAATGAGAACGTTATGGTTGAATCCTTTATATGAAAAAGGCCTCCAAAATACAGTGGATATTTAGATCCCATTATCTAGGAAAATTAGATTAACTCCATATAGACTATATTATATGTCCTTCAATGTTTAGTAGAAGAGAATCCCATACTAGTTGTCTGTCATTTTGAGGGAAAATATGATCAGTTGTGGATACTAATCAAAAACACAAAGTCTAAGGATTAAAATAATTCCATGAACCAAGATTCATTCATGAAAATATTTTTAATTAAATATTTTCCCTAGAATCTCCATCTTAACATAGAAAGAGAGTTCCTCAAACTAATAAAGTGGAAGATGATATTATCATAGAACTCACATCTATCTTTAAAAGGCTTTCATGTTTTTCCTTAGAATTTTTCATGAGCACTAATGGAAAGTGGATCTCTTCACTAGTAGAGTAAATCTAATTCTATGAAAATCTTAGAAAATTAGAGACTTTGACAGCTATGAGAAGATTGTTTGTTATTCCTTTGTAGTTAAAATATAGATTGGATAATCTCAGTGATCTTATGGGCCCATCATTTAAAGTGGAAGATGGATTTTAATATATTAGGATCAACAGAAAAGTCCCATTGTGGAAAGAAAACCCAACATTCTACCTCCCAAAAGTGTGGGAAGAAGAATCTTGGAAACAGTCAAATGGAATCATGTGATGCTTCAAATGTGGAAGAGAGGGGGATGTGGCTAATAATTTTTGAATTGATATGAAGAATCTAATAAATGTTTATAAATATAGGAAGGTTCGTATAAACACATAATGTGTAGTGAAATGTTTCAATTATAAGTAAAATTTGAATTATGTAATCAATTTTTCGTATCCATGTGTTGTTGGAGGAAATAAACAATAATAACCTCCAAGGTAACATGGAAGTGAGTATTCTATCAATACTATTGAGGTGGAACCCAAAAATGATTTGGTGAGAGGTATGCATGTTAATCATCCAAGAATAATGAAGGTACAATTTGATTCTTCTTCTACACATTCTTTCATATCATTAATGTTTTGTAGAACTATTCAAACAACATCTCATTACAAGGATGTATATTTATATGTTAGAATCGAAAATGGGGAAATTATCAAATCTAAAGGATATAACTCCTCCCCAATTAATGTTTTTGGATTGAAACTCCAAGAATTTGTTTCTTATTTCTAATTCTAGAGTTTAATGTTATTTTGAGCAGGGATTGGTTATCTATATATAAATTCAACATCAACAATTGGGAATGTTAGATCACTCTCTACATCTCGAGGAATCGTCCAATTATTTTTAATTTTATGGATGAGGATGAATCTTATTCAGAATAATCATATCAAGTGTGGATATTATTGCCTTATGGGAAAGTATATCTAGCTTAAATGATTGAGATAAAGGAGTGAATCTTGATTGAAGTCATTCCCATTATTAGTGACTACAATAATGCATTCTCCAAATAATTTCTTGGCTTTCCTCTTAAGATAATTATTGTGTTATTGATTGAACTTATTCTTGTATCTCTACCTATATGAAAGAAACCATATAGAATTTACAACATTTAGTTAGAGGGCCTAAGGAAGCAGTTACAAGAGAATATGTAAAAAGGTTTTATATACTCAAGTGCTTCCCCGCGGGGTTCCCCATTCCTATTCTTGAAAAGAAGTCATGGAAAAATATGCCTATTAATTGATTATTGAGAGCTCAAAAATAAAGATAAAGAATAAGTATTCTCTTCCATGGATAGAGAATCATTCTTGAAGATATTCCTATTGTGGGCAGCAACACTAATGTGTCCTCCAAATAATTTCTTGTTCTTCCTCCTAATATAGAGGCTGAGTTATTTATTGAAATTATCATTGTATCCATACCTATATCAAAGAAACCATATATAATTTACAACATTGATTTAGATGGACTAAAGGTTCAGTTACAAGATAATCCATACAAGGGTTTTATACGCTCGAGTGCTTCACCATGGGTTGCACCGATCCTATTACCAAAAAATAATGATGGATAAATGTACCTCTACATTTATTATTGATAGCTCAAAAAAATAAATATGAAGAATAAGTATCATATTCCATGTATTTCTTATACACCATTATGATACACAACTTCTTTTCATTAAGAAAATATTTTGATACCCATATTTTCCATGGGTATTCCTTATGCACACTCATTATGTTTGATTCATTATATGGAACACATTTTCAGAAACATTTTATGATGGTTGTTCCTAGATAGGACTCCAATGCACAAGGTAATGTTTTAGTCTCATGAGAGTTTGTGTTGGGATAGGGAGTAAAACAGAATCATTTATGGGACTTTTTCCACCATGTGATATAGTCATGGATGTTATCCATGACTCATGATTATTTAATGTTTTATATTTCATCCACATTAATATGATTCCATAATTAAATGATCCTATTTTCTAAGTGTTATGACCCAATATGTTCACTCATGTTCAATGCCTTTTTATGCCATTGTGTTATGAATTCTAAACCATTTATTCCCTTACATGAATTTTAAGATCATACCTTTATTAAGGTATCCCTTAGGTTTTCCAATGAAGATATAAGAGCTCAAATGAAGTTAGGAAAACATTAATGTGATTAAATAAATAAATTTTTTCATTTTTTTCATGTTATAAATTTATATACCTAGTCTTATAAATACACTAGAATATATAATCCTTGGTTTTTATTTTATTGTTAATTATACATTAAATAGTGAAAGAAAATGTCTAAATGGATAGGGTTTCTATAATTACACACTAAAATTCAAAAATTAGGACATTGTATTACATAGTGTGTATGACACGCAAGACACAGCTTAGAAGAAAATATAACACCCAAAGATAGTACGATATAGTTATTTTTAAATAAATTCAATCTCACCAATATATTTCATTATAAACAACACTAATATTAGATTATGTTACTTGAAATAATGAGTTTAATTGATATCTTACATTATATAGAAGATTTTATTTTAATGAAAAATACTATACTCTTTATATTATTATTTAATATGTTCATTATCTCCTAGCCGTTTCAATGGAAAATATGAATATGGTTAACTAAATTATTAAAATATATATTTTACACTTTTTATTATTTATATATATATTATTAATAAGATAATTATATTTTAAAAGGGAAAAACATTTTTTTGGAAAACTGTATTTTTTCTAAAAGGATATTGAGTCACTCTTTTCACAAATAATTTAAAATTAATTTTTACCACTCATAGAAAATTTACAAGAAAAAAATTATTTTTTAAAATCAAAATACAAAAATTATCTTAGGGTGATTTTTTTGTATTTTTCTAAAAAACTTATTTTTTGATGAAAATTTCAAAATACTAAATTTTAATTCAAAATATCCTTTTCATTTAAATAATTAATAAGGTTAAATAATATTTTTAATTAGTTTTAAAGTAAAAATGGTTCAACTTTTTATCAATTAATCTAATTTATTTCATTTTAATCACTTTCATATTAAATTTTGATAAAAAAACATTGAAATTTTTTGATCATTTTCCCAAAAAAACTTTCTTTTACGTTGTGTTTGTGACATTAATTTTAAATCAAACTTTCAAATTATATTAATTGAATTTAGAATAATTGACTATATTTATTTAATCATTGTAATTTATAATTATAATATTTTCAAATTTATTTTTGACCAAAATGAATTGTGAAAAAGCAAAAATCTATAATTACGGTTATGGAAAAATGGATTTATTTGCAGTTAAATGAAGAATATTTGGGTTAAAATGGCCTACCAACTTTTACAACACTCGTTTTTTAGAAATATTTTTACCTTATCACTTATATGTTTTAGAATGGCCCATTTTTTAGGCTTTTTCATGATAAAATGAAGGTATGGTTGAATCTTTTAAATGAATTACATGTGTTCCACTCACCTCACATATAAAATACCACCTCTCTATTCCCTTCATCACTATGCCCAACCACTTTTGTGTCCAATAGCTACCCAAATTACTTCATGAATTCCCTCTACTGATATTATAATCATTTTTTTGTAATAAATCCAACATAGGTAGGATTTTGGTGCAATCCTAAAGAAGACAACCAAATAAGTTGAAATGTTCTTCAATTAGTGTTTTAATTTTAATTCATTTTACACCACCAAAAATTATTATTTAATAATAATGAAATAATAAACTTAGTATATTTCATATACGGGGATTTTTTCATAAAAATTAGTACCTACAACCACCTCCACTTCCATCAAACGGGTTACAAAATCATCATTTGTGTGTACATTGGACTACCACCTCTCTTACCATTGTCATTAATTTTTCCATTACCATATTTCAAGGTAGGGTATCATGATGTTTATAAAGTATAAAATTTATTTTTATAAAATAATTATACCTCTGGAGTCGTTATATAATATATAAAACTACTTACATTCCATTTTGTAGGAGATATGATAATGTTTCTCAAGTGTACGATGAACTACCTCCTCGAGAAGTAATGTGTTTTTTCTTTTACTAACACTTTCCATAGAATGTTATAAAGTTATATTTAATTATTATATGTCATATACATGAAATGATAATTATATTCATGAAATATTTATCATTCTGAATTGATAATAATTTTATTTCTTACCATTTAACTAAATGAATGATGATGACATCATTCCTGTATGTGTATACGACCACCTTCATGAAATGTTGTGAATCTATTTTCTTCTACACATAACATGTATATATAAGTATATTTAAAGAAATAATGTTGTATTTATGAGATTTTCATCATTATTTACTGATAAAATATTGGTTACCACGTTTCTATAATGATCACTGAAAAATTGATGTGTTGCTCATGGGTACGTATGACATATCGTCTCAACGATTGTAACGTAATTCATTTATCAAAACTAAATTTCATGATTCCTCATAAATAAATATTAGATTTATAAATATGGTAATAATTTAATGATTTTTTTGGAGAAGTTTAAACAATTTAATATTCATAAGAACTAGATATTTAATTACCAAACATGCATTAGAAAATAAGGAAGTTAACACCCAAAATAATGAAAATAATGAAAGAATATTAATAAATGGGTGATAAGTTGTTATAAAAGGATCGTATATGATATTATTTGTCATGAACCATCTCTAATACCATGGTGACCTAATTAACGATCTAGTCCTGACATAGCTTGAACGAAATTCCTCATCCCCACGGGTTGGAAACTAGCACATGACATTATAAAATAAAAATTGGGAATGAATTTTCCACAAACATAGTGGAAGAAAGATAAAGAAGCTGGTATGAATAAAAGGAAAACATCATAGGTATATGTGTACTCGGAGTCGAACATCTATGAGAACCCAAAGTACTACCACAAAGTACTAGAAAACATGAAAAAAGACCATGTCCCATTGTACACCACTCTCCATTCCCAAGGATCCATAGATACTACCAAAACTAAGTGGTGCCTTAACATTTCTCGAACCTAAAATAAAAAATCTACTATCACCCTAAGACACCAGTAGGATGTGAGCTAAAAGGATAGTAGGGTCTCAGCAAGGCTTCCATGAAAAGATTCCACATTATAATTAGCCAAATAAAGCATTCAATTTTAAAATAAACACACATGAATGTTCAAAAGAATATTTAAAACAAATCATGATTTACATTTAAAAGGATGAAATGACTTTAAAAAAATTCATAAATTCTTTTTGAAATAAAATTGTTTATATAAATTAAAAAAGATTGTGTAGAATAGTTTACAACAAAAAATGACATATATTTCAAATAAAAACAATGTGCAACATGGTAAATTTAATAAGAGGAATGATAGTTACAGGTTATGGTATCTTTATGCACTTATATAATTATAACAAAAATTTGTAAACACATCCCTTTGGAACAACTGAAAGAGGAATCATAAAAATCTTACTAAGGAATAAAATGTTCCAAACAGTTTATAGTAAAGTTGTAAAGCATCAATCTATCACTAGGGCATTCCCATACTAGCATGTTTGTCCCAAATAAATTACTAACTACCTAGGATTTCTTATTCTCTAGTAACAATCAATAATGGGAAATTTATTTCAAATCTATTCAAAATAAAATTCAATCCCTTCACCATTTGAATATGCTAGTTTCCCTTTAAAACCCAATACAAAGGGTTTTAATCAAATAATGCCTTTTTTGCAATATAAAACCATTTGGATTATATAAAAACTATTTTAAGACATTTTTTAAAAAAAAATTTAAATAAATTTAATAAAATCAATTTTATAATTGAAATTAAAAAATATAATTTCAATAATTTCAATCCAATTTAACAACCCACCACAATTCAATGAAATTTTTGGGTTTCCCCAATTTCACGAAAAATAAATTCCTAATCCCCAATTCATCGAAATTGGGTTTTATAATAATCTAATTAAAAGTAATTACATTTAAATTGGTAAATTAAATTTAAATCCAACAATTGAAATTAAATAAATCAATTTAGGTCTAATCAAACTGGCCACTATTAACGGAACCACTAACCTCAAGATCACGAGATCTCGAAACACAAATCCCTAATCAAGAAACTCTAATAAAGAATGATGGAAAAGAGGATCCTAGAATAAAAGTGATCTATAGGATCTGAAATATAGTGGATTAGATCCTCCAACAACATGATGATATACAAACCCCAAGGGAGGAAGGAGAAGAGATTGTGAGAAAGAGAGTGGGAAGATGAAAAATATCAGGAAGATATCGAACGCCATTCTCCTTGGATAGATTCTGTAACACCCCAAGATTTTATGAAAAAATATTATTTTAATTTCATTTATTTCTTGTGTTCTAAGTTACAAAAAGATTACCTTTCTCTATACGCAACACCGTATGAGCTTGTAGTATACACAACACTATTCTTGGATCATGTTACACACAATTTTGATAGTAGTTATTCTACGAAACATTGAGTTTGTATATATATATATATATATATATATATTCTCTGTACAAATGAAATATGGTTGGATTCTGTTATACGAAACAACAGAAGAGTCTTTCACAACACGCAAACCTGACTTGGCTTACATTACACGCAATCGTGACCTTCCTCGATAGCGTGTGTTGTACGCAATACCGGGTTTTACTAAACAATGATATATTATTATAATATTATTATGAACTAGCCGTTATGAATAGTATTAACTGAATTTTGAATTTTATAACATTATTATTCATCATACACATTTTCTAGAACATGCTATAAGAACAAAATAAATTTTTCGGGTAAAATAAGTATTTTTCAAAAAATGCAGATTTGCAGCCTTTTGATGGCGTACCCACTTTAAATATAGTTTTTGACATGTTTATAAGTTCAATTTTACAAAATAAAATTATTATTTGGAATCAGGATCTAAAATTTTACCTTGTATAATTTTTTCATATTATACTGATAACTTTCATATTTTAATGAATAGTAAAAACACGCTATATTTTAATTAAAAACAACTTTTTTCATCATAATAACTTATGTGATTAAATTTTAATATTGAATGGTTTAAAATTATAAATAGAATATATTTTCACCATTTAATATAAAATATGTCATTAGCTTTGATTTTACATTGAATTCGTAGGTTAAATAAATTCAATCTTTTGCAATGTTTTAAACAAAAATCCGTTTTCTTTCGACAATGGTATTAATATTAATTTAATTTCTGAAACTTATGTGTATTGAATTTGGAAAAATGGATTCCATATTTTAAATCAGTGGGTCCAAATTATATTAATAGACTACTTTTTATTTTTGGGCATTATGAATAGTAACTACGATAAATTTTATTTACCTTAGTTAAAGGTAAATCAGGTAATTAAGGGTAAATATAATATTATAAAATTACCCTAAAACCCTCCAAAATCCTATTAGATGACTAAAAGTCGACCCATATCACCTAAGAGTCGTATTAGAATCATTTAATGGACTTTTTTCAATGAAAATAACTTAATTATTATTAAAACCAAAGAAAGTGACAACATGTCACTCTCGTAAATCTTATAAGTATATTAATTTTAATTTAGTGATAAAATTCATGAAACATCGAAAATGAATAGTCTAAAGAAATATAATTAATTTATCTACATCATATGAATTTATTTATAATTTTTGGGGATTAAATAATTATCATTAATTGTGACACAATAGTGATACAGAAATTGTTTATCTAGTGAAAAATCAAGAATATAGTTTTTATTAAACTAATAGTGACCATAAAAGGCACAAAACCCTGACCTAAACTTATTTTTCATGTAAATTGAAACCATAATCATTCAATGGTCGAATATGTGGCCATTGTTAGCCTTCTAAAGTCCACTATGACACTTATATTATTTTATTTTAAATGATTCCAAAGTCGTCACCTTCATAATTTAATAAATATAACAATTTAAACATTGTGATTTTAAGATGATAAATTCGAGTAAAAGTATTATTGTGAAAGGTAATATATTTATCTTCATCATAGTATTTTATTTTTAATTTTTATGCAACAAATAATCATATTAAATAATTATACAAAAATGATGTAGTAATTAGTTTATTAAGAGATAAACCAAATAAATTGTTTTAAAAATAACAAAATAAATATTATATGAACTATTTAATGTTCTCCACTAATTTTATAGATACATATGACCTTTTATGAATCTAGTAAAGCTTTTAGTTCGAACATATCTTCTGTATATATTTTATTTAAATTCAAATAAATCAATAGTGTCAAAATTGACACTATTGTTATTTTATAGAAATAACATATTATAAAATTGTTTAAAAATCACAAAAATGTTTAAAAATTATAAATTTATATTTATATGGTATAAAATATTATAAAGTATCCAATTATGGAAAATTAACAGCAAATAAGTAATTATTTGTTATAATTTAAAATTTATAATGTTATTACCACAAATAACATTAAATTGATTAAATAAGGATAAATCAAGTTGATAATGTTGAAAATAAATTCCTAACATGACTAAATTTTATTGGTTGATTATATTACAACCCTATATCTCCTTATATTTGAATATGAGTCATTTTTGGAGGTTTTTAAGGTGGGATAGATTTATTATAAATTAATATTTTTAAGATTTCCAAAGGTGCCCATCTCCTCCCTTATAAAAGGGACCCTCCTACCTATCATCCTCACACCAATTTGAGCCTTTAAGCTCAGAAAAACCCTTCCAATTTCCCTTATAAACTTCCTTATAAACATCATATAGGTCCTAGTATTCTTCAAAGTCCAATTTTAATACCCTAAGAGGAGGATTCAAAGAGGCGTGTCAAAGAAGAGGTAATATGTGTTGCCGATTCATTCAATTTTCTTTCTTCATCAAAATATTCTTATTTAGTTGTTTCAATATGAAGTAATAACATAAGTATACCTAATATACTGATATTTTATTTTAAGTATGAAACAACCCTATTTCACCATCTATCCATCCTATGGAAAACGAAATCACCACGCGTGCGTACGTAAGGAATACCGTCTCCACGCCGTGGTGAAATCTGTTTTTCCACCAACAGCTTACATGGATGGGTATAATGGTGTAAAGAATAACTATATATGGTTATTATAACATCATACTGATTCTTATATATTATTCCATCCACTACAATTCTATTCAATAATTATGGGAATGATATCATCGCTCGTGCGTACGTACGGACTACCGTCTCCACGACGCGATGAGATTCATTCTCCATGTTGACCATACATGAATGATCATAAAGTTTATATAATGAATAATAATGAAATATATGAAATAATAATTATACTTGATTTATGTATATATATATATATATATGTCATCTATTTAGAATCATTCAATTCAATAAGGATACGAAAACAGCGTTCATGCATACATACGACCTACCGTCTCCGTGAATGGTGTATTTCATTCTTTTTAACGATCTATAATATATATATATGTATATGATGAATATATATTATATATAAATCATTTTTTATATTCTGGAATTATGTAAATAAGTATATAAGTAATAATATCAAGAACAACAAGTTGAAACACATACGATAAACGAAATGATTTTACCCAAAACGCTGCTTTAACATGGAATTTACAATAGAACGGGTAATATAAAGTCATAAGTGAAACATATATGATATCATAACAATTAATATGACTCTGTAATACGTAAATGACATTATTTAAATCATTATACAGGAGGTTCGGATACGTACGAAGCATATCAGACCTAAGGTAAGGGATAATTTTACAAATCTCATTTTTATCCGAGATTTCTTATTTGTATGTATTTACTAAGGTTATTGTTATCATACATGTCCATGTTTTCTAAAAGTGTTTTTATGTATTTTTAATGTTCATTTTACCAATTTTTTATTTTACTACATGGTATGTAAGGAATCTTTCTTTTGTTTACGTAGGAGGCACTTTTTGACTTTTCCGACAAAAGTACGAGGAGAATGTTTTTTTAACTTATACGGAATGAAAGGATTTTTACCATTTTATAATGCCTTATTTTAATTAAGCTTCATCCAAAATATTTCATTACTATTTTGAAAAAAAAATCCTTTTCTTTTAAAATTGCATGGCATTTTGTAAAAAAAAAATTATTTTGGAGAAAAAAAGGATATTCTCATCAAGAATTCATTTCAACTCTTTTATCAAAAACATTTTTCATCGAAGATGATATTATTTCATATTTGTATGTTTCAAGTATAATGTATCTATGATCTACGTGGTTTCACTTTTCCTATTATGAAATGATATCCATTTCTTTTATATGGATTATGTGATGATGGGATGATGTTTATGAAACCCATTTTATTTATTGGGTTTTTATGAATGATGTATGTTTATTTTGTGGCACAAGTAAGAATGATTTCATTATGAGATGGGTGGGACCTATATATCCCTCCAATACATTGGGTAATGATTTATATCTCAGGATATAGACATGGATGGAACGGTAAGTTAATCCGATTCAGTATTACAGGACTGGAACGAGGAGTGAACTCGATTCAGAAAGGGACTTTGTCCACTAAGATGGTCTTGGCAGCAATGTCTTGGCTACTATGGAAATCATTACATGTGCTTAATGGATTCCACAATTACATGTTTTATTCCAATGCAATTTTATCATGATTTATGTTCCATTATGATCTATGCCTTATGTACTTCCATATTTTTTTAAGTTGTTGCTCAAGATTTTGATGTTTAAACATTATGTTCATGTTTTTAAGTTCAAATGTATATGATATGTTTTATTTTATCCATGAATACCCTTAATAAGTATTTTAGCTCATCCCTTTTATGTTTTCATTTTTCCCAGGATATAAATAAAGGTTTTAGGTAAGAAAAAAAGGAGAAGATATTTATTAGGAGATGTTGAAGATCTTTCACCACGATTAAAAGATTTTATTCCGAGTTTCCAGAGACACTAAACTATTACGGTCCTTGTGTGTCTGTTTTTTTTAAGTATTAAGTATTCCGCAAAAGTAATGTAATGTCCATGTACGTCAATCTTCGGGCCTCTACAGTTGGTATCAGAGGAATGGTTTAGTCAACCTTTGGAATCTAGGATGCGAGAACTTTAGTGAGATCCCTAGAGATATGTCTAAGGTATGTCTAAGGATGTCCATATGGTTAAGTATAAGTATATGTTATAGTCCTAGAATTTTGGTAATGTTATTAGATTAAACCTAAGATGTTAGATATTGAAGTTACTCCCCCTTTATTATGATTTTTTCCCCTCACACTATTCATTGTGGGTTTTAGAAAATGGCTGGAACCAAGATGATTCACGATAATGGAGGATATGATGGAAAATGGAATGATATTATTCATGAGAAACCAAATGATATGGGATTTGAAAGTGAAAAAATCATTTTTATGTCGAATCAGCAATCTCATAATATGATCAATAAACTCAAATTTGGTAAGTTTCCTGACTCGGCTAATAAGAGAAAGATGGAGTTTCATGATGATCATAGAGGAAAAAAAGTTCAATTTCCCCTATGTAAATCATGTGGGAAGGGGAATCCAGGAGAATGTTTCAAAGGAATTGGAAGATTCTTTGGGTGTGGAAAAGAAGGAAACAAAGCCAGTAAGTGCAAAGGAAATGGTTCAGTTAACACCAGGGATGAGGATAATCGTATTGCTACGACATCAAAAATGGTTAAATGTTTTAAATGTGGAATGTACGGGCATTATGAAAACCAATACCCTAAGAGAAAGTTTTATGAAGAGAATCAGTATGGTCGTATGGGTAGTATTTATGTTGATGATGATGATGAGACTACAAATGATATGTGAGATGAAAGAATTGTTGAAGCTCGGTCAATGGATTAAGAAGGTATTGGAATGATTACATGTTTATCAAGTGTAATGTTGTATAAGTAATGTCATGGTACTATGGAATAAGGAGACATCTAAGGATTGTTAAACTGTTGTCTTTCTTTATGTTTTGAAAGTGTATGATGAATGGTACCAGTAACCGTGAAAGGTTATTGAGATATTTTTGGAAAGTAGATGATATGCCCATAATGAAGGGATAAAGAGAAAATTAAAAGTTTGATAGTATTCATGACCTCATGACTGATATAATGAGAAGGTTATATCATGGTTTGAGTATATGGATTTTTTGGATTTTGGTATGTGGAAAGAGTTAACTTTTGACAGCATTCATTTTTACACTAAGGTTTAATGGGTATTAATTTTTCAAGAGAATACATGATTAAGGTATTCACATGATTGGAATGTGACCAACAAGATATATAAAGGATAAGTGATGGTTGGTTGATGACATTTCAAGTAATCGTTTTCTTTATACTATGAGCTTGGACCGAAGTATTTTAGATAAGCCTAAAGATTGGAATGGATTATGTTGGACATAAGTTATTATTGTTTAAGGATAAAACATTTTTAGATATTATTGATGGGATGTTATAGTAATGTAGTTTTAGAAGAAGGACAACCTGCAGGACAGGCGACAACCCATCACGTCAAACAAGGCTGTGGGAATCGAACCCACAACCGAAGTGTGACTGGCCTTTATCACCTACCTCTGGCCTACATGAAGTCCCTATTTAGTGGAAAATAGTTTTATTATATGAAGTAGTATGATATATGAAGTATAAGTCCATTTTAGGAACCATATATGATTAATATCACTATAGATGGACTTATGTATTTTTTATAGCTTTTATAACCTTTTGTTTGAGATAGATGGAATGACCCATCATTCTATCACATGATCTGCTAACACTTCATAAATGACAAATTCAATTTCATTTCATTAAGAGATGAAGTGGAAATTGTCCAAAGAATAACCAATGGTGAGGCTATACTAAAATCTCGAATGTATTTCTTATAATTCCAATTTAATCAACTTTAGGGAAATGATCTCGAAAACCCAAAATGTTGCCCTAGTTCCCTTATATCTGATGAATCAGATGGTACCTTAGATCGTCACAAATCTATGGCTTTGTGATTGATGGGTTTTTCATAGCCATGATCTCTACCACACTCCATCAGAACTTGATGGTTAGATTTTTCTTACATATCCATATTTTCACCTATTTTCTCCTCTATGGATACCCAGTGATGAGTTTCATTGGGTAATTGTTACATTTCATACTTTAGTTTTTAAAATTATGTTTTTTATTCCTTTTTATGATGTGGGTTTCTATAAATAGTACATGATTTATAACCCCGATGAATTTTGAGGGCGAAATTCATTTTAAGGGGGGTAGAATATAACAACCCGAGATTTTATGAAAAAAATATTCTTTTAATTTCATTAATGTCTTGTGTTCTAAGCTACAACAAGATTACCTTTCTCTATACGCAACACCATATGATCTTGCAGTATACACAACACTATTTTTGGATCATGTTACACACAATTTTGATAGTATTTATTCTACGAAACTTTTTGTGTATATATATATATTCACTGTATAAATGAAATATGGTTGGATTATGTTATATGAAACAATGAAAGAGTCTTTCACAACACACAAACCTAGCTTGGCTTGCATTACACACAATCACGACCTTCCTCGATAGTGTGTGTTGTACGCAATACCGAGTTTTACTAAACAACGATATATTATTATAATATTATTATGAACAAGCCTTTATGAATAGTATTAACTAAATTTTGAATTTTATAACATTATTATTCATCTTACACATTTTCTAGAACATGGTATAAGAACAAAATAAATTTTTTGGGTAAAATAAGCATTTTTCAAAAAATATAGTTTTGTCGCCTTTTGATGGCGCACCTACATTAAATATTGTTTTGGACATTTTTATAAGTTCAATATTACAAAATACAAATATTATTTGGAATCAGGATATAAAATTTTACCTTGTATAATTTTTTCCTATTATTCTGATAACTTTCATATTTTAATGAATAGTAAAAATACGCTATATTTTAATTAAAAACAACTTTTTTCATTGTAAGAACTTATGTGACTAAATTATAATATTTAATGGTTTAAAATTATAAATTGAATATATTTTCACCATTTAATATAATTTATGTCATTATCCTTGATTTTACATTGAATTCGTAGATTAAACAAATTCAATCTTTTGTAATGTTTTAAACAAAAACCCGTTTTCTTTCGACAACGGGATTAATTTTAATTCAATTTCTGCAACTTATGTGTATTGAATTTGGAAAAATTGATTCCATATTTGGAATCAGTGGGTACAAATTATATTAATACAATATTTTTTATTTTTGGGCATTATGAATAGTAACTACGGTAAATTTTATTTACCATAGTTAAAGGTAAATCGGGTAATTAAGGGTAAATATAAGATTATAAAATTACCCTAACACCTACCAAAATCCTATTGGATGACTAAAAGTCGACCCATATCACCTAAGGGTCGGATTATAATAATTTAATGAACTTTTTTTATGAAAATAACTTAATTATTATTCAAACCAAAGAAAGTGACAACATGTCACTCTCTTAAATATTATAAGTATATTAATTTTAATTTAGTGATAAACTTCATGAAACTTGGAAAATGAATAGTCTCAAGAAATATAATGAAATTATCTACATCATATGAATTTATTTATAATATTTAGGGATTAGTTGATTATCATTAATTGTGACACAATAGTGATGCAGAAATTGTTTATCTAGTGAAAAATCAAGAATATTGTTTTTATTAAACTAATAGTAATCATAAAAGGCACAAAACCCTGAAAGAAACTAATTGGTCATGTACATTTAAACCATAATCATCCAATGGTCGAATATTTTACCATTTGGAGCCTTATAAAATTGATTATGACACTTATATTATTTTATTTTAAATGATGTC
Source organism: Viscum album (assembly GCA_963277665.1). NCBI lineage: Eukaryota > Viridiplantae > Streptophyta > Magnoliopsida > Santalales > Viscaceae > Viscum > Viscum album. The sequence continues at coordinate 283,959,243 of OY728142.1, forward strand.
AAAGTTGTCACCTTCATAATTTAATAAATATAATAATTTATCTATTGTTATTTTAAGATGATAAATTCTAGTAAATGTATTATTGTGAAATTTAGTAGATTTATATTTATCATAGGATTTTATTTTTAATTTTTATGCAACAAAAAAGTATATAAAATAATTATACAAAAATGATGTAGTAATTATTTTATTAAGAAATAAACCAAATAAATGGTTTTAAAAATAATAAAATAAATATTATATTAACTATTTAATGTGATCCACTACTTTTCTAGATACATATGACCTTTTATAAATCTGTTAATGCTTTTAGTTCGAACATAAATTCTGTATATATTTTAATTAAATTCGAATAAATAAATAGTGTCAAAATTGACACTATTGTTATTTTATAAAAATAACATATTATAAAATTGTTTAAAAATAACAAATTTTTTTAAAAATTATAAATTTAATTTTATGTGGTATAAAATTTTATAAAGTATCCAATTATGGACAATTGACAACAAATAAGTAATTATTGGTTATAATTTAAAATTTAGAATGTTATTACCACAAATAAAATTAAATTGTTTAAATAAGGATAAATGAAGTTGATAATGTTGAAAATAAATTCCTAACATGTCTAAATTTTATTGGTTGAGGATATTGAAACTCTATCTAATCTAATATTCTAATATGAGTCATTTTTGGAGGTTTTTAACTGGGGTTAGATTTAATATAAATTAATATTTTTAAGATTTCCAAAGGTGCCCCTCTCCTCCCTTATAAAAGGGAACCTCCTCCCTCTCTTCCTTACACCAATTTGAGACATTAAGCTCAGACGAACCCTGACCATTACCCTTATAAACTTCCCTAGAAACATCCTATAGGTCCTGGTATTCTTCAAAGAACAATTTTAGTACCCTAAGAGGAGGATTCAAAGAGGTGTGTCAAAGAAGAGGTAATATCTGTTACTGATTCTTTCAATTTTCATTCTTCTTCAACTTCTTCTTATTTCATTGTTTAATTATGAAGTAATAATATCAGTATCCCTCATGTAATGATATGTTATTATAAAAATTAAACAACCCTATTTCACCATCTATCCATTCTATGGAAAACGAAATCACCACGCGTGCGTACGTACGGAATACCGTCTCCACGCCGTGGTGAAATCTGTTTTCCCCCAACACCATACATGGATGAGTATAATGGTGTAAAGAATAAATATATATGGTGATTATAACATCATACTGATTCTGATATATTATACCATCCACTTCAATTCTATTCAATAATTATAGGAACGATATCATTGCTCGTGCGTATGTATGGACTACCGTCTCCACGATGCGATGAGATTCATTCTCCATGTTAACCATACATGAATGATCATAAAGTTTATATAATGAATAATAATGAAATATATGAAATAATAATGCTACTTGATTTATGTATATATATATGTATTTCGTCTATTTAGTTTCATTCAATTCAATAAGGAAACGAAAACAACATTCATGCGTACGTACGGCCTACCATCTCCATGAACGGGGTATTTCATTCATTTTATCAATCTATAATATATATATGTATATGATGAATATATATTATATATAAATCAAGTTTTACATTCTGGAATTATGTAAATCCGGATATAAGTAATAATATCAAGAACGACAAGTCGAAACACATACGATAAATGAAATGATTTTACCCAAAACGCTTCATTAACATGGAATTTACAAAAGAACGGGTAATATAAAGTCATAAGTGAAACATATATGATATCATAACAATGAATATGATTCTGTAATAAATCAATGACATTATTTAGATCATTATACAGGAGGTTCGGATACGTACGAAGCATATCAGACCTAAGGTAAGGGATAATTTTGCAAATCTCATTTTTATCCGAGATTGCTTATTCGTAAGTATTTACTGGGGTTATTATTATCATCCATGACCATTTTTTCTAAAAGTGTTTTTATGTATTTTTAATTTCCTTTTTACCCATTTTGAATTTTACTACATGGTATGTAAGGAATCTTTATTTTGTTTACGTACGAGGCACTTTTTGACTTTTCCGACAAAAGTAGGAGGAGAATGTTTTTTTAACTTATACGACATGAAATGATTTTTACGGTTTTATAAAGCCTTATTTTCATGAAGCTTCATCAAAAAATATTTCATAAATATTTTCAAAAAAATACTTTTCTTTTAAAATTCCACGACATTTTGTGAAAAGAAAATGATTTTGAAGAAAAAAGGATATTTTCCTCAATAATTCATTTCAAGTGTTTTATAAAAACCATTTTTCATCTAAGATGATATTATTTCATATGTGTATGTTTCATGTATAATGTCTCTATGATTTACCTGGTTTCATTTTTCCTATTATGAAATTATATCCATTTCTTTTATATGGATTATGTGATGATGGGATGATGTTAATGAAACCCATATTATTTATTGGGTTTTTATGAATGATGTATGTTTATTTTGTGGCACAAGTAAGAATGATTTCATTATGAGATGGGTGGGAACTATATCTCCCTCCAATGTATTGGGTAATGATTTATATCTCATGATATAGACATGGCTGGAACGGTAAGTTAATCTGGTTCAGTATTACAGGACTGGAACGAGGAGTGAACTCGATTCAAAAAGGGACTTTGTCAACTAAGATGGTCTTGGCAGCAATGCCTTGGCTACTATGGAAATCATTAAATGTGCTTAATGGATTCCATAATTACATGTTTTATTCTCATGGTATTTTATCATGATTTATGTTCCATTATGATCTATGCCTTATGTACTTCCATATTTTAAGTCGTTGCTCGCGATTTTTATGTTTGAACATTATGTTCATGTTTTTATGTTCAAATGTATATGATATGTTTTATTTTATCCATGCATACCCTTAATGAGCATTTTAGGTCACCCATTTTATGTTTTCTTTTCCCAAGGATATAAAGAAAGGTTTAGGTAAGAAAAAATGGGGAATATCTTTATTGGGAGATGTTGAAGATCTTTCACCATGATTATAAGATTTTATTCCGATTTTCCAAAGACACTAAACTATTACGGTCCATGTGTGTCTGTTTTTGTTATGTATTAAGTATTCCGCAAAAGTAATGTAATGTCCATGTACGTCATGCTTCGGGCCTCTACAGATTCTCTTTTAAAAGGGTGTAGACGGTCCAAAATAACCTCTTGGGAGCCTCCACGGAATAAAAAATAAAATAGATCGAGTTAGACCTATTGGGCACATAATATAAGGGTTTTTGGGTTTTAAAAAAATTGGATTAATTATAAGACACACAAAATTTCATCAGTAAGGATGTGTGGTTAGACAATCCATGATCCCTAACCAAGCACCCCTTTTAGTGGGGTTTCAGGGTTTCTTCTATGTAGGCACATAGTTTTCAAACCATGGGCTAGAGGTAAAAAAACCCATAGATTTGGTTTTAATGGTTTGCATTGAGAGGGAACAAAATTTGGTCAAACCATGTGCCTATCATGTACAACCCATAAACATTAAAACATTTCGAAATTCTCACCCGAAACATACCATAATGAAACCCAAACAAAGAATAATAAAATTAGTGGTTTTGGAATACATAGAAATAATAACCAGATGTTAAAACCTCCCCTCTATAGAAACATTATGGCCCTATAAATCCTACTTACAAGATTCCATGTCCACAATATGATGCCACTACTCACTCATCAATGCCTCGCTCACCCACATCTCATGAGAAACAAAATCATGCACCCATAACACTCAAACCAAAGGTATCAAACACCCACATAGTACCTTGGTTTCAATATAAACAATCCTGACTAGGTATTCTGTAATGAATAAATCAAGTTCAACCTCAAGATCACTTTATATCAGAATATGATATGGATCAGATAAATACTTTCATAGCTAAGATCCATGGAAAAAATTATGTATTGATGTCAGATATGGTGAAAGTTCATGATTGTAAGAAAACTTCCCCACCTACACAGAAAACTCCAAGGCTCCAACAAAATGACGATTAAGCTTCCCTTATATCGCAAGCTGTCGATGACCCAACTGAGTTGAAACCTTCAAGATGATCTGTTCACTAACTTAGAATTCCAATGGTATATGACGACGATTAGCATAAGATTTATACAAAATGTGTTCCATAAAAATTCTATAATGGATAAAATGAATCTTTCAAATCATCTCTTGAACCAAGATCAATCCAACCAAGTAACTTTCTACAATATCTAACCAACATAATAGTGATTTACACGGCCAGAAATAATTGGACATAAAAGATCCATTATGATTGTTTACTCGTAAAAATTGCTACAACAAAACTCTACAATCCCCATATGGTCATCCTAATCCCCAAAAAAGTTGATTACACAAGTGTGGAACATATCCTCTAGAATATGTATAACCATTTTTTATTGCCATCTGACTATGTATGGTATGTCATGCTCAAACTGACCTGAGATCCCAATGCCTCTTGAAGGCCTCTCCAAAAGTGACATGTCAATCAGGGATACTTATGAGATAGTATATCTAATGGAACTATATGAAAATGTTTATTCTATTTCACATATAATTTACTAAATCCTCAAATTTGGATGTATCACAAATGGGTATAATGTAATCCAATTTCTTTTTCTAATCAATCGTAACCCATATCATATTATTCTTTCTATTGGTTTGATACAACCAAACCACAAAGTCTATAGATGTTTTATCCCCCTTCCAATTCATTACTGGAAGTGTCTAAATCAATCATTAATGTTTCGAAAGCTTTGCCTTGACCGGTTGAAATATATAACAACAAGAGGCAAAATCAGCAACCCCCCACCTCATGAATTTTCACCAGAGTCATCACATCATTTCATAGAACATCATCATGGTTCCTAGGTGCTCTTCCTACCGGGAATTTTATAAATCCCCCATTATATAATTCCTTACTAGTAATGGAAAAAATTCTATTTTGATAGTATATAATTCTCTATGTAGATAATGACTAGTCTGGTATACTCTCCCCCCTTGATGAGAGGTTCTAATGTTGTGGAATTCATATTCAAGTTGTTCTTCCACAAAAATCATCTTGAGAATAGAATGGTCAACTAAACACTACCCAAAGAAACCTCAAACCTGATTCCTGGACTCCAATGTGAAATTGTGAAAAAGGATCCATAAATTTCTAATCCTTTAATGATTCTTCCATGGCCTATGTTAGATGTTTTTTCTCAAAGAATTTGTGATGGAATTTCTTTTTATAAGGGTATATACAATGTCAAAGTCAAATAATTATTAGTATTCCACCAAATGCCTCTATAGGAGATTCAAATCCTTTTGAGATAAGATATAACATAAGATCTTAGAGTCAAAATACATTATAAACCATTCTCTATAAAGCCAATTCTGCCAACCCTTAAGAGTGTGCATCACAGTTGTCAGTCAAATGTCATGGGTTGGATAATTTTTCTCAAGTGGCCTAAGATGATGAGAGACTTAAATGAAGAAATGATCAAATTTCTTTAGAACAAATCCCAAACCTGATCCTAGTTCATCGTAGAAGACCACATAGCCCTACCCGGCCTCTGGAATAGTCAACACTGATGAAATTGTAAAAAGATATTTTAGCTTAATAAAATAACCCTGGAATTTTTCATCAAAAACAAAGATCACTCCCTTATGAGATAAAGTAGTAATCAGAGAATCCAACATTGATAAGTTTGTTTTAAACTAAAAAAATACCCAAATAAACCCAAGAAGTTCAGAATCTTGAAAATATTTTTTGGTTGTTCCCATGTCATAATAGCTTTCTCCTTTTCAGGATCAACTAAAATACTATTTCCTGACACAACTTGTCCCAAGAACATCGCTTTACGAGTCTATAAAGCACATTTCCATAGGTTATCCTAATGTTAGTGATTTATAAAAAACTCTAGAACTGTGCTTAGATGAAAAAAATGATCCTTCCCAGTTTTAGATTAAACAAGGATGTCATCCATAATGACAAACCCAAAAGTATCAAGATACACATGGAAGATAATGTTCATCAAATCATAATGACTTAGGGAGCACTGGTTGGACCCAAATGAAGGGCAAGGTACTTGTAGAGATCATAATTTCTCTAAAATTCAGTTATTCGAATTTCATTCTTTTTTATTATAAACTGATGGTAACCAAAATAAATATATCTTATTGACTTAACAATGATCAAAGCCTATAATCCTTAATATAGGGTATTATTATTCTCCTCAATATAGGAATTTACTTGTTTATTCCAAAAACATAATATTAATTCCTTTAGTTACATAAATTATAACCTGTGGACATTAACTCTCTAATTCATTTCAATGATTACGGACGTATTAGGAAGAATGTTGACACCTTCATATTTTATTTCCTTAGGTGATCCATAGTAGTGATGAATGAATCAACCCATATGATTCAAGGAACTATGATTGATCATTTTTGTATAATACAACACACCCATGTAGCCTGCATATGATATCTTCATATTGTAGAATCTAATATTCCAAAATGATTAAATATATGTATTTACCTTATGTAAATCATACTATATGATATACCATATTATTTATAATGATATTATAAGATTTTAGTGCATATTCACTTTATTTTAATGAGTAGTTACATGCAAAAGATCATAAATTTGAATAGGTTCCCCTTAGTAATTATCTCTAACAAGGATCTATAATTTACCTTTTGTCTTTAAAAAGACACCACGAGGCAATGGTAGTGAAGTGAAGTTGAGAATGAAATACAATACAAAAAAATGTGAAAATGGAATGGTTAATATGAATTCTAGTGGAAAACCAGTATTCTTACGTTTCATACTTTAGATGATCCTGGGATACCCACATATAATTTTTTAAATTTTCATACAGAAGATACCACCAATAATCATTCAAGGTGTATACCTTTGAATCTATATCTAGAAAACATTTCCCATCTCCACTTTCATAGGATAAGGATGGGGATGCTTCTCTAGTGGGGATGGGCATCGTATAAGAGATGATTGAAATTTTATTCTACTCCTAAATGAAAGGAAGCGGCTCATATTATTTAAAAGTATTGCATTGATCATTTCAATGGGTTGTTGTTATTTTTAGTCAATGATCAGGTATTCTTGAATGTTTTACCACTCATAGGATATTAGTATCTGGGAAGGAAAGGGAAACCAATAGTGAGGTATACAGGGCCCTTCAAAATTAATAAATGTATTAGGGTGGTTTGTTAGTAATTGGAAATTCCTCCTTATCTAAAGTCAATTCCTAATTTTTTCCCACATATCTTATTTGAAGAAATATATTCCTAATACCTCTCATATGTTATGTTGGGAGGATTATTAATTGGATCCAAATATTTTTGTTGTTAATAAATAGATAAGATTTTTTTATTCTGATATCAATGTTTATTTGAGAATTCAACTCCACTATTTCATGTCATATGGTGGAATGGGAGTTATTGTCATGTGATATAAGAATGGGATTTTACCATATGCTAGTAATGGTCTCAACCTGATTCCAATCATATATCAACATTAGAAATTTATACGGGAAAATAGTGATATAGTGAGGGGAATTATAACACCACAAATATCATTTCATTGGATATTTTGTTTTTTATTTATTGGTTGTTACATTTAATCCAATTCTCAGAGTCAAAATTCGGATTTTTTTAAGGAAATTTCAGGTTACACGGTACTCTAATCATGCAATATGACCATGAATAATACCTTATTTAACCAATGGTGATGTATGAAAAAAATGCATTGTTGGGATCATAATGAATCTAAATCATTAATGCTTATATATTTTAAAAATAATTTTTTAAAATCAATATTTTTTAAGGATTTGACCTTAATTATTTCTCATCTTTCATGAAACTTCTAATTAATTCCCTCAACTTTCCACATTATCATATTTCTTAAATATATTGATTTATCCTACAAATATAAAGGATTTATCTAATTAATTAATTGAGTTATTAATTTCCTTTAAAAATAATGTTTTAATAATTACTTATCCTTCTCTTAGTTTATTTAATTTTTTGTTTAATATTATTTATATTTTTCATTGTTATTCATTATTATGATTCTATAATTTACTATTTTGATGTCTCATATTTTTTATTTCAAAAGTTTCTTATGTACAATAATCTTATGTAAAAAAGATATAACCATTAAATATTAGAATTTTAAAATCCTACGACATCCAAAATATTGAATATGAAGTAATGAAATTTACATATAAGAGGACACTAACATAAGGTGGAAATGTTATCATTTTTAACAAAGGATTGGGGCCTTATGTATAAATATTGGACTCTTTCAAATTGAATATTTTACTCTTACATATTGAAAATTATCAAAGGAATATTATTTAACATATGCATTTTTATGTAAATTTTATTATAACATATGGATGTACCATTAAATAAAATTAAAGGGTTTGGAAAATGTTAAAGGAAATGACACTTAAACATTTGAATATATTCATCTTAATTTTCTAGAGGAAATTAACCTTACATGTTACAATAGAAGTTGTAAAAAACATATTGAAATTTCTCTATGGAAAAATATTACTTACATAGTTACTATTAATTATTATAAGTACATAACATTGAGAATTATTTATCATTTATTATGATATATTATCACTCATATGCTATAAAATATAATTTAATATTTTTTCCAAACACAAATTCCTTCAAATATTATTTAATGATTCAAGGATAATTTTCAAATGAGGTTTTGAATAATAATTCAATGTGTTTATTTGGTAGAATGTGGACATGCCCAAAAGTAAAAGTCTCCTATATTAAAATAAAACAACGTCACCAAAGTCTGAGGTGTGTATTTTCACAATAGTCATAATACCCAAAAATAAGAAAGATCCTCAGGAACATTGTTGATCATGGAAAATATGCTGGTTGTCACCACATTTCTAGACAATCCATCAGCAAAAAACATGGTTCACAAAATTGATGTGGGATAATGGTATTCATGTTTGAAATAAATTCCATGTAGCTAATCTATATGGTAGTAAGATTCCAGGACAAATGAATTATCCCATTTCTAATTTCTTTCACAACTATGGTAGAGTCACATTCTAGCCATATATTGGAAAATCATTATTGTTTTGTTTCTTAATCTAGATAGATAATCCAAAACATTTCAGTATCCAAGGATGTGGAAAAACCATAAGGTTCATAGAGAAAACCACATATATATCCTATGTGATATTTGAAAATATCACCATTTCTGGAGGGACCTAGATTACCGAATGAAGAACCATCCATATTACATTTAATCAAACCAATAAATATAGGGTCCATAAGATTTCTAATGTTCCATGAGGAGGATCATAATTACTTATAACTCCAAAACATTTAAGAATAAGAAAATCATGTCCAGAGTTATCACATTTTCTATTTTGAATTGAATAAACTGCTTTTATAGCTCCAATAGTACATGCTAAAGCTGATTAAAGACAGAATGGTATTCCATCATGGATTATGAGATTTTGGATGATCCAAATTATATAAAGAACATCCATACATGATGTATATAACTAATTTTTTATTTTCTTTTATAATTTCACGTATAGATAAGGAACTAGGCTGTATATGATCAAAAAATAGTCTCGAAGTCAATTTTGAAACAAATATACAATAGCATTCCATAGTGAAGTAGTCATAACACTATAATTTATTCTCTATGTAGATCACAAAGAATGAATTTTGAATAAATATAAATGAAAACAATATGAAGGAAATCATTAGTCGGATGTTAATAATAAAACAATCTCCAAAAATAGTAAATCTCTATGGTAAAATCCTAGCCTTACTAATTCATTTAGACTAGTTTTAATGTGTTCAAGAGCTTCCATATGATTGAAGGCCTTTTTGGAAAATATTTCATTGGTATCATTCTCCCTAATATGAATTACATCACCACTAGTGAATTAATAATTTATTATAGTTTCTTTAATATTATCAGGAAGGTTACCAAAAGGAATCTCCAATTTAACTTTAATTGAGACATTGGTGTCCAAAGACATGCCTTTTTAGACAAGGTTATTAATGTGGGGAGAAGCAATCTAGTTTTCCATCTAGAAATTGTGAGAGTAATTAGTGGAAAAAATCCAATTAAGGTTAATCATTATTGTGGAATATGATTTCATGAAATAAATCTATGTGGATGATCCCACCTAATTCACATACCTAGGGTTATGTTTTCCAAGGAATCATGCTATGAGAAAAGTAAGGGAATCAGATTTATTGCTGATGAGTATACCCACAAAACTACTCTCTAAATAATGATTAAACTAAATAATATTCTTAATTCCATATCCTCTATAATCAATTTATTGGCATCATTGTTTCTAGGGAATTGTGTATTTTTTTAAATAACTAAATGTGTTTAATGTCGATTATTAGGGAGGATTTTAATGATGGTTTAAATTATGATTGTTATAGTAAATCTTATACATGATTCATAGATATAATTCATATAAAATATTTCAAAGATATATAATTTGTTAAAGACACATTTTTTACATCCTAAAATTATATATTGCTGAGTATTTGTTGGATTTACTAGGCTTTATCATTATATATTTTTGAAGAGTCAAAGCTACTATTTCAACACCAACGCCTAACCTACCACAATTCATTGGTTTAACAATTTTATATTTCATTGATTTGTATCAGGTATGTATTATAAATTTATTGTTTATTTTTACTCTTGAATTACATATGGTTATACCTTCATTAAAAGGTATATGTACTAGTTATAATAACTGTAATAAGAAATATATCAAATGGTGTAACTCATCTCTATGATAAAATATGATTTTTTAGTTAGGCCTCCAAGTGTATAAAGGGTTTGGATTTGATTTTATTGTGGGTCTGGTAAATGGTAGGTTATAAGTAGTTTTCAGTCTAACTCCAAATTGCAGAATATTTAGTGGGTACAATACCTATAGAAGATTTTAGGGGTGTGTAGAGTATATATAGGATCCTTGTGATATGAACTACAATAGAACTCCATGTGTTCTCTAAAATTAATTAAATTATACTTACACTCATTATAAATCAACTACACATATTATTTATGGTTCAATTTATTATTCCTATTCTCCGGTAATTTTTATTATAATTTAAATTATACTAATTATTTCATGGTATAAAAATAATTCTCTAAACTTGACTCCATATATATATACTATATGGTCTAATATACTTGAACCTTATCAACTTCCTTCTTAATCTTCTTCCATTTCTATCCATTCTTTTTTATTTGTATCGCTATAGTTTTAACATTTCTTATGAATCAATATTTAACTCATTGGTTTTCATGTTTCGGGATTCTAATATTTTTATACGGGTTCTTATTCACCTCTATGATTGGGATAACATCAATTACTAGTGGAAATTAAATATCGATGACATGCGACTCTAGTTAACTTTCAATATTTAGTGAACAATAATTTTTTTATTTTTAAAAATGGGTTTTAAATATAATTAGAGGTGTTTATAATACTAGGAGACTTACTTAATTTATATTCATTTTTTCCTTTGATTTATACAAATATATCGGTTGGAATTTTATTCAACTGTACATGTTTGAATTTATAATGTGACATGAACATATGGTAATCGTTGAAATACCTTAGTTGGTTTAATTATAAATAACTAGTGATATTTTATAGGAATGATTAAACATGTTTTATAATGAATTATTGAGATGGTTTATAGAAAATCTCATTGATTTTTTTTCCTTCTGTATTTTTTTTCTTAATTAACCTATATTTATGCCTATCATGATTATATACTTTTAGGTATTTAAGTATAATGTGTTTTTATTGGGGTGTAATACATTATAATTAAAATGGTTTCATGATTTATGAGTGAGTTATGGAAAATGATGGGATTAGTTAACTTCTCATGGGATGCCTCTGTTATTTGTGGGGAAATAGAGAGACATAACATTCTAGGTTAAATAGTTACCATTCCTAGAGAATATTACTTATTTTAAACCAATATAGAACCATACTAGTGAATAGTAATTTATGGATATGGGAAAAAATTTGTTATTCATTATAGTACTACAGAATGATGAGATTTTACCAAGTAGATCATGTACGCCATTTGATATTCTTATTATGGTGAATCTATCTTTCTTAACCATGGTCTTATATGGCCTCTCCCATAGTGAATTTTTGTCTCCTTTCTCATTTATGCCTATATTTTTATACTTGTGCTCCTTTATTATGCTTCTATGTATTCTACCCAATTATTCTAATTTAATGGTACTGTATCCTTATTGAATGTATTATTTTAAATGAAAGGAACAATTTTATCTTTTTTAGTAATAATTTATATTTTGTGGATTATTTTATATTTGAACCACATAGAGTAATTAGTGGAATACTACTAGGATTTGTATCTTCATGACCTATATACACCCTCCGAGTGTTTGTATATTTTAATGCACCACTATTATAAGTTGGTTATAAGTATATTTTTTATGGGACATGGTGGAGCGGATATAATGGATGATTCCCTTAGTGTCTTAAGGGGATAATTAGTAGCATCTAGTTTTTGATTTATTTGGGGAGGTGGGTATTTATCATACCCCTCACATATATATCAACTCATTGGATTCTCATCCCATGTTGCCTATATTTTTTATCATTAATATTGTTTTTAGTTCTTTGTTTCAAGTATATGCTTAACATTTTTTAAGGATTGTTTTAGTTTTATTTTGATTTTGTAGTTTTTATGAGATTTTAGTTAAATTATGACTTTTTTATTGGTTATATCATTTTTTAACTCTTTATTTAGAAGAAAAATTTACCAATAAATGATATGGTTATGTTGGGTTGATGGGACAATCCCTATTTTATAATTTAGTTTTCTATTAGCAGAACAAATTCCTAATAGAGATATCTTGATGCCCTATAATTTTTTTCAGCCTGGTATGATTGAGAACATACCTTCAACCTTATGGTTTTTCATCTGGGTATGAAGTTAGGGGAACCTAGGACATTTCATTTCAAGATTCTGGTGGGATTCAATGGTCACAATCCATGTCATTCCTATCCCAAGAGGGTACCTAAAGGAGTTTATTCATAACAATTTGGAAAAGTGTATGAAATTCAGGTGGTCAAGGTATTTTCAAAATACAAAGTTGTTAGTTGACATTATTTAATCCTATTATTGGTGATTGAAATGTGGGAAATGCTTCCAAAGGGGTTAAGAATGTCTATATAGACATATGATGTAATCATGGTTCCTTATACGATGACAATATTTTAGATTATAAGAGGTTATAAATAGATATAACACATAATGAATGTAATATATAAAGAAAAAGTGACTCTATCAATATATAACATACTATAAAGAAGGAAAATATGGTTTACAGTGCTAAAAATATATATATTTAAAACCCTATAATATAGAGGTCATATCATATTGTTTTTTGTATTCTATTATGAATCTTTTGTAAAGGCATTGGGCTTTATTCTTGTGGTTTAAAACTAATACAGATTCTTCTATTTCTTATATCTATAATCAATTAAATTCGTATTGATCTGTCATATTAGTTGTGAACACCCAATCACACCTTGAATGTATCTCAAATTGGGGGAACCAAGTAAACATATATATTCTTTATGTGTTCTTGTTTCTTTATGAAACATCATTTTGTTATGTATGGTTCATAACATAGTAATATACAAGATATTTTCAATACATAAATTATGTATTTATTGAAATAAAATGGTAATTGTTTGAGGAACTAATTCACCACCACCCGAGCCGCATAGTTTGTCTATTGGTTTGGGAATGGTAATTTTTATGTGTATTTAAGGATATAATAATGCCCAAAATTAGTAAAAAAACATAAATAATCTTCAACCACATAATATGAAATTATGAAAACATATAAATAAAAAATTATAAGTATGAATACCTAATTTTCCAAAAAAACATATTCGATAATAGTGGGTCTGATGAAGATCATAATGTAAATAAACTAAATCCTACTTCATAAAGTTTTCACTAGTTTAAGAAATCACAAAACATTTCATTAAGATCTTCTAATGAGTTCTTTAATCATCCATGGGTTAAGTATAGAAAATAAATAAATAAATAAATATTCAACATTATATTTTCAAACAAAAATACTATAATAATGATGTAAGGAATACTTCCTTATATAGTTTTTTTATTTTAAGATGAAACAATAATTATTCATAATGTTTGGTGAAATCTTTGATTTTACATGTTTTGTAACACTAATAAAAAATACCTCATTTAACAAAGTGATTTTTGAAACCACTCAATGATTAGTTTCCTTTATATACATTTAATAATGTTGAATTATAATTTAAGTTGTATGTAAATAATGTATATAAGAAATAAATAATCATATTTGAATGATGTACCATATTAAGGAATCAATACAAATAACAAGTCCATTACATCACTGTTTGTGATGTGACTCACAACACTGGTAATAAATTCCTTTTTTTTCATTATACTTTAGTAAATATTTAAAAACTATCACTATTAGTAATTATGATATAATTTATGAAAAAAATCAAAAAACATATGAATCCAGGAAAACTCCTTTGGATAAAATTACTATTTAAACTCACTTATTCCAAAATTTAATTTATATTCAATGTCCAAATTGTGGGACTATAAAATTATTTTTAGTGATGATGAAAATTGTAAATCCCTAATATATATATTTAATTAAATATTGGCCTTTAGAAAAATGACATTATTACTTAGGATAAAAATGGTATTATTTTATCATTATCAAACATACTTATATCTCTATATGAAAATTTCCACCAAAGGATATATATCTATGAATTAAACATATAATTATAAAATTACTTGATTGAATACATCGAGTCAACCACTAGATATGGATTTTGTCAATCTAGTATCTGTTGACTAATGAATTCTCAATTCATTGAAATATATTGAATTTATTAAATGAATACAACACATTTCATTCATCAATGTAGATTATCAAATCATGTAACATCCCACCCTATCATGATAATACCACTAAGGTGAAGTGTCACAACACCTCAAGTGTGCTCCCTAGTCAATATAGGTTAGTAACTAGAATAAAAGTACATTAAATATTTATTTAGGGATTGATTTTCTCATTAACAGTTCATCATAAAAAATTTACCAAATTAAACAATTCTTAATAATAAGAATTAATAAAATCATAACATTCCTAATAAAATCATGACAATATCCCATAAATTCCCATATGAATCATATATCCAAATATGACCTCAAAATAAAACCTAATCACCATAACATAAATTATAAAACTAGAATATTTAGTAAGGTAATGTATCAAAAACCCTTATACATGATTCTAGAAACATAATACAATTGATCATATATTTTTTCTAATGATATCATCCAATTATCGAGGCCACTTTCCTTTAATAATGGTATCATTCACAAAATATGCATGTGCATGAGGTGTGTGCACACCAAGAGTGATACTATATAAAAACTTTCATAGCCACAGACATCCCTTTGAGTTTAATGTGTCAAAATACAAATGGAGAAAATCTATTAAATGGTTATTTATATCATTTAAATCAAGTAATTTGAAGTATCATGCGTTAATAATGACACCCAATAAGCTATATAACTTATTAGGAAAATGATGGTGGAACAATTTAAATAAAATTCATAAATAGTATCCAAAGACAAGGGTTATATAAATCATATGCTAAGTAAATAGAATACAATATAAACCAATCCTAACATAGATCCTAGAAATAACCCATAGCTTATATATTGTTATCTCATGGCATAGCCTAATCTAAGGGATTATGAATGTTAACAAACTTTATACCCTTTTATAATACAAAATATCAAATACACAACTATGAAAATAAACAAACCATAACATCATTCATCTTCCAATTACCATATAAAAACAACTTAAAAATGTAAATATTATTTACAGACACACAAAACACAATCAAATATTTAATGTGTCAATAAAAAATCTAAAAAAGTGAAATTTAGGTTTAAATACCAACATTAAGTGCGTAAACTCATAACCAATTTAATAATAAATGACATCAACATCTTTTTTATTTCCCTTAATTAATTAATTAAAATTTTAAGAAAATTTTAATCATTTTAAGTAAGATAGCCTTATTTTAACATGTACGTTCCCTTTTTATTTTTATTTTCATTAGAGGGTTGGTGATAGATTTTTAATGTGTTGGAAGATGTTGGAGTTAGTTTGGATCTTTAATGAAAAATTATTGATTGAGGTATTATTTGAAAGATGTATGGGTTTATTGAGACAGATGTCATGAAGACTGTGGATGTTTGTACATATGATTGTGGATGTATGACATATATATGATTGGTTTATCATATATTCATGTTTTAGTTTATTTCTTATAAATTTTTTTTATTAAATAATTTTTAAAAAATCAGATTCATCATTAATTTTTAGTAATCTCAACTCCATACATTAAATTAAATATTTTTCAATGGCAGTTAAATTTAATGACTTTTAATATGTTTATTGGTGGATAGTTTCATTTTGTTTATATTTACCCTTTATTTTTTTAAAATAAAATAATGAATGCTAAATAAACATGAAACCACTACTAAATATTAAAAAAATAACACATAATAAAACCACTATGAAATATAAAAACCACCTCCAAATGACTTGCAACGGTGTAATATGTGACAGTTTTGTTAACTGCTTCTAGTCTATAAAAAACCACCACTAATGACCACTTTTGTAGTGCATTCACATAACCTAAAATATTGGGTGAAAAATATTATATCATATATATCATATAAATATATTTTTTAGTGTATAACCAAAAGTAAACACACTTAATCTAAAATCCATAAATTCAACCTTTTCCAACATTGGTGGTGGATCGGCATTTGATAAATGGTATACATGTAGTGTTGGGACCCATTTGGGGTCGGCACTCAAGGCGTAAATTAAGGAAAGCCGTATAGGGGAGAAAATTCCATTTGATGGATACATGGTGTGACCTGCATTCTAGATTAATTTAGGAAATGACATGAATAGAGATTTGGGTAATCCTAGAATATGTAGTAACCAATATTCATATTAGTTGTCATGAATTAGTTGAATGACCACTCTAAGCTGCAATAGGTGTTCTGTAGGTATTGGAGAGTGATACATGGTTTTGATAGTATTATATGAAAATACATCTGTTGTGGGGAGAATCATATCAATAATTGGTAAACAACCTTCATATCAAAATGATAATGGTGGTAATTAATGACTGGCCAATGAATAATGGGCTGACTTCGAGGTTTCCAAGTGTGCTGAATCTGATGTGACATGGTTCCATGGTATATACCATAATCAAAATTTATAGGATTTTTTGCTGATATTTTGCATCGACATAAGGAATAGGGTTGTTAAATATGATATTAGACTATGTTGGAGAGGATTTGGGTCGTGATCGGGGTGATATCATGATGGATAGGGTAAGTGGTTGGAGACCTACAATGGTTTTATAATAAGTTTTAGGTTTAATATTTGGTGTATGTGTTAGGAGATGATGGGATGATGCAAAGAGATAAGACATTAGGAGCGGGTGTCTTGATGGTCCATTGATATATGAAACATATAATTTTGGAAGGGCATTACTATAGGAGGTTTATTAAATGTTTTTCATGATTGTTGGATTTAATTATTTTGAAAATACATCATAAGTAATGTCTATATTAGTTAAAGGGGTTGTGCACCAGTGGAGGTATATCCTCCTAAGGTTATTCCTATGGTGTTTTGAACCATGTATTTGAATTTATCATTAAATACAAATGGTTATTATGGGGAGAACCCTATGTTTTGTTTTGGTCCAATGAAAGGTATCAATGTTTTTTGGGAGTGATATGAGCGGTGAGAACCATATCATTGTTCATGTTAGTATTGAGTGAGTGGCTGAGTTTTTGGAAAATGGTGTGCATTGGTGTTTATAGTTTAACTATATAACTATGTTATCATATAGATATGGAACATGGAATGCTATAATTAAATGGGAGACCTTGGTAGAAAGTAATATTTTGTTCAAGGACAATAATTTCTTCTAAAAAAGTAGAAGCATTATGGTTGGGAGGTTGAAATTACCCATGCCATTAATGGTTGGTAATTATTGAGGAAATTTGAACATTTCATTTGGTGGATTGTCTATTTTGAGAACTGATTCATGTTTTGGAAGACAAATTTTTTTACATCTTAAACATATATTTTTTGGAATTGGTTTAAATCTCAAGGAAGTCCCCATGTGAAAGGAAGAAATTTGTTGAAGGGTTGGATTAGTCCATTGGATAAAATAGACACTTAATAACTTATGAGACACCCCCGACAAGCCTATAGGATAAAAAATGGCCTAGAGGTTCCTTTGAATCATCATCTAAATGGTAATCTAGCATGTAAACTAGGTATTCTCCAGAACACACCATCTGAGAAATGTTCTACCAGCTATCTGAGGAGACAGAGGGATCGGTCGGCATGTTCATACATGGAGAATATTAAGTTCACAATGTTTCATCTTTTTCCACATTAGGACTATTGGTATTTATCAAAGAAAGGGTCTCATGAAAGGCCAACCCTTTTACATATTTCCCCTATTACTGATGTACTACAATCCCCTTCAACATAGGGAGAATCATTGCTCATTGTGAAAACAATCGAAGGTAATGTCATCTATTTTCTTATGTTTTTGAACCTCTATTCACTTCTCTCTTTTTTTCATAAATTTCTTTTAGGATTTTTTCTAATTGCACCATATCATACTGGAATGTATTGAATATGGTGGGGTCATTGAGAAATATGTGTTGAGGACTTACTGGGATGTTGAATGCACGCTATTGGAAACAATTTTTGTGGAGGTAATCCACTTACAATAATTTATCAAAAAAATTTATTAGATTTGGATAAATTTTACAGTTTTCAATACATCAAATGATATGGATTTAATGTTTGGTGATGAAAAGGATGTGTCATAGACCCACTATATTTTTATTAGTTTAGGTTTTAATGTGGATGTGGTAATCGATGAGATTTAGGGAATTATTCCATATTTTGTAAAATTAATTATTTAATAATAATGAATTGTAATTAAATAATTTTGATTTTTAATGTATATAAATAACTAAAGTGGAGTTACAGGCTATGATAATGCATGATCAGGCTAAGAAGACTCTCAGTAGAGCCCAATGAGGAAGGTAACTTTATTTTTTCTAGGTGGCCCTTATCATACTAAAACATATGTATCTTTTTAAAAATGTGTGAATGTGTCTTTACATATATTCATGGTTTAGGTAGAGAAACTGAGGACCAAGAGAACAATAATCTAGATTATGTGGGTATTATTTTTTCCCATACCTATGATATGTTCTTGGAAGGGAATGAGATTATTGGAGTCATATGATGAATTTTTCTCCAAGGGGTGATAGTGATAATAATGTTGTTTAAGGACATCACGGCATTATTGAATTAAATATAGGATATAATGATCTACTAGGTGTTTTCCATAGATATTTCAGGTACGCATAAGATGCATGTTTTTGAGTGAGACATCATCACCATGTCCTTCTCAATTATTGTATCTGTCCAAAACTTTTAAACTTATTCTTTTGTACCATTATTATGAAATGTGATCCTAGAAATACCATGTATTTCTCAATTATTTCCAACATATTGAGAATACCTGGTAATTTGTTTTTGAACTTATTCATATTATTGTTGAAAATGAACTAAATGAACATTTTTAGTGGTTATTATAGAATGAATTATATTGTGTGATCAAGACTATGATTTGAACTTAATATATTTGTGTTATTGATATACCCGTTTATATTGAGAAAATGGTTTAAGAGAAAATCTCCTTATTTAATTTTTCACCAAAATATAGCCTTTGACACATTATACATCACATTCTTAACTAGTTCTTGATAAATGCTTTTTCAGTTTTCTATAATCTGGTAATTATCTATGGTATCATGTTGATTTTATTACATGGGTTCCATGGTCAAAATCTTGATAGTATATTCTTCTTGTGAATACTTTAGATGATTACAATAGGAATATAAATACATTTATTTGACATCAATACAAGACCATTTCATAGAAAGCAGTTCCCTGAACACATTGAATTTTCCTTATTTCTTAAGAAATATTCTTATCTTAAAGTACAATTCTAGTAAATTTATACTATTTAGTTTTTACTTATCCAATATTAATCTTACGGTAAAAATCGTAGATAATAATATTTTTTCCTTTATCTACTGTATAATTTTCTTTAGAAGATTATCATTTTTTACATTCATTAATGTTGACTTTTACTAAATAGGATCCTAGTAAAATCTTAACCCTTTTAAAATTTGCATACTCATTAGTAGTCCAAGAACCATATTTTAATAAGATTTCATTTTATTTAGTGTTTTTCCAATAAAATTTCTATTTATGTAGGAGATCTCCCAATCATATCATATATTAACCCATTATAATTGAGTGGATTACTCTTTCTCAAATATGTCATGTGGATGAACTTAACTCTATTCCTCTAACAACCTAATCCTATTAGGGTATCCATGTTAAGTGTAACCCAAAAAATAACTAATAATGGGAACCTAATCCTCTTTGGGTCACCCATTTAGTTCTTGAATTATAAAGTATAATCCATATCCATTAATATTTATCATGAACTACCGGGTTGGATGATTGATGTCATTACATGTTCCACTTTGAGAGGAATCTATCAATTATTATTTTAAAGTGTATTTAATCTCACCATATTTTTTCATGACAGTATATTTTTATTTAGATGATTCTATGGATTTAATTATAAATTTATTCATTCTACCAAATCAATATATCCAAACCATATTGATGAGTAACTCTCAACACAAATCATAGATTGTGTTACTAACACAAGTAAAAAAACAATTATTTTTACACATATCCAAATGATTAAATCCTTATGTTATAGAAAACTCATTCATATAAGGTTTTAGTATTATATTAAATCAAAAATATCCAAATGAGTATGTCTGGAGCCATATATTTTCAACCACCACCTTTCTATAACAATGTATAGTTCTCCTTATTAGTGTAATGTCCTACCCAAATTCCATTTACCCTGGAATACTTTACTCAAGATATTTATTATTTTGATCATAATTCTAATAACTAGTTTGTATGAATTATAATTACCTACTTAATACAATATTATAACTCAATATAAGCTAAAGTCATGGAAGAGGTAAACTAAGTCCCTTATCAAACCTAGAATGTTACTCCTTGTATGAAAGTATGATAAATTTATAAGTTGTTTAACATCTAACTAAATCATAAATAAAAAATCCAAAATCTAACAGTTATATATATGAATTAAATAAGCTATAATAAATTAACACAAAATTCATGAACCTAAAAGCATGATAAGAATTTTTGAAAAAACAATATATATATATATATATTAACTCTTTAAAAACTAATAATAATAATCCACAATTAAATAAATATAAAATTATAATATTTTTCCCCTAATATGAACTCCATGATATTATTAATTTCATGTAATTTACTTTAAATATATGATATTTTAAAAAATATAGAGAATATATACTTCAATTTATTTAACATAAACTTTTGATATAGTCAAAATGTCACATATTTAATATTAATTAAAACCCATGACCAAATAATTTAATCAAAACACATTTTGATAGGGATGAAATAATTTCCAAATAAAACCATTTCAATTTTAAAGATTAGATATAAATATTACGGGAAAATCATAATTTAAAATATGAACTCATTTATATATTTAATTATTTTTAAAATTTATAAACCCTTTATAAAATACACTTATTATTTCAATTTAAAAATTCTATATCTAAATTATATGTCCATTAATAAAATTTTGTAAAAATGTGTCTTTATATTAACACATAATATTATAAAATATTTTTTAATGAATGATTAAAAAAATAAAATTATTTAATTATAAATACTTTATTACTAATTAAGTTATAATACACTTTTATAAGTTAATAAATATACCAAAATAACATTTCATATAATTTATAAATTATATAATTTAATATAAATATTTATTTTAAGAAATAAATTTTTCTATTCAAATAAATTTTAATGATATACTAGGAATCCTAAAATATAATTTATAGGGTTTTAGTTCTTAAATCATTTTAGCATTATAAATTGTATTCTATGATAGGTAAAAATATTGTATTTATGATGTAATGTGTTGTTTTAGAAATTTGGAATGTGAAGTAAAATATCCCATAACATAAATTGTGTATCAAATGAAGATTATGTTATCTCATAGCATAATTTCAAATACCACAATGCATGTTATGTTGTAACACACTAAAATTCTAAAATCAGAACATTGTATTTGATAGCTTATATGACATACAACACTAAGCGTAGAAGAAAATATAACTCTCCAAGACATTATGTTTTATTTATTTTTTAAAAAATTCAATAACTTAAATATTTTTAATTACACACAACACTGATATTAACATGTCTTATATGTAAAAATGGGTTTCTTCGATAGCTTTCAATAAACATAAGACAAAGTTTTACCGAACATCAATATTCTATTAATATTATTATATAATATGATAGTTATTACGTCACAGTAGGAATGGAGGGAATTAATAGGATTAAATAAATTGAGAAAAAAATATTATTTAAATTTTTTAGTTATATACTTATTGTAAATAATATAAGACTCATTAAAAAGAAAAATAAATATTTTCTGATAAAAAAAATTATTTTTAGACGGTTTAGTCACTTTTTTATTACATAATTTAAAATTATATTTCCTAAATTAGAGAAAAATTATTTGATAAAACAAAATTAATTTTTGAAATCATAATACTGAAATTATGTTCGTGTGAATTTTTTGGATTTTTCTAAAATGTATTATTTTTGTATGAATAGTGAAACATATAAAATTTTAATTGAAAACAGACTTTTTGTTTAATTTATTTAGTAAGAAAAATTATATTTTTAAATCATATTAAAGTTAAATTAGTAAAATTTTATATCAATCACAATTAATCAGTTCATTAGAATCATTTTTATAAATAATTTTTATATAAAAACATTGTAAACTTTGGAACATTTTCTCATAAAAACATGCTTTCCCGTCATGTCTATAAGTATAATTTTAAATTTAATTTTCCCAATAAAGGTAATAGAATTTATAAATAATATTAAATATTTTTAATTTTCATAATTTATAATTTTTTGATAATTTAAAATAATTTTTTGACCAAATATAACAGTGAAAACATTAAAAATTAATTATCACGTCCAAGGTAACAAAGGATTTACCAGGGGATAAACCAAGAATATTATAGTTAAAATGACATAAAAACAATTTTTATGAAATTAAATTGACATTATATCTTCTAGTATCAATATTTTACAATTTTTATTTTTTTTACATTATAAATACAAGAGTTTGATTTAATATTTTCAAGAAATTACAAGTGTTCTACAAATCTCACTTATAAAATGCCACCCTCTCTCCTTCGTTCTTCAAACCATCAAAACTCATTTTTTCATAAATTCATGACCCAAATGAATTTTAAAATTCCCTCCCCTCATCCTATAAGACTTTTTATTTTTATAAATACATCCTAGGAAGGATATTGGTGCAAACCGAAGGAAGACACCTGAAAAGTGTTGATATTCTTCAGCTAGCCTTTTTATTGTATTTTGTTCTCCACATACCTAAATTATTACTAAACCATTATGATATAATAAAATAAGTATCTTAAATATAATTTTATTTTTTTAATAACATTTACATTACCTAATCCACCTCCACTCCCATCAAATGGGTTTCGAAATCATCGTTTATCTATATGGAGGACTACTGCCTCACAAACTGATATTATTCATTTTTCTATTACCACTTTTCAAAGTTGGGAATGATGATTGATCTAAAGTATATATATTATATTTATAAAATAATTATACCAATGGATTAATTATATAATATACATATTTTTTAATTTCTATTCAGTAGAGGATATGATAACATCACTCATCTGTACGGTAGACGACAACCATGCAAAGCGATGTTATTTGTCTTTCACAAACAATTTACATGGATTGTGATTAAGTTAAATTTAATGATTATATGTGATATAAATGAAATAATTATGATATTGATGGAAAAAATATTCATTATATAAATATTTTATATATATATATATCATTTTATTTATAACCATTCACTCAATGGTAGATGATAATGTCATTCGTGTACATGCGGACAACCACCGTCTCGAAATGATATGACTTTACATTCATCACCACACCACATTGAAATATATATATATATATATATATTTAAATAAATAATGTGAAATTTAGGATATTATTATCTTTTGGTAAAGATAAATTATTACTTATATCCTTTCCATAATGGTCCTTGAAAAAGAAACATTACTCATGCATATGTACGGTATACTCTATCCATGATCATAACACATTTAATTTATCAATAACATATTACATTATTGGAATTAAAATTATATTGTTTCATAAATATGGCAATTAAATCATTATTTTTTTTAATAGATTAAAACATTTAACATGTGTAGGAACATGATCCTTAATTACCAAACACACATGAGAAAATCGGGAAATTAACTCAAAAACTAATGCAAAACAATGACATGTTATTAATGAATGGGTGAGAATATGTTATACAATTATCATATATGATATTATAAATGTTTTTATGTTTTTAATTAAAGATAATAACATGTTTAAAATAACAATATATGTGTTTAAATAATGTTCATTAAAAAGGAAGTGTGAGGTACGGGATTTCGTCTCAATTTCATGTCACAGAGGCATATTTTAATGGTACTCTTTTAGTTTCTTTTATATGGTTCATATATTTCTCCTATTACATCTAATATCATTCATGAATAATTATTAATGTAATTTTATGTTTACATTTTAATCATTTCATCTAAGTTGATTTCATATAATAGTTACCAAGTGGTAAAGAATTTGATATCTCAATTTATTTTCATTAGGTTATATTACTTCTTTATTATATTTGATATTATATGATTTTGTTAGTAATGGATTTAGATCATCCTATTCCATATTTAAAATTATGGTATGTTGATTTAATGTTGATACACATAATCTCTTAACTTATTAATCCTCACATCAATGTTATGATCATTTTGAGGGTTTATATCATAATCTCATTCTAGTCGAGATTCTTTATAATTGTATTTTCAATGAAGGAAATTATTTAATAATTTTATAATAACCACATATAATTTTTTAATCCATATTTATTCATTATATTTTCATACAATATTAAAAATTTCCACTCTATGATTCACAGAATTTATTGGAAAATGTTTTAAATAAAATCTGACTTAATTTCTCTCTTGGTTCAGAATTTTTTTTCAAAAAAATTATTGTTTTATAAAAATCTTTTCATAAATTTGTTTAACCTATTATAAATGATTAATTAAATAAATTTTTAACATTTTATGTTTAAAAAAAATAAAGAAATATTTTTTCCTTTCTCCAAACAAGGAACATTTCTAACCATTTTAACATGTAAAATGAATGTTCCTTTTTTACATATACAGAATATACTGAATTACACACCATTATGGACTTCATTTGTTTTAATAATCCTTTAAAATTTTTCAATGTTAATTTTAATGAAAATATTTTACCTAATATTATATAAAATTTTAGCTTTAAATTTTTATTTCCAAAGAAAAATATTTTCAAAATGATTTACATTATAAAAATATATTTTTAAAATAAAATTGATATTTTCATCATGAATGTTTTTAAAATATTTTTTTATTTATAATTATTAATGAAAAAAATCCATAATTTTTACTAAAATGTGAATATGTTGTATTTATACCATCCTTTTTCTTCCCATTGATGGTTTATGATCATTTTGACTAAGGAAAGTATTGAAACTCTCATTCTTGATTTGTTTTTTAGTCATTAACATTCCCATGAACCGATAAATTTACTGTAATCATTTAAAATTAAATTTACCCTAATTATCCATATCATTTATCATAGATATGGTTTTTATTAAAAATTATATCATTTCTACATCTGCTGTTTTACATTGAAATTTATTTGATTGACTGGGTAAATATTGATAAATAAATATTCATTATTCTATATGGATATTTGAGATAAGGAACATTTGTCATGAATTAAATCGATATTTGATACATGAGGAATTCTTTATACTTGTAGCGATCGGTGGAGTCAATCATTATATAGCCCCTCGATGTGTTGTTATATCTCATGGGAAAAATTAGTAAGGTATCCCTAAATGGATCTTTACTTATGGTTTAAATAGTTTATTGAAGGTTATTGAGGGTAGATGTATCATGGTCCTATAATAATAAATCTATTGATTATTAATTTCCTATATTAAGAAGTAAGTTGTTATTATCCTTCAGATTTTCACTAAGATATTATTTCTACATGCATTTTATTTTCATTTTCTTGATTTAATGGAATGCGTTTTTAGTTATTTACCTTTTCATATTGATTAATCCATATATAGTTATTTAAATGAATTGTTTGATTAGTTATTTACCTTTACATGTCTATTATGATTATTGATTCATGATAGATTCTGTTATACTTAATAATTGCTGATCAAATGAACCCACAATTATTTTTTATCCCTTCTTAGAAATCCATGTTGTGTACTATGAAATATATGAAATAATATTCTAGGTGGAATTATTAAATCCTCAAAAAAATTTGTTTTAGTATATATATTCAGATGTAATATAGTAATCATGTATATATCTAGTTTACCAATAAATCTAAACTATTCAGTCCTTCAGGATGTCATTCCTTGAATTTTATTAGAATTTAATAAATCAAAAATCATATTTGGCCAACTATGATTGGGGTCACTATAGTTGGTATTACAAGAAGTTTTATAGAATCCTTGGGAACTTTATTTTGGTAGAAATAGATTTAAGATCAAAACCCTGTTGTTAACATTGGGGATAAGTATATAGAAACATCCAAAAAGAATTATAGTGTAGATACTATATAGTTTTCCCTACAAACATATCAATATATGTATAATACAAGTGGTAATGGTTTTTTAATAGGGTTACCTAGGACTAATAACTAGGAGAAGGGGAAATTGTGCTTGAACTGATCACCACCTGGTGCACGACAATAGGAATTACTACACATCTAGTCTAACCATCCCTGTGGATATTCATAGAATAATTCAAGTTCTATTTAACATAAATTATAATGGATTTGAATTTATAATAACGACAAATTACCTAGGTTAAACCCTTGAATAAGGAAGGACATATGTGAGAATAAAAAGGATGAAGTTTGTTAGCCAAAATTGGTTAAATAACCTGAGCCGGGGGTGGTAAATCAGGGTCTTCTAGATTAAAATAAATGCCCCTTTAGATCTTACATTATGATTATAACCCATTTTTATCTCCCTTTCTAGTAGAAATGTATGATCATAAATTAAATCACGCAAGAGAAACAACAGTTTTTCTTGGTTTACATTCATAGGGATATGCCCAAAGGGTATACAATGGAAATGTGTTGATTTAACAATCCTCTAAGGCTCAGTAAAAAAGAAGTTTTATTATAGATCACTTCTTTGTCTGGATTTAATACCATTAAAATGTTATTATTGGATTCACTTTCCCTCTAGGTTTACAATCAATCACAATTTGAAATATCATTTCTCAATTTATTGAAGTGTTCTCACATCTCTTCTAGAAGAATCTTTTATTGTCTAAATCATCTCAAAATTATTTCACACATATGTGAGTGTGTTGTGGAGTCTTGTTTTAATTAGGTAGATTAAATCCACTTTTCCAAATATTGTTAAACTATGTAAATTATATTCAAAAAAATATTTTATCCCCTTTTATAACATCCGTATACCCCCTACAAACTGTAATTCATCCTAAATAAACTACCTTGAACTATCTGGTGTGAATGATTCATATTACACCCTTTCGTCATGTAATTCCTCTTCTTCAAAGAAAAATCAATCCTCAAAAACCATGTATTCTTTTCCTAATTCCTATACTTCTTGGACCCTCTTAAATTATAATCTCTTGAACCCTACAAACTCTTTCTATGAACTATCTTCACCGGAATTCTTCTTCACAGAATTTCTCCCTCACAAAACGTGTCTCCTTCACGGAATCCACCTATTAAAACCACTTTAGAATTACCCAAATTTTCTAATAATTATATTATCAATTTAATTTGACTCTCATTAATTATGTGGTTAGTGTATTTATATTGGAAAATATATCCACTATGTACACTAATCATAATTACCCAAAACTCCAATGTTTTACATCCTTTACCGAGAAATCAGTATGAAGTTCGCATAACACTCTATTATTTGAGGTAGGTAATGTCATCCCCAAATGAAAACACTTACCAGAACCCTTAAACCACCACCTATAGTAAAAAACAAATTGCCTTTCAGGAATGAGGATCCTTCCATGAATTTAACTTTATATTTGATTCATGAATTTCACTTTCTGGTTCTCTTTGGGTAGAGCCCTTTGCGGCAGGCTTAATTCACCACCTCCATCTGAAAATTGGTGGCTTTATTTATTGTTTTTCATAACTCTTTTTCAGTCTACATAGCACAGTGGTGCTACTATGTGGTCTGTGAACTCCATTCTTCATGGCCCAAGAACTGTGGTCCACAATATTATTTTGGAAAACCATAAATTTTCCTAAACCAAATTCTAATTTTGAGACCCAAAAATAAAGAAAACATAGGGAAATTTCATCACCTTAAATTCATATTATTCAGAAACACAAACCATACTAAAACGATATCATCTGTTTCATTGAACAAACACAATCACCCCAAAAACTCTGAGACAATTCCTTGAGAGATTTTTTCCAAACAATATCTCTCTTTGGGTTTGTTGAAAACTCTTCAAAGACTTATACATATTTAAAATAATATCCATCTTACTCAAAAATTACCTTCTGGTGATTTAGATAGAAATCAATGGTTTACTCAACACACACTCTAAGCCTATGTGATCCATTCTCAACATGAGAAATAAGAGTATCTTGAAAAGTTCCTTAATGAATAACTTCATGCCAAAACCACACAACTTTTGTCATTGCAAACCCAATTTATCATTATAGATAAACTCTGAACAGTCCCCTTCAACATCATCTAATTTAAAACTCCCCCAACTTTACTACTACCACTTTTAGTTTCTCCCCTATATTTATTAATATATATTCTCCCCTTTTATATCCGCATTTTCTCCCCCTTTATTAATGAACCCAAATGTCACATTGTTCGAATCTAAGGTATGGAAAAGAACACATATCAACATGTTGGAATCACCTGTTTTGATAATCCCAAATCATGCTTAAACATTGATTATGATGTATTAAAACCTTGCATTAATCTTATTATTCTATGCTTAAACGTATTTTATTCTAAATAGTTCATATTCTTACTCTCATAACTTTACTGTAACAGCTTACAGTAGTATTTACATAAGTTCAGTATTGTTAGCTAATAGCCAGAGTTTTCTTTTCAAAGTCACAGTTACAGCTAACTGTCACCTCAAGTTACTGTTGCAATAAGTTCACAGTTACAAGGTTATAGTCGAAGACTAATACAAGCTTACAGTCACGAGTCTACCGCTATCTTTTGTCAAAGATCACAGACGAAGGTCACAGTTACAAGACTTCTGTTCAAAGTTTTCTCTGCTCAAGTTCACAGTCGAACAAGTCTACAGTTGGAACAAGTTCGCAGTCGAACAAGCCTACAGTCATAAGTCTACAGTCAAGGTTACAGTTAGACAGCTTCTGTCGACTATGTCTACTGATGATCGAGGTCTACAGTTGACAAAGGTTACAGTTCTACAAATTTTATATTACAAGTCTACAGTTAGAGAGGCTACAGTTACATGGAGTAAAAGATACCATTGCAAGCCTACAGACAGCAAGCCTTTTGTTGAAGTTAGCAGTCAGAAGGAAGTCCACAGTTGGAAGACCACAGTTGAAGTCCACAGTGACATACATTCTCGACCAGTCTATTATTATTATATTTCTACTTTTTTCTTTACCAATTTGATTAATACTAATCTAACTGTCATGTCTAAACAAATTAATACACCTAACATTATTTATTGATATTTGCAGACATATCAAGAAATAATACAATGTACGAGGAAGATTGCACGTGTAACTCAAGACTATTTATCTTGTCGGCCTCGGGTGAACAAAAAGGACATATATGGAGGAGTATAAAAAGAAGAGAGAAGCATTCAAGAAAAAGCATGAATGGAACGAAAAGAACAGTGACATACACGAACAAGAATAGAGGAAGGACACACAGAGTCTAACATCTACAACTGAGAAGGAGATACGCATATACACAAAAAGAAGAACTCTCGAGCATTCATTCTGAAGAACAAAAGTGTCTCAAGTGAACCGACTGAAAGAACCGTCTCCTAAAAGCCATGCTGTGAAGCACTCAAACTCAAAGAAGCTGATCACTTGAACATTTGGAAGTCTGGAAATCACGACACTCTGTTTTAGTGTCAACTTACAGAAAAAGGACCAAAGCTTCAAGTCACTCATTCCTACGAGTCCAGAACTAATCTGCCAACAATATAGAGCACTCTAAACCTTCTTCTTTCTATCTCTTTCTCTACTGTGTTTAAGTGTTTTACATTTGTGAGCAGTGTGTTAGTATTACACACACTGTCTCCTGTGCTTAAACTGAGGGATACTGAAAATCCCTATCCCAAACATTTTTACATTTGTTACCCACGTATAACTGTGGAAGAAGCCTGGTGTGGCTTGGTCATTTGTTTTCCCACGTATAACTGTGGAAGATGCCTGGTGTGGCTTGGTCATTTGTTTTCCCACGTATAACTGTGGCAGAGGTTGTCAAACCTGGACAGTTTGTGAAAACTGTTGTAAAGCCCGATACAGGCTGTGTATCAATCTTTTTATAAAATTGCTTGGTGGCAGGTGATCACCAAGTGGAAGAGGACTAAGTCTTAGCTTAAGACTGAACCTCTTGTTTGAAATAGCTTGTTATTCTTTTCTTTACTTTGTTTTGTTTTATCCGCTGTGCTCCTTTTTTTAAAACAAGAAATCTGTTTTTGCATATACTCTGATAGTCAATTTTGGTTAGTGTGTATAAGAGATTTGTTTAGTAAAATTGTTTCAAAAGTAAATTTAGTCATCAAACTAACCTTACTGAGGATTAATCAACCTTAGAGAAACCTGTTGAACAATAAGTCACCTATATCTCTACTGCCTTAATTGACTGGGCTGTTTTTCAATTTGGGGGATTTAATCTTAAAGTTTTCAACAGAAATTTTTAATTGGAACTCAATTCACCCCCCTCTTGAGTGTCCACTCCGACCAACATTTGGTATCAGAGGGTGTGTTTATCTCTGTTATACTTGCTCAAAGTTTTATTTTAACTCTCTGTTTTTAAACTGTGATTGTAGTTTTATCTAAAAGATCTTAAATTTCTGTTAGTTCTAAATTTTATCTCTTTAAAACATTTTCTAAAATTTCCTTATGGATAATAGACTAGAAGGTGATGCTACTAACAGGACACCCTTCTTTAATGGTGTGAATTATGCCCAATGGAAGCTCAAAATGAAAATTCATTTGGAAAGTATGGGTTTTGATATTTGGACTACTATAGAGTCTCAATACAAGATTCCAGAAACTGAAAGAATAACTTGGGATGAACCTACTAAGGTAGCTTACAATAATAATTGTAAGGCTGTGAATGCTCTCTACTGTGCTCTAGGAGATGAGGAATTCAATAGAATTTCTGCATGTAAAACTGCTTTTGAAATCTGGGACACCTTAGCTGTTTCTCATGAAGGAAGAACTAATGTCAAGGAAATGCGGTTAAATACTTATACTATCAAATATGATAACTTTAAGATGAAAGCTGATGAACCTATTTCTGATATGTATCTCAGGTTTAATGAGATAGTCAACACAATGAGCTCACTCGGAAAGATTGTTCCAGCAAAGGAGCAAATCATGAGATTATTGAGATGTCTGCCTGACAGATGGAGAGGCACATCCGTTTCAATTAGAGAATCTTGTGATATTGGAACTTTGCTTGTCAAGGAGTTAATTGGTAAGATGATGATGTACGAAGAAGAGCTCAAGGTAAATAAAGAGGAAGATGAGGAACCAAAATGAAAATCTGTAGCTTTTAAGTCTACTGCATCAAAGAGCAAAGACAAGGAGAAAGTGCATATACCAACTGAAAGCTCATCTAGTGAAGACTTAGATTCTGACAGTGATGCCGAGATGGCACAAATAGCAAGGAGATTCAAGAAGTTCTATAGGAAGAAGAAGTTCTTCAGAAAACCAAACTACAAGGTTAAGTATGATAGACAAGGTAAGTGGAAGAAAGATTGGAAGAAAACTGATAAAGAAGAAGACATAGTTTGCTATGAATGTAAAAGGAAAGGACACACCAAAGCTGACTGTCCTAAGTTAAAATTCAAGAAGAAATATGAGTACAAGGACAAGAATTATAAGAAAGCTATGAAGGCCACCTGGAGTGCTTCAGAAGACAGAACAAGTGAATCAGAATCCAGTGATTCTGAAAGAAATCGTGCTAATATATGTTTCATGACAAACACATCTGAGGTAACCTTAGACACTCCCACTTTAAACTCTTATTATTCTGAAGGTGAAGCAGAATCTGGTTCTGATTCTGAAAATATGTCTAAAGATGAATTGATTGAATACTGTAATATGCTGGAAGAAACGTGTAATGAACTAAAGGATAAATATAAGTCTTTAAAGAAACAGCATGCTCTTACTGCAAGTGTCAAGTCTGCACTTGATGTAGAAAAAGAGAAAAATGTTCAATTATTAAAGGAGAATACAGAACTGAAACTATCTAATGAACAACTTAGAAAGGACTTAGAAACATTTACAAATGGAAAAGATACTCTAACCCAACTTCTAGGAAAGCAAGTTGCACCTAAGTATGCTACTGGCTTGGGATACCAACCTGGACAAAGACAGTTTACTAAAACCCGATTTATTCCCAAGTCAGGAAAAAATCCTGCTAGTTCCATTTTTGGAAATTCGTATGCCTCAACTGGTTATTTAAATAGTTGTAGATAAAATAAAGTATATCTCTCTAAATCTGTTGCATCTATTAATTGTATGGGACCCATAAAACAAATCTGGGTACCTAAATCCTTGATTGCTAACATATCTGGACCCAAGAAAATCTGGGTACCAAAGTCATTTCCTGTGTAATCTGTTTTGTAGGAAATCTGTTTGAAAAGCAATTACAAGAAGGTATGGTACTTAGACAGTGGATGTTCAAGACACATGTCTGGGGACTATTCGTGCTTCAAAAGCTTAATAAAGGTTGATGGAGGATATGTCACTTTTGGTGATAACTCAAAAGGAAAAATCATCGGCTTAGGCCAGATTGGTAACACCGACTCAGTATTAATTTCCAAAGTTTTATTTGTTGATGGACTTAAGTAAAACCTACTTAGCATTTCTCAATTGTGTGATGATGGTTTTAATGTCAAGTTTGAAAACAATTCTTGTGATGTTTATAATTCCAAAAATTCTTTAATATTTTCTGCCTTAAGAAATGAAAATGTTTATGCTGTTGACTTAAACACTTTAGCTAAACATAATGTTACTTGCTTAAATGCTTTTCATAAAGAGTATTGGCTATGGCATAGGAGATTAGGACACTGCAACATTCACTCAATTAGAAAACTCTCTAAGAAACACCTAGTTAGAGACCTACCTAAGCTTGAATTCCCAAATGACAAAGTGTGTAATCCCTGTCAAAAGGGAAAACAACACAAAGTTTCTTTTAAACCAAAGAAAGAAGTTTCAACTTCTCAACCACTTGAACTGGTTCACATGGATTTGTTTGGACCATCAAGAATTTCAAGTCTAAATGGGAAGCACTATGTTTATGTTCTTGTAGATGACTTTTCTAGATATACTTGGGTATACTTTCTAGCTCACAAAAGTGAAGCCTGCTCTTCCTTTATTAAATACTCTAAGTCTGTAGAAAATCTTAGTGGACTTAAGATTAAGACCGTGAGGAGTGATCATGGCCGTGAGTTTGGGAATCAAGAATTTGAATCTTACTACTCACACAATGGTTATGCTCATAATTTTTCTGCTCCTAGGACACCTCAACAGAATGGTGTAGTGGAAAGAAGAAACCGAACCCTGCAAGAAATTGCA
This sequence comes from Viscum album, assembly GCA_963277665.1. Taxonomy (NCBI): domain Eukaryota; kingdom Viridiplantae; phylum Streptophyta; class Magnoliopsida; order Santalales; family Viscaceae; genus Viscum; species Viscum album. The sequence goes on from OY728142.1 coordinate 283,993,688, forward strand.
AGGACTATGCTTAATGAATATGACCTGCCTGTTTACTTTTGGGCTGAAGCTGTAAATACAGCCTGCTATGTTATTAATAGAGTCTTGATTAGACCGGTTCTTAAGAAAACCCCTTATGAGTTTTGGAATAATAGGAAGCCTAAGGTTAATTACTTTAGAGTTTTTGGTTGCAAAGTCTTTATTCTGAATACTAAAGATAATCTTGATAAATTTGCTCCAAAAAGTGATGAAGGAATTTTCCTGGGTTACTCTATGTCTAGTAAAGCCTATAGAGTGTTCAATAAGAAAACCAAATGTGTGGAAGAATCTGTTCACATCAAGTTTGATGAGACTGATCCACATGAGTCTAAAACTTCTCTTGAAGATGTTGAAGAAGACTTATCTGTTCTGGACCTAAATGACAAATCTAAAGAACCTGTAATAAAAACATCCAGTTCTGGACTTTTTCCAGAATCTTCCTCTGTGGAACCCGAACCTATAAATGAACCTGAAATCTCTAGTTCAACCTTTACCAAATCAACTAGGATTCTAAAGAATCATCCTTTAGATGCTGTTGTTGGTAATCTTGATAGAGGAACACAAACTAGAGCTTCTCTAAGAAATCAGGTTGAACATCAAGCTTTTCTTTCACAGCTTGAACCCAAAAATGTCAATGATGCTATCAGTGATGAATTCTGGGTAATGGCTATGCAAGAAGAACTAAATCAGTTTGATAGAAACAAAGTTTGGGAATTAGTGGAAAGACCTAAAGACACTCTTACTATAGGCACTAAATGGGTGTTTAGAAACAAAGTTGATGAGTTTGGTAATATAATCAGAAACAAAGCTAGGCTAGTTGCACAAGGGTATAGTCAGGAAGAAGGAATAGACTATGAGGAAACCTTTGAACTCGTGGCTAGACTAGAGGCCATTAGGATATTACTTGCTTATGCTGCTCATCTGAATTTCAAACTATATCAAATGGATGTTAAAAGTGCTTTTCTAAATGGATATATAATTGAGGATGTATATGCGGAACAACCTCCTGGTTTTACAAATCCCCATTTTTCTAATCATGTTTTTAAACTATCTAAAGCTTTATATGGTTTAAAGAAAGCTCCAAGAGCTTGGTATGATAGGCTCAGCTCTTTTCTTATTTCGAAAGGATTTACTAAAGGGATAGCTGATCCTACTCTTTTTATTAAATGGATTTCTAAAGATGTCTTAATAGTACAAATTTATGTGGATGATATTATTTTTGGATCTTCTAAAAATTCTTTATGTGTTGATTTTTCAAAAATAATGCAAAATGAGTTTGAAATGAGTTTAATGGGAGAACTCAAATTTTTCCTTGGATTTCAGATCTTTCAAAATAAAAATGGTATTATTTTGAACCAAAGTAAATATATTAAAGATATTCTAAAACGTTTTTCTTTGGATGGCACCAAAGGCAGTGACACACCTATGAGCACCACTTGCAAGTTGGATAGTGATGAAACTGGTGAACCAGTGGATCAAACCAATTACAGAGGTATGATAGGTAGTCTACTGTACCTTACTGCCAGTAGACCTAACATCATGTTCAGTGTATGCATGTGTGCTCGGTTTCAAGCCAATCCAAAAGAGTCTCATTTGACTGCTGTTAAAAGGATTTTCAAATATCTAAAACATACTCCCAATTTGGGATTATTTTATCCAAAAGGACAATCATTTGATTTATTAAGTTATTCTGATGCTGATTTTGCTGGCTGCAAGTTAGATAGAAAGAGCACCTCTGGAACATGTCACATTTTAGGCAAGTCACTAGTATCTTGGTGTAGTAAGAAGCAGAATTCTGTTGCATTGTCTACTGCCGAAGCTGAGTATATAGCTGCTGGTAGCTGTTGTGCACAAATCTTGTGGATGAAACACACTTTACTAGACTATGGATATCAATTCAAACATGTCTCTATAAGGTGTGACAATACAAGTGCTATTAACATTTCTAAAAATCCAGTATCTCATGCTAGGACAAAACATATTGATGTGAGACATCACTTTCTGAGGGATCATTATCAAAAAGGTGATATCACTCTTGAGTTCATTGGCACTGAACATCAGTTAGCTGATATTTTTACAAAGCCTTTGAATTCTGAGAGATTAAGTTACATCAAACATGAGTTAGGTATGATTAATTATAGCACAGTTGAAACCTCACAGTTGAAACCTCACAGTTGAAACCTCACAGTTGAAACCTCACAGTTGAAACCTCACAGTTGAAACCTCACAGTTAAAACCTCACAGTTGAAACCTCACAGTTGAAACCTCACAGTTGAAACCTCACAGTTGAAACCTCACAGTTGAAGCCTCACAGTTGAAACCTCACAGTTGAAACCTCACAGTTGAAACCTCACAGTTGAAACCTCACAGTTGAAACCTAACAGTTGAAACCTCACAGTTAGACCTCACCGGTGTACCTCACTGTTACATCTCTCTGTAGGCTGTTTCGCTGTTTAACCTTATTTTATTTTTTGCGGGAATTCGAACCGTTTCTTTTCTTTATAACTTTTATTTCTAAATCCCTAAATGATAAAATTTATAACATCTAACATATCTCAATCCACTCATCTCGACCCTTACTCTCTCAAGTCCTAAACCCTAAACCTTCAACCGAACCTCGAAACCTCATTCAGTTCCAATGGACAGAACAAAGCAACCCCCGACTGTCAATGAAGATGCACCAATGCCGAAGAGGACTCGAGTCGAATCCAGTGGCACCGGGAACGCCTCGATAAGACCTGTTAATCCACATCTGACTAAGAGAGAAATAGTTGCTGAGAAGGAGCTAAGTGAAGAGTGGATTTTATCGAGCAGATCATTAGTACTGGTAGTGCTTAATGAGCAAGGATGGACCGAATGCTTCGCAAACAATAATGGACCATACTACCCGAAGCTGGTGAAGGAATTCTATGAATATCTACAGTTCGAGGAAGAGGATGATCTGCATAGACTGGCATCCAGAGTAAACGGCAATGAAGTCAGTTTTTCATCCGTTGAATGGGCTTCATGTTTAAGAGTTCCTCATGAGGGTATTTACAACTACTATTCTGGAGAGGCTCCTCCAAATAGTGGAATCTTTGATCATGAGACGGCTCTGGAAGAACTGACAGGCAATGGCACAGTAAGAAAGATTATTGCTGCTGAAATGAGTGGAGAGGACAGGCTTCTGTTTAAGTTTATTCAGCATGTACTGAGTCCTAGAAGAGGAGATTTTGCAACTCTGAAGCACCAGGATATTTACTTGATGTACATATTAAAACATGGAAGGAAGGTCAACCTTTGTAGGTTGCTGATGGCTCAGATGGAGGACATGATAAAGGCAAGCTCAAAATCAAGTGCCTTGTTTCATGCTAAACTCATTTCGGTAATGTTGAAAGTGAAAGGTGCAGCTGGAAGTCAGGAAGAGTTGATAGTGGCAAAGAAAAGTGTATGTATCTCGAAAGTAATCTGCAAATTCATGAGGATCAGTTGGAATCCCTGGATGAAATCATGGGTGAATGATGAGGAGAGAATCTATGAGAAATTTAGCCCTTCTACTCATCCCTCTAGACCGAGAGATAGGAGAGATCCAGGCTTAAAGCCTGATGAGCCTGAACCTGTATACTCAGATGATGAACAGACTGCAGTAGTTGGTGACTCTGCGAGAGAGAACACCCCAATTGATGAAGGGTGTGATCCTGAGACTACTCACAGTCCTGTCAGGACAGTGGCGTTTGAGGCAGCAAGCCGTCCAAAAGAACTACCTAGTAGAGAATCTGTTCTAATAGACAGTGAGACTGAGTCTACAGAAGAAGAAGAAGAAGAATCTCAATATTTTGTCAAGGACACCTCTGACGAGGATGATACAATCGAAGCAGAAGAGGCTGGAGCTTCAAATGAAAATCAAGAAACTGTTGCAGAAGATGAAGAGGAGATCAGTGGTGAAGAAACAGAAGAACTTAGTATGAGCCCTCTGATAGGGTATACAGACAAGTCAGTGTCTGACCAGGAAGCAGGAGTGGTCTCTACTACTGTTGTCATGGAAGTGGTTGATGACTCAACAGAGAGGGAGGCTAACCTCACTGCTGAACCTACAGAGGAAGCAAGTATGGAACCTGCTAGAGCTACAGAAGAGAACTTAGAGTTACCCAGAGTCGAGCAGATAGTAGAAAATGTTCAAGAAGGAGCTCCAAGTGAGGGGGAGCGTTTTGGTTCAGTCTCTTTACTGTATGATATAGAAGGATGGACCTCAGATCCAGGATACATGGTGTTAGGACTCAATTATGAGGATTCATATGAGGAAAACCAACCACCAAGAAATCCAGTTATCCTAACTAACAGCTCTCCAGTGTTAGAAACTGAAAGATTGGCCACCAAGGAAGACCTTGAATCCTTAAAGAATGAAATGAAGGAGACCATCAGACAGTCTGTTGCTGAATTGAAAACCAGTCTTTTTGATGAGCTGAAAAATGTAGAACAATCCTTAGAATTATCTCTAGGATGTGTTGTGGGAAGTCCAATCAAAGAAGTGATGGATGAAATGAAAGTGTGCCACACTCAAATTGAAAGCTGGACTGGAGCAGTAGTGGCCCTCAGACAATCAGTTGCTTCTTTAACTGCCCTGAGCAGTTCTCAGACACAAGTGGCCAGTGAGATTCGATACATCAAAGAAGTGGTCAAGCAGTTTGTGGAAGTATTTGAGGATTTCAAGAAATCAGTAAAAGAACACTTTAGCAATCAGGATGTTGTCATTCAGAAAGTGATTGGAAATCTGACTCAGTCTTTCAAGGAGACAGTGGCATTCTCAGTCAAGTCCCTTCCTTCATCTAGCTCTCCGGTAGACCTTGAGCAGTTTAGAAGCCTGCTCAGAGAAGAGCTTACTCAGGCCCGTGCAAATGACACATCAGACCTACAGATCCTTGCTACTACAAGAGAAGTCAGTGGCTTTGTTCGTGAGCACCTGCAGGCTGCTACTGCTTCTCAGGAGGCCATCAAAAGTAAAGTGGATTATTACTTTGATCGGATTTTCACCAAGCATCAGTTGAACCAACACTTCAAACTCATGCTAGAAACTATGAAGCTGCCTCCTATAACTCAAGCTTTCAAAGAACAAGTTAGCAAGCTACGAGAGTTGACCCCGGCTTTGGATAAATTCTTGGAAAACAAAAATGACTTCTTATCTGCCATGGACAGAGGAGGAAACATCATCATGGATTTCAGGAATCTGCTCCTACCTTTTCTTCATGTGGACTGCACACCTGTTATAGTTCCTCTTTCCCTACCTGTCTCCAACCCCAGTGGTTCTTCAGTAATGTCTCCTGCTGATGCCCTCAGAAGCCTTAGACCACTGATACCTCGGTAAGCTACTCACTACAGGCCTTCAGGAGCATCTGTTTCTGCCCCTCCAGACATTCCTGCTACAATTCCTAAGCCTGTTGATCTTTCACCTACTGCTCCATCTTCTTCCTCCAAAGGAAAAGATCCCTTACCTACAGATGAAGAGGATTGAGTCTGTTTATGTTTTTTTTGATAGGGATCATGTATTCACGTTTTGGGTCATGTAATGTACTCATTATTAATACACTGTTTATTTTCTCTCTCTCTGTCTTTCTTTTTGTTATTCACAAAGGGGGAGAAATAGGGAGAAATAGGGAGAAATAGGGAAAACTCGGGGGAGAAATGAACCTATACAAAGAGGGAGAAATCCTTGAGGATTATACCTAATTTTTGTGCTCATATTGCTAATACTGTGTTTTGCACACTTCTCTCTAATACATCTATATTTCATTCCATACTGACATAATTTGTGATTATCAAAAAGGGGGAGATTGTTGGAATCACCTGTTTTGATAATCCCAAATCATGCTTAAACATTGATTATGATGTATTAAAACCTTGCATTAATCTTATTATTCTATGCTTAAACGTATTTTATTCTAAACAGTTCATATTCTTACTCTCATAACTTTACTGTAACAGCTTACAGTAGTATTTACATAAGTTTAGTATTGTTAGCTAACAGTCAGAGTTTTCTTTTCAAAGTCACAGTTACAGCTAACTGTCACCTCAAGTTACTGTTGCAATAAGTTCACAGTTACAAGGTTACAGTCGAAGACTAATAAAAGCTTACAGTCACGAGTCTACCGCTATCATTTGTCAAAGCTCACAGAAGAAGGTCACAGTTACAAGACTTCTGTTCAAATTTTTCTCTTCTCAAGTTCACAGTCGAACAAGTCTACAGTTTGAACAAGTTCGCAGTCGAACAAGCCTACAGTCATAAGTCTACAGTCAAGGTTACAGTTAGACAGCTTCTGTCGACTAAGTCTACTGATGATCGAGGTCTACAGTTGACAAAGGTTACAGTTCTACAAATTTGATATTACAAGTCTACAGTTAGAGAGGCTACAGTTACATGGAGTAAAAGCTACCATTGCAAGCCTACAGACAGCAAGCCTTTTGTTGAAGTCAGCAGTCAGAAGGAAGTCCACAGTTGGAAGACCACAGTTGAAGTCCACAGTGACATACATTCTCGACCAGTCTATTATTATTATATTTATACTTTTTTCTTTACCAATTTGATTAATACTAATCTAACGGTCATGTCTAAACAAATTAATTCACCTAACATTATTTATTGATATTTGCAGACATATCAAGAAATAATACAATGTACGAGGAAGATTGCACGTGTAACTCAAGACTATTTATCTTGTCGACCTCGGGTGAACAAAAAATACATATATGGAGGAGTATAAAAAGAAGAGAGAAGCATTCAAGAAAAAGAATGAATGGAACGAAAAGAACAGTGACATACACGAACAAGAATAGAGGAAGGACACACAGAGTCTAACATCTACAACTGAGAAGGAGATACGCATATACACAAAAAGAAGAACTCTCGAGCATTCATTCTGAAGAACAAAAGAGTCTCAACTGAACCGACTGAAAGAACCGTCTCCTAAAAGCCATGCTGTGAAGCACTCAAACTCAAAGAAGCTGATCACTTGAACATTTGGAAGTCTGGAAATCACGACACTCTGTTTTAGTGTCAACTTACAGAAAAAGGACCAAAGCTTCAAGTCACTCATTCCTACGAGTCCAGAACTGATCTGCCAACACTATAGAGCACTCTAAACCTTCTTCTTTCTATCTCTTGCTCTACTGTGTTTAAGTGTTTTACATTTGTGAGCAGTGTGTTAGTATTACACACACTGTCTCCTGTGCTTAAACTGAGGGATACTGAAAATCCCTATCCAAAACATTTTTACATTTGTCACCCACGTATAACTGTGGAAGAAGCCTGGTGTGGCTTGGTCATTTGTTTTCCCACGTATAACTATGGCAGAGGTTGTCAAACCTGGACAGTTTGTGAAAACTGTTGTAAATCCCGATACAGGCTGTGTATCAATCTTTTTATAAAATTGCTTGGTGGCAGGTGATCACCAAGTGGAAGAGGACTAAGTCTTAGCTTAAGACTGAACCTCTTGTTTGAAATAGCTTGTTATTCTTTTCTTTACTTTGTTTTTTTTATCCGCTGTGCTCCTTTTTTTAAAACAAGAAATCTGTTTTTGCATATACTCTGATAGTCAATTTTGGTTAGTGTGTATAAGAGATTTGTTTAGTAAACTTGTTTCAAAAGTAAAGTTAGTCATCAAACTAACCTTACTGAGGATTAATCAACCTTAGAGAAACCTGTTGAACAATAAGTCACCTATATCTCTACTGCCTTAATTGACTGGGCTGTTTTTCAATTTGGGGGATTTAATCTTAAAGTTTTCAACAAAAATTTTTAATTGGAACTCAATTCACCCCCCTCTTGAGTGTCCACTCCGACCAACACAACACATTAGGTAAAAAACACCTCAAGGAGTGGGTTTCCCATATCCACACATTTAATGTGTATGGAGTCGACTAAACTCCAATATTTATTTGAAAATGTTGAAATGATACTTTTGGAAAGGATTTTTTCATACTTTTTGTAACCTATAGTTCTGTGGGAATATACTCCATCTTCACAAAACTATACACCACCTTCTCATTGATATAATAATAAATGATTTCAATGTACTTTTCCTTCAGTGATGGACTATATTTTCTCAAATATTTATAGAACGTGAATTTTCTCGACATATTCTGATATGAAACTTCTCTATAACTCTCATATCATCAATCCATTACATCATCTACATTAACTGCATGAAAGCATGAGTAGTTGTAATATATTCAGCTTCCATGGTTATCAATTGAATACATTATTGTTTCTTACATATCCAAAAAATACCAGTCTTGTAAGATAAAATAATTAACCTAACGTTGATTTTAAAAAATCCACTGAACCGGCCGAATCTATATCTATAGATCTGAATAACTCTTTATGGATTTTTCATCGTATAGAAAACCAAAATCCATCATTACCTTGTTATAATAAAAGACTTATTTTACTATAATAAAGTAGGTTTCCTTATAATTTAATTTATATCTAGTTTCTTAAAATGTTGAAAAAACAATATTATGTCTTGTCACTATAAATTACAACAGACTACCAATGATATTCTTGTATTTTGTTACATTAATTTAATTTCCTTCATCATCTTGTGATTGTTTCATTCATGTAACCACTAGATTCATCATCTTTTTTTAAATATCCATTCCAAATTTTCTCAAAACATCCTTGCAATAATTATATTGAAAAATTAATGTGTAATTATTTCCATGTGATTCCTGTAAATGAAGGGAAAAGTTAGTTCAACCATTTTTGACATATCGAATTCACTTTTCATAAATTCTAAAAAATATTTTCCCTATCCTTCAGCTAATACACAAAATATTATGTTGTTTATGTACACCATCACCATCATCCATTGATTATAGTCATTTTTGACATACATATATTAATTAACTCTTCCATGTTGAAAGATAATATTCTTCAAAAATTGATATAATCATGAATACCATTTTCTTGTTGCTTTATTCTACCCATATAGAACTTTATTTAATGAAAAACATTGTTATAATCTCCATGAAAAATAAAAAATCAGGCTACTCAATATAAACTTCTTATTCTAAAACCCAATTCTTGAACACTAAATTGAATTATATTTGGAAAACATTGAACCTTATTTGTACTATTATGTCCATGAATAATATGATTTTCTCTAACCCTGAAACAAATGAAAATATTTCATTAACATAAATACATTCTATCTGGGATTACCATTATCACACTAATCACACGTTGTTTCAAATCATTATTTCATCTTCATTAATCTTGTTGTGAAAATACATATTTTGTTCCAATGAAATTATTATCTTTTGGTCTCAAAATATTCTCCCTTGTATGATTATTTTCAATTTTGACAATCTCTTCAATCATATCCTGAACCCAATTATTATATCCATCTACATCATCAAAAAAATTAGGATCTAATTGAGATAGAATGGATTCCTATTTTAATGACATTATTCTCTATATTTGAAAAAGAACTTCTTGATCACCAATGATGATTTTTATTTCAATATCATATCAACTATTTGATTTTCATGTAGGTACAGATTTGAATCCCTCATGCTCATAATCATTATCCTATTCTGAAGAAGTATTTCCCACATAAACTCCCTTTATGGTGCTTACCTCCTCCTCAATTTCATAGGGTAATTATTCATTGTATTGTTTTAGATTATGTTCATTATATAATATAGTGAAATCAGTTATTTTAACTAAATTTCGAAGACTCTTGTTGAAATGTTTATATTCTCTGTTTTTCTGTTGATTATCCCATAATTATTAACTCATCTCCATGTGACTCAAATTTTCTATGAATCTGTTTATTTAAAATAAAACATGTACTTCCAAATATTAAATATATTACAATGTTTTTCTATTTCCATACCACATCTTGTATGTAGTATTTTCTTCCTTTAAACACAACATATCCCTTTTAGAAATGCAGTCCGATGTTAAGACTACTTTCTCATATAATTTCTCTAGTAGGACCTTTTTAATAATCATTATTCTATCCATGTTGCTAATTATCCAATTTCTCATCATAACCACTCCTTTTTGTTGAGGATTTCTTACTACTGAATCTTGATTCTTTATCCCATGTTTCATGAGATAATATTTCACATGATTTTTTTTTGAATTTCATAGAATTATCAATACTAAATATCATAATATTATATCTAAGAATCCTTTTAGATTCCCTCTTATGCTGTTTTGTTAAAATGACCACAATGGACCTATGGGAAATGAAAAATACCCATTCCATCCATCTGAAATTATCAATTAAAATATTGTAATTACTATTCCTATTAATGGATCCTGGTGATATTTGTGCACATACATCTGTACGCACCCATTCAAGCACTCTAGTTTCCTTTTGATCTTTTTTCCTGAATGTATTTTTGACAATATTTCCTTATTGACAAGAATCACATATATGAGTATGATCACAATATAGCATAGGCATATCATGAGTAATGTCACATTTGACATGATCTTCCTAGGATGGGTGGCATAGATTGAAACTTCATTAATTCTAAAACATAATTTCTTTACCTATGCATATAAAGTGAATATCTTTTTCTCTACATATAAGGTAGATATTCAACATCATTCTTTTTCCCTATAGAACAACTACACTATCTCTTCCTTTGATGATACACATCTTCATAGTAAATCTTATAGCATTCCATAAGTTGCATATTTGGATAAAACTATGCATTATTTTACTGAGTCCTTCAATAACTAACACATAAGTTCATCTCATTTATTTTCCCCCAAATTTGGATTTTCCTGAGGCAATAATCTCTAAAACTTCAATAATCCAAAAATTTACAACACCTTTATTGTCATATGTTATGCCTATAACAAGAATCATATTACCTTCATATGGGATGTGAATCTCTTATTAAAGATCCATACACCATAACAATATGATGGTTTAAGGGAAATCTCTTTAACCACTTCCTGCTCAGGTCTTTTCATTTTGATCCATGTTTTTTAACATCATACTCAGTATGGATTGGAAATATTAATATTCTTAGAAATGTGATGGATCAAATTAATCTATTAGAGCGTCAAATCAATTTTTTCATCTCATTTGATGATACATTGAACTATTTCTTATGACCACATTTAGTATTCCTTATCATATTTCTCAACATTGTTAATGAGCATTATCTTTCGGTATTTTTGAGTCATTCACATCCAAAACGAGGACCATCAAATGAAATCATGAAAAATTGAGATCTATAAAAATACTAATACTTTTCCCTTAGATACCGATTGGCTATGGAAGATACATCTTGTGAGAGTCCCACTTTTCTTGTACAATAACATCTAACATAGGATGAATTTATGTTTTTGACTACTGAATTACTGGTTTTCCCTTGGGTTCACTGAATCTTATATTTTTGATTTTTAACCAAGTCAATCTTCAATATTGGAGAAGTTGATTGTAGCCTTACTTCATTTAAGACTAATTTCTATTTTCTTTCAAGGCCTATATCGACCATATCATTTGAATTAGATTTTTTTATTATTTTCTACTAGACCATTATGCTCTGCTTTGGTCTTTTCTATCAACTAAAAATCATCATTACTGATTTCATACCGTCTGTTAAGATTTTTTTATTAATCCGTAAATTTTTATCATAGGCTGATGAATTCCTCTTTAGTTTATTTAATTCATTTGATTTTACATTAATGGTGTCATTCCGTCCATTGATAATGTTTTTCAATTTCTTATCGTTGAGTTTGAACAAACCAATCATTTCATAGTTATGTGGAATTAAAGCTTCAACTTTTCAGTTAATTCTTCAATCTCAAACATCTATTCATTCTGTTTTTGCATAAAATGGTTTTTCATTATGAACCAATCTATATGATTTTTCTGTTTTTTCTCTACAAATATCTATCTCCTCAGCATTGGATTATAATTTATCTTGTATATCAATTCTTCCATCTACTTCTTCCTCATCATTGTAACTTTCTTCCCTTTTCATGGATCTACCTAAATATTCTTGAATAGTATTTTATCCATGATCTTTTTATTTTTACATCTCTTCAACCTCATATTCCTCTCAACTATCATTTTCTTTTTAAAGTATATTCTTATTTTTAATGAAATTTCTCTAAAATTTTATCTTACTTTCACATAGGTTGATGTCCGATTGATGTGAATTTCATATGAATCTGTATCATCTTCTTAAAACTTATTAAGGAATCTTGCTGAAAGATGTCCAATTTTTCGACATCAAATTAATGCAAGTGTGAGTTTCCCATTGAACATCCCTTTTACTCTTGGTAGATTTGGGGAAAATAATGACATCACCTCATATATCTCTTATTCTTGCGAACTATCATAAATATTTGTTAGGACCAAAAGGGGCCAAGATGCCCTGAGAGGGGTGGTGAATCAAGGTATGGATATTCTATTCCAAAATTCATCCTGCCCCACTTGATCTTGTATACTATATAATATGGGTCACTTTGTTTTCTCTTATTTTGTTAACATTTATTTTGTTCTTCCCTTATTTGTTTGATACTGATGATTCAGATGCAATATAGGGAAGAAAATAGGAAGACACAATGATATTTACTTGGTTCACCTTCACTGAGCTACATCCAAGGAGCATACAATGGCGATGTGCCACTACACCAAATCCACTAAATCTCATTTCCAATTTACAATGATTAGGATAGATAACTTCTATGCCTAATCTCACTTTATTTACAATGTTTCGGGTCAGCTCACAGATTTACCATGGTTCAATACCTATTTCTCTCTCTCTGACTCACTGCTGGTGGAGAAGATCACCTTCTTCCTCTTCCTTGGCTCACCGATCTGAAAGGGATCCACACATAGATTAAATACTTGTAAGTCCCTTAATTATCACAAATAAATGAATCTACCTTTTTATATAGATTCTCTGGTGACATATCATCCACATATGAATAAAACATTACCACATGAGTATTGGTTAGTCTCCCAACTTCCGCACAGTCCTAGAGTGACCGATACACTTCTCTATACTTGGTGTACTTCTTTAATGCCCGACGCACTTCTTCAAGCATGGAATGCAAGTGTAACCTAACCACTTTTGAGACACTCCCTTTAATAACTCCAAACATGGGATACACACATCCTTTTATGGCCATACCAATATTGGTGCACAAATATCAACTGGTACATAACTTTTGAATAAACTTTTACTTGCGCGCTCACACCACCACTTGTGCGCCCAAACCACCTGCATGACTGTAGCTTTACTTTTCTCTAATTTTTGAACTATATCAAAAAATGAGGAGGGTTAGCCCTCTATTTATAGGAATTTTGGGTATCCTGAGAGCCAGTATGCTAGTCTCTTCCTAGCGTGCAGGCCAAGCTACCCTAATCTCTTTTTCCCTAGTCACCTTGCGTTCCCAAACCAAAACATGGGCAACCCTCTTTAATTTTCTATATTTTGATGTTATAATATATAAAAACATATGGTGCGCAAGTTTCTATGCCTCAAATACATCAGAGTGCAAGTCTCTTTTCCAAAAACACTTTTCTCCATTTTTTGATTTTGAGGCCCAAACATTTGGGAAACACTGGAAAACGGTGCCACCTTGCATTTTCTCTTTTTGTATTGCCTCCAGATCTTCCACTAATTTTTAGAGGTTCTCCAATAAACCATGTATTGTTTAAAATATCCCTTGAACTCAAAAAATAACTATTTAAATCCCCTTTGTCAAAAAATTTGTACATCATGATCCGTATTGTCATCAAACACAACATGAAGTCCCACTTTGTCAACAAACCCAATCACCTAAACATGCTTCAATTATACCTTGAGGTATGTTTTTCAAAAAATAGTGATCTTATATATGCAATTGGATCCCACTTCATTGGATGTTACTTTTTCCATAGAATATGTATAATTATTTATCATTTTTATGCAACAATTTTATTATGAAAGCTAATCAATGTCATCTCCTTTGGGTCTTTATCATCTTATATATAAACATTTGGATTGAACTGAGATTGAAGCCTTCTTAATATGAACTTAAAAATAATTATATCTTTGATAATTTCTCTGATACAATGCATGTATTCCAAAAAAGACATTCAATTATTCAAATCATGCATCAAAAGGCCCATTGGAGTTAATTATCATGTCCTTATACATTTTCATATAACTTATAGCTTTTACTCTCTCGCTTTTGAGTTGCCCATGTAAATATTTAGCAACTTTTCCCATATGAAATGTTATGTCTTTCATAACATCACCTTCATATAGATTAAATTGGATATGGATCCCATAAATCATTGATTCATTTAGATTCAACATAAAATTACCTTCATTCAAAAACTGATAAATCCCCATAGTCCATAGTGGCTGAAATACCATTCATAATTTTTTTAAAGACTTCCATTAATAAAGATCTGAAGTATTGTTGCATCTGATTTTTCAATAATTGAAAATTGTTTCTGTTGTGCACTATGTTGCATTTGATGTCAATAAGGTGTCAAGGATTGAATGGATGATAAGGAGTGTCAATATGTGAATGAAAGAGGATGTGATGGTGATGGTGATGTTGTTAATAAAGTGTCAAGGATTGAGTTGATGACAAGGAGTGTAAATATGTGAATGACAAAGGAAGTTATGGTGATGGTGATTTTGTCAATAAGATCTCAAGGATTGAATGGATATGTGAATGACAAAGGAAGTGATGGAGATGGTGATGATTGGAGAATGACCATGGTACTAATAAGCATGTCACTCAGGAGAATCACCAAGTGGCATAAGAGGTAATGGTTGAAACACTCTCCATACTAAAACAGAAGATTGTAGAGCTGATCTTATGTTCAAAGAACTTGTTTCAAGAAGATACAATGTCACAACATTGTTAGAAGTCCATGCATTATCTTCACAATGCATGATGATATAAAGAAGTGTCATCCATTATCCCTAAGTGGATGAGGAATGAAGAAGGGAACCATCCACAACCTCCAAGTGGATGAAGTGAAAAGATGAACCATCCACATCTACTATGTGGATGAATTGGCTTGAAGAAAACCATGCACTATCTCTTAGTGCATGAGTATTTGAAGATGATCCAACCTCATCAATGATTAGATCAAAGAAGCACGTTGAAGATCAAGTGATTTATGATTAATGGTTGATGAAGATACTTGAGAGATTCGTGGGAATTCTATCTCTTAATAGGAGAAGGAGAAGAGATGTTAAAGAAGATAGATGGAATTCTAATGAAGAAGCGGAGGTAAAGAAGAGGAGAATGGCTTGATTTAGACTTGTTCCTACATTGTAATTTAACCACGTATACAAGGAGGAGCTTACGAAAAAAATGGGGCCTTCCCACGAGCTATCTACCCAAGCTTCAACCCAAGGCACATGTGGGACTAGGTCACCACACCCATGAGGAGGCCTAGGTAGAGCCAGCCTGCAGGAGGTTGGGTCATGTGTAAGCCCGAGCCACGCGGAGGTCAAGCCCGCGCACGGTGGGCGCTAAAGTGTACCCGAAGGAGCATAGTGGGCACAGAAGCGCGCCCGTGGGAGAACCGGTGAGGGGTGGCACTGGAGGGGGGAGAGGAGCATTATGAATCGAGGATGGGAGGAGTTGTTTGTTAATACCACTAGAACCGTGGCACGTTTCGATGTGGGGCGAGTTTTTAAAACGTAGATCTAATCCTGTCCGCTCATCCGATCGTGCGTCTGATCGCTGCCGTCCATCTCATCTGCGGCGCTGGGTTCTAATCCTGGATGTCCGCGCTCATTAAACACAGATCCAACGGCGCTGGAGTCGTCTCCTACCTCTCGCTTAGCCAAGGACTCCCCGCGATGCCTCCTGCAAACTAGAGGCCCCCGAGCAAGGGAGATGTATCTCCCGGCCACCTCCGATGAACATGAAGCCTCCATAATGATCGTTTTGATGAACCGAATACATGAATTCATTAAAAGATGCATGCATTTAACGAGACGAAGTAATTCGAGGGAGCCCGAGGCAAACGAAGTTGTCGAGGGTGCATTGCTTATTCGATGTACAAGGAAAGGCTTTTCATGCGTTCGTAAACGCATGCACGTGATGTGCACACCAAGAACGAAAGATCTCGTGGTTGAAAAAGAAAAAGCAAACAACCGGGATTCTAGCATCCTGTGTTCCAAATTTTGAAGCCAAAGATCTCTGGAATTAAAAATCCCGATATTCATGGATCTTGATCTCCCTCATCGCCTACAAAAGGAGAATCCCAAACCAAGAAGAGGCTTCTGATCGTCTGAGAGAAGTCTCGGGAAGCTCCTAGCCTCACGAAGTTCGACGCTCTACGCACAACCTATGTGACAGAGCAGCCCGGAGCCACCCGAGGCTCCGAGAGTTCCTTTTGTGCAACCCCTGTGAAAAATATGTTTGGAGGAGGCCTCCATGCGCACTCCCCTTGTGCAACATGGAAGAATATGAGGCGCGAACTTGTGCGCCCGCTGCCCGCATACTTGTGCGGTAGCAAGTGGCCGCACTTGCGCGCCCTCTGTGCCCGCGAACCTACGCGGAAAGGGGAAGCCACCGCTCCACCTGCACGGTAGAAGCCACTCCCACACCCTGCACGGTGGATGACGGGAGTTGTCCGCATCATTTGTGCGCCCTTTGTTGGTGAGGTGTACAGGATGAAGTGGAAGTGCACACCTCACAGGTGTGTGCACGGGTTGAAGAAGGAATGCCACACACCACATGGGTGACTGTGTGAAAATAAGAAGAGTTGGCCCAAAGGAGCACACATGTGGGTGAAGGTTGCATTCAAGTTCATGCCCAAGACCCTACGGGTTGTTTGTGCTAAACAAGTGAAGTTTTCATTACCTTAGTGTGTGCACAAGTGGAGTGTGCACACTTTGAGGAAGAAGAAATTAAGAATCATTTGTGTGTGTGCAAAAGGAGAGGAATGCCACACCATCTTTGAGTGTGTGTGTGAAAAGAAACAAGAAGGCCGAAGCCTTAGTCTGTGCGCAAGTGAAGGATGCCATACCTCTTGTGTGTGCCCAAGTGAATGAAGATGATACATGCATGTCCATGCATGTATGAATAAGTGAACAAGTGGGTGAACACCTTGAGAAGAAAAAGAGAAGGAGAATTTCAGACTAATGAACAACACACAATTTGGTGTTTGTGAGAATGGAGAAAAGAGTGTGACTTCAAGAAGAAGACGTGTGTGCTAAAAGAGATTACACCCTTTGAGGGTTTATCACACCAAGAAGAAAAGGGGAGTGTATTCATTCTTGCATGAACATGCACACGTAAATAAAGAATCATTTGTGTGTGTGCATTTGAGAAGTCCGAAAACAAAGGTTCTTGAAGAAATTTGAGATTCTATGCAAGTCATGCATGAAGATTGACAAGCCATGCAATTGGTGCATGAAGATTCATAGATGCCATGCACTCAGTGCATGAAGTTGAATTAAAGAGGCATTGAAGCCAGACTGAAGTTAAAGACATAGTTTATCTGAGTTTTCAGTAGTTTAGAAGACTATGAAGATTGAGTGCGCATACTGAGTGCAAGAACATATTTCCCCATCAATATTCTTGAAGACAGAGGTCGGGTCATCCTTAGAAGAATAAGATTAAGCCCGAGCAAAGAAGAGGAGTCCTGGTCACCAAATGTGATCAAAAGAAGTGAGCAAGGCCAGAAGACCTTATCCAAGGCTGTTGAAGACTCTTGAAGAGATTAAAAATAAAAAGAGCTACTCGTGTGACTCAAAGAGCCAGGAGAAGACCCCCTGTGAGACTCAGGGTGGAGAAGTATATGATGGAAGCTGAAGCAGGCCAGTGGGACTCTGGTAACACTGTGGGATGCAGTATAAAGAACCTCCTGTGGGACTCAGGAGAGATACAGTGTGACTTGGTATCGACCATTGTAATTACTAACCGAATTATAGTGGAGAAACCATGTTGGGGCGTTTAACCAACATGGCAAGGAATTAGGCCTTTGGAGCCGAACCTTGTAAATCCTTGTGTCCTGTGCCTTTACATTTACTGCATCACTTAAGGAAAGGCTAAGAGATACAAGAACAGTGGATCAAGGCCTTAACAAGCCATAGAGGTTTAATTGATAAAGAATCAATTAGTAAATTTTTTAAAAGGATCACTAATTCACCCCTCCCCCTCTCAGTGATAACACTGATCCGGGCACATCAATTGGTATCAGAGGTAGGTTGCCTCTAAAAGATCCTAGGGAGTCTTTATGAAGTGAAGATTTGAAGAAATGAGTGAACACCCTCAAATGAAGATATCTACCAAGACTTAGAAAAATATAAAGAAGAAACAGGGCAAGAAGATGAAGAAGAAGGTTGATACTAATATAGAAACACCTTCTATTTAAGGTAATGTGAATGTCACAATAGATGACAATTCCTTTTATCACGCTTTTGATGATGCCTGCTCTAGCTGTGATGATGATGGAACTATCAATGATCGTCTAAATGAAATCAAATATATTCGGAAGACAGTCCCCAGGGAAGTGGCAATGTGTATTGCTACAAGTATCCATGATCTTCAAGAAGAAAAATTACAGCTAGAAGAAGAGTCCAATTCTATGAAAGATCAATCAGCAAGAAGGTTTGGCATAACCAACACTCTCACAAAGCTGGTGAATGCTAAGGATGAAACCATATCCCTTCTTAGTGAAAGAATTGACGATGACACTGAAGAATTGAGAAGAAGCATTTGTGAGAAAGAATTCTTTGAGATAGTTCTTAAAGAAGTTTTCCATGCACTGGAAAAGAGGCACATAGTGTCAATGGTTGTCAAAGATTTTCAACTAGAAGACAATGTAAAAATTGTAAAGGAGCTTGAAAATTCATTTCAAGAAATGAAAATGGTGCATTAAGACCAGATGAAACAACTGAAAGAGAATTTGGAAGGAAGGCTAATATTTGTTGAGGATGAGAATAACTCTCTCTACATGAAATGCTTAGAGCTAGAGGTGATATTTAAAAATCAGTAATCACCCAAAGATGAAGCCTCCCAATCAGCATAAAGAAGAAATGTTGCCACTCAAGTGTGCATTGAGAAGGATGATTCCAAAAGGAGGACATCCTCTAATGAAAGGGAAACATTTTCTAAGAAGAAGGTACCATCCATACCATCTTGTACTAATGATTCTAAATGTGTTTCCACAAAAAGTGCAGGATGGAATAATAACTCTAAAAAATTATGGATGAAGAAGATGAAGAAAGAGAGCTCTTGTAAAAAAACACAGCAATTCAAGAGAAAGTCCCAACAATCAGGATTTTTCAAGAATACAAGATTTGTTGGTCAATGTTGGTGTTGCAACAGGTTTGGACATTGTGCAACAGATTGTTGGTATAATACTCTAAATCAAAAATCTCAAAGGAAGACCATACCAAGGGGTAGCAATCAAGAGAAGAAGAAGCAACATCCACAGGTCCAGAAACATCTGTTTACTGCAAACAGATTTGGAATGTTTGATAATATCTGGGATGAATGCAAAAGTGATCACAAGAATGATACATACCAATCACCAAATGTTTCCAAAGCTGAAAAAATAGAAGATCACAGAACCTGGCTAATAATGAAGAAGTATCCTTGGGATGCCGGCAGAAGAAAGTTGAAAATGCTCCCAAGATGATTTTGAAAAAGAAAGAGAAGTCCTTGGATTCCAAATCCAAGAAGGGTGATGCATCCAATAGGACCACCAAGAGAAAATGCTACTATTTTGGATAGAAAGGTCATACCATAGATATTTGTAAACAAGCCATGGAACTAAATAAAATCACACCGCACTCAACATGACAATCAATCTAGAAGAAGAAGAAGGGATTGATTGAAAATAAGCCGCCTAAGAAAGGTAACTTAAAAACATCAAAGGAACCATTTGGAACATCAAAATCTGAAGCCTCACTTCCAAATGAAAGATTAATAATCTGGCTAGAAGATTTGGAAATAATGAGAAAGGAAGAAAATAAACATGCCAAAGCTAGTGCAAAAGAAAACCAAAAGATTTCACATGAAGATGAAGTTTAGTGTGTGAGGTGCAATAAATATGGTCATATCAGTAATAAATGCTTGACACTCATTCCAGCTCAAAAACAATTCTTCAAGAGAGTGAAGATTGCACCAGGAGATTCTAGTGCTCAGAAGACACATAGAAAGAGTGGGGTCACACACAATGAAGTTGAAGAGGTGTTAATATCCACACCATCACAAACATCATTGAAGATCAAATGTGCAAATGTAAAGAATGGAGAAAGTGGAACATCTCGGTTAAGAGAATCTTCTCAACCTTGTTGTTCAAACTAATGGACAAAGGAGGTTCCATCTTATTCCCTAATCAGTAGTATATACATGGGATTACATTTTAGGGAATTGAAGATGATGATCATTCTCAAATTGAGAATGGTATGGACAGAATGGACTGCACCCCTTGAGGGGGAGACAATCTGTAGAAGATGATCTTTTGAGATACATATCATCTTGTGAAGAATGAAGCTATTCTGATCACACTTTCATCCCTTGTTTCCTAATTTTATTTAACATGTCAATTAAGGGGGAGTAATTGATTAAAGACAAATGGATGAAAGGGGGAGATTTATCTTTGCATCTGAACTTTCTAATGAGATTGGTGAAGTATGTGCAGGATTTAGCAATTCATTGATATATCTGAAAAATTTCAATCCGTTGAAGCCTAAGCATGATCTCACATGTATAGTGAATTGTGGACAACATTGAATTCTTTGGTTACATTACTCTTGTTTTCTACATCGGGTTAGCCCAAGTAGACTTAGAGATGATTTAATAAACGCTCTTTGCTAAAGTGAACATGTGACATCATCCCTCTCTTAGTGATTTTCAAGAAGATGATATTCAAAGGGAGGAAGTTATATTTTGAAGAGAACCAAACCACACTTTTGCATTTGGTTTCCTATAAGGGGGAGAAAATATTGGAACACATATTGACCCACTCATATGTGCTCTAGTGATATTGACAACAAATAAAATGGGGGAGATTTTTGTGCACTGTGTTGAATTAGTTGTCAATAAGGAATCAAGGATTGAATGGATGACAAAGAGTGTCAACATGTGAATGACAGAGGATGTGATGGTGATGGTGATGTTGTTAATAATGTGTCAAGGATTGAATGGATGACAAGGAGTGTCAATATGTGAATGAAAAAGGAAGTGATAGTGATGGTGATGTTGTCAATAAGATTTCAAGGATTGAATGGATATGTGAATGACAAAGGAAGTGATGGTGATGGTGATGATTAGAGAATAACCATGGTACAAAGAAGCATGTCACTTAGGAGAATCAATAAGTGGCATAGGAGGTAATGGTTGAAACACTCTTCATACTAAATCAGACGATTGTAGAGCTGATCTCAAGTTCAAAAAACTTGTATCAAGAAGTTACAATGTCACCACATTGTTAGATGTCCATGCATTGTCTTCACAATGCATGATGAGATAAAGAAGTGCCATCCACTATCACTAAGTGGATGAGGAATGAAGAAGGGATCCATCCACAACCTCCAAGTTGATGAAGTGAAAAGATGAACCATCCACAGCTACTAAATGGATGAAGTGGTTTGAAGAAGTCCATGCACTATCTCTAAGTGCATGAGGATTTGAAGATGATCCAGCCTCATATTTGATTGGATAAAAGAAGCACATTGAAGATCAAGTGATTTATGATTATTGGATGGTGACGATACTTGAGAGATTCTTGGGAATTCCATCTCTTAATAGGAGAAGGAGAAGAGATGTTAGAGAAGATAGATGTAATTCTAATGAAGAAGATGAGGTAAAGAAGAGGAGAATGGGTTGATGTAGACTTGTTCCTACTTGGTAATTTAACCAAGTATACAAGGAGGAGATTATGCAAAAAATGGGGCCTGCCCACGAGCTAGCTACCCAAGCTTCAACCCAAGGCACGTGTGGGACTAGGTCACCACACCTATGAGGAGGCTAGGCAGAGCCAGCCCCGCAGGAGGCCGGGCCGTGTGTAAGCCCGAGCCACGCAGAGGCCAATCCCGCGCAGCATGGGCGATAAAGCATGCCCGGAGGACCATAGCGGGCACAGAAGCGCACCCGCAGGAGAACCGGTGAGGGGCGGCACCGGAGGGGGGAGAGGAGAATTCTGAACCGAGGATGGGAGGAGTTGTTTGTTAAACCATGCAAGAACCGTGGAGCGTTTCAATGAAGGACGAGTTTTTAAAATTCGAATCTAATCCTGGCCGCTCATCCGATCGCGCGTCTGATCACTGTCGTCCATCTCATCTGCGGCACTATGTTCTAATCCTGGTCGTCCGTGTTCATTAAATGCAGATCCAACGGTGCTGGAGTCGTCTCCTACCTCTCACTGAGCCAAGGACTCCCCGCGATGCCTCCCGCGAACCGGAGGCACCCAAGCGATGGAGATGGAGCTCCCAGCCACCCCTGAGGAACATGAAGCCTCCATGATGATCATTTCGATGAACCGAATACATGCATGCATTAAAAGTTGCATGCTTGCAACGAGATGAAGCAATTCGAGGGAGCCCGAGGCAAATGAAGTTGCCGAGGGTGCACTGCCCGTTCGACGTACTAGGAAAGGCCTTGAATGCATTCATAAATGCATGCACGTGATGCGCACAGCAAGAACAAAAGATCTCGTGTTTGAAAAAGAAAAAGGAAACAATCGGGATTCTAGCATCCTGTGTTTCAAATTTTGAAGCCGAAGATCTCAGGCATTCAAAAGACCGATATTCATGGATCTTGATCTCCCTCCTATCCTAAAAAAGGAGAATCCCAAACCGAGAATAGGCTGTTAATCATCTTAGAGAAGTCTCGGCGAAGCTCCTAGCCTCATGAAGTTCAACGCTCCGCGCACAACCTGTGCGATAGAGCAGCCCGGAGCCACCCAAGCGCAAAAGAAGTTTGGAGGAGACTAACCTGCGCACTCCCCTTGCGCAACAGGGAAGAAGCCGAGGCACGAACTTGTGCACCCGCTGCCCGCATACTTGCATGGTAGCAAGTGTCCACACTTGCGCTCCCTCTGTGCACGCGAACCTGCATGGCAGGAGGAAGCCACCACTCCACCTGTGCGGTAGAATCCACTCCCAGACCCTGTGTGGGGGAAGACAGGAGTTGGCCGCATCATTTGTGTGCCCTTCATTCGTGAGGTGTACGGGCTGAAGTGGAAGTGCACACCTCACGGGTGTGTGCACGGGTTGAAGAAGGAAGGCCACACACCTCTCGGGTGAGTGTGTGCAAAGAAGAAGAGTTGGCCCAAAGGAGCACACGTGTGGGTGAAGGTTTCATGCAAGTGCATGCCCAAGACCCTAAGGGTTGTTTGTGCTAAACAAGTGAAGTGTCCATTACCTTAGTGTGTGGACAAGTGGAGTCTGCACACTTTGAAGAAGAAGAAATAAAGAATCATTTTTGTGTGTGCAAAATGAGAGGAAGGCCACACCATATTTGAGTGTGTGTGTGTGCAAGGAAACAAGAAGGATGAAGCCTTAGTGTGTCCACAAGTGAAGGAGTCCATACCTCTTGTGTGTTCCCATGTGAAGGAAGAAGATACATGCATGTCCATGTATGTATGAATAAGTGAACAAGTGGGTGACCACCATGAGAAGAAAAATAGAAGGAGAATTTCACACTAAAGAACAACACACAATTTGGTGTGTGTGAGAATGAACAAAAGAGTGTGACTCCAAGAAGAAGGCGTGTGTGCTAAAAGAGATTACACCCTTTCATGGTTTATCACACCAAGAAGATAAGGTAAGTGCATGCATTCTTGCTTTCACATGTACACATAAATAAAGAATCATTTGTGTGTGTGCATTTGAGAAGTCTGAGAACAAAGGTTCTTGAAGAAATTTGATATTCCATGCAAGTCAGGCATGAA
Organism: Viscum album; assembly: GCA_963277665.1. Lineage (NCBI taxonomy): Eukaryota > Viridiplantae > Streptophyta > Magnoliopsida > Santalales > Viscaceae > Viscum > Viscum album. The sequence goes on from OY728142.1 coordinate 284,017,588, forward strand.
GATTGAGAAGCCATGCAATTGGTGCATGAAGATTCAGAGATGCCACGCACTCAGTGAATGAAGATGAATTAAAGAGAGACTGAATCCATACTGAAGTTAAAGACATCATTTATCTGAGTTTTCAGTAGTTGAGAAGTCCATGAAGATTGAGTGGGCATACTGAGTGCAAGAACATATTTCCCCATCAAGATTCTTGAATACAGAGGTCGGGTCATCCTCAGAAGAAGAAGATTAAGCCAGAGCAAAGGAGAGGATTCCTGGTCACCACAAGTGATCAGAAGAAGTGAGCAAGGCCAGTAGACCTTATACAAGGCTGTTGAAGACTCTAGAAGAGATTAAAAAGAATAAGAGCTACTCGTGTGACTCGAGGAGCCCGGCAAAGACCCCCTGTGAGACTCAGGGTGGAGAAGTCATTGGTGGAAGCTGAAGCATGTCAGTGGGACTCTGGTAACACTGTGGGATGCAGTATAAAGAACCTCCTGTGGGACACAAGAGAGATACAGTGTGACTCTATATCCACCATTGTAATTACTAACCGAATTATAGTGGAGAAACCATGTTGGGGCGTTTAACCAACCTGGAAATGACGCAAGACTTTGGAGCCTAACCTTGTAAATCCTTGTGTCCGGTGCCTTTACATTTACTGCATCACTTAAGGAAAGGCTAAGATGTACAAGAAGAGTGGATCGAGGCCTAAACAAGCCATATAGGTTTAATTAATAACGAATCAATTAGTAAAAGGTTTAAAAGGATCACTGATTCGCCCCCTCCCCCTCTTAGTGATCACACTGATCCGGGCACTTCAGTTTCCATTGATGATGTAAATCCATTTATGATTGAAAACCTTGGCTGAAACCCCTTAGATAGAAACACTAAAATAAAGTTTTTCCTCTGATACCAATAGTTAACCCAACTAGGTTAAATAAGCATAGATGGGGGCCAAATCATGGTTAGATAGATTGAAACAACCACCCCTTCGGATCTTGTTTCACTATTAAACAAAATGTTTTTTCTCAGTTTTCTATATAAATGTATGATTAGGAATGAAAGCATGCATGAGACATAGAAATTTTACTTGGTTCATTGACATTGGTATATAAAAAAAATATACAATGGAAATGTGTCGATGTACCAAATCCACAGAGGCTCAGTACATTATAAGGTTCAGGCTAGATCTCATCTATGAAAAAATCACTAACCTTAAAATGTGTAGATCTTAATCACTATCCATCATAGTTTATAAACAATCATAATTTTAAATCTAACTCATCTCTAAGTTAATTTATTCTCACTACTACTAAAAAGGAATCTTCTACTGTTATGAATCACGTAATTTTTTTCACACATATTCGAGTGTGACATAAAGTTCAATTTTAATTTGTTCAATGAAATCATCATTTTTTCATACTGTTAGATTATAGAAACTTATTTTAAAAACTATTTTTGTCCCTTTATAAACTTCCTTTCACCATCCAAAAACTGTATTTCATCTTATGTGAATTACCTTTCACCGTGTGGTGAAAGTGCTTTGCGGAAATCCTTTTCTTGATAGACTGTCTCTACTTCATGGAATATTGATGCCTTGCAATCCTTAAATTCTTCACAGAACACCTCTTCTTTTTGGACCCTCTTTTTTCAATATTTCAAACCCCATAAACTTCTTCTATGAATTATATTTATGAACTTTCTCCATCACATAATTTATTCCCTATGAAACTATTCCTCATTACAGAATACTACCTTGAAAACTACTTTGGACTTACCCAAATTTTTCATATGGGGATATTCTATAATTTAAATCTATCTCTATAACTATTTTATTAGGGATATTTATATAGGAAAATATATCCTCAATACCCACTAATCCTAATTACCCAAAACTCTGATGTGGTAGAACCTTTAGCACAGACTCTGTTTATGGTTAACAAAGTTCATTATCCTTTTTTGCAGCTGATGTCGTCCACAAATGAAAACCGTTTTTAGAAGCCTTAAATTAACACCTATAGCTAACAATGGAGAGCCTCGTATGAATTATGAGCCTCCCATGAAACGATCTGGCTTTATAGTTCACATTGTACACTTCACGGTTCACAAACCGCAAATCCATTTACGATTGGGTTAATTCACCTCCTCCATCTAAAATCTATGTCTTCCTTTACAGTTATGTGTACCTCCTTTTATGGTCTTCATAGCACAATGGAGCTATTATGTGGTCTGCAAACTCCTTGATTCGTGGAACATGAACTATGGTCTATGATATCCTTTACAAAAAACCTTCCTTTTCCATAAATCAAATAATTCTTTTGAGACCCAAAAAGTTGGGAAACACTTGGGAACTATTTGACCGTGAACACATCTAATTTCGCAATAAGAACCATACTGAAACATGATCATCAATATTTTTCCAAAAACACAATCAACACACAAACACTGAGATGATGCATTGAGGTATTATTTTTACCAACAATGTGTTTTTTCATTTTGAATCAATAATTAAAATTTTGATGTATTTTTTACCAATTGTATTTTGGTTCTAAGATTCAAGAAACAACTAAGGGTTCTGTTAAATATGAGAAGAATATTTTTATTCATTAACAAAAGATTTATGGATACCATCACGAGTTAATGAGTTTAATATTGATCATTAGTTAAAAGTCTTAATCACATATTCTAGGTTATATATGATTGGATCCTATCAAGATTAAAGATATATTCAGATATATTTATATCAATACAACCCATTGGTTTAGAATATTTTTTAGTGAATTTTTTTTGACGAATTATACTATTACATTTTAAAAGCATGAGTTTAAATGTATTAATAACCTTCAATGTTAATTAATGAATATTTAATAATTGTCTAGTAATATTATCATACTTTAAAAAAATATTAGTTTAACTTAAACCTTAGTAAAATGTTTTTTTATCAATCTATTTTATTTCAAAGATGTCTATATTATTTTTTGAAACATTAGATGAATTATACTGATATAGTTTAGAGAAAGTAAAATCTTAATGTTGGGTGACAAAACATCACAAGAAATAAGGCCATGGGACTTGAACCCATTACTAAAGGACAATATGTGTTTGTAGCTACCACTATCCTACATGATGTCCTACTTAATATTTCATTGTTCATAGTTAAAAATGTTAATAAATAAATATTAATGATAAACTAGTGGTGTTACTTTGTGGTTTAGAGATTAACATTTCATATTGGCTTATTTTGTGTTAACCATATTGGATTTGGAATATAGTAAAAGATTTACACAAGGACATGCCACTCTTTTATGGATTATATGATCTGTTAAAAGTGAATTTTAGTGATTTAGGCATAAAAATCAATTTTTTGTCCCTAAATTCATGGAGTATGGGATAAATTGGAAATTAATAGAATCATAACCAAAGGATAAAATTATGCTTATAGATACAAAGTTATCAAGTAAGTATATTTCCTTATATTCTTATATAGTCGAATTATTATTTAACGTTAGGGAAAATGATCTTCAAACCAAAAATTAATCTCATTACATTCAAATATGATGAACTATATGGCATTTTAAATCATCACAAATTTATAGTTTTGAGTCCCTTAACATTCCATGGATAATTTATTTTTTTGGTGATCAATGACCTCAATCACTCTTTATAATTATTTATGCTTTCCATCCATGTCCATGTCTTCACCATCCAATAATGCCCCTACATGAAAACCTAGTTATGTGCTATTAAAAATGACCTTTATAGTACCCATTCAATCATATTAAGAAGATATTATGTTAACCCTTTTATTATGTTGGTTTTTCAACAATGGTATTTCCTGTTGTCAAACCCTTTATTGCATAGATCATGCTTAAATTCAGAGGATGCAATTTATTTAATGTGTGGATAATGTGACTTTAACGACTCAATATTTCATGAATAAAAATTCCCTTCTTATAATTATTTAATATATCATAAATCACATAAAATTTCAAAGTGAACACAACAAATACATTATAAATTATGAATGAATAAAATAATATGTATTTCTAGAAATTAAGGAACTTATACTGATGGAACATCAACTTAACCATTGAAATAGTTATATGACCATTAGGAATAGTAATCTGAACAATAGAATAGTACAAAAACCTATTAAAGTATAAATAAAACTTAGGTATTTTATAATTGAAAATATTATATACTTATATCGTGGTATAAGTAAATAGATGATTTAAAAATGATAAATTATGTGTTGTTATTTTTATAAAATGTAAATGTATATGTATAATTTCTTAATTAATATAATTATTCTAAATAAATTTATTTTCATAAAATTCATCCTTAAATTAATTTTTTCTTGTTTTGTAGTTTTACCATTATTTTATGGGACTTTAAATAATATTTCAAAGTGAAATTAAATCAGTTATAATATTAATATCTGAATTATTCAACTAATTGATGATTTTATTGAAAAATTAAATTTATCATATTTAGAAATTAATGTTTATAAAATGGATTATATTTTTTAAATATACATGTTGAAAATTTGTTTAGTTGAATTTTTGAGATTTTTCTAAAGTAGTTGAATTTTATACTGAATATCGAAATACAATAATTTACGATATATGCAAAAAAGATGAATTATTGAGTTGTGGATGATGTATGGATGAGGTAAGAAGACACTGTTTTGAAATACATAGAACTTTTTAATGTATTTATTCACAATAATAAATTTTGTTTTTAGTCTTGAGACAAAATAATAAACCAATGAATAAAATAATCAAAAACACCCCTCCCCTCCCACTATAAATACCACACATTGCCACCTATTCTCCTCAAAACTTCATTAATTTAGAGCTTTCTAATATTATACCCAACTAATAACCCAAGAATATTCCCCAAATTCTATAATTTTTTGTCTTACCAAATGACCAAACCCACATTCCTTATGGAGGATCTCAAGGATATGACGCTCAAGAGGTAAAACTCTTCCTCTTTAGCTTTTAATTTCATTACTTTTCTTATCATTCCCTATCCTACACCATCTAAAGTGACATGATAACTATGGAATCATACATATAATATAATTTAATTATTTTAATTATATATCCATCGTTAGGTCTCTTATATTTCCTTTTTTATCAGAAAAACAAAAACATCTTCTGTGATGTGTTGATTCACCACATTCACGGATGGCGATTTTTCATTTTTAATTACCACACTAAAGGTGGGTGGTAAAACCAATATAACAGTTAAAAATTATAGAAAAATTTATATTAAAGTTTTTAATGTTCTCAAGATAATATATATATATATATATATTCATAATATTAATGAATGAAATAAAAATAGTCTATGATAATCGAAAATTCACCAAAACAAACTACTGTTTATCATTAACATTTTATGTAGTGAATATTTCTCATATCAGAAAAAAATGATATATGGGATCATTTAAAATTATTGTGGTTCATAAAAATCATATAATTAAACTTCAACAATTTTCATCCATTTCACAGGAACTCACATAACTAATGTTAAGGGAACCAACGATTAAATCATGAGACGAATGCTCCCAGAAGGACATAATTGAATATTATAAATCATAGAAAAGTCCATAAATGAAATTAATAAACATATATTAAATAAAATACATGTATTATAGGTTGTGATTTAATTAATTAATTAATATAATTTTATTATCTGTGACATTATGCGAAATTTTAGAACTCTGTCAGACATAAGGTATGGGATTCTTCTTGAACCACTATTTTTTCCATCGGGTTAGGATTTATATCTCGTTACACCAATGTAATTATTAATTATTATTATATAATTCTCCTAAAATTTGTGTGTATGTTCCAAAAATATATACCTAGATTTAATCTTCTTTATTTTATGGGGAAATATAGGTTTTATAAGTTCCCTTTTTTAATTCCTCCCGATAAGCAAGCCCGATTAAAGGGAACTTTCCAATTTCATTTATATTTTAAAAGTATCATTCATAGTATATTTTAATCAACCATTATTTTTATAAAATAAATCATTTTACCATGAACAAATATCTTTTCTTATATATGTATTTATACAAATAATTATTTATTTTCCCTTTTAAAAGTTTAAAAAATAGTTTTCCTTAAAACACACTAAAGTTTCTCTTTTAAAAAGATTCTTAAGCACTCTATTTATATGTTTCACCTAATTTGGATACAATATATCATGACATATACCTATTTTTATTTATTAATATCTAATTATTATTTAAATATGTCATTTTTTACACCATTATGATACACCCAATGGTTATTCTTTATGATATGGTGGTGATACATATCTCCTCCCATGGGTATCCCCTATGGGTACGCCATATATTAGATTCTTCATGTGGAAAAATATGCATGAACATGTTATGAAGAGTGAACCTAGATATCACTCCAATTAATTGGATAATGTTTTATTCTCATGAGATTTCATGTTTGTAAATGAATTATACATGATTCTTTTATGATACTTTTCCCATAATTTTATTTATTCTTTGTTGTTAGCCTGGAATCATCTTTATGTCATGTTATATATTGCTACCACATTCCTATTATACCATGATTATATCATCCAATATTCCTCGTGTTTGGATTACATATGTTTATTCAAGGTATATGACTTTTTATTTCATTATGTTATTCCATCTAACCCATGTTTTATGCTTTATTTCTATGTGATTTCCATTACTAGGTTTTTTAGTTCATCCATTTGTTCATGTATTCCCCAGGTTATTTTATGAAGATGAAAGAGTTGAAAAGAATTTTTGAGATCAATATGGATATTAAATAAATGAGTTTTCTATTTTGGTTTCATGTTTTAAAATTATATTCCTAGTCTTCCAAAGAAACTAATCTTTACGATCCATGGTTTGTATTTGATGGTTAATTTTGAATAAAAGGATGCAATAATATATATAAATGTTTAGTGTAAGTATAAAAAGTATCATCGGATGGTCTAGTTATTTTTGGGGATAAGGATTATAAATCATTAGTGTGAACCCTATAGATAATTATATCTCCAAGAATAACTTAGATTCAATCTTATGGAATCAAATGTTATGATATACTTTTCATTTGCTTGTTTATCTTTCTAGGTTTAATTTTTCTGTTTTATATGATTAATAGCTAAGTATGGAATCCCTCCTAATTGTTTTTTATTTTCCTTAGTTAAATTTGGGAAATTAATGAACTAATCCTAACAATAAATGTTATAGGCAATTTTATGATTTAATAGTGAACTTCCAAATTCTTATGGGAATGGGAGCTCAAAACATCATGATTTTACTAGAAAAATTGGCTCATGTTTGGAGTACTAAGATGAATCGTGTTGAAATTCCACCTTCTCCTAAGAAAGAGAACGTTATGGTTCAATACATTATGTGACAAAGGCCTCCAAAATATATTGGATCTTTATATCCCATCATCGAGGAACAATAGATTAACTCCATTGAGAATCTATTATATGTCCTTCAATGCTCAGTAGAAGAGAATGACACACTAGTGGTCTGTCATTTTGAAGGAAAATATGATCAATTTTGGAAACTAATCAAAAAACAAAGTCTAAGGATTAAAATAATTCCATGAATTAATATTCATTGAAAAAAATATTTTTAAATAAATATTTTCCACAAAATCTCCATCATAAGATAGAATGAGAGTTCCTCAAACTAACAAAATGGAAGATGATACTATCAGAGTACACAAATATATCTTTAAAAGGCTTTCATGTTATGCCTTAGGATTTTTCATGAACACTAAAATAAAGTGGATATCTTCTCTAGTGGAGTAAATCTAATTCTATGAAAATCTTAGAAAATTAGAGACTTTGACAGCTAGAGGAGATTGTTTATTATTCCCTTGTAGTTATAATATAGATTGGATAATCTCAGTGATCTTATGGGCCCAACATTAAAAGGTGTAAGATGGCTTTTAATATAGGAGAATCAATTGTGAAGTCCAATTTTGGAAAGAAAACCCACCATTCTACCTACCAAAAGTGTGGGAAGAAGAATATTGGAAATAGTCAAAGAGAATCATGTGATGCATCATATATGGAAGAGAGGGGGTTGTGGCTAATAATTTTTGAATTGATATGAATAATACCATAAATTTTTAGGAATATAGGAAGGTTCATATCAATACCCAATGTGTAGTGAAATGTTTCAATTATAAGTAACATTTGAATTATGTGATCAATTTTTCTTATCCATGTGTTGTTGGGGGAAATCAACAATAATAACCTCCAAGGAAACATGGAAGTGAATATTCTATCAATAATATTGAGGTGGAACCCAAAAATGATGTGGTGAGAGGTATGCATGCTATTAATTAAAGAATAATGAATGTACAATTTGATTCTGCTTCTACACATTCTTTCATATCATGAATGTTTTGTAGAACAATTCAAACAGCATCTCAATACATGGATTTATATTTATATGTTAGAATAGAAAATGGAGAAATTATCAAATATAAAGGATATAACTCCTCCCCAGTTAATGTTTTTGGATTGAATCTCCAAGAATTTGTTTCTTATTTCCAATGTTGGAGTTTAATGTTATTTTGAGCAAGGATTGGTTATCTATATATAAATGCAACATCAACTATTGTGAAAGGTAGATCACTCTACACATCTCGAGGAATCCTCCAATTTTTTGTAATTTTAAGGATGAGGATGAATCTTATTCAGAATAATCATATCAAGTGTGGATGTTATTACATTATGGGAAAGTATATCTAACTTAAATGATTGAGATAAAGGAGTGAATCATGATTGAATTTATTCCCATTGTTAGCGACTACAATAATGCATTATCCAAATAATTTTTTGGTATTCCTCTTAATCTAGTTATTGTGTTATTGATTGAACTTATTCTTGTATCTCTACCTATATCAAAGACACCATATAGAATTTACAACATTTAGTTAGAGGGTCTAAAGAAGCAATTACAAGAGAATATGTACAATGGTTTTATACTCTAGTGCTTCCCCATGGGGTGCCTCATTCCTATTCTTTAAATGAAATGGTGGATAAATATGTCTATTCATTGATTATTGAGATCTCAAAAATAAATATTAAGAATAAGTATTCTATTCCATGGATAGAGAATCATTCTTGAAGACATTCCTATTGTGGGGGACAACACTGATGTGTCCTCCAAATAATCTCTTGTTCTTACTCAAAAGCTATAAGTTGAGTTATTTATTGAAATTATTATTGTATACATACCTATATCAAAGAAACCATATAAAATTTACAACATTGATTTTGAGGTACTAAAGATTCAGTTACAAGAGAATCTGTACAAGGGTTTTATACGCTCGAGTGCTTCACCATGGGTTGCACCGGTCCTATTCTCCAAAAATAATGATGGATAAATGTACCTATACATTTATTATCAATAGATCAAAAAAATAAAGATAAAGAATAAGTATCCTATTCCCTGAATTTTTGTACACCATTATGATACACAACATTTTTTCTTTAAGAATATATTTTGATACCCATATTTTCCATGGGTAACCCTTATGCGTACTCATTATGTTTGATTCATTATATGCAACACATTTTCAGAAACATTTTATGATGGTTGTTCCTAGATTAGCACTCCAATGAAGAAGGTAATGTTTTAGTCTCATGAGAGTTTGTGTTGGGATAGGGAGTAAAAATGAATCATTTATGGGACCTCTTCAACCATGTGATATAGTCATGGATGTTATCATTGACTCATGATTATTTCATGTTTTATATTTCATCCACATTAATATGATTCCCTCATTAAATTATCTGATTTTCTACGTGTTATGGTTTCATATGTTCACTCATGTTCAATGCCTTTTTATGCCACTGTGTTATGAATTCTAAACCATTTATTCCCATACTTGAATTTTTAGATCATACCTTTATTTAGGTATCCCTTAGGTTTTCTTATGCAGATATAAGAGCTCAAATGAAGTTAGGAAAACATTATTGTGATTAAATAAATTTTTTTTTCATTTTTTTTCATGTTATAAAATTATATACCCAGTCTTATAAATACACATGAATATATGATCCTTGTTTTTTATTTTATTGTTAATTATACATTATATTATGCAAGAAAATGTGTAAATGGATAGGTTTTCTATAATTACACACTAAAATTAAAAAAGTAGAACATTGTATTAGATAGTGTGTATGACACACAAGACATACCATAGAAGAAAATATAACACCCAAAGATAGTACGATATAGTTATTTTTAAATAAATTCAATCTCACCAATATATTACATTATACTCAACACTAATTTTAGATTATGTTTCTTTAAATAATGAGTTTCTTTGATAGCTTACATTATATAGAAGATTTTATTTTAATGAAAAATAGCATACTCTTTATATTATTATTTAATATGTTCATTATCTCATAGATTTTTCAATGGATAATATGAATATGGTTAACTAACTTATTAAAATATATATATTACACATTTTATTATTTATATATATATTATTAATAAAATAATTATATTTTAAAAGGGAAAAACATTTTTTTTTAGAAAAATGTATTTTTTTCTAAAAGACGATTGAGTCACTCTTTTCACACATAATTTAAAATTAATTTTTAACACTCATAGAAAATTTGAAAGAAAAAACAAATTTCGTTTTTTAAAATCAAAATACAAAAATTATCTTAGGGTGATTTTTTTGTATTTTTCTAAATTTTTTATTTTCTGATGAAAAGTTCAAAATTCTGAATTTTAATTCAAAATATCCTTTTCATTTAATTAATTTATAAGGTTAAATAATATTTTTAATTAGTTTTAAAGTAAAAATGGTTCAAATTTATATTAATTAATCCAATTTATTTCATTTTAATCACTTCCATATTAAATTTTGATATAAAAATATTGTAAACATTTAAACATTTTCTCACAAAACCTTATTTTGCGTTGTGTTTGTGAAATTAATTTTAAATCAAACATTCCAATTCTATGAATTGAAATTATAAAAACGGACTATATGTTTTTAATCACCGTAATTTATAATTATAATATTTTCAAATTTATTTTTGACCAAAATGAATTGTGAAAAAATTAAAAAACTATTATCGCGGTTAAGGTAAAAATGGATTTATAGGGGGATAAATGAAGAATATTTGGGTTAAAAATGGCCTACCTACTTTTTCAACACTCATTTTTTAGAAATATTTATACCTTATCCCTTATATTTTTTTGAATGGCCCATTTTTTAGGCTTTTTTAGTATAAAATGAAGGTATGGTTGAATCTTTTCAATGAATTACATGTGGGCCACTCACCTCACTTATAAAATACCGCCCCTCCCCTCACTTCATCACTCTTACCAACCACTTTTGTGTCCAATAGCTACCCAAATGACTTTATAAATTCCCTCCACTGATCATAGAATCATTTTTTTGTAATAAATTCAACATAGTAAGGCTTTTGGTGAAAACCTATGGAAGAGAACCAAAGATGTGTAAATGTTCTTCAATTAGTGTTTTAATTTTATTTATTTTTACACCACCATAAATTATTATTTAATAATTATGAAATAATAAAATTATTATATTTCATATACTGGGATTTTTTCAAGAAAAATAGTACCTATAACCACCTCCACTTCCATCAAATGAGTTACAAAATCATCATTTCTGTGTACAGTGGACTACCACCTCTCTTACCATTGTCATTAATTTTTCCATTACCAAATTTCAAGGTAGGGAATCATGATGTATATAAAGTATAAAATTTATTTTTATAAAATAATTATACCCCTGGAGTTATTATATAATATATAACTACTTACTTTCCATTTTGTAGGATATGTGATAATGTTTCTCAAGTGTACGATGAACTACCTCCTCGAGAAGTAAGGTGTTTTTTCTTTCATTAACACTTTCTATAGAATGTTATAAAGTAATATTTAATTATTATATGTGATATACATGAAATGATTATTATATTCATGGAATATTTATCATTCTGAAATGATAATCATTTTATTCTTTACCTTTTCACTAAATGAATGATGATAACATCATTCATGTACGTGTAGACGACCACCTTCATGAAATGTTGTGAATCTATTTTCATCTACACATAAAGTGTATATATAAGTTTATTTAAAGAAACAATGTTGTATTTATGACATTTTCATCATTCTGTATGGATAAAATATTAGTTACCTCCTTTATAAAATGATTACTGAAAAATTGAAGTGTTACTCATGGGTACGTATGACCTATCGTCTCAATGATTGTAACGTAATTCGTTTATCAGAACCAAATTTCATGATTTCTCATAAATGTATATTAGATTTATAAATATGATAATAATTACATGATTATTTTTTGGAGAAGATAAAAATATTTAATATTCACAAGAACCAGATATTTAATTACCAATCCTGCATTCGAAAATAAAGAAATTAACACCCAAAATAATGAAAATAATGATTGGCTCTTAATAAATGGGTGATAAGATGTTATAAAAGGATAATATATGATATTATTTATCATGAACCATCTTATATAACATGGTAACCTGATAACCAATCTGGTCCTGACATAGCTTGAACAACATTCCTCATTCCCACGGGTTGGCAAATAGCACATGAAATCATACAATAAAAAATTTGGAATAAATTTTCCACAAACACAACGGAAGAAAGATAAACAAGCCAGTATGAATAAAATAGAATACATCATAGGTATAAGTGTACTAGGAGTAGAACATGTATGAAAACCCAAAGTACTACCACAAAGTACTAGAAAACCTAAAAAAGACCATGTCCCATTGTACACCACTCTCCATGCCCAAGGATCCATAGATACTACCAAAACTAAGTGGTGCCTTAACCATTCTCGAACCTCAAATAAAAAAATCTACTATCTCCCTAAGACACCAGTAGGATGTGAGCTAAAATGATAGTAGTGACTCACCAAGTCTTACATAAAAATATTCCACCTTTTAATTAACCAAATAAAGCATTCAATTTTAAAATAAAAAAACATGAATGTTCAAAAGAATATTTAAAAAAATCATGATTTACATTTAAAAGGATGCAGTGACATTAAACAATTTCATAAATTCTTTTTGATATAAAATTTTTTATATAAATTAAAAAATATAGTGTAGAATAGTTTACAACAATAATGACATATATTTAAAATAAAAACAATGTGCAACATGGTCAATTTACTAAGAGGTATGATAGTTACATGTTATGGTATCTTTATACACTTATATAATGATAACATAAATTTGTAAACACATCCCATTGGAACAAGTGAATGAGGAATCATAAAAATCATACTAAGGAATAAAATGTTCCAAAAAGTTTATAGTAAAGTTGTAAAGCATCAGTCTATCACTAGGGCATTCCCATACTATCATGTTTGTCCCAAATATATTACTAACTACATAGGATTTATTATTCTCTAGTAACAATCAACAATGGGAAATTTATTTCAAATATATTCAAAATAAAATTCAACCCATTCACTATTTGAATATGCTAGTTTCCCATTAAAAACCAATACAAAGGGTTTTAATCAAATAATGCCTTTTTTTCAAGATAAAACCACTTGGTTTATATAAGAACTATTTTAAGACATTTTATAAAAAAATTGAAATAAATTTCATCAAATCAATATCTTAATTGAATTTAAAAATATAATTTTAATAATTTCGATCTGATTTCACAACCCACCACAATTCAATGAAATTTGGGGGTTTCCTCAATTTCATGAAAAATCAATTCCTAATCCCCAATCCATCGAAAGTGGGTTTTCTAATAATCTAATTAAAAGTAATTACATTTAAATATGTAAATTAATTTTAAATCCAAAAATTGAAATTAAATCAATCAATTTAGGGCTAATCAAACTGGCCACTATTAAACGAACCACTAACCTCAAGATCACGGGATCTCCAAACAGAAATCCCTAATGAAGAAACTCTAATGAAGAATGATGGAAATGTGGATCCTAGAATCAAATTGATCTTATGGATCTGAAAAATAGGGGATTAGATCCTCCAACAACAAGATTATATATAAACCCGAAGGGAGGAAGGAGGAGAGAGTGTGAGAAAGAGAGTGGGAAGAAGAAAAATATCCGGAAGTGATCGAACACCATTCTCCTTGGTTAGATTCTATTTTAGAAGGGTTAAGATGGCCCAGAATCAACACTTGGGAGACTCTAAGGAATAAAAAATGGAAATATATCGAGTTAGACCTATTGGGCACATAAATAAGGGTTTTTTGGTTTAAAAAATTGATTAATTACAAGCCACACAAAATTTCATCAGTAGGGATGCATGGTTATCCAATTCATGATCTCTAACCGTGCGCCCATTTTAGTGGGGTTTCATGGTTTCTTCGATGTGTGCACATAGTTTTCAAACCGTGATCAAGAGGTAAAAACCCTTAGATTTGGTTTGAACGGTTTCCATTGAGAGGGCACACAATTTGGTCAAACCATGTGCATATCATGCATAACCCATAAACATTAAAACTTTTCCAAATTTTTACCCGAAAAATTCCATAATGAAACCCAACCAAAGAATAATAAAAGTGGTGGTTTTGGAATACATAGAAATAGTAACCGGATGCTAAAACCTCTCCTCTATAGAAACATTATGTCCCTATAAATCCCACTGAAATGATTCCATGTCCACAATATAATGCCACTACTCACTCATTAATGCCTCGCTCTCCCACATCCCATGAGAAACAAAATCATGAATCCATAACACTCAAACCAAAGGTATCAAAAACCCACAGAGTACCTTGGTTTCAATATAAAATATCCTAACTGGGCATTTCCTAATGAATAAATCATGTTCAACCTCAAGATCACTTTATATCAGAATATGATATGGATCAGATAAATACATTCATAGCTAAGATCCATGGAATAAATTATGTATTTATGTCAGCTATGGTGAAAGTTCATGATTGTAAGAAACCTTCCCCAAATACATAGAAAACGCCAAAGCTCCAACAAAATGATGATTACGCTTATCTTATATCCCTAGCTGTCGATGACCCAACTGAGTTGAAACATTCAAGAAGATCTGTTCAGTAACTGAGAATTCCAATGGTATATGATGACGATTAGAAAAATATTTATACCAAATATGTTCCATAAAAATTCTATAATGGATAAAATAAATCTTTTTCATCATCTCTTGAACCAAGATCAATCCAACCAATTAGCTTTCTACAATATCTGACCAACATAACAGTGATTTACACGGCCAGAAATAATGGGACATAAAAGAGCCATTATGATTGTTTACTCGTAATTATTGTTACAAGAAAGCTCTATCATCCCCATATGGTCATCCTAATCCCCACAAAATTTGAGAACACAAGTGTGGAACATATCCTCTAGAATATGTATAACCCTTTTTCTAGCCATCTAACTATGTATGGTATGTCATGCTCAAACTGACCTCAGATCCCAGGGCCTCTTGAAGGCCTCTCAAAAAGTGACATGTGAATCAGGGATACTTATGAGAGAGTATATCTTATGGAACTGTATGAAAATGTTTATTCTATTTCACATAGATATTTACTAACTCCTCAAATTTGGATGTATCAGAAATGGGTATAATGCAATCCAATTTATTTTTCTAATCGATCATAAACCATATCATATTATTCTTTCTATTGGTTTGATAAAACCAAACCACAACGTCTATATGAGATCTTATCCCCCTTCCAATTCAACACTAGAAGTGTCTAAATCAAACCTGAATGTTTTTGGAGCTTGGCCTTGACCTGTTGTAATATATAATAACAAGAGGAAAAATCAGCAATCCCCCACCTCATGAATGTCCACCAGAGTCATCACATCATTTCATAGAACATCATCATGGTTACTAGGTGCTCTTCCTATTGATAATTTTATAAATTCCCCATTATATAATTCCTTACCAGTAATGGTACAAAAAATCGATTTCGATAGTATAGAATTCCCTAGGTGGATAACGACCAGTCTGGTATACTCTCCCTCATTGAAGAGAGTCTCTAATGTTATGGAATTTATATTCAAGGTGTTCTTCCAAAAAAATCATCTCGAGAAGAGAATGGCCAACTAAAAACTACCCAAAGAAACCTCAAACCTGATTCCTAGACTCCAATGTGAAATTGTGAAAAAATATCCATCAATTTCTAATCCTATAAGGATTCTTCCATCGCCTATGATAGATGTTTTTTCTCAAAGATTTTGTTATGGAATTCCCTTTTGTTAGGGTATATACAATGTCAATGTCAAACAATTATAGGTATTCCACCAAATGCCTCCATAGGATATTCAAATCCTTTTGAGATAAGATATAACATAAGATCTTATGTTTAGAATACATTATAAACTGTTCTCCATAAAGTCAATTTTTCCAACTCTTAAGAGTATGAATCACAGTTGTGAGTCAAATGTCCTGGGTTGGATAATTTTTATCAAGTGGCCTAAGATGACGAGAGCCATAAAAAAAGACATGATGAAATTTCATAAGAAAAAATCCCAAACATGAACCCAGTGCATCGTAGAAGACCACATAGCCCTACCCGGCCTCTAGAATAGTCAATACTAGTGCAATTGTCAACAGATCTCTTAGCTCAATAAAATAACTCTGAAATTTTTCATCGAAAACAAACATCTCTCCCTTATGAGATAAAGTAGTAATCAGAGAATCCAACATTGATAAGTTTGTTATAAACTAGAAAAAATACCCAAATAAACACAAGAAGCTCGGAATCATGAAAAAAAAATTTGGTCATTCCCATGTCATAATAGCTTTCACCTTTTTAGGATCAACTAAAATACCATTTCCTAACACAACCTGTCCTTAGAACATCGCTTTTCGAGTCTATAAAAAACATTTCTAAAGGTTATCATAATGTTAGTGATTTATCAATAACTCTAGAACTACTCTCATATGACAAACATGATCCTTCTTAGTGTTAGAGTAAACAAGGACGTCGTCCATAAAGACAAACACAAAAGTATCAAGATACACATGGAAGATCATGTTCATCAAATCATATTGAGTGAAGGAGCACGGGTTTGACCCAAATGAATGTCAAGGTACTCGTAGCGATCATAATTTCTCTGAAATTTATTTTTTCAAATGTCATCATTTTTATTATCAACTAATGGTAACCAAACATAATATATCTTATTGACTTAACAATGCTCCCAGCCTAAAATCATTAATATAGGGTTTTATAATTCTCCTCAATCCAAGAATTTACTTGTATATTTCAAAAACATAATATTAATTCCTTTAGTTACATAAATTATAAACTTTGGACATTAACTCTCTAATTCATTTCAATGATTACGGACGTATTAGGGAGAATGTCAACACCTTAATATTGTATTTCCTTAGGTGATCCATAGTAGTGATAAATGAATGAACCATATGATTCATGGAACTATGATTGATTATTTTTGTATAATACAACACACCCAAGTAGCCTGCAAATGTTATCTTCATATTGTAGAATCTAATATTCCAAAATGATTAAATATAAGTCTTTCCCTTATGTACGTTATACTATATGATATACCATATTATTTATAATGATATTCTAAGGTTTTAGTGCATATTCAATTTATTTAAATGAGTTTTTACATGCAAAAGATCATAAATTTTCATAGGGTCCCCTCGGTAATTATCTCTAACAAGGATCTATAATTTACCTTTTGGATTAGGAATGACTCTACAAGGAAATGGTAGTGAAGTGAAGTTGAGCATGAAATACCATTCGTAAAAAATGTGAAAATGGAATGGTTAATAATAATTATAGTGGAAAAACAATATTCTTACGTGTCATACTATAGATGATCATGGGATACCCGGATATAATTTTTTTAATTTTCATACAGAAACTACCACCAATCATCAATCAAGTTGTATCCCTTTGAATCTATATATAGAAAAGTTTTCCTATATCCACATTCATAGGATAAGGATGGTGATGCTTCTCTAGTGGGGTTGGTCTTTGTATAAGAGATGATTGAAAATTTATCCTATTCCTAAAAGAAAGGAAGTGGCTCAGATTATTTAAAAGTATTACATTGATCATTTCTATGGGTTGTTGTTATTTTTAGTCAACAATCAGGTATTATAGTAAGTTTCACCACTCATAGGATATCAGTATCTAGGAAGGAAAGGCAAACCAATATTGAGGTATACAGGACCTTTCTAAATTAATAATAGTATTAGGATGGTTTATTACCAATTGGAAATTCTTCGTTATCTAAAGTCAATTCCTAATTCCTTCCACATATCTTATTTGAAGAAATATATTCCTAATACCTCTCATATGCTATGTTGGGATGAGTTTTAATTCGATCCAAATATTTTGGTTGTTAAGAAATAGATATGATTTTTTTATTCTGATATCAATGTTTTTTTGGGAATTTTACTCCACTATTTTAGGTCATATGGTGGCATGGGAGTTATTGTCATGTGATATAAAAATGGGATTATATCATGTGGTAGTAATGGGATCAACCTGATTCCAATCATATATCAACATTAGAAATTTATACGGGAAAATAGTTACATAGTGAGGGGAATTATAACCCCACAAATATCATTTCTTTGGATATTTAGTTTGTTATTTATTTGATTTTAAATTTAATCCGTTGCTCAGAGTCAAAATTTTTATTTTTTAAGTAAATTTTATGTTACATGGTTACTCTAATCATGCAATATAACCATGAATAATGCCTTATTTAACCAATGGTGATGTATGAAAAAAATGAATTGTTGGGATAATAATGAATCCAAATCATTAATTCTTATATATTTTAAAAAATAATGTTTTAAAGTCAATATTTTTTAAGTAGTTGAATTATTTACTCCTCATCTTTCATGAACCTTCCAACTAATTCCCTCAACTTTCCCCATTATCATATTTCTTCAATATATTAATTTATTCTACAAACATAAAGGATTTATCTAATTAATTAATTTATTTATTCATTTCATTTAAATATTATGTTTTAATAATTACTTATACTTCTCTTCGTTTATTTATTTATTTATTTTATTTTAATCTTGCTTATATTTTTAATTATTACGCATTATTATTATTCTAGAATTTACTATTCTGATGTCTCCTAATTTTTATTTCAAAAGATTATTATGTACAATAATATTATGTAAAAATATATAACCATTACATATTATAATTTTAAAATCCTATGACTTCTAAAATATTGTATATGAAGTAATGAAATTTATATATAGGAGGACCCTAACATAAGGTGGAAATTTTATCATATCTGGAAAATAATTGGAGCCTTATGTATAAATATTGTACTCTTTAAAATTGAATATTTTACTCTTACATATTGAAAATTATCAAAGGAATATGCTTTAACATATGCATTTTTATGTAAATTTTATTATAACGTATGGAAGTAACATTAAATAAAAATTAAGGGTTTGGAAATTGGTAAAGGAAACGACTATTAAACATTGGAATATATTCATCTTAAATTTCTAGAAGAAATTAACCTTACATGTTACATTATAAGTTGTAAAAAACACATTGAAATTTCTCTAAGGAAAAATATTACTTATAAAGTTACTATTAATTATTATAAGTACATAAAATTGAGAGTTATTTATCATTTATTATGACAGATTATCACTCATATGCTATAAAATATAATTTAATATTTTTTTCCATACACATATTCCTTCAAAAATTATTTCATGATTCAAGGATAATTTTCAAATGAGGTTTTGAATAAGAATTCAATGTGTTTATTTGGTAGAATGTGGAGATGCCAAAAAGTAAAAGGCTCCTATATTAAAATAAAACAATGTCACAAAAGAATTAAGTGTGTGTTTTCACAATAGTCATAATACCCAAAAATAAGAAAGATCCTCAAGAACATCATTGAGCAAGGAAAATATGTTGGTTGACACCACATTTTTTGACAATCTATCAACAAATAAAATGGTTCACAAAATTGATGTGGAATAATAGTATTCATGTTTGAAATAAATTCCATGTAGCTAATCCATATGGTAGTACGATTCCAAGACAAATGAATTATACCATTTCAAATTTCTTTCAAAACTATGGTAGAGTCACATTCTAGACATATATTGGATAATCATTATTGTTTGGTTTCTTATACCATATAGATAATCCGAATAATTTCAGTATCCAAGTATGTGGAAAATCCATAAGGGTTATAGAGACAACAACTTATATAGCCTGTGTGATCATTGAAAATAGCACCATATCTGGAGGTACATGGATTACCTCATGAAGAACCATCCATATTACATTTAATCCTACCAATAAATGTAGGGTCCATAATATTTCTAAAATTCCATGAGGAGGATCATAATTACTTGTAACTCCAAAACATTTAAGCATAAGAAAATCATGTCCAGAGTTATCACATTTTCTATCTTGAATTGAATAAACCCCTTTTATAACTCCAATGGTACGTGCTAATGCTGATTAAAGACATAATGGTATTCCATCATGGATTATGAGATTTTGGATGATCCAAATTATATAAAGAACATCCAGACATGATGTATATAACTAATTTTTTATTTTATTTGATAATTTCACATATAGACAAGAAACTAGGCTATATATGATCATGAAATAGTCTCGAAGTCAATTTTAAAACAAATATACAATAACATTCCATAATGAAGTAGTCATAACACTATAATTTATTCTCTATGTTGATCAAAAAGAATGAATTTTGAGTAAATATTAATGAATAAAATATGAAATAAATCATCAGTCAGATATTAATAATAAAACAATCTCCAAATAATAGTAAATCTAGATGGTAGAATCCAAGCCTTGTTAATTCATTTAGTCTACTTTTTAATGTGTTCAAGAGCTTCCATACGATTGAAGGCCTTTTAGGATAACATTTCATTAGTATCATTCTCCCAAATAAGAATTCCATCACTACTAGTGAAATAATAATTTATTATAGTTTCATTAATATTATCAGGAAGGTTACCATAAGAATCTCCAATTTCTCTTTAATTGAGACATTGGTGTCCAAAGACATGCCTTTTTAAACAAGGTTATTAATGTGGGGGAGAAGCAATCTAGTTTTCCATCTAGAAATTGTGAGAGTAATTAGTTTAAACAATCTAATTGGAGTTAATCTTAATTGTGGAATATGATTTCATGAAATAAATCCATGTGGATGATCCCACCTAATTCACATACCAAGGGTTATGTTTTCCAAGGAATCATGCTCTAAGAAAATTAAGGGAATCATATTTCTTACTGATGAGTCTCCCCACAAAACTACTCTCCAAATAATGATTAAACTAACTAATATTCTTAATTCCATCTCTTCTATAATCAATTGATTGGCGTCATTGTTTCTAGGGAACTGTGGATTTTATTGAATAATTAAATGTGTATAATGTCGATTATTAGGGAGGATTTTAAAGATGGTTTAAATTATGATTATTATAGGAAATAAGATACATGATTAACAGATATAATTCCTATAAAATAGATAAAAGATATATAATTTTTTAAATCCTCGTTATTTACACCATAAAATTATATATTACTGAGTATTTTTTGGATATACTAGGCTTTTTCATTCTATATTTTTGAAGATTCAAAGCTACTATTTCAACACCAATGCCTAACCTACCACATTCCATTGGTTTAAAATTTTTATATTTCATTGATTTGAATCATGTATATATTATAGATTTATTGTTTATTTTTACTCTTGAATTGCATATGGTTATACCTTCATTTAAAGGTATATTTATTAGTTATACTAACCTTAATAAGAAATATATAAAATGGTGTACCTCATCTCTATGATAAAATATGAGTTTTGGGTTAGGCCTCCAAGTGTATAAAGGGTTTTGTTTTGATTTTATCGTGGGTCTGGTAAATGGTATGTTATAAGTAGTTTTCACTCTAACTAAAAATTGCTGAATATTTAGTGGGTACTATACCTCTAGAATATTTTAGGGGTGTGTAGAGTATATATAGGATCCTTATGATCTGAACTACTATAAAACTCCTTGTGTTCTCTCAAATCCATTAAATTATACTCACACTCATTATACATGAACTGCACATATTATTTATGGTTAAATTTATTGTTCCAATTGTCTACTAATTTTTTTATTATAATTTACATTACACTAATTATTTCATGGTATAAAAATAACTCTCTAACCTTGAATCTATGCATATATACTATATTGCCTAACATACTTGAACCTTATCAACTTCATTCTTAATCTTCTTCCCTTTCTATCCATTCTTATTTATTTGTATGGATATAGCTGTTCACGTTTCTTATAAATCAATATTTAACTCATTGGTTTTCATGTTTAGTGATTCCATTATTTTTATACAGGTTTTTATTCACCTATATGTTTGGAATAACATAAATTACTAGTGAAAATTAAATATCAATGAATTGTAACTCTAGTTAACTTTCAATATTTAGTGAACCATAATTTTTTGATTTTTAAAAATGTGATTTAAATATAATTAGAGGTGTTTATAATACTGGGAGACTTACTTAATTTATATTCTTGTTTTCCTTTGAATTATAAAAATATATGTGTTGGAATTTCGGTCAATTGTACAAGTTTGATTTTATAATGTAACATGCACATATGGTAATCGTTGAAATACTTTTGTTGAATTAATTTTAAATAACTAGTGATATTTTATAGGAATGATTAAACATTTTTTATAATGAATTATTGAGATGGTTTATAGAAAATCTTATTGATTGTTTTTTTGATTTTGTAATTTTTTTCTTAATTAACCTATATTTATGCCTATCATGATTATATAATATTAGGTATTTAAGTATAATGTGTTTTTATTGGGGTATAATACTGTATAATTAAAATGGTTTCATGATTTATTTGTGAGTTATGGAAAATTATGGGATTAGTTAACTTATCATGGGATGACTTTGGTATTTAAGGGGAAATAGAGACACATACCATTCTAGGGTAAATAGTTACCATTCCTAGAGAATATTACTTAGTTTAAACTAATATGGGACCACACTACTGAATAGTAATTTATGGATATTGGAAAACATTTTTTATTCACTATAGTACTAGGGAATGATGAGACTTTACCAAGTAGATCTTGTACGCCATTTGATATTCTTATTATGCTGAATCTTTCTTTCTTAACCATAGTCTTATATGTCCTCTCCCATAGTGAATTATTGTATCCTTACTAATTTATGACTATATTTTTATACTTTTACTCCTTTATTATGCTTCTATGTCTTCTACTCATTTATTCTAATTTAATGGTAACATCTCCTCATTGCATGTATTATTTTAAATGAAAGGACTATTTTTATCTTTTTTAGTGAAAATTTATGTTTTGTGGATTATTTTATATTGTATCCACATAGAGTAATTATTGTAATACTACTAGGATTTTTATATTCATGACATATATACACCCTCCGAGTGTTTTTATAATTTAATGCACCACTATTATAAGTGGGTTAAAAGTTTATTTTTTATGGGACATGGTGGAGCAGATATGATGGAAGATTCCCTTAGTGTTGTAAGGAGATCATTAGTAGCATCTAGTTTTTTATTTTTTTGGGGAGGTGGGTATTTATCATACCCCTCAAATATATATCAACTCATTGGATTGCCATAACATTTTCCCTATATTTTTATCATCAATATTGTTTTTAGATCTTTGTTTCAAGTATATGATTAACATTTTTTAAGGATTGTTTTAGTTTTATTTTTAATTTGTAGTTTTTATGAGTTTTTAGTTAAATTAAGATATTTTTATTAGTTGTATCATTTTCTTAACTCTTTATTAAGATGCAATATTTACCAATAAATGAAAGGTTATATTGGGTTGATGGGACAATCCCTCTTTTATAATTTAGTTTTCTATTATGAGAAAAAATTCTTCATAGAGATATCTTGATGCCCTATAATTTGTTTCAACCTTGGGTAATTGAGAACATACCTTCAACCTTATGGTTTGTCATCTTGGTATGAAGTTAAGGGAACCCAGGTCATTTCATTTAATGATTCTGGTGGGATTGAATGGCCACACTCAATGTCATTCCTATCCCAAGAGGGGACCTAGAGGAGTTTATTCATAACTATTTGGAAAAGTGTATGAAATTCAGGTGGTCATGGTATTTCCAAAATAGAAATTTGTCAGTTGACATTATTTAATCCTATTATTGGTGATTGAAATGTTGGAAATGCTTACAAAGGCCTTAAGAATGTATATATAGACATATTATGTAATCATGGTTCCTTATACAATTACAATATTTGATATTATAAGAGGTTATAAATAGATACAACACATAATGAATGTAATATATAAAGAAAAAGTGAATCTATAAATAAATAAATAAATAAATATTCCACATTATATTTTCAAACTAAAATATTACAATAATGATGTAAGGAAAACTTCCTTATATAGTTTTTCAATTAATGATGAAACAATAATTATTCATAATGCTTGGTGAACTCATGGATTTTACATGTGTTGTAACACTAATAAAAAATACCTCATTTAAAGAAGTGATTTTTGAAACCAATCAATGATTAATTTCCTTTATATACATTTACTAATGATGAGTTATAATTTCATTTGTATGTAAAAAATGTATATAAGAAATAAATAATCATAGTTGAATGATGTACCATATTAAGGATTCAATACAAATAACAAGGCCATTACATAACTGTTTGTGATGTGACTCACAACACTAGTAATACATTCCTTTTTTGTTCAATTATACTTTAGTAAATATTTAAAAACTATCACTATTAGTAGTTCTGATATAATTTATGAAAAAATTAAAAAAACATATGAATCCAGGAAAAATCCTTTGGATAGGATTACTATTTAATCTCAATTATTCCAAAATTTAATTTATATACCATGTCAAAATTATGGGTCCTTAAAATTATTTGTAGTGATGATGTAAACTGTAAATCCCTAATATATATCTATAATTAAATATTGGACTTTAGAAAAATGACATTATTACTTAGGATAAAAATGGGTATTATTTTATCATTATCAAACATACTTATATCTCCATATGAAAATGTCCACCAAAGGATATATCTCTATGAATTAAACATATAATTATACAATTACTTGATTGAATACATCGATTCAACCACTAGATATGGATTATGTAAATCTAGTATCTGTTGACTCATGAATTCTCAATTCTTTGAAATATATTTAATTGATTAAATGAATACAACACATTTCATTCATCAATGTAGATGATCAAATCATGTAACATCACACCCTATCATGATAATACCACTAAGGTGAAGTGTTACAACACCTCAAGTGTGATCCCTAGTTAATATAGTTTAGTAACGAGAATGAAACGTTATTAAATATTTATTTAGGGATTGATTTTCTCATTGATAGTTCATCATAAAAAATTTACCGAATTAAACAATGCATAATAATAAAAATTAATAAAATGATAACATTCCCAATAAAATCCCGATAATACCCATAACTTCCCATATGAATCATATATTAAAATTGATATCAAAATAAAACCTAATAACCATAACATAAATTATAAAACTAGAATATTTAGTAAGGTAATTTATCGAAAACCCTTATACATGATTCCATAAACATAATATAATTGATAAAATATTTTTTCTAATGTTATCGCCGAATTATTGGGGCCACATTCCTTTAATAATGATATCATTCACAAAATTTGCATGTGCATGAGGTGTGTGGATACCAAGAGTGATTCTCTATAAAAACATTTCTTAGCCACATACATCCCTTTGAGTTTAATGTGTCAAAATACAAATGGTGAAAATATATTAAATGGTTATTTATATCATTTAAATCATGTAATTTGAAGTATCATGCGTTAATAATGACACCCAATAATCTATATAACTTATTAGGAAAATGAAGGTGGAATAAAATATAAACCAATCCTAACATAGATCCCAGAAAAACCCCATAGCTTATATATTGGTATCTCACAGCATAGCATAACCCAAGTCATTATTCATGTTAACAAACTTTATACCCTTTTATAATAAAAAATATCATAGACACAACTATGAAAATAAACATACCATAACATCATTCATCTTCCAATTCCCCTATAAAAACAACTTAAAATTTAAATTTCATTTACAAACACACAAAACTCAATCAAATATTTAATGTGTTAATAAAAAATCTAAAAAAGTGAAATTTAGGATAAAATACCAACATTAAATGCTTAAACTCATATTCTATTTAATAATAAATAACATCAACATCTTCTTTTTATTTCCCTTAATTAATTAATTAAACTTTTAAGCAAATTTTAATCATTTTAAGTAAGATAGCATTATTTTACAATGTGCGTTACCTTTTTATTTTTCATTTCAATAGAGGTTTGGTGATGGATTTTAAATATATTGGAAGATGTTGGAGGTAGTTTGGATCTTTAAAGAATAATTATTAACTGAGGTATTATTTGAAAGATGTATGGGTTTATTGAGATATATGTCATGAAGACTGTTGATGTTTATATATATGATTGTGGATTTATGACATATATAAGATGGGTTTATCATATATTCATGTTTTAGTTTATTGCTTTTCAATTTTTTTATTAAATAATTTTAAAAAATTCAGATTCATCATCAATATTTAGTAATCTCACCTCCATACATTAAATGAAATATGTTGCAATGGTAGTTAAATTTAATGACCTTTAATATGTTTATTGGTGGTTAGTTTCGTATTATTTATATTTACCCTATATTTTTTTAAATAAAAGAATTAATTCAAAATAAACATGAAACCACCACTAAATATTTAAAAAATAACACATAATAAAACCACTGTGAAATAAAAAAACAACCTCCAAATGACTTGCAACGGTGAAAAATGTGACTGTTTTGTTAACCGCTGCTAGTTTATAAAAACACCACTAATAACTTTTTTTGTAGTGAATTCACATAACCTAAAATACTGGGTGAAACAAATTCTACCATATATATAAAATAAATATATTTTTTAGTGTATAACCAAAGGTAAACACACATAAACTAAAATCCATAAATTCAAATTTTCCAACATTGGTGGTGGATCATCTTGGGATAAATGGTCTACATGTAGTTTTTTGGACCCATTTGGGGTCGTCACTCAAGGCGTAAATTAAATAAAGTCGTATAGGGGAGGGTGTTCCATTTGATGTATACATGGTGTGACCTGCATTCTATATTAATTTAGGAAATGACATGAATGGAGATTTGGGTAATCCTAGAATACATAGTAACCAATATTCATATTAGATATCATGAATTAGTTGAATGAACACACTAAGCAGCAATAGGTGTTCTATAGGTCTTGGAGATCGATACATGGTTTTTATAGTATTATATTAAAATACATCTATTGTTGGGAGAATCATATAAATAATGGGTAAAAATCCTTCATATCAAAATGATAATGGTGGTAATTAATGACTAGCCAATGAATAATGAGTTGACTTCGAGGTTTCCAAGTGTGTTGAATCTGATGTGACATGGTTCCACTGTATATACCATAATCAAAATTTGTAGGATTTTTAGCTTATTTTGTGCATCGACATCAAGATTAGGGTGGTTAAATATGATATTAGACTAAGTTGGAGAGGATGTGGTTCGTGATCAGGGTGATATCATGATAGATAGGGTAAGTAGTTGGAGACCTACAATGGTTTTATAATAAGTTTTTTGTTTAATATTTGGGGTATGTGTTAGTTGATGATGGGATGATGCAAAGAGATGAGACATTAAGATCGGGTGGCTTGATGGTCCATTGATATATGAAACATATAATTTTGGAAGGGGGTTACTATTGGAGGATTTTTAATGTTTTTCATGATTGTTGGATGTAATTATTTTAAAAATACATTATAAGAATTGTTTATATTGGTTAAAGGGGTTATGGACTCATGGAGGTATATCCTCCTAAGGTTATTCCTATGGTGTTTTGAATAATGGATTTGAATTGATCATTAAATACAAAGGCTTATTATGGGGAGAACCCTATGATTTGTTTTGGGCCAATGAAAGGTATCAATGTTTTTTCAGAGTGATATGGGCGGTGATAACAATCTCATTGTTCATGTTATTATTGAGTGAGTGCCTGAGTTTTTGGAAAATGGTGTGCATTGGTGTTCAAATTTTAACTATAGAACTATGTTATCATTTAGATATGCAACATGGAACGTTATAATTAAATGGGAGACCTTGGTAGAAAGAAATATTTTGGTCAAGGACAATAATTTCTTCTAAAAAATTAGAAGCATTATGGTTAAGAGGCTAAAATTACCCATTCCATTAATGGTTGGTAATTATTGAGGAAATTTGAACATTGCATTTGGTGGATTGTCTATTTTGAGAACTGATTCATGGTTTGAAAGACCAAATTTTTTACATATTAAACTTATATTTTTTTGACATGGTTTAAATCTCAAGGAAGTTCCCATGTGAAAGGAAGAAATTTGTTGAAGGGTTGGACTAGTCCATTGGCTAAAATAGACACTTAATCACTGATGAGACACCACTGACAATACTATAGGTTAAAAAATGGCCTAGGGGTTCTTTTGAATCATTATCTAAATGGTAATCTATCATGTAAACCCGGTATTGTCCAGAACACACCATCTGACAAATGGTTTACCACCTAGCTGAGGAGACAGAGGGATCAGTCGGTGGGTTCATACATGGGGAATATTAATTGCACAATGTTTCATCTTTTTCCACATTAGGACTATTGGTATTTATCAATGAAATGGTCTCATGAAAGGCCAACCCTTTTACATATTTCCCCTCTTACTTCCCCACTACAATCCCCTTCAACTTAGGGAGAATCTTTGTTCATTGTGAAAACAATCCAAGGTAATATCATCTATTTTTATATGTTTTTGAACCTCTATTCACTTCTCCCTTTTTTCTATAAAATTATTTTAGGATTTTTTCCAATAACACCATATCATAGTGGAATGTATTTAATATTGTGGGGTCCTTGGGAAATATGTGTCCAGGATTTTCTTTGATGTTGTATGCATGCTATTGGAAACTATTTTTGGGGAGGTAATCCACTTACCGTAATTTATAAAACATTTTTATTAGATTTGGATAAATTTTATGGTTTTCAATACATCAAATTATATGGATTTCAGGTTTGGTGATGTCAAGGATGTTTCATGGACCCACTATGTTTTATTAGTTTAGGTTTCAAAGTGGCTATGGTAATTGATGAGATTCAGGTAATTATTCCATATTTTATAAAATTAATTAGTTAATTATAATTAATTGTAATTAAATAAATTTTTTTTGATGTATATAAATAACAAAAGTAGAGTTACAGGATCTGATAATGCATGATTAGGCTAAGCAGACTCTTGGTAGAGCCTAGTGAGGAAGGAAACTCCATTTTTGGTATGTGGACCTTATCATACAAAAACATATGTATCTTTTTAAAAATGTTTAAATGTGTCCCTACATTTATTCATGGTTTAGGTAGATCAACATAGGACTAAGAGAAAAATAATCTAGATGATTAGGGTAGTATTTTTTCCCACACCTATGACAAGTTCTTGGAAGGGCATGAGATTAATGGAGTCATATTATGAGTTTGTCTCCAAGGGGTGATAGTGATAATAATTTTGTTGAAGGACATCAAGGCATTATGGAATGCGATATAGGATATAAAGATCTAATAGGTGTTTTCCATAGATATTTTAGGCAGGTATAAGATGGATCTGTCTGAGTGAGACATCATCACCATGTCCTTCTCAATTATTGTATCTGACCAAAACTTTTAAACTTATACTTTTGTACCGTTATTATAAAAAGTGATCCTAGACATACCATGTCCTACTCAATTATTTCCAACATATTGAGAATACTAGGTAATATTTTTTTGAACTTATCAATATTATTGTTGACAATGAACTAAATGAACATTTTAGTGGTTATTATAGAATTAATTATATGGTCCGATCAAGAATAAGTGTTGAAATAGATATATTTCAGTTATTGATATAAACGGTCATATTGAGAACATGGTTTAAGAAAAAATCTCCTTATTTAATTTTTCACCAAAATATAGCCTTTGACACATTATACATCTCATTCCAAACTAGTTCTTGATAAATTCTTGTTAGGTTTTCTATAATCTGGTAAGTATCTGTGGTATCATGTTGATTTTTTTACTTGGGTTCTATGGTCAAAATCTTGATAGTATATTCTTCTTGTGAATACTTTAGATGATTATAATAAGAGTATAAATACCTTTATTTGACATCAATACAATACCATTTCTTAGAAAGAATTTCCTTGAACACATTGAATTTTCCTTATTTCTTAAGAAATATTAATATTTTCATGTATAATTATAGTAAATTTCTACTATTTTGTTTTTACTTATCCAATATTGATCTTAAGGTAAAAATCATAGATAATAATATTTTTTTCATTATATAAAATATTATTTTCTTTACAAGATTATCATTTTTTACATTCATTTATATTGACTTTTACTAAATAGGATCCCAGTAAAATCATAACCCTTTTAAATTTTTCATACTCATTCATAGTCCAAGAACCATTTTTTAATAAGATTTCATTTTTTTTAGTGTTTCTCCAATAAATTTTCTGTTTATGTAGGAGATATCACAATCATATCATATATGAACCGCTGATAGTTGAGTGGATAACTCTTTCTCAAATAAGTTATGTGGATGAACTTAACTCTATTCCTCTAATAACATAATCCTTTTAGGGTATCCAAGTTAAGTGTAACCCAAAAAATATCTAATAATGAGAACCTAATCCTCTTCGGGTCACCCATTTATTTCTTGAATTACACAGTATAATCCATATCCATCAATATTTATCATGACCTATTGGGTTGGATGATCGATGTTATAACAAGATCCACTTTGAGAGGAATCTATCAATTATTATTTTAAATTGTATTTAATCTCACCATCTTTTGTGATGTTAATATATTTTTATATACATGATTCTAATAATTTAATTATAAATTTATTCATTCCACCAAATCAATATATCCAAACCATATTGACTATTAACTCTCTACACAACTCTTAGATTCTGTTACTAACACAAATCAAAATCTAATTATTATTACACATATCCAAATGATCAAATCCTTGTGTTATAGAAAAATCATTCATATAAGGTTTTAGTATTATATTAAATAAAAAATACATAAATGAGTATGTCTGTATCCATATATTTTCAACCCCCACCTTTCTATAACAAGGTATAAGTCTACTTCTTAGTGTAAAGTCTCACCCAAATTCCATTTACCCAGGAATACATTACTCAAGAGATTTATTATTTCGATCATAATTCTGAAACCTAGTTTGTATGAATTATAATTACCTTCATAATACAATATTATAACTCAATATAATCTAATGTCAAGGAAGAGTTAAACTAAAACCCTTATCATACCTAAAATGTTACTCCTTGTATGAAAGTATGATGAATTTATAAGTTGTTTAAAATCTAACTAAATCATACATAAAAAATTAACAATCATACTGTTATAAATATGAATTAAATAAGCTATAATAAATTAAAACAAAATTCATGAACTTAAATGAATGATAAGAAATTATGAACATATAATAAATATATAATTATTAACTCTTTGCAAATTACTAATAATATTCCACAACTAAATAAATATAAAATTTTCATATTTTTTCCCTAATATGAACTCCATGATGTTATTAATTACATATAATTTACATTAAATATATGATATTTTAAACAATATAAACAATTTATACTTCAATTTCTCTTACATATACTTTTGATATAGTCAAAATGTCACATATTTAATATTTATTAAAACCCATGATCAAATCATTTAATCAAAACACATTTTGATAGGGATGAAATAATTTCCAAATAAGACAATTTCAATTTTAAAGATTAAAAATAAATATTATGGAAAATTCATAATTTAAAATATAAACTCATTTATATATTTAATTATTTCTAAAATTTATAAACCCTTTATAAATTACACTTATAATTTCAATTTAAAAAATCTATATCTAAATTATATGTCCATTTATAAAATTTTGTAAAAATGTATGTTTATATTAACACTTAATATTATAAAATATTTTTTAAGAAATGATTAACAAATATTTAATTATTTAATTATAAATACTTTATTACTAATTAACTTATAATACACTTTTATAAGTTAATAAGTATACCAAAATAACATTTCATATAATTTATAAATTATATAATTTAATACAAAATTTTATTTTAAGAAATAAATTTTTCTATTCAAATAAATTTTAATGATATACTAGGAATCGTAAAATATAATTTATATGGTTTTAGTTCTTAAATCATTTTAGCATTATAAATTGTATTCTATGATAGGTACAAATATCGTATTTAGGATGTAATGCTTTGTTTTAGAAATGTGGAATGCGAAGTAAAATATCCCATAACATATATTGTGTATCCAATGAATATTATGTTATCTCATATCATAATTTCAAATACCACTATGCATGTTATGTTGTAACACACTGAAATTATAAAATAAGAACATTGTATTTGATAGTTTATATGACACACAACACTAAGCGTTGAAGAAAATATAACTCCCCAAGACTTTATGTTTTATTTATTTTTAAAAAAATTCAATAACTTAAATATTGTTAATTACACACAACACTGATATTAAATTGTCATATATGTAAAAATGGGTTTCGTCGATAGCTTTCAATAAACACAAGGCAAAGTTTTACCGAACATCAATATACAATTAATATTATTATTTAATATGATAGTTGTTACCTCACTATAGGAATGGAGGGCATGAATAGGATTAAATAAATTAAGAAAAAAAATATTTTATAAATTTTTTAGTTATCTACTTATTTTAAATAAAATAATACTCATTAAAATGAAAAAGAAAATATTTTTTGAAAAACAATTTATTTTTTAGATGGTTTAGTCACTTTTTGATTAAATAATTTAAAATTAGATTTTCCCAATTATAGAAACATTATTTGATAAAACAAAATTAATTTTTGAAATCATAATACCATAATTATGTTAGTGTGAATTTTTTGGATTTTTCTGAAAAGTATTATTTTTGTATGAATAGTGAAACATATAAAATTTTAATTGAAAACGGAATTTTTGTTTAATTTATTTATTAAGAAAAATTATCTTTTTAAATAATATATAAGTTAAATTAGTAAAATTTTATATCAATCACAAATAATTAGTTCATTAGAATCATTTTTTTAAATAATTTTTATATAAAATCATTGTAAACATTGGAACATTTTCACTTAAAACCAAGCTTTCACGTCATGCCTATAAGTTTAATTTAAAATATAATTTTCCAAATAATCAGAATTGAATTTATAAAAAATATTCCATATTTTTAATTGTCATAATTTATAATTTTTTATAATTTAAAAGTATTTTTTGACCAAAATTATTAGTGAAAACATTAGAAATTAATTATCACATCGAAGGTAAAAAAAGGATTTACCAGGGGTTAAACCAAGAAGATTATAGTCAAGATGACATAAGAACAATTTTTATTGAATTATTTTGGCTTTATATCTTCTAGAATAAAAATTTTACCATTTTTATTCTTTTTTAAATTATAAAAACATGAGTGTGATTTAATCTTTTCCAGAAATTACAAGTGTTCTACAAATCTCACATATAAAGGGCCACCCCTTCTCCTTCATTCTTCAAACAATCAAAACTCATTGTTTCAGAAAATCATGACCCAAATCAATTTTAAAATTCCATCCCCTCATCCTATAAGCCTTGTTATTTTTATAAATACATCCTAGGAATGCTATTGGTTCAAACCAAAGGAAGACACCTTACGAAGTGTTAATGTTCTCCAGCTAGCCTTTTTATTGTATTTTGTTCTCCACATACCTAAATGATTGTTAAACCATTACGATATAATGAAATAAGTATCTTAAATATAATTTTATTTATTTAATAACATTCACATGAACTAATCCACTTTCACTCCCATCAAATGGGTTTCAAAATCATCGTTTGTCTGTATGGAGGACTACTGCCTCGCAAACTGATAACATTCATTTTTCTATTACCACTTTTCAATGTTGGGAATGATGATTGATCAAAATTATATATATTATATTAATAAAATAATTATACCAATTTAGTACTTATATAATATATATATTTTTAATTTATATTCAGTAGGTTATATGATAACATCGCTCATCTGTACGGTAGAGTACTGCCTTGCAAAGTGATGTTATTTGCCTTTCATAAAAACATTACATGGATTTTGATTAGGTTACATTTAATGATTATATGTGATATAAATTATATAATTATGATATTGATGAAAAAATTATCTTTATGGAAATAATATATATATATATATATATATATATATATCATTTTATTTTTTACCATTCACTCAATGATAGATGATAATGTGATTCGTTTACATGTGGACAACCACCTTCTCGAAATGATATGACTTTCCATTCATCACCACACCATATTAAAATATATGTATTTCTAAAGAAATAATGTGAAATTTTTGATATTATTATCTTATGTGAATGATAATTTTTTACTTATATCCTTTCCATAATGATCCTTGAAAAGGAAACATTACTCACGCATACGTACGGTATACTCTATCCATGATTATATCACATTTAATTTGTCACTAACATATTAATTTATTGGAATTAAAATTATATTGTTTCATAAATATGACAATTAAATCATTATAAATGTTTTTTAAAAGATTAAAACATTGAACATGTGTAGGAACATGATCTTTAATTACCAAACACACATGAGAAAACAGGGAAATTAACTCATAAAATAATGCAAAATAATGACATGTTATTAATGAATGGGTGATAATATGTTATAAAATTATCATATATGATATTATAAATGTTTTTATGGTTTTAATTTAAGATAATAACATGTTTAAAACAACTATATATTTGTTTAAATAATGTTCATTAATAAGGAAGTGTGACGTATGAGATTTCATCTCAATTTCATTTCACAGAGGCATATTGTAATGTTATGCTTTTAGTTTCTTTTATATGGTTCATATATTTCTCCTTTTACATGTAATATCATTAATGTATAATTATTAATGTAATTTTATGTTTAAATTTTACTTATTTCATCTAAGTGCATTTCACATAATAGTTACCAAGTGGTAAAGAATTTCATATCTCAATTTATTTTCATTAAGATATATTACTTATTTATTATATTTGATATTATAAGATTTTGTTAGTAATGGATTTAGATCAAACTATTCTATATTTAAAATTATGTTATGTTGATTTAATTATGATACACATAATCTCTTAACTTATTAATCCTCACTTCAATGTTATGATCTTTTGGAGGGTTAATTTTATAATCTCAGTCTAATCGAGATTCTTTATAATTGTATTTTCATTGAAGGAAATTATTTTATAATTGTATAATAAAAAATTTTAATTTTTTAATCCATTTTTATTCATTATATTTTCATATAATACAAAAAATAAAGGCTCTATGATTCTTAAAATTTATTGGAAAATGTTTTAAATAAAATCGGACTTTATTTCTATCTTGGTTGAGAACTGTTTTTCAAAAAAAAATCATGTTTTATAAAATGGTTTTCCAAAAGGTTTTTAACCTATTATAAATGATTTATTAAATAAATTTTTTACCTTTTATGTTTAAAAAAATTAAAGAAATATTTTTTCCTTTCTCCGAAGAAGGAATATTTCTAACCATTTTACAATGTAAAATGAATGTTTCTTTTTTACTTATAAAGAATATACTGAATTACACACCATTATATACTTCATTTGTTTTAATCTTCCTTTAAAAATTTTCAATGTAAATTTTAATGAATTTTTTTTACCTAATACTATGTAAATTTTTATATTGACAATTTTATTTTCAAAGAAAACGATTTTAAAAATGATTTACGTTTTAAATATTTATTTTCAAAATAAAATCGATACTTTCATCATGAATATTTTTAAAATATATTTTTATTTCTAATTATTAATGAAAAAAATACAATAATTTTACTAAAATGTGTATATGTTGTATTGATACCATCCTTTTTCTTCCCATTGATGGTTTATGATCATTTTGACTAAGTAAAGTGTTGAAATTCTCATTCTTCATTTGTTTTTTTTGTCATTAACATTACCATGAAACGTTAAATTTACTGTGATCGTTTAAAAATAAATTTACCCTTATTATCCATATCATTTATCATAGATATGGTTTTTTATTAAAAATTATATCATTTCTACATATGTTGTTTTACACTGAAATTTATTTGATTGACTGGGTAAATATTGATAAATCAATATTCTTTATTCTATATGGATATTTGTGATAAGGAGATTTGTCATTAATTAAATATATTATTTGATACATGAGGAATTCTTTATACTTATAGTGATAGGTGGGGTCAATCTTTATATATCCCCTCAATTCATCATTATATCTCATGGGACAAATCAATAAGTTATCCCTAAATGGATCATTACTTATAGTTTAAATCATTTATTGAAGGTTCTTATGGGTAGATGTATCATAGTCCTATAATAGGAAATCTATTGATTATTAATTTCCTTTATTAAGAAGTAGGTTGTTATTATCCTTCATATTTTGACTAAGACATTATCTCTATATGCATTTTATTTTCATTTTATTGATTTAATGTAATGTGTTTTTAGTTATTTACCTTTTCATATTGATTACTCTGTATATAGTTATTTAAATTCATTGTGTGATTAGTTATTTACCTTTAAATGTCTATTTTGATTATTGATTCATGATAGATTTTGTTATACTTAATAATTTATGATCATATGAACCCACCATTATTTTTTATCTATGCTCAAGAATCCATGAAGTGTACTATGAAATATATGAAATAATATTCTAGATGAAATAATTAAATCCTCAAAAAAATATGTTTTAGTTTATATATTCAGATGTAATAGAGTAATCATGTATATATCTAGTTTACCAATACATCTATACGATTCAGTCCTTCAGGATGTCATTCATTGTATTTTACTAGAATGTAATAAATCAAAAATCATATTTGGTCCACTAGGATTGGGGTCACTATAGTTGGTATTACAAGATGTTTTTTAGAATTCTTGGGAACTTTATTTTGGTCGAAATAGATTTAAGATCAAAACCCTATTGTTAACATTGGAGATAAGTATATAGAAACATCCAAAAAAACATTATAGTGTAGATATTATAAGGTTTTCCATAGAAACATATCAATATATGTATAATACAAGTGGTAATGGTTTTTTAATAGAGTTACCTAGAACTAATAACTCTGAAAAGGGGCAATTATGCTTGAACTGATCACCACCTGGTGCACGACAATTGGCATTACTACACATCTGGTCTAACAAACCCTGTGGATATTTTTAGCATAATTAGAGTTCTATTTAAAATAAATTATAATGGATTTTAATTCATAATAACAATAAATTACCTAGGTTAGACCCTAGAATAAGGAAAGACATATGTGAAAATAAAAAGGATGAAGTTTTTTAGCCAAAATAGGTTAAATAACATGAGTAGGCGGGGTGGTAAATCAGGGTATGCTAGATTAAAATAAATGCTCCTTTAGATCTTATTTCATGATTAAAACCCATTTTTATCTCCCTTTCTAGTAGAAATATATGATCATAAATGAAATCATGCAAGAGAAACAACAATTTTTCTTGGTTCACATTCATTTAGATATGCCCAAAGAGCATACAATGGAAATGTGTTCATTTACCAATCCACTAAGGCTCACAAAAAAATAAGGTTTATTATAGATCACATCTATGCCTGGGTTCACTGGCATTAAAATGTTATTATTGGATTCACTTTCCCTCCAGGATTACAATCAATCACATTTTGAAATATCTCTTCTCTATTAACTGAAGTGTTCTCACATCTCCTCTAGAATAATCTTCTATTGATCTGAATCATCTAAAAAATATTTCACACATATATGAGTGTGTTGTGGAGTCTTGTTTTAATTAGGTAGATTAAATCCTCTTATCCACATATTGTTAAACTATGGAAATTGTATTCAAAAAACTATTTTATCCCCTTTTATAACATCCTTTCTCCCACTACAAACTGTAATTAATCCTCAATGAACTACCTTGCACTATGTGGTGTGAGTGATTCATATTACACCCTTTCTCCATGTACTTCCTCTTCTTCAAAGAAAAATGATGCCTCAAAAACCATGTATGCTTTGCCTAATTCCTATGCTTCTTGAGCCCTCTTAAATTATGATCTCTTGAACCCTACAAACTCTTTCCATGAACTATCTTCACAAACATTCTTCTTCATAGAATTTCTCCCTCACAAAACTTGTCTCCTTCATAGAATCATCCAATTAAAACCACTTCAGAATTACCCAAATTTTCTAATAATTATAT
The DNA here is from genome assembly GCA_963277665.1 of Viscum album. Taxonomy (NCBI): domain Eukaryota; kingdom Viridiplantae; phylum Streptophyta; class Magnoliopsida; order Santalales; family Viscaceae; genus Viscum; species Viscum album. The sequence continues at coordinate 284,056,218 of OY728142.1, forward strand.
TATCTATTGAATTTGATTCTTATAATTATGTGGTTAGTGTATTTATATTGGAAAATATAACCACTATGTCCACTAATCATAATTACCCAAAACTCTAATTTTTTACATCCTTTACCGAGAAATCATTATTCAGTTCGCATAACACTCTATTATTTGAGGTAACAGATGTCATCCCCAAATGAAAACAGTTACCAAAACCCTTAAACCACCACCGATATTAGATAATAATGTTACTTTCATGAATGGGGATTCTACCATGAATTTAAAATTCTATTTGATTCATGATGTTCACTTTGTGGTTCTCTTAGTGCAGAGCCCTTTGTGGCAAGATTAATTCACCACCTCTATTTGAAAAACTGTGGATTTCTTCATTGTTTTTCATACCTCCTTTTCAGTCTACATAGCACAGTAGTGCTACTATGTGCTCTGTGAACTCCATTTTTCATGGTCTATGAACTGTGGTCCAAAATATTATTTTTGGAAAACCTTAAATTTTCCCAAACCAAATTCTAATTTTGACGCCAAAAAATCTAGAAAACATAAGGAAATTACACCACCTTAAATTCATCTTACTTAGAATCACAAACCATACTAATACAATATCGTCCATTTATTTTAACAAACACAGTCACCCCAAAAACTCTAAGACAATTCCTTGAGAGATTTTTTCCAAACAAGCACCCTCTATGGGTTTGTTGAAAACTCTTCAAAGAATTATACATATTTAAAATATTATCCATATTAAACCAAAATTCCCTTTTGGTGATTTAGATAGCGATCAATGATTTACTCAACACACGCTCTAAGCCTATGTGATCCATTCTCAACATGAGAAATAAGAGTATCTTGAAATGTTCCTTAATAAATAACTTAATTGAAAAAACACACAACTTATGTCATTGCAAACCCAATTTATCATGATAGATAAACTCTGATTGGTCACCTTTAGCATCATATAATTTAAAACTCCCCAAAATTCACTACTATGCCTTTTAGTTTCTCCACTATATTTATTAATATATATTCTCCCCTTTTATTGCTGCATTTTCTCCCCCTTTATCAATGAACCCAAATGTCACATTGTTCTGATCTACAATATGTAAAAGAACACAGATCCACACATTAGGTAAAAAAACACACCTCAGGGAGTGGGTTTCCCATATCCACACTTTTAAAGTGTATGGAGTCGACTAAACTCGAATATTTATTTGAATACATTGAAATTAAACTTTGGGTAAGGATTTTTTCATAATTTCTGAAACCTATAGTTCTATAGGAATATAATCCAACATCACAACAACATACACCACCTTCTCATTGATATAATAATCCATGATTTCAAGGAACTTTTCCTTCAGTGATGGACTATATTTTTTCAAATATTTGTAGAACTTGAATTTTCCCGACATATACTGAAATGAGACTTCTCTATAACTCTCATATCAGCAATCCATTACATCATCTACATTAACTGCATGAAAGTATGAGTAATTGTAATATATTTAGCTTCCATGTTTCTCAATGGAATGCAATATTGTTTCTTACTTATCAAAGAAATGCTAGTCTTATAAGATAAAATACACCACCTAACATTTATTTTAATAAATCTACTGAACTGGCCGAATCTGTATCTATAGAGCTGAATAACTCTTTATGAATTTTTCATCATATAGAAAACCAAAATCCATCATTACCTTGATATAATAAAGGACTCATTTCAATATAATAAAGTATTTTTCCATGAAATTTCATTTATATCTAGTTTCTTAGAATGTTGAAAAAACAATATTATGTCTTGTCACTATAAAGTACAATAGACTTCCAATGATTTTCTTTTATTTTGTTACATTAATTTAATTTCCTTCATAATCTTGTGATTTTTTTCATTCAGTTAACCACTGTAGTCATCGTCTATTTTTAAATATCCACTGAAAATTTTCTCAAAACATCCTTCAAATAATTATATTGACAAATTAAAGTGCAATTATTTCCTTGTGATTCTTGTAAATTGAGGGAAAAGTTAGTTGAGCCATTTTTGATATATCAAATTCACTTTTCATAAATTCTACAAAATATTTTCACTTTCCTTCATCTAATACACAAAATATTATGTTTTTTATGTACACCATCTCCGTCATCCTTTGATTATAGTCATTTTGGACATAAATATTTTAATTAACTCTTCCATGAAGAAATATAATCTTCTTCAAGTATTGATATAATCTTGAATACCATTTTCCTGGTGCTTTATTTTACCCATATAGAACCTTATTTAACTAAAAACATTATTCTAATAATCATGAACAATAAAAAATCAGGCTACTCAATATAAACGTCTTATTCTAAAACCCAATTCTTGAACACTAAATTGAATTATATTTGGAAAACATTGATCCTTATTTGTACTATTATGTCCATGAATAATATGATTTTCTCTAACCCTGCAACAAATGAAAATATTTCATCAACATAAATACATTCTTTCTGGGATTACCATTTTCACACTAATCATGCATTGTTTCAAATCATTATGTCATCTTCATTAATCTTTTTGTGAAAATACCTATTTTGTTCCAATGAAATTATTATCTTTTGGTCTCAAAATATTCCCCCTTTTATGATTATTTTAAATTTTTTCAATCTCTTCAATCATATCCTGAAACCAATTATTATCTCAATCGTAATAATCAAAACAATTAGGATCTAATTGAGATAGAAAGGATTCCTATTTTAATTAAATTATTCTTTATATTCGAATAAGAACTTCTTGATCACCAATTATTCTTTTTATTTCAATATCATATCAACTATTTTATTTTCATGTAGGTATAGATTTAAATCCCTCATGCTCATAATCAGAATCCTATTCTGAATAAGTATTTTCCACTTTAACTCCCTTTAAGGTGCTTACCTCCTCATCACTTTCATCGTGTAATTATTCACTGTATTGTTTTAGATTATGTTCATTATCTAATATAGTGAAATTATTAATCTTAAAAAAATTTCCAACACTCCTGTTGAAATTTTTATATTCTTTGTTTTTTATTGATTATCCCAGAATTATTTACTCATCTCCATTGACTCAAATTTTCTATGTATATTTTTATTGAAAATAAATAACATACTTCCAAATATTCAATATATTTAAATGTTTTATTATTTCCATACCACATCTTATATGTAGTATTTTCTTCCTTTAGACACAACATAGCCCTTTTAGAAATGCAGACCAATGTTATGAATACTTTCTTATATAATTTATCTAGTAGGACCTTTTCAATTATCATTGTTCTATCCATGTTGTTGATTATCCAATTTCTCATCTTAACCACTCCTTTTTATTGAGGATTTCTTACTGCTGAATCTTGATTCCTTATCCACTGTTTCATGAGATAATATTTCACTTGATTTTTTTGTGAATTTCATAGAATTATCAATACTAAATATCATAATATTCTATTTATGAATCATTTTAGATTCCCTCTTATGTTTTTTTGTTAAAATGAACACAATGGACCTATGGGAAATGAAAGATACCCATTACATCCTACTGAAATTATCAATTAAAAGAATGTAATTACTATTCCCGTTAATCGATTCTGGTGAGATTGGTCCACATACATCTGTATGCACCCATTCAAGCACTCTAGTTTCCTTTTAATCTTTTTTCCTGTATGTCTTTTTGACAATCTTTCCTTATTGGCAAGAATCACATTTATGAGTATGATCACAATATAGCTTACGAATATCAAGAGTAATGTCAAATTTTACATGATCTTCCCAGGATGGTTGGAATGGATAGAAAATTCATTAATTATAAAACATGATTTCTTTATCTATTCATATAAAGTGAATATCTTTTTCTCTACATACAAGGTAGATATTCAACATTATTCTTTTTCCCTATAAAACAACTACACTATCTCTTCCTTTGATGATACACATCTTCTTAGTAAATCATATAGAATTACACAAGTCACATATTTGGATTAAACTAAGCATTATGTTACAGAGACCTTTAATAACTAACACATAAGTTCATCTCATTTCTTTCCCCCCAAATTTGGATTTTTCCGGAGGGAATAATCTTTAAACCTTCAAAAATCCAAAAATTTACGAAACCTTTATTGTCATATGTTATGAATATAACAAGATCTATATTACCTTCATATGGGATGTGAATTGTTTATTAATGATCCATAAACCAGAACAATCTGATGGTTTAAGGGAAATCTCTTTAACCACTGCCTGGTCAGCTCTTTTCAATTTTATCCATGTTTTTTACATCATACTCAGTATGGATTGGAAATATTGATATTTGTAGAAATGTGATGGATTAGATTAATCTTTTAGAGCACCAAATCAATTTTTTCATCTCATTTGATGATACACTGAACTATTACTTATGACCACATTTAGTATTCTTTATCATATTTCACTAGATTGTTAATGAGCATTATCTTTCGGTATTTTTGAATCATTAACATCCAAAATAAGGGCCATCAAATGATATCATGAAAAATTGAGATCTATAATAATACTAATACTTTTCCCTTCGATACATATTGGATATAGAACATACATTTTGTGAGAGTCCCATCATTCTAGTACAATAACATCTAAAATAGGATGCATTTATGTTTTTCACTAATGCATTATTGGTTTTCCCTTGGGTTCTCTGAATAATCTATTTTTGATTTTTAACCAAGTCAATCTTTAATATTGGAGAAGTTGATTGTGGTATAACTTCATTGAAGACTAATTTTTATTTTCTATCAAGGACTATATCGGCCTTATCATTTGAATTAGATTTTTTACTACTTTCTACTACACCACTATTCTCTGGTTTGGTATTTTCTGTCAACTAAAAATCATCATTACTAGTGGAATACCATCTGCAATGATTTTTTTATTAATCCATAAATTTTTGTCATAGGCTGATTAATTCCTCTCTAGGTTCTTTAATACATTTTATTTTACATTATTGGTGTCATTCCGGCCATTTATTATGTTTTTCAATTTCTTATCGTTGAGCTTGTACAAACCAATCATTTCATAGTTATGTAGAATTAAAGCTTCAAATTTTTAGTTAATTCATCAATATCAAAAATATATTCATTCTATTGTTGCATAAAATGTTTTTTCATTATGAACCAATATATTGGATTTTTCCATTTCGTCTCTTCAAATATCTATCACCTCATCATTGGATTATAAATTATCTGGAATATAAATTCTTCCATGTACTTCTTCTTCATCATTATAACTTTCTTCCCTTTTCACGGATCTACCTAAATATTCTAGAATAGTATTTTATCCATGATCTTTGTATTTTTTCATCTCTTAAACCCCATATTCCTCTCAACTATAATTTTATTGTTAAAGTATATTCTTATTTTTAATGAAATTTATCTAAATTTTTTTCTTACTTTCATATAGGTTGAAGTCCTCTTGATGAGAATTTCATATGAATCCTTATCATCTTCTTGAAACTTATTAAGGAACCTTGCTGAAAGACATCCAATTTTTTGACATCAAACTAATGTAAGTGGGAGTATCCCTTTGAACTTCCCTTTTACTCTTGGTAGATTTGGGGAAATGAATGACATCACCTAATCTATATCTTATTCTTCCTGACTATCTTAAATAGTTTTTAGGACCAAAAGGGGCGTAGATACCCTGAGAGGGGTGGGGGGGCTAATCAGGTTAGGGATATTCTATTCCAAAATTCATCCAACACCACTGGATCTTGTCTACTATATAATATGGGTCACTTTGTTTGATCTTATTTTGTTTAAATTTATCTTGTTCATACCTTATTTGTTTGATAATGATGCTTTGGATACAATGTAGGGAATAAAACAAGAAGACACCAAGATTTTTACTTGGTTCACCTTCACTGGGCTACATTTAAGGAGCATACAATGGTGATGTGCCACTGCACCAAATCCACTAAATCTCATTTTTAATTTACAATGTGCAGGCTAGATAACTTCTATGCCTATTATCATTGCCTTTACAATGTTTAGGGTCAACTCATAGATTTACCAAGGGTCACTTATTATTTATCTCTCTCTCTGGATCACTGCTGGTGGAGAAGATCACCTTCTACCTCATCCTTGGCTCACTGATCTGAAAGGGATCCACTCATAGTTTAAAGACTTGTAGGTCCCTTAATTATCACAAATGAATGAATCTTTCTTCGTATGTTGATGCTATATTGACATCCAACTTTCATCCACGGATGATTAAAACTTTACCACATGAGTATTGGGAAATCTCCCAACTTTCGTGCAGTCCTAGAGTGACTGAAACGCTTATCTATACTTGGCGTGCTTCTTTAAATCCTGGCGCACTTCTTCAAGCATAGTGCACAAGTGTCACCTAACAACTTCTGTGACACTCCTTTTGCTAAATACAAACATGGGAGACACAAACCCTTTTATTCCCAAACCAATATTGGCACACAGATATCAACTGGTACACAAATTTTGAATAAACATATACTTGCGTACTCACACCACCACTTGTGTTCCCAAACCAACTACGCGGATGGAGCTCTAATTTTCTCTAACTTGTGAACTCTTTCAAAAAAATGTTGAGGGGGTAGCCCTATATTTATAGGAATTTTGGGTATCCTGAGCACCAACGCGCTAGTCTCTTCCTAGCGTGCAGGCCAAGCTTCCCTAATCTATTTTTCCCTAGTCACCTTGTGTTCCCAAACCAAAACATGGGCACCCCTATATCCTTTTCTATATTTTGATGTTATAATCTTTAAAAACATATGGTGCGCAAGTTTCTATTCCTCTAAGACATCAGAGACCAAGTATCTTTTCCAAAAACACTTTTCTCCATTTTTTGATTTTGAGGCCCAAAAATTTGGCAAACACTGGATTGTTGACAATAAACAATGGATTGTTGACAATATCCCGTGAACTCAAAAAATAAATATGTAAAACCCCCTTGTCAACAAATTTGTACATCATGGTACGTATTGTCATCAAACACAACATGGAGTCCCACTTTGTCAACAAACCCAACCACCTAAAAAATGCTCAATGATACCTTGAGGGATTTTTTCCAAACAATAGTGATCTTATATAGGGAATTGAATGCCACTTCTTTGGATGTTACTTTTTACATAGAATATGTATAATTATTTATCATTTTTTTTCAACAACATTATTATGAAAGCTAACCAATATCAGCTCCTTTGTGTCTTTATCATCCTATATATAAACATTTGGATTGAACTGAGGTTGAAGTCTTCTTAATATGCACTTGACAATATTTATATCTTTGATAATTTCTCTGAGACAATTCATGTATTCCAAAAAACATTCAATTATTCAAATAATACATCAAAAGGCCCATTAGAGATCATTATCATGTCCTTAAACATTTTCATATAACTTATAGCTTTACCTCTATCGCTTTTGAGTCACCCATGTAAATATTTAGCAACTTTTCCCATATGAAATGTGATGTATTTCATAACATAACCTTAATATAGATTAAATTGGATATGGATCCCATAAATCATTGATTCATTTAGATTCAACATAAAATTACCTTCAGTCAAAAACTGATAAATACCCATAGTCCACAGTGGCTGAAATACCATTCATAAATTCTGTAATGACTTCCATTATTAAAGATCTGAAGTAGTGCTACATCTGATTCTTCAATAATTGAAAATTGTTTCCATTGAAGATTTAAATCAATTTATGATTGAAAACCATGGCTGAAACCCCTTATATAGAAACACTAAAATAAATTTTTGCCTCTGATACCAATAGTTAACCGAACTGGGTTAAATAATCTTAGAGGGGGGCTGAATCATGATATGATAGATTGAAACAACCGCCCCTTTAGATCTTGTTTCACTATTAAACAAAATGTTTTTTTCTAAATTTTCTATATAAATGTATTATTAGAAATTAAAGAATTAATGAGACATAGAAATTTTACTTGGTTCACCGGTATTGGGATATATATACAAAAAATATACAATGGAAATGTGTCGACGTACCAAATCCACAAAGGCTCAATCCTTTATAATGTTCATGATAGATCTAATATATGCCAAAATCCCTAACCTTAAATGTGTGGATCTTAATCACTATCCATCCTGGTTTATAAACAATCATAATTTTCAATCTCACTCATCTCTAAACTAATTTTTTCTCACTACTCCTATGAAAGAATCTCATACTGTTATGAATCACTTAATTTTTTTCACAGATATATGAGTGTTCCATAAAGTTCAATTTTAATTTGTTTAATTAAATCCACATTTTTTAATATTGTTAGATTATAGAAATTTATTTTAAAAATTATTTTTGTCCCTTTATAAACTTCCTTTCACCATCTACGAAAAGTATTTCATCCTCTGAGAATTATCTTTCACTGTGTGGTGAAAGTGCTTTGTGGAAAACCTTTTCTTCATAGACCGTCTATACTTCATGGATGATTGATGCCTTGCAAGACACAAATTATTCACTGAACACCTCTTCTTTTTGGCCCCTCTTTTTTCAAAATTATAAACCCCATAAAGTACTTCTATGAATTATCTTTATAGACTTTCTCCTACACATAATTTCTCCCCTATGAAACTCTTCCCCATTACAGAATACTACCTCAAAAACTACATTGGACTTACCCAAATTATTCCTATGGGGATATTATATAATTGAAATATATCTCTCTAAATATTTTATTAGGGAGATTTATATAGGAAAATATATCCTCAATACCCACTAATCATAATTACCCAAAACACTGATGTGGTACAACCTTCAGCACAAACTCTCTTTACGGTTAACAAAGTTCATTATCCTTTTTTGCAGCTGATGTCGTCCACCAATGAAAACCGTTTTTAGAAGCCTTAAATCAACACCTATAGTGAACAATGGTGAGACTCGTATGAATGATGAGCCTACCATGAAACGATATGGCTTTATTGTTCTCATTGTACACTTCACGGTTCGCAAACCGTAAAGCCATTTACGACGGGGTTAATTCACCTCGTCCATTTAAAATCTATGCCTTCCTTTGTATTTATGTGTACCACCTTTTATGGTCTACATAGCACAATGGAGCTATTATGTGGTCTGAAAACTCCATGATTCATGGAACATGAATTATGGTCTATGATACCCTTTACAAAAAACCTTCCTTTTCCATAAATCAAATAATACTTTTGAGGCCCAAAAACTTGGTAAACACATGGAAACTATTTGACTATGAAAACATCTAATTCTAAAATATGAACCATAATGAAACATGATCATAAATATTTTTCCAAAAACCCAATAAACACACAAACACTGAGACGATGAATTGAGGTATTTTTTTACCAACAAAGTGTTTATTTATTTTGAATAAATAATGAAAATTTAGATTTATTTTTTACCAATGGTATTTTGGATATAAGATTCATGAAACAACGGAGGGTTCTGTTAAATATTAGAAGAATATTTCTATTCATTAACATAAGAGTTATCGATAAGATCATGAGTTAATGAGTTTAATATTGATCATTAGTTCAAAGTATTAATCACATATTCTAGGTTTTATATGATTGGATCCTATCATGATTAAGGATATATTCAGAGATATTTATATCAATACGACACATTGGTTTAGAATATGTTTTAGTGAAAATATTATTTGACGAATAATAATATTAGATTTTAAAAGCATGAGTTTAAATGTATTGATAAACATCAGAGTTAATTAATGAATTTTTAATAATTTTCCAATAAAATTATCATACTTTAAAAAAATATTAGTTTAACTGAAACCTTAGTAAAATCATTATTTATCAATATATTTTATTTCAAGGATGTCCATCTTATTTTTTTGAAAAATTAGATGAATTATATTGATATAGTTTAAAGAATGTAAAATCATCATGTTGGGTGACAAACCATCGCAACCAACACGACCATGGGACTTGAACCCATTACTAAAGGACAATTTGTGTTTGTAGCTACCACTAACCTACGTGATGTCCTACTTAATATTTCATGGTTTATAGTTAAAAAAATAATAAATAAATATTATTGATGAACTAGTGGTGTTACTTTGTGGTTTAGAGATTAACATATTATATTGGATTATTTTGTTCTAACCATATTGGATTTGGAATATAGTAAAAGATTTACACAAGGACATGTCACTCTTTTATGGATTTTATGATATGTTAAAAGTGAATTTTAGTGATTTAGGCATAAAAAAAATTTGATATTAAATTCGTGGAGTATGGGATAAATTGGAAATTTATAGCATCATAACCAAAGGAAAAAATTATGCTTATAAATAAAAAGTTATCAAGTAAGTATATTTCCTTATATTATTATATAGTAAAATACTTATTTAATGTTAGGGAAAATGATCTTCAAACAAAAAATTATTCTTATTACATTCAAATATGATGAATTATATGGTATTTTAAATCATCACAAATTTATAGTTTTGAGGCCCTTAACATTCTGTGGAAAATTCATTTTTTTGGTAATCAATAACCTCAACCACTCTTTATAATTATTTACGCTTTTCATCCATGTCCATGTCTTCACTTTCCAATAATGTCCCCCTAGATGAAAACCTATTTATGTGCTATTAAATATGACCTTTATACTACCCATTCACTCATATTAAGAGGATATTATGTTAACCCTTTTATTATGTTGGTTTTTCAACAATGGTATTTCTTGTTGTCAAACCCTTTATTACATAGATCATGTCTAAATTCCGAGGATGCTATTTATTTAATGTGTGGATAATGTAACTTTAACGACTCAAAATTTCCTCAATAAAAATTCCCTTCTTATAATTATTTAATATATCATAAATCACATAAAATGGCAAAGTGAACACAATAAATACATTATAAATTATGAATGAATAAAATAATATGTATTTTTAGAAATTAAGGAACTTAAATCGATGGAACATCAACTTAACCATTGAAATAGTGATATGACCATTAGGAATAGTAATCTGGACAATAGAATGGTACAAAAACCTATTAAAGTATAAATAAAACTTAGGTATTTTATAATTAAAAATATTATATATTTATATCATGGTATAATTAAATAGATGTTTTAAAAATGATAAATTATGTGTTGTTATTTTTATAAAACGTAAATGTATATTTATAATTTCTTAATTAATATAATTATTCCAAATAAATTTATTTTCATAAAATTTATCCTTAAATTAATTTTTTCTTCTCTTATAGTTTTAACATAATTTTATGGGACTTTAAATAATTTTTCAAAGTGACATAAATTTTTTTATAATATTAATATCTGAATTATTCAACTAAATGATGATTTTATTTAAAATTTAAATTTATCATATTTAGAAAATAATTTTCATAAAATGGATTAAATTTTTGAAATATACATGTTAAAATTTTGATCAGTTGAATTTTAGAGATTTTTCTAAAGTAGTTGAATTTTATAGTTAATAGTGAAATACAATAATTTACAATATATGCTAAATAGATGAATTATTGTGTCGTGGATGATGTATGGATGAGGTAAGAAGACACTGTTTTGAACAACATAGAACGTCTTAATGTATTTATTCACAATAATAGCTTCTGTTTTTACTCTTGAGACAAAATAATAAACCAATGGATAAAATAATAAAACACACCCATCCCCTCCCACTATAAATACCACCCATTGCCACCTATTCTACCCAAAACTTCTTTAATTTAGAGATATCAAATATTCTACCCAACTAATACCCTAAGAATATTCCCCAAATTCTATAATTTTTGGTCTTACCAAATGACCAAACCCACGTTCCTTATGGAGGATTGAAAGGATGTGATGCTCAAGAGGTAAAACCCTTCCTTTTTCCCTTTTAATTTCATTACATTTCTTATCATTCCCTATCCTATACTATCTGAAGTGACTTGATAACTATGGTATCATACATATAATATAATTTAATTATTTTAATTATATATCCATCATCAAGTCTCTTATATTTCATTTTTCATCTTAAAAACAAAAACATCTTATGTGATGTGTTGATTCACCACATTCATGGATGACGATTTTTCATTTTTAATTACCACAGTAATAGTGGGTCGTAAAAGCAGTATAACAGTTAAAAATGATAGAAAAATTTATATTAAATTTTTTTATGTTCTCAAGATAATATATATATATATATATATATATATATATATATTCATAATATTAATGAATGAAATAAAACTATTCTATGATAGTCGAAAATTCACCAAAACAAACTACTGTACATCATTAAGATTTTATGTAGTGAATATTTCTAACATCGGAAAAATGATATATGGGATCATTTATAATCATTGTGGTTAATGAATATCATATAATTACACTTCTATGATTTTCATCCATTTTATAGGAACTCACATAACTAATGTTATAGGAACCAACCGTTAAATCATGAGACGAACGCTCCTAGATGGACATAATTGAATGTTACAAATCATAGAAAAGTCCATAAATGAACTTAATAAACATATATTAAATAAAATACATGTATTATAGGTTATGATTTAATTAATTGATTAATATAATTTTATTATCTAGGACATTATGTACATGTTTAGAATTGTGTCAGACATAAGGTATGGGATTCTCCTTGAACCCCTATTTTTTCCATCGGGTTAGGATTTCTATCACTTTACACCAATGTAATTCTTAATTATTAGTATATAATCATCCTAAATTTCTTGTGTATGTTTCAAAAATATGTACCTAGATTTTTTCTTCATTATTTTATGGTGAAATATAGGTTTCATAAGTTTCCTTTTTTAATTCCTTCCGGTAAGAAAGCCCGATTAAAGGGAACCTTCCAATTTCGTAAATATTTTGAAAGTATCGTTCATAATATATTTTAAGCCACAATTATTTTTATAAAATCAATCATTTTATCATGAACAAATATCTTTTTTTATATATGTATTTATACAAACAATTATTTCTTTTTCCCCTTTAAAAGTTTAAAAAATAGTTTTCCTTAAAATACACTAAAGTTGCTCCTTTGAAAATATTCTTAAGAACTTTTTTATATGTTTCACCTAATTTTGATACAATATATCATGATATCTGCCTATTTTTCTTTATTAATATCTAATTATGATTTAAATATGTTATTTTTTTACACCATTATGATACACCGAATGGTTATTCTTTATGATATGGTGGTGATACCTATCTCCTCCCATGGGTATCCCATATGGGTACTCCTTATATTAGATTCTTAATGTAGAAAACATATGAGTGAACATGTTATAATGAGTGAACCTAGATATAACTTTAATTAATTGGATAATGTTTTAGTCTCATGAGATTTCAAGTTTGTAAATGAAGTATACATGATTCATTTATGATAATTTTACCCTAATGTTATATAGTCTTGGTTGTTAGCTTGTAATCATCTTTATGTCATGTTATATATTGCGACCACATTCCTATGATACCATGATTATATGATCCCATATTCCTCATGTTTTTATTACATAATTTTATTGAAGGTATATGAATTTTTATGTCATTATGTGATTCCCTCTAACCCATGTTTTATGCTTTATTCCTATGTGTTTTCCATTACTATGATTTTTAGATCATCCATTTGTTCATGTATTCCACAGGTTATTTTATGAAGATGAAAGAGATGAAAAGAGTTTTTGAGCTTAATATGGATATTAAATAAATGATTTTTCTATTTTGGTTTCATTTTTTAAAATTATATTCCTAGTCTTCCAAAGAAACTAGACTTTACAATCCATGGTTTTTATTTGATGGTTAATTTTGATTAAAAGGATGTAATAATATATATAAATGTTTAGGGTAATTATAATAAGTATCATTGGATGATCTAGGAATTTTGGGGGATAACGATTATAAAAAATTAGTGTGAACCCTATAGATAATTATATCACCAAGGATAACTTAAATTCAATCTTATGGAATCACATGTTATGATATTCTTTTCTTTTGCTTGTTTATCCTTCTAGGTTCAATTTTTCCTTTTCATATGATTAATATCTATGTATTTAGTCCCTCCTAATTGTTTTTTATTTTCCTTAGTTAAATTTGTGAAATTAATGAACTCGTCCCAACAACCAATGTTGTAGGCAATATGATGATTTAATAGTGAACTTCCAAACTCTTATGGGAATGGGAGCTCAAAACATCATGACTGTACTAGCAAAATTGGCTCATGTTTTGAATAATAACATGAATCGTGTTGAAATTCCACCTTCTCCTAAGAAAGAGAATGTTATGGTTGAATCCTTTATGTGACAAAGGCCTCCAAAATACAGTGGATCTTTAGATCCCATCATCGAGGAATAATATATTAACTCCATTGAGAATATATTATATGTCCTTCAATGCTCATTAGAAGAGAATTCCATACTAGTGGTCTGTCATTTTGATGGAAAATATGATCATTTTTGGACTCTAATCAAAAACCCAAATTCTAAAGATTAATATAATTCCATGAATCAAGATTCATTCAAAAAAATATTTTTAAATAAATATTTTCCCAAAAATCTCCATCTTAAGATAGAAAGAGAGTTCCTCAAACTAACAAAATGGAAGACGATACTATCAGAGTACACATAGATATCTTTAAAAGTATTTCATGTTATGCCTTAGGATTTTTCATGAACACTAAAAGAAAGTGGATATCCACATCTAGTGCAGTAAATCTAATTCTATGAAAATATCCGAAAATTAGAGACTTTGACAACTACGAGGAGATTTTTTATTATTCCCTTATAGTTAAAGTATAGATTGGAGAATCTCAGTGATCTTATGGGACCAACATTAAAAAGTAGAAGATGGATTTTAATATAGAAGGATCAACAGATAAGTCCCAATGTGGTAAGAAAAAACAACATTCTACCTTCCAAAAGTGTGGGAAGAAGAATCATGGAAACAGTCAAAGGGAATCATGTGATTCTTCAAATGTGGAATAAAAGGGGATGTAGATAATAATTTTTGAATTGATATGAAGAATCCCATAAATGTGTAGGAATATAGGAAGGTTCATATCAATACCCAATGTGTAGTGAAATGATTCATTTATAAGTAACATTTGAATTATGTGATCAATTTTTCTTATCTATGTGTTTTTGGCGGCAATCAACAATAATAACCTCCAAGGTAACATGGAAGTGAATATTATATCAATACTATTGAGGTGGAACCCAAAAATGATGTGGTGAGTGGTATGCCTGTTATTCATTCAAGAATAATGAACGTACAATTTGATTTTACTTCTACACATTCTTTCATATCATGAATGTTTTTAGAACTATTCAAACACCATCTCAATACATGGATGTATATTTATATGTTAGAATAGAAAATGGGTAAATTATCGAATCGAAAGGATATAACACCTCCCCCGTTGATGTTTTTTGATTGAAACACCAAGAATTTTTTTCTTATTTCCAATGTAGTAGTTTAATGTTATTTTGAGCATGGATTGTTTATCTATATATAAATTCAACATCAACTATTGGGAAACATAGATCACTCTCCACATCTCAACGAATCCTCGAATTTTGTGTTATTTTAAGGATGAGGATGAATCTTATTCAGAATAATCATATCAAGTGTGGATATTATTGGCTTATGGGAAAGTATATCTAGCTTAAATGATTAAGATAAAGGAGTTAATCATGATAGAAGTCATTCCCATTTTTAGCGACTACAATAATGCATTATCCCAATAATTTTTTGGTCTTACTATTGAGCTAGTGATTGTGTTGTTGATTGAACTTATTCTTGTATCTCTACCTATATCAAAGACACCATATAGAATTTACAACATTTAGTTAGAGGCTCTAAAGAAGCAGTTACAAGAGAATATGTACAAGGGTTTTATACACTCGAGTGCTTCCCCATGGGGTACACCATTCCTATTCTTAAAAAGAAACGGTGGATAAATATTCCTATTAATTGATTATTGAGAGCTCAAAAATTAAGATAAAGAATAAGTATTATCTTCCATTGATAGGGAATAATTCTTGAAGACACTCTTATTGTGGGCTACAACACTGAGGTGTCCTCCAAATAATTTCTTGTTCTTCCTTATAAGATAGAGGTTGAGTTATTTATTTAAATTATTATTGTATCCATACCTATATCAAAGAAACCATATATAATTTACAACATTGATTTAGAGGGACTAAACGTTCAGTTGCAAGAGAATTTGTAAAAGGGTTTTATGCGCTCGAGTGCTTCACCATGGGTTGCACAAGTCCTATTCTCCAAAAATAATTATGGATAAATGTAACTCTACATTTATTATCAATAGCTCAAAAAAATAAAGATAAAGAATAAGTATCCTATTCCATGTATTTCTTGTAAACCATTATGATACAAAAAATTTTTTCTTTAAGAAAATATTTTGATACCCATATTTTCCATGGGTAAGCCTTATGCATACTCATTATGTTTGATTCATTATATGGAACACATTTTAAGAAACATTTTATGATGGTTGTTCCTAGATATCACTCCAATGAATAAGGTAATGTTTTAGTCTCATGAGAGTTTGTGTTGGGATAGGGAGTAAAACTAAATCATTTATGGGACTTTTTCCTCCAAGAGATATAGTCATGTAAGTTATTATTGACTCATGATTATTTCATGTTTTATATTTCATCCACATTAATATGATTCCATTAATAAATGATCCGATTTTCAACGTGTTATGATCTCATATGTTCACTCATTTTCAATGCCTTTTTATGCCATTGTGTTATGAATTCTAAACCATTTACTCCTTTACTTGAATATTTAGATCATACCTTTATTCAGGTATCCCTTAGGTTTTCCTATACAGATATAAGAGCTCAAATGAAGTTAAGAAAATATTATTGTGATTAAATAAATGATTTTTTCATTTTGTTTTCATGTTACAAAATTATATACCTTGTTTCTAAATATACTAGAATATATGATCCTTGGTTTTTATTTTATTTTTAATTATACATTAAATAATGCAATAAAATGTGTAAATAGATAGGATTTCTATAATTACACCATAAAAAATTCAAAAATTAGAACATTGTAGTAGATAGAGTATATGACACCCAAGACATAGCTTAAAAGAAAATATAACACCCAAAGATAGTATGATATAGTTATTTTTAAATAAATTCAATCTCACCAGTATATTTCATTATACTCAACACTAATATTAGATTATTTTACATGAAATAATGAGTTTCTTTGATAGCTTACATTATATAGAAGATTTTATTTTAATGAAAAATAATATACTCTTTATATTATTATTTAATATTTTCATTATCTCCAAAATGTTTTAATGGAAAATATTAATATAGATAACTAACTTATTAAAATATATATTTTACACATTCTGTTATTTATATATATATTATTAAGAAATTAATTATATTATAAAATGGAAAAACATGTTTTTGAAAAACTGTATTTTTTCTAAAATACGATTGAGTCACTTTTTCACACATAATTTAAAATTAATTTTTGCCACTCTTAGAAAATTTACAGGAAAAATAAATTTTCTTTTTTAAAATAAAAATAGAAAAATTATCTTAAGGTGAATTTTTTGTATTTTTCTAAAAAAAATTATTTTTTGATGAAAAGTTAAAAATACTGAATTTTAATTAAAAATATCCATTTCATTTAAATAATTTATAAGATTAAATAATATTTGTAATTAGTTTTAAAGTAAAACTACTTGAAATTTATATCAATTAATCCAATTTATTTCATTTTAATTACTTTCATATTAAATTTTGATATAAAAACATTGTAAACTTTTGAACATTTTCTCACAAAAACCTTCTTTGTGTTGCGTTTGTGACATTAATTTTAAATCAAAATTTCCAATTCTATGAATTGAATTTAAAAAAAATAGAATATTTTTTTCTCATCATAATTTATAATTATAATATTTTAAAACTTATTTTTGACCAAAATGAATAGTGAAAAATGTAAAAATATATTATCGCGGTTAAGGTAAAAATGGATTCATTAGGGGTTAAAATGAAGAATATTTGGGTTAAAAATGGCCTACCAACTTTTACAACACCCATTTTTTAGAAATATGTTTACCTTGTACCTTCTATGTTTTACAATGGCCCTTTTTTAGGCTTTTTCATGATAAAATAAAGGTATGGTTGAATCTTTTCAATGAATTACATGTTTTCCACTCACCTCACTTATAAAATACCACCCCTCTCCTCCCTTATTCACTCTTCCCAACCACTTGTGTTCGCAATAGCTACCCAAATAACTTCATAAATTCCCTCCACTAATCTTAGGATCATTTTTTGTAATAAATCCAACCTAGTAAGGCTTTTGGTGAAAACCTAAGGAAGAAAACAAAAGAAGTGGAAATGTTCTTCAATTAGTGTTTTAATTTTATTTAATTTTACACCAACATAATTATTATTTAATAATTATGAAATAATAAACATTGTATATTTCATATACTGGAATTTTTTCAGCAAAATTAGTACCAACAACCACCACCACTTCCATCAAATGGGTGACAAAATCATCATTTTTGTGTACAGTGGACTACCGCCTCTCTTATCATTATCATTAATTTTTCCTTTACCAAATATCAAGGGAGGGTATCATAATGTATATAAAGTATATATTTTTTTATAAAATAATTATACCCATGGAGTCATTATATAATATATAACTACTTACTTTACATTTTGTAAGAGATATCATAATGTTTCTCAAGTGTGTGGCGAACTACCTCCTCGAGGAGTAATGTGTTTTGTCTTCACTAACACATTCCATAGAATGTTATAAAGTTATATTAAATTAATTATATGTGATATATATGTAATGATTATTATATTCGTGGAATATTTCTCATTCTGAAATGATAGTAATTTTATTTATTACCTTTTCACTAAATGAATCAAGATAACATCATTCATGTACGTGTAGACGACCGCCTTCATGAAATGTTGTGAATATATTTTCATCTACACATATAATGTAAATATAAGTATATTTAAAGAAATAATGTTGTCTTTATGACATTTTCATCATTCTGTACCGATATAATATTAGTTACCTCCTTTCTATAATGGTCACTGAAAAATTGAAGTGTTACTCATGGGTACGTATGACCTATCGTCTCAACGATTGTAACGTAATTCAGTTATCCAAAACCAAATTTCATGATTTCTCATAAATGTATATTAGATTTATAAATATGATACTAATTTTATGATTAGTTTTTGGGAAAGTTAAAATTATTTAATATTCACAAGAACCAGATATTTAATTACCAAACATGCATTAGAAAATAAGGAAATTAACACCCAAAATAATGAAAATAATAAAAGACTCTTAATAAATGGGTGATAAGATGATATAAAATGATATTATATGATATTATTTGTCATGACCCATCTCATATACCATGGTAACCTGATTACCGATCTGGTCATCGCATATCTTGAATGACATTCCTCATCCCCATGAGTTGGCAACTAGAACATGACATCATACAATAAAAAAGTGGGAATGAATTTTCCACAAACACAATGGAAGAAAGATAAACAATCCGGTATGAATAAAAGTAAAACATAATAGGTATAAGTTTACTAGGAGTCATACATGTATCAAAATCCAATGTACTACCATAAAGTACAAGCAAACCTAAAAAAAGACCATGTCCCATTGTACACCACTCTGCATGCCCAATGATCCAATGATACTACCAAAACTAAGTAGTCCTTTAACCTTTCTCGAACCTCAAATAAAAAAAATCTATTATCACCCCAAGACATCGGTAGGATGTGAGCTAGAAGGATAGTAGGTTCTCACCAAGGTTTCCATAAAAAGATTCCACCTTTTAATTATCCAAATAAAGCATTCAATTTTAAAATAAACAATCATGAAAGTTCAAAAGAATATTTAAAACAAATCATGAGTTACATTTAAAAGGATGCAATGACTATAAACAAATTAATAAATTCTTTTTGATAAAAAATTGTTTATATAAATTAAAAAAGATAGTGTAGAATAGTTTACAAAAAAATGACATATATTTCAAATAAAAACAATGTAAAACATTTTAAATTTACTAAGTGGTATGATAGTTCCAGGTTATGGTATCATCATACACTTAAATAATGATAACAAAAATTTCTAAACACATCCCTTTGGAACAAGTGAAAGAGGAATCATAAAAATCCTACTAAGGAATAAAATGTTCCAAAGAGTTTTTAGTAAATTTTTAAAGCATCAATCTATCACTAGGGAATTCCCATACTAGCATGTTTGTCCCAAATAAATTACTAACTACGTAAAATATCTTATTCTCTAGTAACAATCAACAAAGGAAAATTTATTTCAAATCTATTCAAAATAAAATTCAACCCATTCACCATTTGAATATCCTAGTTTCCCTTTAAAAACCAACATAAAGTGTTTTAATAAAATAATACATTTTTTTAAGATAAAACCACATAGTGTATATAAAAACTATTTTAAGACATTTTTTAAAAAAATTGAAATAAATTTCATCAAATCAATTTCTTAATTGAAATTTGAAAATATAATTTAAATAGTTTTGATTCGATTTCACAACCCACAACAATTCAATGAAATTTGGGGGTTTCCCGAATTTCATGAAAAATCAATTCCTAATCCCCAATCCATCGAAACTGGGTTTTCTAATAATCTAAATAAAAGTAATTACATTTAAATCAGTAAATTAAATTTAAATCCAACAATTGAAATTAAATCAATCAATTTAGGGCTAGTCAAGCTGGCCACTATTAACAGAACCACTAACCACAGAATCACAGGATCTCAAAACACAAATCCCTAATCAAGAAACTATAATGAAGAATGATGGAAATGAGGATCCTAGAATCAAACTGATCTTTTTGATATGAAAAATAGGGGATTAGATCTTCTAACTACATGATGATCTACAAACCCAAGGGAGGAAAAAGGAGAGAGTGTGAGAAAGAGAGTGGAAAGATGAAAAATATTAGGAAGATATCGAACACCATTCTCCTTAGTTAGATTTTCTTTTAGAAGGTTGTAGACAGTCCAAAATCACCTCTTAGGAGCCTCCAAGGAATAAAAAATGAAATAGATCGAGTTAGACCTATTGGGGACATAAAATAAGGGTTTGGTGCTTTTAAAAAAAATTGGATTATTTATAGGCCACGCAAAATTTCTTCAGTAGGGATCTCTGGTTAGACAAGCCCTAATCCCTAAACATGCACCCCTTTTAGTGGGGTTTCATGGTTTCTTCTATGTGGGCACATAGTTTTCAAACCATGAGCTAGAGGTAAAAAACTCATTGATTTGGTTTGAACAGTTTCCATTGAGAGGGCACATAATTTGGTCAAACCATGTGCCTATCATGCACAACCCAAAAATATTAAAACATTTCCAAAATTTCCCCCGAAACATACCACAATGAAACCCAACCAAAGAATAATAAAAGTAGAAGTTTTTGAATACATATAAATAGTATTCGGATGTTAAAACCTCCCCTCTATAGAAACATTATGTCCCTATAAATCCTACTAAAAATATTCCATGTCCACAATATGATGCCACTACTCACTCATCAATGACTTTCTCCCCCACATATCACGAGAAACAAAATCATACATCCATAACACTCAAACCAATGGTATCAAACACCCACAAAGTACCTTGGTTTCAAAATAAACTATCCTGACTAGGAATTATGTAATGAATAAATCATGTTCAACCTCAAGATCACTGTATATCAGAATATGATATGGATTAGATAAATAAAATCACAGCTATGATCCATGGAACAAATTATGTATTGATGTTGAAGTGCCCGGATTAGTGTGAATCACTGAGAGGGGGAGGGGTGAATCAGTGATCCTTTAAAACTTTTTTACTAATTGATTCTTAATCAATTAAACCTCTATGGATGGTTAAAGCCTCGATCCACTCTTCTTGTATCTCTCACCTTTCCTCAAATGATGCAGTAAATATAAAGGCACAAGACACAAGGATTTACAAGGTTCGGCACCAAAGGCCTACGTCCTTGCCATGTTGGTTATACGCCCCAACATGGTTTCTCCCATTATAATCTGTTAGTATTACAATGGTCGATACAGCATCCCGCTGTATCTCTCCTGAGTCCCACAGGAGGGTCTTTATACTGCGTCCCACAGTGTTACCAGCGTCCTACTGGCCTGCTCCAGAATCCCACTGAAGACTTCTTCCACCCTGAGTCTCACAGGGGGCTTCTCCTGGCTCCTCGAGTCACATGAGTAGCTATTCTTCACTTTAAGCTTATTCATGTATCTTCATGAGTCTGGGATAAAGACTGCTGGCCTTGCTCTATACCTCTGATCATTTGTGATGAACATGTCTTCTCGTCTTGCTCAGGATTTATCTCCTTCTTCTCAGGATGACCTGGCTTCTCTCTTCAAGAATCTTCAATAGCCTCTGAAAAGGTCTGTTGGTCTTGCTCTCAGCTTCTGATCACTTATGTTGATCAGGGTCTTCTCAATCACTGAAAACTCAGACAACTAATCTCTTTAACTTCAGTCTGGCTCAGTCTGACTTCACATCAACTTCATGCACTGAGTGCATGGCATCTCTGCATCCTCATGCACTGACTGCATGGCTTCTCAAATTCTTCAAGATCTTCTGGTCTTGGACAACTCAAATGCACACAACCAGATTTGAGCTTGTTCACATGTGCATGTGCATGCATACAAGCATGCACTCCCCTTTTTCTCCTTGGTGTGATAAACCCACAATGGGTGTAAATACTTTTAGCACACACACCTTCTTCCTTATTCACACTTTGTTCTTTTTGTTTACACACTCACAAATGTGTTGTTCTTTAGTGTGGGTCTTGTTCTTCTTCAAAGTGTGCACATCACTTTGTACACACTAAGGTTCGGCCTCTACTCTTCGCACACACAACTTCTTCACTTTGGTACACACTTGAGCTTGGCCTCCTCTCTTGTGTTTAACACCCACAACCCATTTTGTTTTAGTTCATTTAGGTGTAAGCCTCGGCCTTCTTGTTTTGCACATACACCACTAGGGTGTGTTCTTTCACTTCACCCAAGGCACTAAGGCCTCGGGTCTTCTTTTCCACTTGGCACACACACCCTGCCTTCTTCTGTTTTTGCACACACAGCCCGAACTCCTTGGGTGCAAGGCCGCCGCGAAATTGTCAGTGGGTGCAAGGTATGCAAGGATCTTGGGTGGCTTCTGATGCGCAGGGTTCAGAGAACCCAAGCGCACAGGGTGCAACACCACTGTGGGCGCACAAGTGCAAGGTCACAAGCGGCCGCTCAAACACCTCCTGCCGTGCAAGTATGCCGGCAGTGAGGGATCTTCCTGTCACGCAAGGGAAGCATGCAGGGACCTCTCCCTTTCTCTTCTTTCGCGCAATAGGTGCTCAAAAGGAACCTCACGGAGCAAGGGGTGCTCCGGGCTTCACTGCCGCGCAGGGTGCTGCGCGGGGCTTCGACTTCGTGAGGCACAGAGTGCTTCTCACGAGACTCCTCAAATATTCAGCAAGCATAACTATCTCCTGGGTCTCTCCTTTTATAGGAAGAGGCGGTGCAACATCTTCCACGTGAGATGTTTTTAATCTCCTGAAGATTTCGGGATTTCAAGATTTCCTTAAATCTTGTTTTCTTCTCTCTGTTCACGCGGGTTCACTTATGTTTCGGCTTTCTTCTCGTGCATGCATTTTAACATGTGCATGGCCTCTGTTTAGGACCATTCATGCAAAGAACGAACACCCGATGCCTCGGCAACGTTGTTTTCCTCGGAATTCAT
Organism: Viscum album; assembly: GCA_963277665.1. Classification (NCBI taxonomy): domain Eukaryota; kingdom Viridiplantae; phylum Streptophyta; class Magnoliopsida; order Santalales; family Viscaceae; genus Viscum; species Viscum album. The sequence goes on from OY728142.1 coordinate 284,080,082, forward strand.
CGAAATCTCCCATTTCACGTATGCATGTATACTTTTATGTATGGATGAGTTTCTCATGGAGAGACAAACTCGAAGGTGCCTTCAGCTTCGAGAGATACAGCCGGGAGATCAAAATCGGTGCTTGGGTTGCTCCTGGTTAGACGGAGGCACGTGGGGAGGCGTCAGCATGGCTCGAGGAAGGAGACGCCTCGCAGGCCGTTGGATCAGATCTTTGGACGACCGCGATCAGAAGATCTCACGCGGGATCGATCGTGCGGTCGAGATCTGGCGCGCGATCGATCGAGCGGCCAGGATTCGCTCCGCAGAAAAATCCCGCGTCCCACATCGAAACGAAGCGGGTTTTTCCATAGCTTATCAACCTAGCGCTGCCATCCATCCCTCAATTGAACTTCTCCCCTCCCGGTGCCGCCCCACACCGGGTTCTCTCTGCGGACGCGCTCTGCTCCCACCATGCACCTTCGAGCGTGTACTCTGGCGCCCATGCTGCGCAGTACCTGATCCCCTGCGTGGCCCCGGCTTACACATGGCCGCGGCCTCTCGGGATGGACCCATGGGATCCCCTTGGGAGTGGTGACCCAGTCCCACATGTGCCTTGGGTTGAACCCTTAAGGCTGGCCCTTGGTGGCTTCCTTTTTGCTAAGTAAAACTCTTAGGACTTTGTATAAAAACAAAGTAACCAAGTGAAAATGCCAAATGCCACTTCTTCCTCTAATCCATTCTTCTTCATCAACTCTACTTCTTCATTAGAATTCCTCAATTCTACTTAACATATAATCTGGACTTAGGAGGTGGAATTCCCGAAGGTTCATCATCAACCGAATCACTTGGATCAATTATTTCTTCAATGTGCTTCATTGATCCAATCAGAGATCAAGTTGGTTCTTCTTCTAATTCACATGCACTAAGAAATAGTACATGGACTGCATTAGCACCACTTCATCCACCTAGTGATTGTGGATGGATCACTTTCATCTCCTCATGCATTGTGAAGACAATGCATGGACTTCTAACATTGTTGTGACTTTGTATCATCAGGATACAAGTTCTATGAACTTAAAGATCAGCTCAACAAACGTCAGATATTATGATGCTCCATCATCATTCATTCTTGAAGTGGTGTAACTTAGTATCACCTTGATACAAGTATTGAAACATTAAGAACAGCTCTACAATCGTCTGATATACATAGAGAATGTTTCAACCACAACATCCTATGTCACTTAGTGAATCTCCTAAGTGACATGAATCTTAGTACCATGGCCATTCTCCTTCATCACCATCACCATCACATCCGTTGTCATTCACATATTGACATTCCTTGACATCCATTCATTCCATGACAACATCACGCCTCATTGACAACAAATTCAACACAGTGCATTTCAATCTCCCCCTTTGTATTTGTTGTCAATACACTACTTCTGCACATATGAATGGGTCAATATGTGTGCCAATATTTTCTCCCCCTTATTGGAAATCAAATGCAAAGGTGTGGTGTGGTTCTGTTCAAAATATTTCTTCCTCCCTTTGAATAGCATCTTCTTAAAAATCACTAAGAGAGGGATGATGTCACATGTTCTTCTTTAGCAAAGAACCTTTAGTAAATCATCTCTAAGTCTACTTGGGCTAACCCGGTGTAGAAAACAAGAGTGATGTATCCAAGGTACTCAATGTTGTCCAACATTCACTATACATGTGAGATCATGCTTCAAGGGGCTTGAAATTTTTTAGATATAACAATGAATTTGCTAAATCCTGCACAACTTCACAAAACTCATTAGAAAGTTCAGGTGCAAAGATAAAGCTCCCCCTTTCAACCATTTGCCTTCAATCAATACTCCCCCTTAATTGTCATTATGAATACAATTAAGAAACAAGGGATGAATGTATGATTGGAATACCTTCAGCTTTTCTTAAGATGATATTAAATCTTAGAATACCATCTTCTCCAGATTGGCTCCCCCTCAAGGGGTGCACTCCATTCTGTCCAAACCACTCTCCAGATGAGAATGATCATCATCTTGAATTCCCTGCAATGTTAGCACATGTAAATACCAGAAGTATAAGGGAATAAGATGGAACCTCCTTGGTTCATCAATGTGAACAACAAGGTTGAGAAGATTCTCTCAACCGAGATGTCCCATTTTCACCATTCTTCACACTTGCACATTTGATCTTCAATGATGTTTGTGCTGATGTGGATCTCAACACCTCTTTAACTTCATTGTGTGTGACTCCTGTATTTCTAGGTGCCTTCTGAGCATTAGAGTCTCCTGGTGCAATCTTCATTCTTTTGAAGAATCCCTTCTGAGCAGGAATGAATATCATGCATTTATCACTAGTATGTCCAGCTTGATTGCACCTCACACACAGAACTTGATCTTCATGTGAAATCTTTTTCTTTCCTTTTTCCTTAGCAATTGCCAGAACTTCATCTTCAGCTCTTTGCAGATCTTTGGCAAGTTGTAACTGATTTGGCCATATGACTAGTAAGTCACTTGGAAGTGTGGCCTCAGTTCTGGATATTCCACATGGTTCCTTCGATGCTTTCAAGCTACCTTTCTTAGGCAACTTGTTTTCAATCAATACCTTCTGCTTCTTTTGGATTGATTGTCTGTTTGAGTCCAGTCTGCCTCTATTGAATTTCATGGCTTCTTTACAATGATCCATGATATGTCCTTTCTTTCCACAGTAGAAGCATTTCTTCTTGGTGGTCCTTCTGGATGCATCACCCTTCTTGGATTTAGACTCCAAGGTCCTCTCTTCCTTTTTCATAATCTTCTTGGGACCATCTTCAGCTTTCTTCTGCTTGATTCCCAAGGATTATTTCTAAGCCAGGTTCTGTGATATTTTCTTCTTTTGAGATCAGGATACAGTTAGAGATTGACATGTATATTTTTGACCACTTTTGCAATCATCCCAGATGTTGTCAAGTAATCCAAATCTATTTGGAGTAAACAGATGTCTCTGGACCTGTGGATGCTGCTTCTTTTCTTTTGGCTTGCTCCCCCTAGGAATGGGCTTCCTCTATGATTTGGAATTTAGTGGATTGTACCAACAATCCTTTGCACAATGCCCATACTTGTTACAACACCAACATTGATCCACAAATCTTGACTTTTTGATTCCTTCTGATTGTAGGGTACTTGGCTTGAATTGTTGTGTTGCTTCAGGAGAGCTTTCTTTCTTCATTGTCTTTATCCATACTTGTTTGGAATTATTCTTCCATCCTGCACTTTTTGTGGAAACACAATTAGAAGCATTAGTACAAGATGGGATGGATGGTACCTTCCTTTTAGAAGATGTTTCCATTTTATTAGAGGATGTCCTTCTTTTGGAATCATCCTTCTCAATACACACTTGTGTAGCAACATTTCTACTTTCAGCTGACTGGGAGGATTCAGCTTTGGGTGATTGCAGATTTTTCAATATCACCTCTAGTTCTAAGCATTTCATGTTAAGGGAGTTCTTCTCATCCTCAACAGTTCTTAGCCTTCCTTCCCAATTTTCTTTCAGCTGTTCTAACTGATCTTCATGCACCTTCTTCATTTCTTGTAATGAATTTTCAAGCTCCTTTACCCTGTTTACTTTGTCTTCAAGTTGAGCATCTCGGACATTCATTGAAACTTTGTGCCTATTCTCCAGTGCATGGAAAACATCTTTGACCATAGTCTTAAAGAATTCTTTCTCATAAAGTCTTCTTTGCAATTCTTCAGTAGTGTCTTCATATCTTTCATTGCAAAGTGATACTGTTTCATCTTTATCCTTCACCAGCTTTCTGAGAGTGTTGGTTATGCCAACCCTTTTAGCCAATTGGACTTCTAGAGAATTGGATTCATCTTCTAACTGTAATTTTTCATCTTGAAGATCAAGGATGCCTGTAGCTATACACATTGCCACTTCCTTGGGGATGGTCTTCTGAAGATATTTGATTGCATTTAGAAGATCATTGTTTCTTCCATCTTCATCACAGCTAGAGTAGGCTTCATCAGAATAATGATAAAAGGAATTGTCATCTGATGTGACTTTCACATTTCTTTCCATAGAAGGACTTTCTCTAATTGCAACAACCTTCTTCCTCATCTTCTTTGCATGTTTCTTCATTCTGTTTTTCAGAGTCTTGGCAGATATCTCCATTTGAGGTTGTTCTTTCATTTCCTCAAATCTGCACTCCATATAGGCTCTCTTGGATCTTTTAGAGGTAACCTTCCTTCTGATACCAATTGAAGTGCCCGGATCAGTGTGAATCACTGAGAGGGGGAGGGGGTGAATCAGTGATCCTTTAAAACTTTTTACTAATTGATTCTTAATCAATTAAACCTCTATGGCTGGTTAAAGCCTCGATCCACTCTTCTTGTATCTCTCACCTTTCCTCGAATGATGCAGTAAATATAAAGGCACAAGACACAAGGATTTACAAGGTTCGGTACCAAAGGCCTACGTCCTTGCCATGTTGGTTATACGCCCCAACATGGTTTCTCCCATTATAATCTGGTAGTATTACAATGGTCGATACAGCATCCCACTGTATCTCTCCTGAGTCCCACAGGAGGGTCTTTATACTGCGTCCCACAGTGTTACCAGAGTCCCACTGGCCTGCTCCAGAATACCACTGAAGACTTCTTCCACCCTGAGTCTCACAGGGGGCTTCTCCTGGCTCCTCGAGTCACACGAGTAGCTCTTATTCAATTTAAGCTTCTTCAAGTATCTTCAGCAGTATGGGATAAAGACTGCTGGCCTTGATCTGTACCTCTGATCATTTGTGATGAACAGGTCTTCTCGTCTTGCTCAGGATTTATCTCCTTCTTCTCAGGATGACCTGGCTTCTCTCTTCAAGAATCTTCAACAGCCTCTGAAAAGGTCTGTTGGTCTTGCTCTCAGCTTCTGATCACTTCTGTTGATCAGGGCCTTCTCAATCACTGAAAACTCAGACAACTAATCTCTTTAACTTCAGTCTGGCTCAGTTTGACTTCACATCAACTTCATGCACTGAGTGCATGGCATCTCTGCATCCTCATGCACTGACTGCATGGCTTCTCAAATTCTTCAAGATCTTCTAGTCTTGGACAACTCAAATGCACACAAACAGATTTGAGCTTGTTCACGTGTGCATGTGCATGCATACAAGCATGCACTCCCCTTTTTCTCCTTGGTGTGATAAACCCACAATGGGTGTAAATACTTTTAGCACACACACCTTATTCCTTCTTCACACTTTGTTATTTTTGTTTACACACTCACAAATGTGTTGTTCTTTAGTGTGGGTCTTGTTCTTCTTCAAAGTGTGCACATCACTTTGTACACACTAAGGTTTGGCCTCTACTCTTCGCACACACAACTTCTTCACTTTGGTACACACTTGAGCTTGGCATCCTCTCTTGTGTTTAACACCCACAACCCATTTTGTTTTAGTTCATTTAGGTTTAATCCTCGGCCTTCTTGTTTTTCACATACACCACTAGGGTGTGTTCTTTCACTTCACACAAGGCACTAAGGCCTCGGGTCTTCTTTTCCACTTGGCACACACACACTGCCTTCTTCTGTTTTTGCACACACAACCCGAACTCCTTGGGTGCAAGGCAGCCGCACAAGTGTCAGTGGGTGCAAGGTATGCAAGGCTCTTGGGTGTCTTCTGACGCGTAGGGTTCAAAGACCACAAGCGCACAGGGTGCAACAACACTGTTGGCGCACAAGTGCAAGGGCACAAGCGGCCGCGCAAACACCTCCTGTCGCGCAAGTATTTGGGCTGTGAGGGATCTTCCTGTCACGCAAGGGAAGCACGCATGGACCTCTCCCTTTCTCTTCTTTCACGCAATAGGTTCGAAAAAGGAACCTCACAGAGCAAGGGGTGCTCCGGGCTTCACTGACGTGCAGGGTGCTGCGCGGGGCTTCGACATCGCGAGGCACAGAGTGCTTCTCACGGGACTCCTCAAATATTCAGCAAGCATAACCATCTCCTTGGGCTCTCCTTTTATAGGCAGAGGCGGTGCAACATCTTGCGCGTGAGATATTTTTAATCTCCCGAAGATTTCGGGATTTCAAGATTTCCTTAAATCTTGTTTTCTTCTCTCTGTTCACGCGGGTTCACTTATGTTTCAGCTTTCTTCTCGTGCATGCATTTTAACATGTGCATGGCCTCTGTTTAGGCCCATTCATGCAAATCTAAAACACCCGATGCCTCGGAAACGTTGTTTGCCTCGGAATTCATCGAAATATCCCATTTCACATATGAATGTATACTTTTATGTATGGATGAGTTCCTCATGGAGAGACGAACTCGAAGGTGCCTTCAGCTTCGAGAGATACAGCTGGGAGCTCAAAATCGGTGCTCGGGTTTCTCCTGGTTCGACGGAGGCACGCGGGGAGGCCTCGACATGGCTCGAGGAAGGAGACGCCTCGCAGGCCGTTGGATCAGATCTTTGGACGGCCGCGATCAGAAGATCTTGCACGGGATCGATCGTGCGGTCGAGATCTGGCGCGCGATCGATCGAGCGGCCAGGATTCGCTCCGCGGCAAAATCCTGCGTCCCACATCGAAACGAAGCGCGGTTTTTCTGCGGCTTATCAACCTAGCGCTGCCATCCATCCCTCAATTGAACTTCTCCCCTCCCGGTGCCGCCCCGCACCAGGTTCTCTCTGCGGGCGTGCTCTGCGCCCACCATGCACCTTCGGGCGCGCACTCTGGCGCCCATGCTGCGCAGTACCTGATCCCCTGCGTGGCCCCGGCTTACACACGGCCGCGGCCTCTCGGGCTGGCCCCATGGGATCCCCTTGGGCGTGTTGACCTAGTCCCACATGTGCCTTGGGTTGAACACTTAAGGCTGGCCCTTGGTGGCTTCCTTTTTTCTAAGTAAAACTCTTAGGACTTTGTATAAAAACAAAGTAACCAAGTGAAAATGCCAAATGCCACTTCTTCCTCTAAGCCATTCTTCTTCATCAACTCTACTTCTTCATTAGAATTCCTCAATTCTCCTTAACATATAATTTGGACTTAGGAGGTGGAATTCCCGAAGGTTCATGATCAACTGAATCACTTGGATCAATTATTTCTTCAATGTGCTTCATTGAACCAATCAGAGATCAAGTTGGTTCTTCTTCTAATTCACATGCACTAAGAAATAGTACATGGACTGCATTAGCACCACTTCATCCACCTAGTGATTGTGGATGGATCAATTTCATCTCCTCATGCATTGTGAAGACAATGCATGGACTTCTAACATTGTTGTGACTTTGTATCATCAGGATACAAGTTCTATGAACTTAAAGATCAGCTCGACAAACGTCAGATATTATGATGCTCCATCATCATTCATTCTTGAAGTGGTGTAACTTAGTATCACCTTGATACAAGTATTGAAACATTAAGAACAGCTCTACAATCTTCTGATATACATAGAGAATGTTTCAACCACAACATCCTATGTCACTTAGTGAATCTCCTAAGTGACATGCATCTTAGTACCATGGCCATTCTCCTTCATCACCATCACCATCACATCCTTTGTCATTCACATCTTGACATTCCTTGACATCCATTCATTCCATGACAACATCATGCCTCATTGACAACAAATGCAACACAGTGCATTTCAGATGTCAGCTATGGTGAAAGTTCATGACTGTAAGAAACCTTCCCCACCTACATAGAAAACTCCAAATCTTCAAAAATATGATGATTAAGCTTCCCTTATATCCCAAGCTATCGATGACCCAACTGAGCTAAAAACTTCAAGAAGATCTGTTCAATAACTGAGAATTCCAATGGTATATGACGATGATTAGCATAAGATTTATACCAAATGTGTTCCATAAAAAATTATATAATGGATAAAATGAATCTTTTTCATCATCTCTTGAACAAAGATCAATCCAACCACGTAACTTTCTACAATATATGACCAACATAACAGTGATTTACACGGCTAAAAATAATGGGAAATAAAAGAGTCATTATGATTGTTGACTTGTAACTATTGTTATAAGAAAACTCTACCATCCTTATATGGTCATCCTAATCCCCACATAAGTTGAGAACACAAGTGTGGCACATATCCTCTAGAAAATTTATAACCCTTTTTATGGCCATCTGACTATGTATGGTATTTCATGCTCAAACTGACCTGAGATCCCAATGCCTCTTGAAGGCCTCTCGAAAAGTGACATGTGAATCAGGGATACTTATGAGATAGTAGATCTTATGGAACTCTATGAAATTGTTTATTCTATTTCACATAGATATTTATTAACTCCTCAAATTTGGATGTATCACAAATAGGTATAATGTAATCCAATTTCTTTTTCTAATCGATCATAAACCATATCATATTATTCATTCTATTGGTTTGATACATCCAAACCAAGAAGTCTATAGAGATCTTATCCCCTTTCCAATTCATCACTGGAAGTGTCTAAATCAAACCTGAATGTTTCTAGAGCTTGTCCTTGACCTGTTGGAATATATAACAACAAGAGGAAAAATTATCAATCCCCCACCCCATGAATGTCCACCAGAGTCATCACATCATTTCATAGAACATCAAAATGGTTCATAGGAGCTCTTCCTACTATGAATTTTATAAAACCCCCATTATAGAATTCCTTACCAGTAATGGTACAAAAAATTGATTTTGATAGTATAGAATTCCCTAGGTGGATAATGGCCAGTCTTGTATACTCTCCCCCCTTAAAAAGAGTCTCTAATGTTGTGGAATTCATATTCAAGATGTTCTTCCACAAAACTCATCTCGAGAAGAGAATGGTAAACTAAAAACAACCCAAGGAAACCTCAAACCAGATTCCTGGACTCCAATGTGAAATTGTGAAAAAAGATCTATCAATTTATAATCCTCTAATGATTATTCCATGGCCAATGTTAGATGTTTTTTTTAAAGAATTTATGATGGAATTTCCTTTTATTAGGGTATATAAAATTTCAAAGTCAAACAATTATAGGTATTACACCAAATGCCTCCATAGGAGATTCAAATCCTTTTGAGATAAGATATTACATAAGATCTTATGGTAAGAATACATTATAAACCATTTTCTATAAAGTCAATTCTTCCAACTCTTAAGAGTGTGCATCACAGTTGTCAGTCAAATGTCATGCGTTGGATAATTTTTCTCAAGTGGCCTAATATAACGAGAGCCAAAAAAATACATGATCAAATTTCATAAGAACAAATCCCAAACCTGAACCTAGTGCATCGTAGAAGACCACATAGCCCTACCCGGCCTCTGGAATAGTCAACACTGGTGAAATTGTCAAAAGATATTTTATCTCAATAAAATAACCCTGAAATTTTTAATCAAAAACAAACATCGCTCCCTTATGAGATAAAGTAGTAATCAGAGAAGCCAACATTGATAAGTTTGTTATAAACTAGAAATAATACCAAAATAAACCGAAGAATCTCAGAATCTTGAAAACATTTTGTGGTCGTTCCCTTGTTATAAAAGATTTCACCTTTTCAGGATCAACTAAAATTCCATTTCCTGACAAAAATTGTCCCAAGCACATCGATTTCTGAGTCTATAAAGAACATTTCCAAAGGTTATCATAATGTTGTGATTTATCAACAACTCTAGAACTGTTCTCAGATGAAAAAGATGATCCTGCTCAGTTTTAGAGTAAACAAGGATGTCATCCATAAAGAAAAACCCAAAAGTATCACGATAGACATGGAAGATCATGTTTATCAAATCATAATGACTGAAGGAGCACTGGTTCGACCCAAATGAATGGAAAGGTACTCGTAGCGATCATAATTTCTCTAAAATTCCATTTTTCGAATGTCATCCTTTTTATTGTCAACTGATGGTAACCAAACCGAATATATCTTATTGACTTAACAATGCTCACAGCCTAGAATCCTTAATATAGGGTATTATAATTCTCCTCAATCCATGAATTTACATGTATATTTCAAAAACATAATATTAATTCCTTTAGTTAAATCAATTATAACCTTTGGACATTAACTCTCTAATTCATTTCAATGATTACGGATGTATTAGGGAGAATGGTAAAACCTTAATATTTTATTTCCTTAGGTGATCCATAGTAGTGATAAATGAATCAACCCATATGATTCATGGAACTATGATTGATCATTTTTGTATAATATAACACACCCAAGTAGCCTTCTTATGATATCTTCATATTGTAGAATCTAATATTCTAAAATGATTAAATATAAGTATTTCCATTATGTAAGTCATACTATATGATATACCATATTAATTATAATGATATTATAAGGTTTTAGTGCATATTCACTTTATTTAAATGAGTTGTTACATGTAAAAGATCATAAATTTGCATAGGGTCCCCTCAATAATTATATCTAACAAGGATATATAATTTACCTTTTGGATTTAGAAAGACTCCATGAGACAATGGTAGTGAAGTGAATTTGAGCATGAAATACCATACATAAAAAATGTGAAATGGTAATGGTTAATACGAATTCTAGTAGAAAACCAATATTCATACGTGTCATACTTTAGATGATCATGGGATACCCATATATAATTTTTTTAATTTTCATACAGAAAATACCACCAATAATCAATCAAGGTGTATCCCTTTGAATCTATATCTAGAAAACATTTCATATCTCCACTTTCATAGGATAAGGATGGTGATGTTTCTCTAGTGGGGCTGGGCATTGTATAAGAGAAGATTTAAAATTTATTCTATTTCTAAATGAAAGGAAGTGGCTCAGATTATTAAAAAGTATTACATTGATCATTTCCATGGGTTGTTGTTATTTTTATTCAATGATCAGGTATTCTTGAAAGTTTCACCACTCATAGGTTATTCGTATCTAGGAAGGAAAGGGAAACCAATATTGAGGTATGCAGGACATTTCTAAATTAATAAAAGTATTAGGATGGTTTATTACTAATTGGAAATTCCTCCTTATCTAAAGTCAATTCCTAATTCCTTCCACATATCTTATTTGAAGAAATATATTCCTAATACCTCTCATATGCTATGTTTGGAGGATTTTTAATTGGATCCAATTATTTTGGTTGTTAAGCAATATATATGATATTTTTATTCTGATATCAATGTTTTTTTGGGAATTCAACTCCACTATTTCAGGTCCTATGTTGGCATGGGAGTTATTTTCATGTGATATAAGAATGGGATTCTATCATGTGGTTTTAATGGGCTCAACCTGATTCCAATCATATATCAATATTAGAAATTTATACGGGAAAATATTGATATAGTGAGGGGAATTATAACACCAAAAATATCATTTCCTTGGATATTTAGTTTGTTATTTATTGGATGTTACATTTAATCCAATGCTCAGAGTCAAAATTTGGATTTTTTAGGATATTTAAGGTTACACGGTTACTCTAATCATGTGATCTAACCATGAATAATCCCTTATTTAACCAATGGCGTTGTATGAATAAAATTTATTGAAGGGATAATAATGAATCCAAATCATTAATGCTTATATATTTTAAAAAATAAAGTTTTAAAATAAATATTTTTTAAGGAGTTAACCTTATTTATTCCTCATCTTTCATGAACCTTCCAACTAATTCCCTCCACTTTCCCCATTATCGTATTTCTTCAATATATTGATTTATTCTACAAATATAAAGGATTTAGCTAATTAATTAATTGAGTTATTCATTTCCTTTAAATATTATGTTTTAAAAATTACGTATCTTTCTCTTAGTTTATTTATTTATTTATTTTATTTAATATTTTTTATATTTTTCATTGTTATTCATTATTATTATTCAAGAATTTACTATTTCCATGTCTCATATTTTTTATTTCAAAAGTTTCTTATTTACAATAATATTATGTTAAAATATATAACCATTACATATTAGAATTTTCAAATCCTACGATGTTCAAAAATTTTTATATAAGGTAATCAAATATACATATAGGAGGACCCTAACATAAAGTGGAAATGTTATCATATCTAGAAAAGGATTGGAGCCTTATGTATAAATATTGGACTCTTTCAAATTGAATATTTTACTCTTACCTATTGAAAATTATCAAAGGAATATGCTTTAACATATGCATTTTTATGTAAATTTTATTGTAACGTATGGAAGTACCATTAAATAAAATTGAAGGGTTTGTAAATTGGAAAAGTAAATGACACTTAAACATTGGAATATATTCATCTTAAATTTCTAGAGGAAATTAACCTTACAAGTTACATTAGAAGTTGTAAAAAAAATATTGAAATTTCTCTGAGGAAAAATATTACTTATAGAGTTACTATTAATTATTATAAATACATAACATAGAGAATTATTTATCATTTATTATGATATATTATCACTCATATTCTATAAAATATAATTTAATAATTTTTTCCATACACATATTACTTCAAAAATTATTTAATGGTTCAAGGATAATTTCCAAATGAGGTTTTGAATAAGAATTCACTGTGTTTATTTGGTAGAATGTGGATATGACCAAATGTAAAAGTATCCTATATTAAAATAAAACAACATCACAAAATTATGAAGTGTGTATTTTCACAATAGTCATAATACCCAAAAATAAGAAAGATCCTCAGGAACATCGTTTAGCATGGAAAATATGCTGGTTGTCACCACATTTTTAGACAATCCATCAGAAAAAAAACATGGTTCACAAAATTGATGTGGAATAACGGTATTCATGTTTGAAATAAATTCCATGTAGCTAATCCATAGAGTAGTAATATTCCAGGACAAATGAGTTATCCCATTTCTAATTTCATTCACAACTATGGTAGAGTCACATTCTAGACATATATTAGATAATCATTATTGTTTTGTTTCTTAAACTAGATAGATAATCTAAATCATTTCAGTATCCAAGGATGTGGGAAAACCATAAGGGTTATAGAGCCAACCACTTATATACCCTGTGTGATCTTTGAAAATAGCACCATATCTGGAGGGACCTGGATTACCTCCTGAAGAACCATCCATATTACATTTAATCCATCTAATAAGTGTATGGTCCATAAGATTTCTAATGTTCTATGAGTAGGATCATAATTACTTGTAACTCCAAAACATTTAAGAATAAGAAAATCATGTCTAGAGTTATCACAATTTCTATTTTGAATTGAATAATCCCATTTTAAATATCCAATGGTATGTGCTAAAGCTGATTAAAGATAGAATTGTATTCCATCATGGATTATGAGATTTTGGATGATCCAAATTATATAAAGAACATCCATACATGATGTATATAACTAATTTTTTATTTTCTTTTATAATTTCACATATAGACAAGAAAATATGATGTATATGGTCATGAAATAGTCTTGAAGTCAATTTTGAAACAAATATAAAATAGCATTCCATAGGTAAGTGGTCATAACACTATAATTTATTCTCTATGTTGATCCCAAAGAATGAATTTTGAGTTAATATTAATGAAAAAAATATGAAGGAAATCATTAGTAAGATGTTAATAATAAAACAATATCCAAAAAATATTAAATCTAGATGGTAAAATCCAAGCCCTGTTAATTAATTTAGTCTAGTTTTTAATGTGTTCTAGAGCTTCCATACGATTTAAGGCCTTTTAGGACAACATTTCATTGGTATTATTCTCCTAAATAAGAATTCCATCACCACTACTGAAATAATTAATTATTATAGTTTATTTAATATTATCAGGAAGGTTACCAAGAGGAATCTCCAATTTAAGTTTATTTGAGGCATTGGTGTCCAAAGGCATGCCTTTTTAAACAAGGTTATTAATGTGGGGAGAATCAATCTAGTTTTCCATCTAGAAATTGTAAGAGTAATAAGTGTAAACAATCCAATTGGAGTTAATCATTATTGTGGAATATGATTTAATGAAATAAATCCATGGGGATGATCCCACCTAATTCACATACCTAGGGTTAAGTTTTCCAAGGAATCATGATCTGAGAAAATTAAGGGAATCATATTTCTTACTGATGATCCTCCCCAAAAAGTAATCTCCAAAAAATGATTAAACTAATTGATATTCTTAATTCCATATCCTCTATAATCATTTGATTGGCATCAATTTTTCTAAGGAATTGTGGATATTTTTTGAATAATTAAATTTGTTTAATGTTGATTTTTAGGGATGATGTTAATGATTGTTAAAATTATGATTATTATAGGAAATATGATACATGATTCATAGATATAATTCATATAAAATATATCAAAGATATATAATTTTTTAAAGCCTCATTGTTTACACCCTAAAATTATATATTACTATGTATTTGTTGGATTTACTAGGATTTATCATTCTATATTTTTGAAGAGTCAAAGATACTATTTCAACACCAATGCCTAACCTACCACATTCCATTGGTTTAACAATTTTATATTTCATTGATTTGAATAATGTATGTATTGTAAATTTATTTTTTACTTTTACTCTTGAATTGCATATGGTTATACCTTCATTAAAAGTTATATGTATTAGTTATAATAACCTTAATAAGAAATATATTAATTGGTTTACCTCATATCAATGATAAATTATGAGTTTTTGGTTAGGCCTCCATGTGTATAAAGGGTTGGGTTTTGATTTTATCGTGGGTCTAGTAAACGGTAGGTTATAAGTAGTTTTCACTCTAACTCAAAATTCCTGAATATTTAGTGGGTATTATACATCTAGAACATTTTAGGGGTGTTTAGAGTATATATAGGATCCTTGTGATCTGAAATACTATAAAACTCCTTGTGTTCTCTCAAATTAATTAAATTATTCTTACACTCATTATACATTAACTAAATATATTATTTATGGTTAAATTTATTATTCCTATTGTCTACTGATTTTTTTTATTATAATTTAAATTACACTGATTATTTCATGGTATAAAAATAACTCTCTAACCTTGAATCCATCCATATATAATATACGGCCTAACATACTTGAACCTTATCAACTTCCTTCTTAATCTTCATCCCTTTATATCCATTCTTATTTATTTGTATGGATATAGTTGTTCATGTTTCTTATAAATAAATATTTAACTCATTAGTTTTCATGTTTCGGGATTACAATATTTTTATACGGGTTTTTATTCACCTCTATGTTTGGGATAACATCAATTACTAGTGGAAATTAAATATCGATGACATGTGACTCTAGTTAACTTTCAATATTTAGTGAACTATAATTTTTTAATTTTTAAAAATGTGTTTTAAATATAATTAGAGTTGTTTATTATACTAGGAGACTTTCTTAATTTCTATTCATGTTTTCTTTTTTATTTATAAAAATATATGGGTTGGAATTTTATTCAACGGTACATGTTTGATTTTATAATGTAACATACACATATGGTAATCGTTGAAATACCTTTATTGGTTTAATTTTAAATAACTAGTGATATTTTATAGGAATTATTAAACATGTTTTATAATGAATTATTGAGATGGTTTATAGAAAATCCCATTGATTGTTTGTTTCCTTTTGTAATTTTTTTCTTAATTAACCTATATTTATGCCTATCATGATTATATAATTTTAGGTATTTAAGTATAATGTGTTTTTATTGGGGTATAATACTTTATAATTAAAATGGTTTCATGATTTATGTGAGTTATGGAAAATGATGGGATTAGTTAACTTCTCATGGGATTCCTTTGTTATTTAAGGGGAAATAGAGACACATACCATTCTAGGTTAAATAGTTACCATTCGTAGAGAATATTACTTAGTTTAAACCAATATGGGACCACACTAGTAAATAGTAATTTATGGATATTGGAAAACATTTTATATTCATTACAGTACTGGGGAATGATGAGACTTTACTAAGTAGATCATGTACGCCATTTTATATTCTTATTATGGTGAATCTATCTTTATTATCCATAGTCTTATATGGCCTCTACCATATTGAATTGTTGTCTCCTTACTCATTTATGGCTATATTTTTATACTTGTACTTTTTTATTATGATTCTATGTCTTCTACCCATTTATTATAATTTAATGGTAACGTATCCATGTTTCATGTATTATTTTAAATGAAAGGACAATTTTTATCTTTTTTAGAAAAAATTTATATTTTTTGGATTATTTTTTATTGGAACCACATAGAGTAATTAGTGGAATACTACTATGATTTTTATCTTCATGAACTATATACACCCTCCGAGTGTTTGTATAATTTAATTCACCAGTATTATAAGTGGATTATAAGTATATTTTTTATGGGACATGGTGGAGCAGATATGATGGAAGATTCCCTTATTTTCATAAGGAGATCATTAGTAGCATCTAGTTTTTGATTTTTTTTGGGGAGGTGGGAATTTATCATACCCCTCACATATATATGAACTCATTGGATTCCCATACTAGGGTCCCTATATTTTTTATCATTAATATTGTTTTTAGTTCTTTGTTTCAAGTATATGGTTAACAATTTTTAAGGATTGTTTTAGTTTTATTTTGAATTTGTAGTTTTTATGAGTTTTTAGTTAAATTATGACATTTTTATTGGTTGTATCATTTTTTAACTCTTTATTTAGAAGCAAGATTTACCAATAAATGATAAGGTTATGTTGGGTTGATGGGACAATACCTCTTTTAAAATTTAGTTTTCTATTAGGGGAAAAAATTTATAATAGAGATATCTTGATGCCCTATAATTTGTTTCATCTTGGGGTGATTGAGAACATACCTTCAACCTTATGGTTTTTCATCATGGTATGAAGTTAGCGGAACGCAGGTCATTTCATTTCAAGATTCTGGTGGGATTTAATGGTCACACTCCATGTCATTCCTATCCCAAGAGGGTACCTAGAGGAGTTTATTCATAAAAATTTAGAAAAGTGTATGAAATTCAGGTGGTCAAGGTATTTCCAAAATAAAAAGTTGTTATTTGACATTATTTAATCCTATTATTGGGGATTTAAATGTGGGAAATGCTTCCAAAGGGCTTGAGAATGTATATACAGACATTTGATGTAATCATTGTTCCTTATACAATGAAAATATTTGAGATTATAAGAGGTTATAAATAGATATAACACATAATGAATGTAATATATAAAGAAAAATTGACTCTATCAATAAATAACATACTATAAATAATGAAAATATGGTTTATAGTGATTAAAATATTTATATTTAAACACCTATAATATAGAGGTCCTATCATATTGTTTTTTGTATTCTATTATTAATTTTTTGTAAAGGTATTGGGATTAATTATTGAGGTTTAAAACTAATAAAAATTATTCTATTTCTTATATATATAATCAATGAAATTCATATTGATCTCTTATAGGAGTTTTGAACACCAAATCAAACCTTGAATGTACCTCAAATTGGGGGAACCAAGTAAACCTATATATTCTTTATGGGTTCTTGTTTATTTATGAAACATCATTTCATTATGTATGGTTCATAACATAGTAATATACAATATATTTTCAATACATAAATTATGAATTTATTGAAAAGAAATGGTAATTGTTTGAGGAACTAATTCACCACCACCCGAGCCTCTTAGTTCATCTATTGGTTTGGAATGGTAATTTTTATGGGTTTTTAATGATATAATAATGCCCAAAATTAGTAAAAATATAAATAATCTACAATCACATAATATGAAATTCTGAAAACATATAAAAATATTATAAGTATGAATACCTAATTTTCCAAAAAAAAACATATTCAATAATAGTGGGTCTGATGAAGATCATAGTGTAAATAAACTAAATCCTACTTCATAAAGTTTTCACTAGTCTAAAAAATCCCAGAACATTTCATTAAGATATTCCAATGAGTTCTTTAATCATCCAATGGTTATGTATAGAATATAAATAAATAAATATTCAACATGATATTTTTAAACAAAAATATTACAATAATGATGTAAGGAATACTTCCTTATATAGTTTTTTTATTTAATGTTGAAACAAAAATGTCATTATGTTTGGTGAACTCTTGGATTTTACATGTGTTGTAACACTAATAAAAAATACCTCATTTAACGAAGTGATTTCTGAAACCACTAAATGATTAATTTCTATTATATACATTTACTAATGATGAGTTATAATTTAAGTTGTATGTAAAAAATGTATATAAGAAATAAATAATCATTGTTGAATGATGTACCATATTTAGGATTAAATATAAATAAAAAGGCCAGTACATCACTGTTTGTGATGTTACTCACAACACTGGTAATAAATTCTTTTATTTGTTGCATTATACTTTAGTAAATATTTAAAAACTATCACTATTAGTAATTCTGATATAATTTATGACAAAAATAAAAAAACATATGAATCCTGGAAAACTCTTTTGGATAGGATTACAATATAAACTCACTTATTCCAAAATTTAATTTATATACCATGTCCAAATAGTGGGACCTTAAAATTATTTGAAGTGATGATGAAAATTGTAAATCCCTAATATATATCTATAATTAAATATTAGCCTTTAGAAAAATGACATTATTACATAGGATAAAAATGGGTATTATTTTATCATTATCAAACATACTTATATATCCATATGAAAATGTCCACCAAAAGATATATCTCTATGAATTAAACATATAATTATACAATTGCTGTATTGAATACATCGAGTCAACCACTAAATATGGAATTTTTCAATCTAGTATATATTGACTCATGAATTCTCAATTCTTTTAAATATATTGAATTGATTAAATGAATACAACGCATTTCATTCAACAATGTAGATGATCAAATCATGTAACATCCCACCCTATCATGATAATACCACTAAGGTGAAGTGTCACAACACCTCAAGTGTGCTCCCTAGTCAATATAGGTTAGAAACTAGAATGAAAGGTTATTAAATATTTATTTAGGGGTTGATTTTCTCATTAATAGTTCATCATAAAAAATTTACCAAATTAAACAATGCATAATAATAAGAATTAATAAAATGATAACATTCCCAATAAAATCATGATAATAGCCCATAACTTCCCATATGAATCATATATCAAAAAATGACCTCAAAATACAACCTAATTACCATAACATAAATTATAAAACTAGAATATTTAGTAAGTTAATATATCAAAAACCCTTATACATGATTCCATAATCATAATAAAATTGATCAAATATTTTTTCTAATGTTATCGTCCAATTATCGAGCCCACTTTCATTTAATAATGATATCATTCACCAAATATTCATGTGCATGAGCTGTGTGCACACCAAGAGTGATACTCTGTAAAAACCATCATAGCCACAAACATCCCTTTGAGTTTAATGTGTCAAAATACAAATGGTGAAAATCTATTAAATGGTTATTTATATCATTTAAATCATGTAATTTGAAGTATCATGCATTAATAATGACACCCAATAATCTATATAACTTATTAGGAAAATGATGGTGGAACAATTAAAATCAAATTATAAAATAGTATCTAAAGAAATGGGTTATATAAGTCATATGCTAAGTACGTGGAATAAAATATAAACCAATCCTAACATAGATCCTAGAAAAAAACAGATAGCTTATATATTGGTATCTCAAGGCATAGCCTAACCCAAGGCATTATGCATGTTAACAAACTTTATACCATTTTATAATACACAATATCGTAGACACAACTATGAATATAAACATACCATAACATCATTAATCTTACAATTCCCCTATAAAAACAACTTAAATTTTTAAATATTATTTACAAACACACAAAACACAATCATATATTTAGTCTGTTAATAAAAAATATAAAAAAAATGAAATTTAGGTTAAAATTCCAACATTAAATGCTTAAACTATTATTCCATTTAATAATAAATAACATCAAAATCATCATTCTATTTCCCTTAATTAATTAATTAATTATAATTTTAAGAAAATTTGAATCATTTTAAGTAAGATAGCCTTATTTTACAATGTACGTTCCCTTTTTATTTTTCTTTTCATTAGAGAGTTGGTGATGGATTTTTAATGTATTGGAAGATGTTGGAGGTAGTTTGGATCTTTAAAGAATAATTATTTTATTTTGAATGAAAAAAATATATAGAATTTTTACATTCCTTGTAAATTGCTCACACAATATATAAATTTCTCCAGATACATGTCTGTAATGGTTGCATGTGGTTAATTGGTAATAATATGAAAATATTACAAGATGTTTAATATTACTAAACAACATTTAATATTTTATAAGGATAAATAATAACCCTAGGGGATGGGTTTTTTGATGTAACACACTAAAAAATTACATAATGTATAAAGGAATTACATAATGTGTATGTGTAACTTACCAAGAAACATTTTTAATTTGGTTTTATGGTTAGTTTGTTTTGATACCATCATTCAGCCTTCCTCTTCTCAACCATCCATCGACTCATAGTAGACTTGTATTGATTTCATGATATCTGAACATCTTATATTGGTGTTAGATACATGACAACCCTTTTTTTCTTTGGATTTTCTTTGTTCCTTATTCTATTGATGAAGTAGTGGAACCTTTTGTCTATGTTGGTTTTGGGGGTTGATCTTGATCCATGTTTTCATTCCAAGCTCTTATATCATTGTTAATCCAACCATTATATAGAAATTTAGGGTTGTTGTTGGGTGAGTATTCATCAATGATATTGATGTAAGTGGTCTAATTATCAATTCCCATTATTTTTATTTTAATATCCTATATGTAATAATGAAATTTTAATTGAATAACACATTGTAGTATAAAAGGTGATGATGAGTGCCATGTTGGTCTATTCCCCCTCAATAGGGGAGGAACGTTCACCATCCCTTTTAGGTGAAAGACCATTTTTCATCTCCCCTTATCTAATCCAGACCTTCTTCCAAACTTCCCCCAGATTTCGATTTTCCCTAATGTAACCGAGTTGTTTGAAGGATTCCTGCAACTCTCGATCTCTTCCTCAAAGTTCACAGCTGCATATTCCTTATTGTTTTTGACACTAATAGCTCGGTTCAAGCACTGAAGTATACTAGTGGACGCTTTCAACCATAATATTTTTGGATCCTGGGGTTTATAGGACCAGGATATGGTGGGACTTATCGATTATAATCACATAATGGTTAGGTTATAATCTTTGGAAGACCTGATTCTGGCATGGTCTAGTGATGCCCTCATCTGCGACAGTTCTAGCTTATTCCTCTTCTAGTATTCTTACGACTTCCATAAAAAACGTGATTCATTGACTATGGATATTTGGTTAAGATTATAGGAAATCCCTCTTCCATTTTAAAATTGTGTGATCTGTAAATTTTGGGAAATCTCATGGGTCTCTATATGAAATATGATAAGAGGAATGGATCATTTTTCACCCAATTTCTCTCTGAATATGTTCTGAAGTTGTCATTTCCAAAGTTCCTACTGAGTTTTTATGGGTTTCTATAGGAGATCAGTTTTGTTACAAGTAATATATTCATTTTGAATCATAATTTAATTTCTTTTATTCTTATAAAAAAATGGGACATTCATTGACAGCCTGTAGGTTTAAGAGGCTGAATTTCAATCAATTATCAGTGATGGGTTTGAGGAGCATTGATAAAAGAATGGAAGCTCATACAGGTGAGGAGTGGATTGAGATAGATCTTATATATGGATGCACTATTTATTAGAAAAAGTCTTGTTGTCTTGTTAAGGATTCCACCACATAGAATCAGGTGGTATCTCTTGACCCAAAATACATATATATCATTTAAAATTCAAACCTCAACCTAGAGGTGGTGTTCAAAATAGGATATAGGAAGGTTTTTTTTGCTAAAGAGGCTCGGGGTGTAGGAATCCCCTTGAAAAAAAATTCCCAGTTAAGACTTTAATTTGATGGAAATGTGTCAGGAGCCACGATTTAATGACACATTTG
The DNA here is from genome assembly GCA_963277665.1 of Viscum album. Lineage (NCBI taxonomy): Eukaryota > Viridiplantae > Streptophyta > Magnoliopsida > Santalales > Viscaceae > Viscum > Viscum album. The sequence goes on from OY728142.1 coordinate 284,101,947, forward strand.
CAAGGATGTATCAGGATTTGAAGGCTTCCAAGTTGGAAATTCCAGTCTAACATGTTCCTTCCTCCTCAAAGGCTCCCTCTTTTATTGAGTTAATGAAGTCGAGTGAAATGGTTAATGGTTAGGTGGATAAGTTACTGGCTTCTCATAATAATGAATGTATTCACTCTGATGTAAGAGTGGTTACAGATAGGTTTAACTCCTGTAATCTGAATGTGACAGTGTCTCTGAGTCAAAGAAGTGTATCCGGGTCAAGGAGTGACTATACAATGTGAAGCATTAAAGTTATTGAAGTCCCAAAATAATTTCACTACATTGGATGGAGTTAGAAAAGTTAAGGTAGATTATGAAGGATGGAAAACTATTATCCCAATATGGAAAAGAATGTAGGGTAGATCAAAACCTCCAGAATCATGTTATTGTGAGGTTGATTCTCAAATAATAAAGTATCATGAGCAATATCTTGTCCACACTTTGGTTGGAGTTGCCTCATTAATGGGGAAGAAAGGAAGCACTCTCCTTAGAGATTAATATATCCAAGTGTGGGGGAATAAAAGACCACAAAAAGACTACTTGAATACCCCTAAAAAATCATAACTAGATCTTCAAGTAGGAAAAAGAGTAACATGATTGAATCCCAATCTGGGGGGAAAAGGTGTGGCCACTCAAATGAAAAAACATGTTGAACATGTTGCTTCTAATGAACCAAAGAAACATAAAGAGATTTTTATTCACTAATATGATGAAATGCAGGTTGAAACCATGTAGCTCAAGGTTTCATAGAAGGAGAAGGAGAAAATCATAGAGAGTGAATTCATATTAATGCAATTAAAGTTCCAACGGCTTTGATCAAAAAACAAGTCTGGATCTTAGATCATAGATTCATTGAAAGGAAGATCAATGTTGAGGAACACGTCCAATCATAGGAAAAGCTCGCCACTCATTTTGAGCATCTTATCATTGATGATCTAGATTTAGATGTTCATGATCTTCAATGGAGATTATATCAGGTAACCAATTCCACCAATTTTATCCATGTTTTCAATTACTATGTGACCTCTATTTGTGTTTAATTACCTTTGGTCTAAATTTTTCTGGATTTCTACATGGAATTCATTTTGGATTTATTATTTTAGTGTTAAAACTTTTTCCATTAAAGTGTTTTTAGAAAATAAGAACTACAGATTTTTGAAATTTTAATTTTCGCGTTCAATAATTTCATCCTAAATTGAATTGATCAATTGATTCAACAATTGATTATTAAATTTGTAAATATTGTGATAATAAAATTATTTTAATAATGGGATTATGAAATTAATGAATAATGTGAATTTTTAAAGTTGTGATTAATGATTTTTGAAATTGGTATCCACAATTGGGTTGAGCTGATAAGATGAAAATTATGATTTGAAATTTTTTATTTCCTGATAAAGGAAATTTTGAAAATGGGGAATAATTAATTATCATAAATGATTATTAATGGTCGGGAATATGTAACCTTGTGGATTGATATCTTTGAATGGGTTTTCGGATAAGGACTTAAACACAAATACCCATGGGGTGTTATACTGCGTCTCTGGGCCCCTAATATATTTATGTATACATGTGATCACTAAGTTTTGGTATAGGGACTGCTTATCCAAATACCCACCATTTTCCAAAATTATGCTCTATTTCACCATTTTATGAATGATATAGTTCAAATAATTTTATAAATGGAACCGCATGATGGAATTAAATGTGATATACCATTCTGGGACAATTCAGACTCTGGCATGGGCTGAAGCAGGTACTGATAGTTTGTGTGTCATAATGAAACCAGGGTTTTATGTGGTTAAATAAATAATAATTTAATTTAAAATTTCTTACTTTATTTATTGTATTTTTATCTTTATACAACTACATACACTATTATAGAATGTATATTTTTTTATTCATTGGTGGTTGTGGACTACTTAGTTCCCCTCACTCCCTACTATTTATACATGATCGGTACCCACATAGACTCTTTGTTTATATAACAAGATAAAGGAAAGAGACATATGTTAGATGGATGATTTGGGATGGATCATTATGTGTGAAGATATATGATGTTAAGACCCACTTGGGAGTTTTTAGTGTCTTCATTTTGGGTTTTCACTTTAAAGAAGACACATATATGTCATGAGATATCTACTATTTTGGTTTTCTATATTGTTTTCCTGATTTGGTTTATCGCGTGATATTGGTTTGTATTTCATCATAGAATTATTCTAGTTATTTCTTATTTCTATATAGATATTGGTTATTTATTTATTTTTTTGATCTTCTTTTATAAAGAGGGTATAGTCTCCCCATGATACATATATTACAACCTCACCACTTGTTTGTAACCTCTGATATATGGGGAGGTTCACCTAAGGTCATCCAGTGAATCAGATTTAGGCACTAACATGTGGAACTCGGTTCATAATGAATCAATTTCAAATTAAATGGAAAGTAATCTTTTTTTTTGATTTATTACTATTTGGGAATGGTCGAAAAGAGACTAGGGTGAGTCAGTCCTTGGTCATGAGATCATTAATGGGAGTAATTAACCCATGTATGGGCTAAAACCAAAGCAACTTAGACAGTATTGATTTTATTGGTGTTTTCTATTACATTTGCATCTTAATTTACCTTGATTCATGCACTTATTAGTTTTAACCATGGGGAATGGTAAGGGGGGTGAATTTTTATACATTTATGTAGATCTCTCTCATTAAAATGTTTTAATGATGTGTTATGTATCTTATCAAGTGTGTTTGGAATTGTAGAGATATTTCCCCATGAAGACACTTTTTTATAGGATGATGGGAGGTCATGGATGAATATTTACCTCTAGTAGTGGAACCTGAGGCCATGATTGTGTCAGATAAAGGATCCACAGAGAAATTAGAAGATAAATTTTCTCTTTATGATGATTATGGAGAGATACCCTGGTGGGTTTTGGATATTATGTCCGACTTGACCCTAGAGTTGTAGATTTATCACCCACTAATGTTCACCTGAGAGGGTGAAAATGAGCCTGATGTGTTCTAGATTGACTCTATCCAGATGATAATTGACCATTTGGAGACTCCTACAACAAGAGTTTCATGTATATGGCTTATATTTTACTTTTTCAAGTGAAGTGTGGGTGGTACATACTGGCTTGGGAAAATAATAAGAGAATATTGAGTTTAAGGACTTTTAGGTGAAGTTATTGGAGAACTTTTTCCTAGATATTATTTGGAATGATAATGGATATTAGTTTATGTATTTGAACTAGGAGAGTATATCCATAATAGAATACGATCGTAACTTTATAGATTTTAAATTCTTTTTTCCAACAATGATAGGATATGGGGTTATTGCAGTTAAATGGCTTCATGATGGGATTAAATGTAATATTAAGCCCAACGTTAATATCTTTCAGCTAAAGAAGATCTCTAATGTTTTGAATTTAGCTCTCATTTCTTAGGGGAACCTAAATGAATCTTTTAGTGGAATGAAAGTTGTTTTTTTATGACTATGAGGTATGCCTTCTGTAATGTCCGGACTCTGGTTCCACCCACTGGTTCCTCATGTCGGTTTTCTATGCGACCTCAAGCCACCACACACACTAGATGAATCTGACTAGAAAAGAAGTTCAATATCGATCAGGGGATACTATACCCTCTTTATCAAAGTACCATAACTATGGAAAAAAATAAATATAAAAACAACCAAGAGACATAACCATAACCATAAAAATACCATAATCACGTGATGACCAAAAAAGAAATACAATATCCAAAACTAAACATTAGATATGTCAATAAAATATGTGTCAAGTGTCATTATGAAAATCCAAAAAACAAAAAAAAAGATACTAAAAAATATCAAGTGGTCTTGAATCCATGTCTAGTTCCTAAATTCATGCTCTACCCCGACTCAGTCATCCAACATAGGGCTCTTTCCCTTAATCTATCATGTAACCATGAAATCAATTCGAGAGCCGATCAGGCAGCCTGGGAAGGTTGTGAGTACAATTCAATTGGCCACCACCAATGCTGTCTAAAGCAATATCCAGTCAAAATTGTGTATGAATTTGTATAAATAATAAATAAAAGAAATAAAGTAAATTGTTTACATTTATTTAATTACTCATTATTTAACCACATAACCCCCAGGTTCTTGAGGATACCGAAACTCTCCATACCTACATTGATCCATGTCATAGTTTCAAATATCTCCAAGAGATATCATATATCTGAATTCCATTGTTACTATTCATCATGTCAATTCATATCTGAATAAAAATATTACAATTCATCTTCTCAACTCATATATGAATGTCATTTTCACCATTCATCATCTCAATTCAAATCTGAATACCATGGTTACCATTCATCATATCAATTCAAATATAAATTCCACTATTACCATTCATCATCTCAATTCATATCTCAACTCCACTATTACCATTCATCATCTCAAATCATCAATTTAATAATATTTTTCTCTATGCGTTTTTTGTGCACCAGACCATATCCCACACTTGATTATCACATATATCATGATATCACAATTTCACATGTAATAAAACATCACAATGTACCAAGAAACCCATTAATTAATACACTAATTCATTAATACAATTTAATAATTCCATATTCACATCATTACATTAATTTATTCAATAACTAATTATTCACCTCATTTCTATTAATTAATTTTACAATTAATTAATCACATTAATTCCATTAATAAATTCAAAAATTAATTAATCCAATTCAATCAATTACATAAAAAATAATTTTCCATTAATTAACTTAGCAATTAATTAATTTAATTTCACAATCCCATTATCTTCATAATTTGTTCAAGAATTAAATATTCCAGTTCAATAATTTCAATATCCCAATTTCACAATCCCTAAATATGTTAATTTACCGAATTAATTAATTAAATGTAATAATATAAATTACTATAAATCCAATTGAAATTATTCAATTACATACACATAAATAAAATGAAGTCTTTCATTTGAATCATATACCATCGACCTTAATAATCGTGATGAACCCTCACCAACAGATATCCTCAATTTGAGAAAAATGGACCTAATCTTGTCGAAGATAGAGATCCTAATTAAAATCCTATATCCAAGATCAAATGAATCAATATATGTTAAAATAATATATAGATCTAAATCCAAAAGAGGAAAACATCCTTTCAAATAATTTGAGAATAATATGAAATAGATGGGAAATCTATTGGGCTATGATTCACTTATGAGGATAGGTAAATATATTCAATTCTGTATTCTAATTGAAAAGAATGGAGGTTTTAATACCTAGGAATTCATTTGCGAGCCTCAAAAAATGAGAGGAATAGGTTATGTCTGAGTTGGGGTCAATTTCGGGTTAGTATGGGTGTTCAGGTATTGTTAAAAACAAATTTTTGAGCATGATTTCCTTGGAAGGGGTGCATGGTTACTCCAAAGAAGGGTGCACGATTAAAAATATCATGCCCCATCAATTAAATCACCCTTTATTTGAGGTTTCATGATTGTCTAGTCTATAGCACACGGTTTGGTAAAACCATGTTCCAACCGTTCACAACCCCTTATCCTTCCAATTTTCTCAAATTTCACCTCAAATGCACCCAAGATAAGGCCAAAACAAGTTAAAATCAAAACAAGGAAAGAATACATAAAAACAAATTGGGCCATCTCTATAAATGGTTTGGATTTTACAATGTCCCTACCTTATATTATCTCTTCCTTAATCTATACTCCCATGAACCTCTAATATTCTGAGTTAAAAATATTGGGCCATTATGGTCGCATATCTTTTTCTCTTTCCCATGTATCCTCGTGCACACGCCCATGTTGCAACAATTAAAGAACTAATGGAACAATATTTCCCCATAACACTTTCTCACAACAATCCATCAAATGTTTCAGATTATCCTTAAAGGACACATCATCATCAAGCTAAAAATCATCCACATCAATTACATGAGAAGGGTCATGGTGATACCATCGAAGTTGTGATATATGATAAATGTCAAGAATTGCAATATACGTATGTGGGAGATCCAATCAGTAAGCTGATAACCTAATTCACTCCACTAAATAAAATGGTTCATATAAATTTGACACAAACTTTCCATGTCTCTATATCACGTGGTGACTAAATCTAGGTAGCACCTGATGGAATACATGATCACCCTTTGCAAACTCTAGGGGTTGTCAATGTATATCAATGTATAACTTCTATTTACTATAAGCCATTGTCATACACTTCCAAATCAGTTGAACCTGTTCTAATGTCTCCCACATGAGATTTGGTCCTAATAGTTTTGAATCACCTACCTCCATCAAAAATATTTGTGATCTTCATGGCCTTCCATAAAGTGCCTTGTATGGTTTTGTCTGAATAGGTTCTTGATAACTTCGGTTATAAGATAACTCCACTAATGTCAGGTGATTCTCCCTATATCCCCAAAATTTAAGGACACATTCTCATAGAATTTCCTCAAGAACTTATATTGTTTACTCTGAGTGACCATTAGTCTATGGGAGGAATTTCGTACTCATCCAAACTGGTGTACCAAGAACCTTCTATATTCCCTACCATAAGAGATAAGTAAATCATGATTCATTGTTTGAAACTATAGTATTTGGAACCCCATGAAAATGAAAAATATTGTGAACAAAAAAGTCTCTAAACTTCTCCACTGAGAAGGTATCTTGTATTGGCATGAAATGTCAAACTTTTTTCTAACGGTCCATAATCACCAAAACAACACAATTCTTCTGAGGCATCCTCAAGATACCCACCATAATTTCCATTGTAAAATTATCCCACTTATTTTTTGGAATGGGAAATGGATATAGTAAACCATGTGGTCATTGATTCTTGGACTTCACTTACTGATAGATGTAGCATCATGTGATGAAGCATGTTATCTCTTTCTTCATGCCCGACCCCCAAAACTATCAACGTAGGTCACAATACATTTTGGTCACACATGGATATACCTCCCACTTCTAGACATGAAATTCTTGCATCATCTCCTCCTGCATGATCATAGGAATAATGATCCAATTAATAACATGGAGTATCTCATCCTCATAGATAGTCCAATTTGAAGGTGACTCCACACCTTCATGGATTTCTCTTAAGGACAAACATTCTATATAATCATCATTCCTATCCCCGATCCATCTAAAAAATGTATACTCCACCAAAGATGATATGAGAGTATTCTTATCATGATTCTCTTCAACCAAAAAAATGCATCTAATCTATTAAATTCATTTTTAATAAATCGACACTAGGCTCCTTAACTACCTATCTCTGATTTTTCTTGCATAAGGTATTACCCACACTATTTTGTTTCTCGGGTGTATATGCTAGCTCAAAATTAAAAGGCTTCATATTCTCAACCCTTCTCTTCTTCCGAAGATTAAAATATCATTGTGAAAATATATAATTTATGTTCCTGATATAAGTATATATAGTAATATTTTCCCCCAACATATATTCATGGTAACACATAAAATTATAAACTACTGAATCTAACTCAAGGTCGTGGATAAGGAATTTCCGTTTAGGTGGTATCAACTGCCAAGACCAATATGCCACAACTCAATCTCCCTACATCAACACTACTTCGAGTCCAATATCGTAAGAGTTCAAAATCACTGTATACTACTCATCTGGAATGGGTAGGATCAAGACTGGTGTTTACTTCAATATCTTCTCCAACTCCTAAAAATAATTTTCACATTCTTCCATCCATTCAATTGTTATCCCCTTCTTGGTCGAGATCGAATGTTGAGCTTCCCAATAGTAAAACTCTTCGATGGACCACTAATAATATCTAGAATACCCCAAAAATCTAGATATATCAAAAACATTGTTGGGATACTACCAAGATACAACTTCATACACCTTCTATGGGTCCATTGACGCACCATCCTCTGAGATTATGTGACCTAACTGGTCAATAAAAAACTGACACATAGATACCTTGGCTTAGAGTCGATGCTCTCTCAGTGTACTTAGAATGATGTAAACATGTTTAGTATGATCATCATTGGTTTTGGAGTACATTAATATTTCATCCAAAAACACAACCACAAATAGATCCAGGTATGGTTGGAAGATTATGTACATTAAGGCCAAAAACACTTTCAGTGTGTTTTTTCAACCCCAATGGAAATTTGACAAACACAAATAGGTTATATATGGTTCTAAAATGAGTCAATGGTATATCAAAAGGTTGAATTTTAAACTAATGATAACCTTATCTCAAGTAAATATTTTATAAGAAGAAGGCTCCCCTTAACTAGTCAAAGAAATCATTGGTATGTGGAAGAGGATACTGGATCTTCACTAAAATCCCATTCAACATTCGGTATTATATAAAAAATAACATAGTCATATCAGCCTTCATTGCACATAAAATGGGAGAACCCAAGGTGGAATAATCGAACCCATAAATCCATTACCAATCAACTCATCTAGCTGAGCCATAAAATCTTGAAGCGCTATCAGTTCCATTATTTAGGGTGGAATAGAAATTGGATTTTCCCTTGACATGAGTTCATTTGTAAATTCCATATCTTTCTCTGGTGGAATCCCTAAGATGTATTCAGAAGAAAATACTAAAATATGTCCTCCATGGGTCGAAATACATCCTAGTTTACATCTCCATTATCCAGAAATAGACTAGAAACCTAGGTGGTGAGCTCCCCCAGTTGCTGATGAATAGAACCTACATGACCCTCCTGGATATCCCATTCTCCATAGTGAATATATTCATTACCCTTAGGTAACATAAAATTTACTCTCGTTTAGTAACAATAAATGTGGGTTAGAAATTCTATTAACCAATAAATTCCCATAATTAGGTCAAAGCCTGACATATCATGGATATAAAGATCCCATAGAAAATGATATCCCCTAACCTCAAGAGAAAACCCCTTTCTCAAACAGATTTTCCTAAACCGTACTCCAAAAGGTGTATCAATATACATCACCCTACTCATGAACTCCACCACTAGACTCAAAACATTCACAAGTAATGATGAAATAAAAGAATTAGAAAAATCAGTATCAAATAAGACACCAGATAATGTAGAATCTACAAGAATATTTCATATCACTATCGATGGTCCAACCTTGTTATCCACACTTATAGGATGAATGGAATGTAACTATAATTCCGTTCTTCAGTATGATGTAATTTTAGATCCCTAAGAAACACCACACTATTGATATGGGTGTTATTTCCCAAAATAACTATGTCCACTACCTACATATCCATTGTCAATAGAACTCTAACTTTTATAAGGATATGGTGTATAGGATCCCCTTCCCACTGTTATATTCTTCTTTATTTCTCCATAATTGCACATCTATTGTAGGCATCTTTAAATATTCTATAGATATCCCATCCTTCCAAACTATTGGCACCATAAAAATGGTTGGGGATAGTGTCTATGATAGTGTCATGACCTACTACACTGGGGGGAAAGAAAATAGGTAGGATCCTGTGTAACAGAACCTACCCCTAGCTACTTTTCTTGTTATCCCCTAGATGAAAATCTCAAAGTGACACTTCGTACTCTTAGAAGAAAATCCTAATAAACATCCAACCGAAACCATATGTCCTACACTAGAATCCTCCTTTAGGATCCCTTCAGCTATGAGTGCCTGAACCACCACCTTAGCGATGTTATTTAACAAATAGAGGTTATCTTGGGACATAATCTCACTTTTAATAAAATCCTAGAAATGCCTTATCATAGTTGTCTCATACCCTACCAACACTGGATCAGACCACTTCGAGTCTATAATTTTACCAACATAGTCCATCACATACATACATACCTGAGTCAACTACATGAACTCACCTACTCTATCCTATCTCAATGTATCTAAATAAAATTTATCCAGAAACTTCTCCAAAATTCCCTTCCAATCCATCATGTATTCCTACCCTATCCAAGCCTAAACATCCCATCAGCACTTCATTGATCCTCCCAACATATATGCATCCAACTTGACCCTCTTTGAAGTTGGTTCTACGAATGGTCAAGTATAGTCTGGATTGACTCATTCAAGAACTCTCCTACCTCAGTTCCACCATCTACATTAAACTTCAAAGGGTGTTGTAACTCAAACTCTCATGTAAGATTAGGAATTCTCTTCACAATCCACCCTGGGCATCATTCCATGAATTTCATAAACCAAGAAAATTTCTCTTTGAACAGCTCTCTTACTTGATCAACCAACACTACAGGCGCCTTAGGTTCCACCACTATAGGAGCATCTTCATCCATGTCCTCCTATCATCCTCTCTACAAGTGTATTCATGGATTCATATCTCTAAAATTCTTAACACACATCTCAAGACACATACCACAACATTAAAACATTTCACAATGTTGTTTTCACATTAATCTATAACAACTATTTCTGAAAACCTAAGAACATGGCCAAAATTGAGGCGCTATCACCAAACTTAACCACCACACGTCTATGTTATGGTTAACAAAGGATAAACTCATTCTCAAATTCATGTTTCCCATTAGACACAGAATTATTCACATTTCCAATCATTTTCAATTTCATATCATACACCAATTTAAATTTCAAATTAAAAACCATATTCATTAAAATTTACATAAGTAAAAAAAAGAGATCAATTTCAACCACATACCCAGCACCCATTTTACCATGCATGTCACAAAATAATCCTGAGTTCTTAGAAGGATTCAGGCATACTCAACTCTCGTTCCATACTAGGACACAAGTAAAATTTCAAAAAATCTCAAAACCAATAATCACATCCCAAGACAAGTGCATTACTCAAGAATAAATTAAATCAAGTACAATAACACACATCAATAACTGAAATCACACCCTGGGTACTTGAATTTTACCCTCGTACATAGGTTAGCTACTTCCATTAAGAACCCCTTATTCAAAACCGAATCATCCTATACTCCTATATAACTTTCCCAAATAGTATTACAAAATAAAAAGAACTGAATCCGTAATGATATTGCTTTGTAATGTCCTGACCAGGGTGCCACTCATCGATTCGACATCTCAGTTCACTACCTGACCTAAGGAATGACACCCTATATTCCAAATACTACTGACTAATAATAGGGTTCAATATCCATCATGGGGAAACTATACCCTCTTTATCAATGTATCAAAATAATAGAAAAGAAATAAACAACAACCAACAGAGATAACCATAACTAGAATAATACTTGAATCACCGGATGACCAAAATAGGAAATACAATATCCAAAAATAAATAATATATATTCAATTACAATATGTTTCTATTGTCAATATGAAACACCCAAAACAATTGAAGTCACTAATAACTCCCAAGTGAGTCCTGAATCTATGTCTGGTTCCCTCATCCATGTTTCATCCCTAGTTATCTAGCCCGTGTAGTGTGTGAGTAAAACACAATAGTCCACCTCCAATGAATTCTAAAATAATATCCAGTCAAATTCTATGATTACTTGTATAAAGAATAAATATAAGAAATAAAGTTAATTGTTCAAATTTATTCAATAAATCATTATTTTACCATAGAACTTCTAGGTTCAGGAGGACACCAACACTCTCAATACCAACCTCAGCCTATAAAGGATTCTAAACTATCCCTAAGGGATATCCAATATCTGAATACCATTTTAACCACTCATCATCTCAATTAATATCTTAATTCAATTATTACCATTCATTATATCAATTCATATCTGAATTCTATTTTTACCATTGATCAGTTCAATTTATATTTGAATGTCACTTTAACCATTCATCATCTCAATTCATATTTGAATGGCACTATTTCTACTCATCATCTCAATTCATTTCTGAATTCCATTGTTACCATTCATTAGCATAATTCATCAATTTTTCAATATTTATCACAATGGGATTTTGATTCATCATATTATTTCTCACACATGATTGTCATATATATCAAGATATCATAATTTCACATGTAACATAATATCATAATGAACCCAAACAACCCTTTGATTAATTCACAAATTTATTAATCCAATTTAACAAATGAGTATTCACACCATTCCACAAATTAATTGATTAATTAATTAATTAATTAATTTCCTCAATTCTATTTATTTATTAAAAAAATTAATTTATCACATCAATCCCATTATTTAATTAAATAATTAATCAATATCCTCAATTACATTAATTTATTCAAAATTAATTAATCACATAAATCCCATTATTTAATTAAATAATTAATTAATCTAATTTAATCAATTACATCAACACATAATCCTCCATTAATTATCTTAAAAATTAAATAATGTAATTATATAATACAAATATCCCTATAATTTATTCAGTAATTAATTATTCTAACTCTATCAAACCAATATTCAAATTTCACAAACCCTTAATTAATTAATTTACCAAATAAATTATTTCAATGTAAGAATATGAATTTCTAAAAGACTTATAGAAATTTTATAATTACGTAAACATAATTGAAATAAAGAAATTGGAAATTAAATAATATACCACCTACCTAAATAAAAATGATGAACGCTCTCTGAAAGATATCCTCAATTTGAGCAGAATAACCTTAATCACGCCGAGGATTGAAATCTTGATTCAAATTCATGATCCAACATTAAATGAAAAAATCTATAAAATCAAAGTATTTATCAATATAAAATAGGTTAAAATTTTTATTTCAAATAGAGGTACAATAATGGGAAAGATATGGTAAACTAATCGAGATATGATTTACATAGTGTGAGAGGTTCATATCATTAATTTGGGTTTCAAATCACAGAGAACATAGGTCAAGAGCCCTAGAAATTTATCCATGAGTTTCCAAAAAGGATAGGAATAGGTTATTTCAATGTCGGGGACTATTTTGGGTTAATATGGGGGTTTAGGTATCTTTAAAAAATGGGTTAATTAAAAATTCGTGCATGGTTTCCTAGAAAAGGAAACAAGGTTTTTCAAACCATGTGCCTTTACCAAGCACCTCATCTAGGGGTGAACTATTAATCCAAAAATGGAGAAATGTTATAAACAACATCTTCAAACCATTCAGTCCCCCTCTTATTGGGGTTTCATGGTTTTCTAGGACATGGTGCACAGTTTGGGAGAATCATGCACAACCCCTCCTCCTTTCAATTTTCTCAAAATTTCACCCAAATACACCCATGTTAATACCCAAACAACTTATTCTCAAAATAAGTAAAAATAATAACTAAGAAAAATCTTTTAAAATCTCTTGACAATTTTAGGATCATACAACTTCTTATCATAGGAACATTTCTATGAAAATTTGAACTGGGTAGATGGAAAATAAAGTGGTGACAGAGAAGGATCGGTAACTCCAAGTATAAACCATCTAAGCTTCCACTAGTTAGATAGGGTAAGACACATTCATAAAAAATACCTATGAACATGATGAGATTGCTGATGCTTGGGGAAGTATGGGTCACTAGAAGATGTATTGCAGGAACCCACGACCTATGGGTAGTGATGGAGGAACTAGGCTGAGTTGGAACATGGTGATGGGATATTCTACCCTATATCAGTCTGGAATTGGACTTCCACAAGTTTCGGAGGTCATTGTTGTGAATGTGGTGCTTCAAGGAAAGAGATATCATATTCATAGACTGGTGTAGTCTAGGGAAAGCATACTGTAACATATTAATAGAGTGGTACGATAGTTACATGTAGTTAAGCCTGCACTAGGGTATAGTGAGGTTGAACCATCAATAGTAAGAGGTGTTATTCTTATAAATTCCACACATTCCAGTTCATTATTTGATATTGAAGACTCTTAGTCATTCATATCTGCACAAATTTTAAGTGGTTTAAGTCTATATGTGGAGTATTTTAGTGGGGATATTATGATCAATACAAATTTGGGAGTATGTCGAGATAAATCTATCTATGAAAGGGGTTGTTCTCCTGAGGTTAGGGAGTGTAGTTTTCTTTCGGATCTCTACATATAGAACATGTTAGAATTTTGTTGAATTTGTTTATGGACTAGTTTTCATCATGTATATCCAATATACATTGTTACCAAATGAGAGATACTTTTACATATTTGGAGTAAAATAGTTATGCTCATCATGGAGAGTGGGATATCTAGGTAGGCCGTATAAGGCCAGTTCATCTGCAACTAGGGGAGCTCACCACCCTTATTGAAAGTATTTTTTCAAATGATGGGAGAGTGAATAATTCTTGGTTTCCAACGATAGTGGACTAATTCTAGGACTTTTTTCCTATAGAATTCATAGTAACATCACCTATGATGGATGTTGAGTTTATGATTGAGCTCATGCATGAGCTGAATTAGATTCTATATCACCTTATAGAATGGCACCAATAGAGCTTTAAGATCTTAAGACTTTGCTGTAAGAGTCTATGGATAAGGTATTTATCAATTTGAGTACATCACATTGGGGTTCCCTAATCTCATTTAAAAAAAATACTGAAAAGACTATGATCTTATCTGTTGATTATCAGAATTTTAACTGGATGATAGTGAAGAACTAGTATCCTCTTTCACATATTGATGATCTCTTTGAACAATTATGATAATATTGTTCTTTCTACAAGATTAAATTTATATCAGGTTATCATGATGTGAGATTTAGACATTATGATATACCACAGACTAATTTTAGAAGTAGGTATGGTGTTTATGAGTTTGTTGTGATGTCGTTTGGGTTTACAACCTCTCTAATAATGTTTATGGCCTTGATTATATAAATAGTCCATGCATACCAAGATCAGTTTGTAGTTTTTTGGTGGATGGAATCTTGGTGTACTCCAAGGCTCATGAAGATCATGACCAGCAAATCGAAATCATACTAACTACACTAATAAAGAATTAAAATATATTCCAATCCATCTAAGATTCAATTATGGATCGACTGGGTACATTTTTTGGGGTCATATCATCTGATAGTATGTGTGCCAGTGGAACCTGAGATGGTTCATGCAGTTGTTTCTAGAGAGAAGGCCATGAATAATTTTGATATCTATAGCTTTATGGGTTTATTAGGCTATTATCATAGGTTCATCCAAGACTTTTTCCACTTGGTATCACCGCATTAAGGATTGAATAATAAGTGGATTACATTTTAACAGTCTATAACATGTGATAATTCTTTCTAATAGTTGACTAATTTGTTGACTAATGCACCAATTTTGATCCTACCCGTACTGGGTGAGAAATATTTCATGTTTTGTGATATGTCCAAGGTCAAACATGGAGTAGTGTTGTTGTAGGGAGATTTTTTTGTGGCATATGGGTTTTTAATTTTGAGTCCACCTGATTTGAATTACCTAATACTTGATCTTGAGTTAGCTACAGTGGTTTGTGCTTTGAATTGTTAGCAGCATATTCTGTTTGGTAAGAACTTTAATATATATACTCATCACAAGAGATTAAAGTATATATATATATATGAAATGAAATTTGAATCTATAGTAGTGAAGGTCGGTTTTTTATTCACAGTCATATGATTGTGAGGTGGCATAAATTCCAAGGTAGGGAAATAGTTTTATCGATTCTTTGGGAAGGAAAGCTTAGACTTATGTAGTTCATGAGTATAGTTGTGAGTATAAGATAAATATATTTTTGGCATAGATTCATATTGTGTCTTGGGATAGACATAATTATATGACCCCCATATTAGAATCAATATATTCCACACTTACAAACTAGATCAATAATTACCCTCAATTTTCAAACATTAACATTAAGTTAATTTTTATGAATTACTTAATACATTATACAAAAAAAACCACCAAAAACAATTTTAGTCTAGTGCATCTAGAAACATGGAACATGTTCTAAAAATTTGGTGAAATATCTACAACAACTTTCATAATGATCTTCCCCTTTAGTACCCCTAACTTAAACTTTTCTTTATAACCTAGGGAAAATAAAAGATTAGAAAAAGGGTGACCTTAGATGCTTGGTAAGGGTAAAAAAGGGAGACATGTAAAAATAATCATGAGAAAAAAGGCATGAGAATATGATCATGAAAATAGAGGATCATACCCTTCATATAAAATATCATATACATGGGTTATGTCATAAATATTGGCAGTTCATAAAACATTAATCATAAGTAAATAAAGTGCATAATCCATGAAACCATAACATAGGAATAATACATAGAACTGTGGTAGAAAAATAAAAATATAATAATGATTTCAATAGTAGTCAAGACATCGCTTCCATGTCCATATTATTAGTATGGGTTCACTCCCTATACCATCTTGGTATTCATGGTTCACTCCTATAACTATATTTTTAGTCATGGTTCAATCCCATAATCAACTTTGGTGGTCAAGGTTCACTCCCAAGAACATCTTAGCAGACAAGTTCCTTCATGTCTATTTAATGTGATATAATTCCTTACCTTGTGTATAGAATGGTGATATAGGTCACACCCATCTCAAACAAAAATCATACATACATGTTTCAAAATATCATAAACAATCATAAAATCACCCATGAAATTAAATTGGAATCATAGACATTAAATATACCATATCCTTTGAAAAATATTGGGGATTCTTAATCATTCCATCAAAATAAAAACTCATTCAAATAATTTTGTTTCTTAAACATTATTCCATAAAAATATAATTCATCCAAATAAATAATATGAATGGTATTCTTTAACTATACCAAAGTATATCATCTTAGATGGGGAAGGATTTTGAAAGATCACTTGGAACCTTAAATTTAATTAAAATGACTTTTTAAAAAATTAAAAAATTTCAAAAACCATTTATTTGAAACCACTTTTAAAACATATCATGGAAAATCTTTAAAAAAAATTCTTGATTAAAATATCCTTTATTCATTAAAATAATTTTCTTTTTTTTTAGAATTTCACACAATTTAAAAAGGATATTTTTTAAAATAACCTTTTAATATTTCATAAGAAGATTCATGGAAATAATAAATCATGAAAGAGTAAAAATCCATTCAATTTGTATAAGTTAAAAACATTCTTCTCATACTTTTTATATAAAATTTAAAAAGTACCTCGTATGGAAAACAAAGAAAATATTCCTTTTAGAACAGTTAATAAAAATTCTTACATGGATAAAAATTACATTTAACAATTTTAGATGAATATTAAAAATATTTTGGAATAAAATTTTAAGAATCATGGATATAGAAGATAAATATTCCCCTGTAGATACATACATAAAAACAATCTTGAATAAAAATGATTTCCAAATTAACACTTACTTATTTATAATTAGTACAGTTGTATTCCCCATTAATGAAATAAAATTACATGGACATTATAATACCGTAATATTATGGATAAAACTCATATAACACATTAATGGTGTGTATATAAACCATATAGATTAAATAATTATAGTTTTAGGTATGTCTCTTAGAGAAGTAAAAGTGAGACATAAATCCATTACATTTAGTCGAATTCCCTCGGTACGTGATTTAAACACTTTTATAGTGGTTTTATACATATTATTAACTTATATGGGAATAATAATAATATATATCATATCTTATATTATTTATTTATGACTTTTAGTTGCTCATTTAATAACAATTCCAAGTTATAGCAACATTTTGGGTGATAACTGCCATGTTACGTGTACATGATTTGAGTTGGTATTATTGATTATAATACTAATATCATGATTTAATTATTTATATAATATAAAATATGACATAAATATCTTATATATTAATTATATAAGTATGTATAAAAATATTTAATGATAAACTAAATACATTATTTATGGAAATTTTATGTCGTACGTACGCATGAATGTAGTTTTCATTTTCTTATTATGTTAAAACAAAAAAAATTATATTATTTATTATTGTTAAAGAGTTATTTTAATTTCATATATAACATATATATTTATAAAATTTTCCTTATTACCATCCATGTTAAATATAGGTGAATAACGTTTCACATCGTGTCGTGGAGATGGTTTGTCAAACATACACACAAGTGATGTTATCATTTTCTCAAAATATTATATTGTAAAAAGGTATACATGATATTATTTTTAAATAGGTATAAGTATATTAAAAATATCATATATAATCATTAGGCTCATCATAATTCTTAGTCCTAAAATATAGGAATGAAAAACATATTACACCGTGGTGTGGAGATGGTATGTTGTACGTACGCATGCATGGGGATATTTCTTTTCATAGGAAGGATAAAATGAGGGATTTGGTTGTCCAATAATCATAATAACATCTCATTATATATATTTTACTGGATTTATTACTTTATTTTGAAGAAAATAAGAATATGAGGTAAAATAATAAAATGAATTGAATTGGATTGGTAAAACAATTATCTCTTCTTCGGTGGACTTTCTTTGGATCTCCTCTTAGGGATATTGGGGATGGTATTTTTGAAAAAAAGGACCTATATAACATAACTAATAATTTTTATAGGATAATTTGTCAGTTTTTGGTTGAGATAGAAGGATCAAAATGTAGTGAGGTAGTGAGGGAGTTGGTTCCTTTTTATAAGAGAGGAGAGGGGCACTCTAGGAAACTCTTAAAATATTAAATTAATATAAATCGATTTTCTTTTTAAAATAGATAAAAAGTTTGTTATTTATAATCTAAGATTATTATGGGTATAAATATTCTCAACCAGTAATTTTATATTTGTTTAGGATATATTATTAACTTTATCTTTTGGTTTTAACCCTTTGTTAAACTCTTTATCTCTTATAATGACAACATAGATTTTTAAACATTAGGGTTAGTATAATTATTATAAAATGAAAGAAGAACCCCAAGTGGATCATTTATGACATATTTATCCTTATTCTAGTCATTTGTATGAATTGTATATTTTTATGAATTTTATATCATTTATTAAAATATTATTTATTTTTAATTATCAATTATGACAATTTTGATACTATTTATAATTTTTCTTATAAATAATTTCTAAAAAACATGATAACTTCTAAATAAAACATATAATATAACGATAAAATTTATAATTTATCTAAAAAGTTATTTTTTTGATTAATTATTTAAAATTATATTTGTCTTAATATTTTTAATATCATTTACATGATATTTCTATTCACTAAACAATTAATGCATCATTATTATACAAGCCTTAAATTAAATTATTTATTCTCTAAAAAATAAAAAAAAATTCCTGATGAATATAAATTTATTATAATTCAAATTACTACTTATAGTATAATTTATATTTTGTATAATCTTATATGAAAAATTATTTACATAGTAAAATTATGAATATGACATTTTTATCTTATTTTTATATAAAATATAATAAATATATTATTCTTACCCAAGTGTATTTACAAGAACATAACCTTGAAATATGGTTTATATTTTCAACACCCACAAATCCAGTGAGATTAGTACATGTTTGAGGGTAAATTTATTACATTATAATATTATTTTTATCATTAATTAGATTATTTATCCATAACCATGGTAAATAAAAAAAAATTATGAAAGTTACAATTAAAAAAAATGATCCATTTAGACTATAAATAAACTAATTATTTCAACCATGTATGTACATTTTTTGAAATTCAATTCACATTACTAGAACAATTAAGTTTAATGCTAATCCCACAGACGTGGTAAGAAGGTGGGTAAAATGAACGTTCAAAAGTTAAATAATTTGTTTTGTATAATTTTAATAAAAAAAAATTCCATTGAACTAAATTGGATTAATATATATAATTTATCTATTTTGACTTTAAAATCAATTTAAAAAATAATAATTTTTTAAACAAAAAATATTGTTTTTAACTACGATTCATTATTTTTCACTTTTTTTTAAAAAAATGAAACTTCTTAGAAAAATACTAAAAATTAACCCTAAGTTAATTTTGAAAATAAAAATTCAAAAAGTATGTTAATTTATCAAATTAAATTTATAATAGTGTCTAAAATTAATTTTATTAGTTTTCATCAAAGGACATGGAAAGTAGTTTATTTGAGAAAATAATAGTTTTAAACATATAAGGACATTAACAGAAATTGTATTTTTCATTATCAATACCATAATAAATAGTATTTTAATGTTAGTTATTATGATTTATATTAAAATTTTAATATCTAGGTCATAACAATATTATTTAACTAATTATAATATTAAATCAATGTTTCATAGAAACTGATTGTTTCATGTAACGCAAGTCACGTTGGTGTTGGGTGTAGTTCAAGCTTCCCTTGGATTTGTGTATAACATAATCTAAACATAGTGCTTTTATCTAATAACCAAAATCTATCCAATATTATGTAATGTAAAAATATTAAATTTATTAAATTTATTTGAAATAAAAATTCACAAAATCTTGGGGTGTTACATTCTACCCCCCTTAAAATGAATTTCACCCTCAAAATTCATCTGGGTTATCAATGGTTTAATACTTGAAAGTTACTTTCGTAAAATCCCACATCTTGAAAAAAAATATGAGAAAAAAATAGAATGTTATAAATATACCAGTTACTTAAAGTAACTCATAACTTGGTTTCCACATAAGATAACATAGGATTCAAGTGAAAACATTGACATGGATGATAAGTCTAACAATCTAGTTCTAATAGATAGTGATATAGAACATGGCCAAGATAAAACCCACAATCTGAAATCCATAAATCCATGTTGATCTATGGGAAAATTTGATTTATTATAAATAAAGGTACTAACACAACATTTTTTTAAATATCTTTTTTCTTAAAGTTGAATAATTTTGGATAGATATACATACTTGATTTCAACATTATCTCACCTTTTGTCATGCCTTAATTAATTTCCACATCATTTCTTATTCCAGAAAATGAATTTTAATTTATCTCTAAATAATTGTTAGTTTATCTTGAGATACACTAATATAATGATAGATTATTCTTCCCATCATTATCATACCAAATATGTTAGAACATGTAATTTGATATGACTAAGTCCACCTAAAGTGAGATAATACTTTAATATAACAAACATAATTCATATTTTAACATAAAATTTCCAAAAATGGATAAACCTTCAATCTTTTTGAAAGATGAAAATTGAAAACCTTATAAAGAGGTGCATGAAATCAGTTTAGCATTTAACACCCAAATATTATAAGTCATTTCTTATTTTCCATATTCCAAACATGTGAATACCTTCATCAAGTATTCATGAAACATCATAATAACCTAAATTACCATAAATCCTTTTTGAATACGTAATGTTTCCATATTATAAAGTTTGTTGGATATATTCCTTAAATAGAAAATGTTGTAAACATCGTCTATGATAACATCAAAAACTTTTCAACAAATCCTTAATCAGATCCAAAGAAATTAGTACCATCAAAATTACTTATTCATCTTCATAAAATCATTATCCAAACAATATTATGATAACATAAGGGACATATTAAGGTTTATCTTCCCTTATTCAAAATTCCACCTTTCTATTAAATCTCATTTCCAATCCATCAAAAAAATTAAATATATTCATGTAAATATTTAGAAAAAAACATGTAAACAAAACAATCCTTATATATTTCATAAGCCATTTATCTAAATACATAATCACTTCAATCCATCCTCTTCAATTACTATCATGGAATAGGTCCTTCATTATTTTAGAAGTAAAATCTTAGGTCAAAAAATTTATTTGGGTAATTCACATGATCTCATTAGATAATTCATTGATCTCCATGATATTTTGTCACTCTATGAACCCTTTTCCCAAACATATAACATCTTCCCCTGTATTTTAGGTATTCTTTAAGGTTCTTATTCCATTATTCATGACGTGTAGAAAGCTGAATATTCATTCCTCTATGTTCTTTACCATGTGATAATGCATAAAATTCCATATTCCTCTTATTATATATCTTATTAATACCACCAAATCTCACCTCATTAATAATATATTGTGGTAGATGATTCGACATAGTCACAATATCTTTCTCTCCAATCATTGCCCAATTTCATTTCTCATAGTCACCAATTTTTCCATAATATTCAATGTTAACCCAATTACTTATGGTTCCCTCCATTGACTAAACCCATAAATTCTAGGGTAAGAAACATTTATCATAATGGAAAGCACATAATCACCAAAAATAACTTCTAAAATGTTGAAAAAACTGCACCAAAATTAGACATCAACGGCTTTTTTTATCAGTGTTTTATTAAACTTCTGATAATTTTTTAAATAATTTGATAAAGGATTATTAAAAATCACTTATAAACATTTTAATTTTTTCACACACCCGACACTTCTCCCCTTACCCCCCCCCCACTCCCTAACCCTCCCCGCCCATCACTATTGGTCTCGACGTAGCCACTTTCTGCCCCACTCTGCTATTCCTAACCTAGAACCTCATGGCCCCTCAGCACTGGTCCTAACCTAGGTCCTCGCTACCTATCCCAATCTGAGCTGCTGATACCCACTCCCTCCGAAGTACTTTTTTATTTTTTATACATAAATTTATACAAAGAAGGTTGGTTATCAAGTGAGTTGGGGTGGATCTTGATGTTTTTAGCCTACTGGTTCCTATTTATTATATATTTTCTTAGATGAAATGGGGAATAATTCATTATTGTATGATTTTTGTGAAAATATATATATTATTATTATTTAAATGTTATTTAGTTTCAATAAATCATTAGCTAATAAGAAGAGGTGGTTTGATGAGTAATATCAACTATTATGGGTTATGTGGTTCTTTAGATTTAAATGTATCTTGGAAGAGAGAAATTGGTTTTACCTAAATGCAATTCTCAATAAAAATATTTCTAATGACTTCTTAAATATTGATCCTCCTCAATTATACTAGATCAGTTTTGTATTGGTTTAATATATCTTATGTGACAGAGTTTCAAATTCTTTAGGTAGCATGTGAGAAGCGGATGTAGTCAAGCATTTTTATTTCACTTTTTCTAAGGAACATTATATTGGTGGTACTTTGTACCTCATTATAATTACCATATTATTACAATTATTTGGATTTCATGAACTGTTGTCAACATCTTTAGAGAGTTTGGTTTATCATATGAATTCCTCATTAGCATGTCCCATGAATTCATGGTCATTCCCAACCTAATTTTAAATGTTGACATCAATGATGTTAATTGATTCATAATAAACATCAATGATCATTTCCCAATCCTTATTAGAGTAGCAATATTTCACCCATAATAACTAACCATTAACTATCTATTTTTCCCTACCACCATACCCTGATAAGTTCAATGGTGTCTTCATCCGTACCTGAAAAGGAAATTTAAGAAATTAAAATAAATAAGATAAAGAAAATCATAGATATACATAAAAGGGAATAAATTTTAATAACACATCCTTTATCATAATAAATCTACCAATTAAACCAATGAAAAAAAATGTTAACAAATGTATCCATTAAATAAAAAAGAGTATCATGATACTAGATTAACAGTTTTGTGATCCATGTTAGTCTTATGATCAATTATTGACATTATTTGGAGATAATTTTTTCAACGATTTCTTAAAAGGATATTTTTATTAAAAATGGATTTCATCATGTATTTTCCCTCTTTGGTTTTATAATAGTTTTTAAATGAAAACTGCAACTCTATAACACATAATTTTCTATACCACAAGACTTAAAGGATTTCAATTATCCTTTTTAAATGCTTCATTATTTTCCATATGTATTTATATAGGAAAAAATTATTTAACATATTCACATTTTTTTCAATAGGTATATTAGAATCTATTTTCGTATTTAGTAATAGTTATGTGTTTTTACTTTTTTAATAATTGGTATGCACATTGTGATATATATGGATAAAATATATATCACAATACTGAGGAATACACCTCTATATGCTAAGGGTTTGGAGGATCTTTTATATTTTTCAATTTCCATTAGATCTGTTGATCGAAGAATAAGATGTCTATGTCCTAAATGTAAATGTAGAATATTTTTGAAGTGAGATAAAGTTTATGAACACATGATATTGAAGCAATTACTTACTCAATATCTATTTTGTATTTTTCATGGATAATCAAATGTTACAGAAAGGTTAAGCACTGATGTCAATCCAAACAATGAGCTCCCAACGTTTTCGAAAATTGAAAATGAAATGATAAACCATATAAATGATGCATTCGACATTGAAATACACCAAATCAACATTAAAACAAATCAAAAAAACCTATTGAGGGTGCTATAAATAAAAACATGACCAATGATGTTTTTTAGACTACAGGAAAACAAAATCAAGATTGTAACATATCATTGTATCCTCCTCATGATTCTGTGGAGATGAAAGTAAAAGAAACTTCACAGAGCCTAATGATTATTTCCATGGTTTAGTTGATGATGGAAATCAAGATTTTTATAGGGGATTTTTGAAATATTTACAACATTTTTTTCTGATGATTTTTTATAATATCAAATGCTTATACGGAATTACAAATAAATTGATGTCCATGATATTGGAATTTTTGTGTGACGCATTTCCGGAAGAAATGAACCCTGAGTATTTTTATGATATGTAAAATTTTGTTAACAATATTTTTCTAAATTATTCAAAAATACATGTTTGTCCCAATGATTGTATGCTTTATTTGGGAGAGTATTCAAGTTGATAAGTTTGTAAAAAATGTTCATCTTCTAGATCACAACCAATGGGTGATGTAATAGGTCTGAATCAATATACTACCATGAAAAATAAGAAAATTAACACACCTAAAAAGGTTTTGAATTAGATTCCTTTAATTCCTTTATTTCAATGATTATACATGTTATCGAAGACATATGAACGCATAAAGTTTTAATACGTAGATAATAAAATTTGTAGGTTAATGCGACATCAAATAGATTCAAAATAATTGAAGAAATTTGATTCATTACATCCAGATTTCTCATATGATCCTAAGAATGTTTAATTGGGATGGGATGCTGATGGATTCAACCCATTTGAAACATTGAGTACCACCTACAGCATTTGGACGGATGTTTTGATCTCTTACAATCTTCCATTGTGGTTGTGTATGAAACAAACATATTTTTTCATTTCGAGGATTATTCCTAGAAAAATAATGCCTAGAAATGATATTGATGTATACTCATAGCATTTCATTGAATAATTATAGGTGTTATGTACAAATGGTGTTGAGACATATGATGAATCTTCTAGAACATTGTTCAAAATGCAAGTTGATTTAATGTGGACCATTGGTGAAATCCTTGGACATGGGATTTTAGTTGGTTGGAAAAATTACATGGGTTTGTCTTGTCTTGTTTGTAATGTTTATTTTGATCCCAAGTGGATACCTTATAGTATAAAATGGTGATTTTTAGGTTATCGAATATTTCTCAATATATCTCATAGATTTCGGCTGAAGAAAATAAAATTCAATGGTTTCATTGATCGTAGACCACCTTCAAAGTTGTTAACATGTTCAAAAATATTGGAACAACATGGAATTGTTGAAATAGAATTTGGGATGGTGCATCATTTGAATGATAGTGAGAAATGAGTTTGATGTGCATCATCATGTGAAATCAGAATGCAATAATTTAATAAAAAAAATATCTTCTTCAAACTTATGTATTGGTAATTTAATTTTGTGTGGCATAATCATGGTGTGATATATTTTGAGAATAATTTTTGTGAAAATTTTATCTTCACATTTCTTAATAATCATGGAAATTTGAAGTATTATCTCAATGCCAGAAAATACATACAAGAAAAGAACATAAATTGCGATCTCTTTCTAGATGAAAATGGAAAGTATGCCCCAGAAATTTTTTCATAGAAAAATAAGGAAAATGGTACATTCCATATAATTTTAAAACATATTAATGTATCTAATGGGTATTCAA
This sequence comes from Viscum album, assembly GCA_963277665.1. Classification (NCBI taxonomy): domain Eukaryota; kingdom Viridiplantae; phylum Streptophyta; class Magnoliopsida; order Santalales; family Viscaceae; genus Viscum; species Viscum album. Next base: position 284,127,890 of record OY728142.1, read on the forward strand.
TAACATATCAAGGTGTTTTGACTTAAATCATCATAGGTTACATGGATTGAAAATCCATTATTCACATATTTTGTTACAACAGTTACTACCATTGGCATTGCATACATTGTTACATGAAAAGGTTACTACTTTTGTACTCCAATTATGATCATTTTTTTGAAAACTATGATAGAAAACTCTACATCCATTTCAGCTTGAAAACCTTCAAGAGAGATTTTTATTAACACGTTTTTCAATGGAGATGATATTTCTTCCATTGTTTTTTAATGTCATGATGCATTTAACTATGAATTTATTTGTGGAAGATAAATTAGGAGGGACCATACATTGTCGATAGATGTATAAAGTTGAGTTTTAATTTAATTATGAGTTTTTCATGTTAGTAAAAAATTATTTGGACTTCATTGAATACATAATTATGTTTTTATTTTATTTCTCTGATAGCTTGGTCATCTAAAATCATACATTAAAAATAAAGCTCAACCTAAAGGCTCTATTTATGAATTCTATTTGGAAGAGAAGTTTCTTACATTTTGTTATAGATACGTTGATGATATTGAGATAAGATTAAATTGAGTTGGACATGTTGAAAACATGTCGACTCAATCTCAAATTCATGGGAAATCAAAAATCTTACCATCTATTGGCTAATCAGTTTGGAGGATCTCAAATGATACACTAAATGAAATAGAATTATTAAAGGCACATAGATATGTACTACTAAATAGTGAAATTTCATACCCATTTATTGAAGAGTTGATGATACAAACAAAGAAACTAATTTTATGGCGAACATGAAATTAGAAAGATATAACAAATGAAGTTAATAAAGATATTATCGAATTGTTTTCAGGATGTTTACGTTTATAAATATTATAATCAATATAGAAATTATGTTTATACATATATTTTGTAAGTATAATAATTTAAATTACTTTTTTTAGATCATGAACACTAATACTCGAGCAAGTTTGTCAAAAGATTTTATGTTTCTTCCTCGAGGTCCTCTAAAACAGGCTAGAAAGCTTGAAACTTATAATGTGAATGGACTTAGATTCCATATAGTCAATCAGGAAGAGGGTTTTAAAACACAAAATAGTGGAATATTTACATTTTATGAAGTTATATAAAATGGAAAGTTTTCTGATATTATCAAATTAAACTATCATGGGAATTGTTCAGTGGTTTTATTCAATTTCAATTGGTTCGATATTATCAGGGGTGTTAAAAGAGAATCCTTGCAATTTACTTCTGTGAACTTCTTTATTTTGATGGATGTTGGTGACTTTGAATTGCATGAACCATATATCTTATCATTGCAAAAAAAAATTTATATTATGGAATGATGTCATATATGAAGGGTTGAGTTTAGTTGCCCACGTAAAATAAAGTGACTTGTATGATATGGGTGATGAAGTGGAAAATTTTTCCTCTAACATTAAATCTAAAAAACAACAAGAAGTGGACTTATTTTTCAACCTTGATATTGAGAATATTAGTCTTTCAAGGGTGTATGAAGTAGATAAGGTAATTATGGAGTTGAAAACTAACATGATTGATGGATAAAATGATTGTATGTGAAGTTATCCATTAATTTACCAACCACTTAATTCATGTGTGTAGTCATTAATTATCTTTATTATGTATATTTTATTTTTTAGTACTGTTAATGTGCCATAATTTCAATTTTCCCTACATGATGTTTTTTAAATATATGTTATGAACATAATTTTATTTGATTAAATGATAGGAATGACAATGAGGAAGATTTATGCTAATGGATGTAGACTCATTCTTGATGTTCCATCGACCACACCGACAGATGATGATCCATCTATCTCCCTCCCAAAAGCATCAAAGACACCCTCTGCTTTCTCCTTACAACGTCTCTCACAACCACCATCAATGTCACATCATCATCTCAGTCAATGCCTTACCATTCACCAGCCTTCACAGTGAGTGAGTTAGGCACCACTCCTAGTTCATCAGATATATTTGGGAGGGTGACTATTATAGGATGGAATTATAATATGAATAAATTTATTTCACATATTTACACTAAAAGTTTTTTACCATAAAATATAGAAATAAATTTACTTGAGAGATAAATATGAGAAGTATAGATGTATGGAAACTGACAGGACAAAAGATGATTTTCCCATTTGATCCCTATAGGGTCTATATGGATGAGGTCATGGGATTACCTGGCCAGATTCTAGGCCAGCTGGCAGCGGAGCTGGTTTCCCTTCCCATTACGTATGATGATTGGAGTAATATGCCTTCATATTGGAAAAATGATGTTTTTGATTCAAAAATAAATGTAATTTTATTACATTATTGTTTAATTGAATATCATTATATATTTAAATTCTGACATTTTCAAAATGAATCTATGTGTAAATTTTTTTTCCACTTTACCATTACTGATATGCTAGAAAAAAAGTGGACATTAAAAAAATTTAATCATGAAATGGTTAGATTTTAAATGGAGATTATGGAACGAAGTCAAAGATACTTCATTGAGTGCCTAAAAATGTATGATAAGGTACCCAATGGGGTACCTAGAGAGCAACGAGACATTTTTATTGATTAGCATCATGATGAGAATCCCATGGTATTTAAATATATATTTTTATATGAGCCTCATTTTTAATTTATACATGTACATAAAAAAGATATGTAACTACATACATTATTATTAAATTAAATATTTTATTTTAGGATATTTCTAGGAAGAATTAATCATGTTGGGTGGAGCTAATGATCTCTCACACTGTGGGGTCAAATATTTTTTCTACAAGCCGGTGGACTATGGTCTCTTTTTCATCAGCTTAAATATTTATAATATAATATTATCTAATTAATATAATAAATTTTTTTATTTATATTTGTTTAATGAATTCACAGAGTTTAGGGTACCAAGCCTCCTAAACAAAATTGTGGTTGGATGTTAATAAAAAAATATGATGGGAGTTTTGTAAACGAGACTGCCTACGAAGTTGGGGTATGAATTCATTTTTTATTATAATAGATTATTATCAGATGTCACTATGTTAATATATATTTATTATAATATGACTAGTATTTTATTTATAGGAAAAAATTAATGAACTATGGGATGTCAATCCCACACAGTCCTACTCACTCTCCCTGGATGAACTAGTTGGTAATGTCTGTGGGAAGAAGCATCCTAGTGGAGTGTGTGGGATGGGATTTAGACCATTACCATATAAGGTCTTTGGAAGGCCATTTGGGATTATATATGCATCTACCATTGGTTGTAGTAACTCCCTACCCTTAGATTCTCCTAGAGGGTTTTTTTATTTGTAAAAAAATCAAAAACAGTGGAATCAGATATCCTCTAGGAAAAAAGCATTGATTGATTTATAACAAAATATTACCAAATATTTTCCTGGTGGTATTTCATCGATGAATGGTGGTGAGAAGATAAATAAAAAAATTTCAATATCATTTAGTTTTCAAATAATTATTGGATTAAAGTTTAAATAAAAATTTAAAACATTATTTAATTTTCAATATAATTTTCTAATATGTGTTGGTAATAGAAAGTAGAGAAATAGATGGAGAGGGTGATGAGCTCATCATCAGACTGTGATTAGTGTTGTTTTTTATGTTTCGGAAAAATATTAAAAGATAGGGTTTGTTCATGTATCATGTGTGGAACAATGTATTTCCCTAACATTTTCATTACCAATCATTTTCATGATATCCTATGTTTGGAGAGGATTAAAACCATTAAGGGTTGTAATGATAGTAATCCATTCATAGAAATACAGTATTGAATATGATTAAAATAACTATTTTTCAATGGTATTCAATATATTTAGTGTAAAACATATTATCATTTATTTTAACTTCAAAAAACATCCATTCCCTAATCCAATATAGTAATACCTAAGTGACATTTCTCTCTTGTTAGAATCACAAAATGTAAAGTTCAATCATTGTGGATATAAATTTTCCACCTATTTTTAATCATTCGTTCATGATTTTTTACATCAATATTATACATGTGAATTTTTCTCATTCAAATTATTGTTCCTTATATCCTATAGGTCCCAAAAACCTTTAATAATTAATGTTCTATCATCCCCTTAAGTTGCATCAACTCATTATTTGACAACAATCAATTTACATCATCATTCATGATGCATGTCCTTATAACTATTACTCACCCAAATAGTATCATATCTTCTTAGAATTGTCTCATTTCTATTTCCCTATATCTTCTTATAATTATCTTCATATTCACTAGCTTACCACCCTATTAGTCTTCCTCCTCTGATCTGTATGGTTTCCTAGTGGTTTTGAAAATTTTTCATGTAAGAACCTGATTCTTCTATGAGATATGCATTGGAGTTTTATGTACTTTAATAGTTTAATTTCTGAAATATGGCCTTTTGTGAATTCATGCGTGGGTCATGGGGGCTTACGGGATGTTTGGGGTTGGTTTAGACCATAGAACCCATGTTTTGGGTGAAAAGTGGAGGCCTCGCGATTAGGATAAACCGTGCGGGTTCGGTTGTATAGCTGGATGAATAGGTTTTTTGTTTTAGTATAACTTCACAGATACATTATCACTATTACCGCACGGTCAGTCAAACCATGTGAGGTGACCATGCATTGTTCCACAGGGTTACATAAGGTCACACACGGTGTCCTCACGATTAGACAAATCGTGTGCAGAAATTAAGCGACCCGGGTTTTTTGGGTAAATTTTCCATTTTCCCTTAAAATGTTTATAAACTAAAAATTTTGTTTATTTTAACATTGTACAATAGGTGGTTCTCATCTAGGTGCTTTTGGAAGCTTAATTTAGGCTTTACTCCATATTCTTAGTCTATTGTCCATTTCGACCGTTGTTCGTCTCTATAGATCAACAACGACAATGCCCCGATTCCTTTATAGCCTTATTCAATTCTTATCAATATAGGTTGCCCTTTTTGATTTAGGATAATATGCCCTAATATCTCATTCTTCATCCATTCTTCAGATTTCTCTCAATCCTGGGTGAATCAGATCTTGATACTGGATGATCTATATAGCACAAGCATTTGGTATGTGGTCTCATGCCTTTCACTAATTGTCGAGCTGTTTATAAATGTTGGAGTGTCTCTTGCTCATTATTGGGATATCTCTTTGATTTATAAATATTTCCTATTTTAGTTTAGGTAATTTAATAGGTTTTACAAATCATGTGATAGGTTTTTCCATAATTAAAGGCTACCCCTATGGTGAGTGCCCAGTTTGACCAATTTATGGATGTTTGGCCTAGAGTACCTATGAGGTATGACTTGATATCCATTTTTGGGTTGATAAAAATTAATTTTATTATTGAATGAAGTTATCATTTTTTTAGATGGTATTATAATTGGATATGGGTATGGGTTATATGACTTTCCCCCTTTACCATGTTTCACCCTATTCCTATTTAAGCATGTTTGGATGTTTTTCTCCAACTGTGGACCTTACCACATGAGTTAACCAATATTTTATACAATGTAATAGTTTTTTTTCATGTGTTTCATGTTATTTGAATGATTTCCTCATGATTAATGATATACCATGCCTTAGAGGATAGTCATATCATGTGAAACCCTTGTTGGTGAGTTGTAAAATTCTTATGGTTTGACCCCAGTATGGTATTAAATTATTAACTTGAACCTATTATGGTTGAATGGTAAATAGAATTTAGTAATCCATGATTCTATTTCAATTTCATGGACATACATTTATGTCTATTTTACCTTGTTCCCTTGATTGACATTGGATTCTATGTAATGCCTTAGACGAGCTCAATGTGTTTATCAAAAATTCGTGAGTGAACCATGGATACCTGGGATGAGATCATATAAAATATATATTAAATACTGATTGACTGGTGGGTCTTATAGGATTCCATGTATGGGTTCGAGAGAAATTAATATGTCTTCAGTGATACATTGGACTTACTCTAGGACTGCCAAGGATGGGATTATTTAACATATACTTGTACCTCACCTTGACTGATATTGGGTCCTTGAAAGGTTTATTGGGATGGTCTTGTATAGTGTTGGTAGGTTGGAACCTGGAGTGATACTTGAATTCCAATTTAGGAATATCATGGATGGGATCAGGTTATAATTTAATATTAATGTTAATTATGATGCATTTTTTAATCCAAAGCATGTGCATGGATTTGGTCTCTCTTACACTTGTTTAGATAGAGTTCTGAGGTATCAGTTGTTCTTACTACTATATGAGGGGTCATAGGGCTTAGGCCAGATCTTGAGAATTATAACAATCAATGTAATTGAGCGGTGAATTGAATATAAATGAGAATCGTTTCATGAAGGACTCTTTACTTTTGGGTACATCATATCTTAAAACTTCACTATTATATACTTCCTTTTATATATACTCACTGAAATATTGGCATTTAGAATGGGTGGTTACCTACTCGGATTTAGTCTCCCACCATATTTGGGTCATGCGTTATTCCCAAATAGATTATATGGTGGCAGAAGTAGCCAAGGGAAAGAACCCTCCATCCGGATTGTGAAATGAAACCTAGGAGAAAGAGAGCTTGGGACCAAGCTGAGGATTTCTATATTGCGAGGATACTTTAATTATTTTTTTAACTTTTTAATCTTTTACTATATATGATATCCTTGTGAATTTTTTCATTGTTTCCATAGAAACAAGTGACATGGATCATTTTTTATATGATATGATACATGGTAATTTTTATTATTAGTCTTCCACAGGTCACTTATGTTATATGGTATTATTGATTATGCTATTTATATGTTATTTTTGTTGTGTTATACTCTGCTAATATGTACATAGCCTCCCCACTATAATCACATTTTCCCTCACTGATAGTCGGTAGCCTATGGAATTTGGGAAGATGCACTTGGGGCCATGTGTCCAACTGGGTTTGGTGCATAGTTAGGTGGCATCTGAACTAGGGACATTATAAAGTGGAATCAGAGGAGTCTTTTGGGTTTTCTTTACTATTTAACACCAATATATTGGGATAGGAAGGAATTGGGATTTGGTAATAAGTTTATCCTAGGAGTAGCTACCCCATGTATAGGTAAATTCCAAATTGCCTCAATGTGAATTATGAATTTAGGATTTTGAGTTGTTACAATTGATTCAATTTCATTTTCGGTTGACTCAATTGTATTGTGTTGTTATTATTGTTATTATTGTGGTCGTATTTTTTTCAAACCACTGATATGAGGATATTCCATCTATTTCATCATATAGACACTTGCTAGAAATAATATTACATGCATTCTTGTCATGACATTTGGAAGTCTTACTAATTGCATGTTATTGTGATAGGTACCATTGAAGATATGCATGTAGTTGTGATAGGTGTATTGGTACATTCTATCATTCAAATCGAAAGGATTCCAATATTTGTTCCCTAAGGTGTATATGCCCTCTTCGATTGGAATCTGATGGATCATGTTTTGTATTTATACTTAATTGTGCTACCAGGTTCTATACTTTGATTCCACACTTTGATTTTTAGGGAGTATCCCCCCACCCCAGGTTGGAATTTTTCATACCATTTCTTACCTTTCTAAAAAGGAATGTGATAATCTTGAAATGTGTTCCAATCATAGTTTTGAATGTGGACACAGCTTAAAACATAAAATAAATGTTGAAATAAAGGGAATGGAAATTTATATTGAAAGAGAACTTGATAAGTCCTGACTTGAGTAGTGGGATTTCAGTAGTGGTTCTCATTATTTTATTCCTAGAATTGACCCATGAGGTAGGTATATGGGTTCGTGTTTAGAGGAAGGTTTTTGACAATACCTGTTTGTTTTAAATTCTGGAGTTGTGACTTTGTTTTGATCTATAACTATGGTGCATGTTTGATCTTGTAGATTCATGCCACTGTGTAGACTTCTGGTTGTATGATAGGAGTGTGGTGAAGATCATACCGTTGAGGTGGTAGGTGATGAGACACCTATGGATCCTCCTATTGTTCCATGCATGACACCAGCTATTATATCGAATATAGGTTTGGATGCATAGTTTCGTGATGGATTTATGTGGTTCAAGGAAAACATTAAGGGAGAACCACTGCCTACCATGCCTATTGCTGAGATGATATGGGTGATGCAGCAACAACACCTGCCTACGTTTTCAGGGCATGGTGGACCACATGTTTTATAGTCATGGTTGGAGGCCATTTTTTCGATCTTCAAGCATTTAGATATTCTTTCTGAGAGGAGGGAAAATATTTCCACGTATAGGATATGTGATTATGTAAAGAAATTGTTGGACTTGATTACTCAGACATGGAATCATTGTGATATGGTATGGGGAGAAATTCAGATAGTATTCTATAACTATTACTATCCCAAGATGCTAAGGGCTGATAAATCCTTGGAGTTTATGCATCTGGAGTAGGGCACATTTTCAGTGTTTGACTACTCAGCCCGTTTCAATACGCTTCAGTGATTCGCACCTATTCTGGTGGGTGATTATTTATCAATGGCTATGTGGGTTGAGGATGGTCCCATATATGACATTTGATCATAGGTAAAGGTCTTCATGTTGACTACCATTTATGCTATAATGAATTAGGCACAAATCACATAGCGAAACTCGGGGGAATATAGAGGTGCAAGCTAGGGTTGTTCGACTTCTAGATCTAGTACTATCTCGAGAGAAAGAATGAAGTATTGTCTACTGTTTCCTCAAAGTGATGTGAGAAATTTGAATGTTTCTTCTATCATCCATGTGAGTTTTCACTAATGTGGTAGGTTGTGGGATACAATGTTTCAGTGTCCGAAGAACCTAGTCGAGTTTCGATCTTATAGAAAAATGGCCCATCTTCAGTTCTTTTTCTTGACTATTCCACAAATGGATAGTGATAGAGGGTCTGCACCATCCTTATTTTCAGGAAAAGGGATTGAATCTACTCACTAGTCCGGGAACTGGAATGAATCAGGTCGTTCCGGCCGAGGTAGTGGTCATGGTTGTGGTATCCAGACCCCAGGTTCATAGAGGCTGAAGGGTGGATCAGCTTAGGGTATCCAGATAGTGTCTTAGGGTCATGGTAAAGGCCATTCCTATGTACTGCAACAGACCCAATAGGAGAAGAATCGCAAAACTTCTACTAGCAGAGGTACTATTTTATTAGCCTCTGTTTTATGTTCTATGTTTTTTGATATAGGTATTCACATAGTTTTATATTTTTTCCCATCATATAGATCCTTGGGCTCTAGGTTTTTTATTCTGATGATGTCATGACATTAGACACTCCCTTATGGATTAAAATGGATTGGGTAAATCAGTGCATGGATTTCCCCCCTTGAGTTTGCTGGGTTTTACTTCTCATGGGTTCTTTATGCCCTAGAGATAATAGGTTTTTATTTCATTCTTGAAATGGACTGGTTAGTTTCCTTTCAGGAATTTTCAATTTCTATTATCGTAGGGTGAGTTTCATGTCACGAGAGGGTGGATAATTTCTACACAATGTTGTATGGGATGTCTAGGAAAGTTGAGTAGGACCCAAGCATTGTGGGTTGGGCAAGATGATAGTCCGGATAGCATGATTGTATATGGATGAACAAGAAACACATCTGATGGATTTCCCTACACTAGTTGATCGATTCCAAGATGTATTTCTGGTTAAATTTTCATGTTTTTTTCTAGTGATAGAGGTAGAGTTTTCTATTGAGCTAGTGCTAAGAGTTGCACTTGTATCCATTCCTCCTTACTAGATGGCTACTATGGAGTTGCAAGAGCTCGAGATGTAGCTAGAGGATTTGGAGGATAAGGGTTTATTAGACCTAGTACTTATCTGTGGGGTTCATCCATCCTTTTTGAGATATAAATGGAATTTTACCTTAGGTAATGCATGGATTATCAAAACATGAACTAGATAATAGATAAGAACCAGTATACTCTTCTAAGGATATATGACCTATTTGACCATGTTTGAGGAGATTGTGTTTTTTTCTCAACGATTTACCTAAGATCCAGTTACCATTAGGTACACGTTAGATCATCAGACATACCATGCACAACCTTTTAGAGTGGGTATTGTCTGTATGAGTGCATGATCATGTCATTTGGTCTCATGAACGCGCTAACGGTTTTTATGACATTTATGAACCGATTGTTCATTCCTTATCTTGAATCATTTTTTATTGTTTTCTTGGATTATATGTTGGTTTATTATTATAATCGACATGACCATGCCACACATCTTGAGATATTTTCAAGTACACTAAGATAGTATCAGTTATATGCTAATGTCACAAAGTTCCACGTCTAGATGGATTACATTCACTTCCTTGGTTACATTGTCTCAAATAAAAGAGTATTAGCGGACTTAGATAAGTCAAGAGAGGTAGTCTCCTAGGAGAAGCCCAAAAGCATTGTTGAGGTATATATTTTTCTAGGGATGGTTGGTTACTATAGGCACTTCATGTAGGAATTCTTATACTTAGAAGTTTTTTTTACTTTCTAGACTAAAAAGGGTTTGAGGTATATCTGGACAGATTCCTGCGAGACATCCTTTTAGGAGATAAAAGGGAGATTGAATTCATCATCGATACTTATTTTTACAGAGCTATTGAGTTACACTATGTATAATGATGCATCAGGTATCGATCTATTAGAAGTTATTATGCAGTGGGATCGAGTCGTCATGTATGGGTCATGGAAGTTGAGGCCACATGAGAGGAATTACCCAACGTACTATCTCTAGTTAGTTATAGATATTCATGCTTTAAATTTTGGGAAAAATTACTTTTCGGGATAGCATTTTATATTGTACACTACTTAGAAAAGAATAACGTTTATCTTTACTTAGCAGGGGTCTAAATTTGATACAGTAAAGGTGGGTGGAATACATTAATTATTTTCACTTCAATATTTCTTACATGCCTAGTAACAGAAATGTAGTGGTTGATGATATGACCAAGAGGACTCAGTTGCAGGCAGTGCAGTAGGCCAGTAGCAAGTGGAAACTTATGTCGTTGTTCTGTGAGAGGCATTTAGATGTGCACAACAGTTGGGAACATACTTTTCAGCAGAGATGTGTGAGGATGTGATATGGGATTTTCATGTATCTTTTTGGGAAGCTCATTATGGTATCACCAATATGAATCAGGATTTACATATTCATTATTGGTGGCCAGGTGTGAAGAGCGAGGTAGATGGTTTTTTCATTAGGAGTTCCACCTATCAGTAGGTGAAGGTGGACCACAACTGACCAGTCGGAATTTTAAAAAAATTACCCATTTCTAAGTGAAAATATAATTATGTTGAAAGGTATTTTTTGATGGGTTTACCAAGGACAAATCTAGGTAATGATGTCATTTGGGTTGTTTTTTACAAGTTCATCAAGGTTTCGTATTTCATACCTATCAAGGAGACCTTCATGGTTGATGATATTGGGAGGTTGTACATCTCTGATATTGTGTGTTTACATGGGGTTCATTTGTCTATCTTATCAGATAGGGACCCCCGGTTTACAACTCTTTTTTTGGAAGGTCTATAGAGGGCACTAGGTACATAGGTGCTTCTGAGCATAGCTCACAACCCCCAAAAGATGCCCAGTCAAGTGCCTGATTCATGTGCTTGAGAAAATGCTTTGGGCATGCGTCCTAGAATTTGGGGGTTCTTGGAAAAAAACATATCCCTTATAGAGTGATCCTATAATAATATCATTCAATGTACTATTTAGATGAAACTGGATGAGTCTTTATATGGTATTCTATTTCAATCACCCTTTTGATTTCTGGATGTAGGAGAGGTATCTATGTTGGGACCTCATCTTATCTAGGAGACCAATGAGTAGGTGCAGTTGATTCGAAAAAAATGGCTACTGTGTGGACTTGTCAGAAATAATATGTTGATCACTATAGGGGGCCTATAGAGTTCATGGTTGGGGATAATGTTTTCCTTGATGTTTCACTGAGGCTGGGACATAAGAGTATTAAGAGGCAGGGTAATCTCTCGCCATGATATGTTGGACCATTTGAGATTCTGGAGAGGGTTAGTACATTTTCCTATCTGTTCCTATTACCTTATAGTTATTGGGCTATACATGACGTATTCCATGTTTCTCATTTTCAATAATACTATTGTGACTCATCTCACACTTTCTAACTTAAGGAGGATGACTTATTGGTATATGTGTCCTTTGAGGAGAATATTATATGAATTTTTTTCCATATCACGAAGGTTCTACATGGATGATCAGTTCCAATCGTCTAGGTGTTATGAAAATATGGCAGAGTATAGGATGAGAAATGTGAGAGGGAGGTTGATGTTCGATCTTAGTGGCCATAGTTTTTGTTAGATACTTCTACACCAACCTTGGAAGGTAAATTCAGGGACAAATTTCTTTAAGGGGGGACGTTTGTAAGAACTCGGTTCTTCTTTGCGGCATGGTTCATGAGTTTTCCATCCTATATCAATTTAATTTCATAAATGTGGTCTTTTATGGATGATATTTGTGTTCATGGAGGTCCTTAGGGTGTTCGCGGATAGTCCATACCCCGAAACCCAAGATTTAGGTGAAATGAAGAGGTCGCACGGTTAGGAGAAACCATGCGAGTCAAGCCACATGGACATGTGAACTGGTCTGCAGTTTTAGAAGACCATGACAGAGGTCTCAGAATGATTACTACACAGTTAGTCAAATTGTGTGTTATTCCCTAGGGTTACATATGTTCTCTCATGATTTCTGCACGGTTAGACAAACTGTGTGAGAAACTGTGTGACCTAGTTATTTTGGGTAAATTTACCATGTTTCCCTTAAAAAATTTATAACCAATAAATCTATTTCCTACTCATGTTGTACAGAAGGGGGTTGTGTATGGGTTCCTTTGGAAGCATATGGTAGTATTTTCTATACATTCTCGATCTATTTTCTATATTAACCATCAATCATCTCCTTATATTCACAATGGTAAACACTACATTCCTTTTTATCCTTATTCTATTATTCTAGATATCTATTGTACTCTTTGGACATAGTCTAATATTCCATAATATCTTGTTCTTCAACTGTTATTCATATTTCTTCTAAAGTAGGGATAATTTTAGCCTAATACTGGATGAGGTATCTAACACGAGCATAAGGTATGTGGTCTGTTTGCTTTAATTAATTTTCAAGCTATTTATGTATGTCGAAGTGTCATGGGTCCCTTTTTGGGATGTCGCCTTGATTTATAAATTGAAACTATTGTTACTGGCTAGCATTTAGGTTATTACATAGGTGTTAAAAAGCATGTGATAGGTTGTTTTCCTGAATTAATTTCTACCCCTTAGGTGAGTGCCTAGTTTTACCAATTTGTGGCCATTTGGCTTAGGTTACCTATGAGGTTTTCCTTGAATTCCATTTATGGGTTATTTAAAATGAATTTTATTATTGAATTTAGTTTCCATGTTGTTATATGGTATTCAAATTGCCTGAGGGTATGGGATAGATGACTACCCCTTAACCTATTTTTGAGCTTATTCTTGTTTAAGCTTGTTTGGATTTTTTTCTCCAACTATGAACCTTCCCATGTGAGTTAACTAATATTTTAATCCTTGTAATAGTTGTTTTTCATGTGATTCTAGTTATGTGAATGATTCCCATGTGAGTAATGATATACCAAGCCTTAGAGGTTGGTCCAAAATTGGGACACCATTGGTTGTGATTTTTGAAATGATTATGGTTTGACCCCATCATGTTATTAAATTATTAACTTCAACACTTTATGGTTGGTTAGTAATTAACATTAGGTAAATCATGTATTTTTTGGAATTACATGGACATACTTCTATGTCTATTTTACATTGGTCCCTAGATTGATCCTTGGCTTCAATGGAATTCCTTGGACATGATCAATGGGTTTATCAATAAATGTTAATCTGTGAGTGATCCATGGATTCCATGGACGGGCTCATAGAGGTTATGTACTAAATACCGAGTGAATCATGGATCATATAGGATTCCATGGATGGGCCCAAGAGTAATGAATATTTCATGAGTGATACTTGGGGATCCCTATAGGCCCATTAAGGATGGGCTCAGTTGACAAGGTATTATACCACACCTAGTGTGATATCAGGTCCTTGGGAGGCTCATCGGTGTGGGATTTGAGGGTGTTGGTAGATTTTCACCAAGAGTGATACTTGAAATCTATTTTATAAATTTAGAGGATTTTCTTGGTTTATAATTTAATATTGAAGTTACTTATGATGTATCTTCCATGCCAAAGAACAATCTTGGATTCAGCCTTCTCTTATACATGTTTAAATATCATTCTGAAAATATTGTTGTGCTTACTACTATACGGGGGATCATCGGGAATAGGCCGGATCTCAAGACTTTTAATAATCAAAGTAATTGAGTGGTAAATTGAATAAAAAACAAAACCAGTGCATGCAGGACTATTTACATTTGATTACTTCTTATATTACTACTTACCCATTATACACTACTTGTTATATATAACCACTAATAGATTTTCACATACCTTGGGTGGTTTGATACTTGGATTTAGTCTCACACCCGATTTGGGTCAGGCTTCGGTACTAAACAAATTATATGGTTGCATAAGTAAACAAGGGAAAGTTCCCTCCATCTGGTTCATGATATGAATCTTAGGGGTAAAAAATCATGGGATCATGACGCGGATTGTGATTCTACTAGGATACTTTAGATCTTTTTTTACCTTTTGTATATTGTACTGTATATTATAGCCTTCTGAAATGTTTGGTTATTTTCTTAGAAACAACTAACATGAATCATTTTTTATATGATATGAAACATTGTTATTTTTATTATTAGTATTGAATTTTTTACTTCTATTGAATGGTATTATTGATTCCTCAATATATATGTTATTTCTAATGTGTGATACACTGAGAATGAGGGCATAGTCTCCCTACTATCATCACCTTGGTCCTCACTACTAGTCGGAAGCCTCTGGCATTTGGGGAGATATTCTTCAGGCCATGTGGCCAATCGGGATTGGAGCACTTTTAAGTGGCATCCAAACATGGGATGTTACTATGTGTCCTAACTATAATAGGGTATTTTATAATTCTAATCTTTTTAATGGGGGGATTACACCTCGAGCCTCCCCATTCAACCCTATCATCCCAAACACCTTACATGGGTCTCTCCCTTTCTTCTATGACCCTATTTGGTGGTTTCAAATTGGTCTTCAAGTGATTATTCACTAGGTTAAAGAAGTATGAGATTCTTTAATGTTTATATTGGTTTTATATCTTCCTCTACAAGTTCCTAAAAACCTATCATACTTTTTTGGATTATTTTATACATTTTTATTACAAGGATATAAGGATTTTAGTTTTCAGTAGTTGTAAACCCTCCTATGAGTTCCTTTCTAGTACATTTCTTAAAAATCAACATGGTTTCACCATTTGAGGTAGGTGTTTCTAATTAATTTACTTTTAAATAAGTGTTTAGTAATTTTGGATTTTCTATTGGGTGTTTTGGGTTAATGTGAAGATTTATATGGTTTCTACTGTGGTTTGGGAAACGTTTTCCATGCATAATTGGATTTTTTCCCTTGTAAAAGTCATTAAATAGAATAGATAAATAGAATTTTGTTGTTTTTAAATGATTTTTTTTCATTTTACATGTTTTTTAAAATTCCGAGGGTGGTTTTCATTACAAAAAATGCATAGTGATTGGGTTCTAAGACAAATATGGTTTTAATTGTCGGTTTACATTTTCGTGTGATTCCCTTTTTTTAGAGGCATGGTGTGGGTTTATAATGTGAAATATATTTTCCCTTGAAATATTTAGTTATGATTAGATTTTATTTGGTCACATCATGGGTTATATGTTCTCTATATATCTTTATTTCAGGGTAAAGGGGCTACAGAATATGCAGCCAGTTTTTATTTGTAAATCAACATTTAGCAGTGGTTTAAACTACCTCTATATGTTGATAGTTTTTATTGGTGGTGGTTAAAACTGCTGATAAAAACGATTTACACTTATTTAGTGGGGGGGGTTTATCAGTTTTAGAGGTGGTTTCCATGCAAAAAAAGAAAAATATATAGTGATGGTTAAAACTGCCGCTAAATACTTAGAATATTTTCCCACATAAAATGGCCTCTAAAACTAATAAACCATCCACTAAATATAGTGCCTATGACACTTACTAGAAACCACCACTAAATGGGAAAAAATTCTAGGTATTGGACATCGACACTAGTTTTAGTTGTGGTTTTATGAAGCTGTCGTAGAACAATATCTTGACATTTTAAACCATAGCTCTTCAATGATTTTCTTGTAGTGAATTATGAAACCTTCTTTAATTTATTACACATTAAGTTAATCATATATTATTAATATCCAACTTATATTTAAATTCTTCACGATTTTTTATTAGTATTTTATGAATTTCCAATTCATACCCACTGAGAGTGTCAAACTAGGTGTGCAGTATGTCATATTGTCAGGTACCAAGTTACATTAATTCAAGCCTGACACAGCATTTTAGATTTGTTACCTCTATGTACATTTATTCCAAATCCACATCCATTTGTAGTATCTAGATAAGGTTTTATTTCTAGGAAACCACTCACTTTGTCCTTTACCAAAATTCCATGATATTTTCCTATACTATTCCTTATCCTTATTCTTATCCTCTAACATTTACTTAGGGTTCTAACTAAGGTTTCCTAATCCGAGTTTCCAATGGTTAACTAAAATTTTTCCTTGATACCAACCATATTCACCGTCTATTTTTATATATTAACGTTACATTACTTTTGTATAATTACTCAGTAGATTACCCAAACAAAATTCCAACAAAATTATTAGTCTAGTTCCTTAGAAAACATGGAAACTATTCTTATAATTTGGTGAAATATCTTCATCAATTCCTATAATGTCCTTCCCCTTTACCACCTCTAACTAAAACCCTTATTTATATCCTAGGGAAAATAAAACATAAGGAAAAGGGGGAGTTCAAAATCTCAATAAGGGTAAACAATGGAGACATGTAAATGTAATCATGAGCATAATGGTATGATACTAGGATCATGAAAATATAATATAGTACCATACTTATCAAAGATCATATACATGAGTGAGGGCATAAATATTGCAAGTTTATAAGACATGAATCATAAGAAAATCAAGAAAATGAGACATGAAATAATAATATTGGAATAAAACATGGAACTGTGGTAGATATATAAGTATATAACAATGGTTTAAATAGTATTCAAGGAATCGCTTCCAATAACATCTTAGTTGTATGGGTTCACTCCCTATACTACCTTTGTAGTTATGGTTCACTCCCATAACTATCTTGGTAGTCATGGTTCATTCACATAACCATCATTGGTAGTCAAGGTTCACACCCAAGACCATCTCAGTAGAGAAGGTCCTTTATGTCTATATTTTGTGATATAAATCTTTACCCAATGCATTGGAGGGAGATATTGGCCCCACCTATCTCATTATTAAATCAAACATACATGTTCCACAAGATAATAATCAATCATGTCATAACCCATAAAATGAAATGGGAATCATAAACATGTAATCATATCATAACCTATCAAAAGATACTGCTTTATAATAATTTCATTAAAATAATAACCCAGGAAAATAATTTGTTTTCATAAACATCATTCCATCAAAACATAAATCATTCCGATAAACAATATGAATAGTATTCTTGAACTATAAAAAATTATGTCATCTTAGATGGGGAAGTCTTTTTTAAGATAACTTAGAACATGAAATTTCCTCAAAAATAAATTTTTAAATAATAAAACCATTTTTTATGAAACCACATTGAAACAATATCATGGAAAAACATTTAAAACAACTCTTGAGGAAAATATCATTTCTTTTTTGTAATCGTTTTCCTTTCTTAAAATTCCACAAAATTTTAAAATATAACATTTTGAAAATAACCTTGTGATATTGAAAGATAAGATTCAAGGTAACAGGTCCTCATAAAATAAAAAAAATATATTCATTCCATATAAGTTAAAAAATATTCTTCTCATGCTTTTGTGAGAAAATTCATAAAGTACCTAATGAAGAAAACTATAATAGATTCCTTAAAAAGTGTTTAATAAAAAGTTAT
This sequence comes from Viscum album, assembly GCA_963277665.1. Lineage (NCBI taxonomy): Eukaryota > Viridiplantae > Streptophyta > Magnoliopsida > Santalales > Viscaceae > Viscum > Viscum album. The sequence continues at coordinate 284,146,015 of OY728142.1, forward strand.
TAGTGTGTAAAAATTACATTAAAACATTTTATAAAAATAATGGAAATAGTTTAGAATACATTTCAATGAAACATATGCATTAATTATAAGTATTCCCTAATAGATACTTATGTATAAACAATCAGAAATAAAAAAGTGAATGAAAATTTAATAATTAAAATATTATAATTAGTATAATAATATGAACCATGAAAGAAAATTAATTATAAGTATATAAAAATACCATAATTTTATGGATAAGACTCATAAAATACATTCATATTCCTTATATACACTACATAGAAGAAATAAGTAATGTTTGTGGGATGTGTCTCATAGAAGTAAAGGTGTGACCTAAATCCCTTACCTTAGGTCTTATTCCCTCTATACATCTGTGAAACACATGTATAGTGGTTATAAATATATTATTAAGTTATTATAGAATCATAATAATATTTATGATAGCATATATGATTCATTTATGGATTTGAATTTTTTTTATTAACAATTCGTTGTTAAATCAACATTTTGGGTAATAACCACCTTATTAATCGTACATGATTTGACTTGGTATTTTTGATTCTCATACTTATATCGAAATTTAATTACTTCAAGAATAGAAAATATTATATAAATATCTTACATATTTAGTATATAATTAGTTACAATAGTCCTTAATGATAAATGTAATACATCATTCATAGTGATGGTAGGTCATACGTATGTTTGAACATTGTTATCATTTTCTTTGCGGGTTAAAAGAAAAGAAATTAAAGATGTATTATTATTACATAATAATTTTAATTTCATATATAACATATATATTCATAAAATTCATCCTTACTATCATCCATGTAAAATATAAGTGAATAACGAATCACAGTGCATCGTAGAGATGGTAATCCATACGTACGCACAAGCGACGTTATCAATTTCCAATGATATTATATGGTAAAAAGGTAGACATGATATTATTATTAAAATGTTATAATTATATAATAAATATCACATATAATCATTAAACTCATCAAAATTCTTTGTCAAAAAATATAGAGATAGAAAACATATTACACCACGACATGGAGATGGTATGTCATACGTATGCACGCATGGTGATATTTTTTTCATAGGATGGATAAAGGGAGGGATATTCTTTTCATTTATTCATAATAAAATCATAGAACATATGTGATATGGTATTCATTACTTTTATAATTCCTCGAGCCCACTCTTCCAGACACAGTGCTTAAAAATGCTCTGTAATTTTTTATATAAAAGTGAAAAAAAATTACACAACAATTTAAACAAATGAGGATCTTTTACCAGTCAAGGTTCTAGAGGAAAGATATATGCTAAAAAAATTAGAGTTACGTAATAAATTAAAATTAAATAAATGATCAACTCCACTTCCACGCGTGCTACAACAAAGATGACCAACTCTAGATTTGAAGGCAATCTGTGGAAAACATTTCAAAAACTTAGGGTGATCCCAAAAGGTTCCCAGTAAGGGGTTTTTAGAACCTTGGATAAATCACATTAAAATATTATTTTGAAAATACATTTTAAAAAATCAATTATATATACATTTTTAGAAAAACCTTTTCAAAAATACAATAATTCTTTGAAAATTAATTATATTTCAAAAACGCTATTAAAACTAATCTAGTGATTCAGTTGAAAATATTAAGAATGCTCTTAATAATAAAACAATTGGGACCACTCGAAACATTGAATGCTATCTTGGGCCTACCCACTAGAGGGATGAATTCACTATCCAATTCCCTATCATATTTATAAATTCCAAATACTGGTTTTTATAAAACATTTTTGTCTTAGCTTTCCATATATACATACAATTTTCACTGGAATTTTAGTTTCAAAAATATATTTATAATCATGCTTGGATGAAATAAATACTAATATTTACTGAAAATTATATATTCAACCTGGTATGATCAAATCTAATGATACATGACATTTCATAATCACACAAAATATTAATCAACATCCACACACATAAACTTTCATCCAAATTTCCATAAAAATACACTTTTGTAAAGTTTATTTAATGATCAAGTATATTTGTATATACCTATACATATATATTCATACGCATGTTTGAAATGTCCTAAAAACTTATTGATATATGGAAATAATTGTGATATGAGTATGACATACATGTAGATCCATCATTTAAATTAATAATATTCCATAAATATTCAATTTCTATATATATTTTTCATAAATAATTAATTAAAACAATAATTATTATAATTCATATGAAACATAATCTTGATACTTACAAAATAAGTTTTAAACATAAAATGAAACAAAAAATTCATTAGAGAAATAAAATGCAATTGATAGTGTGAATAAAGCATCCGAGAATATTTAATCCCTTACCCAAAAACAACAAAATTAAATCAATAATTTTGTAATGAATAAATGAAATAACATTTACATGATATTTATAGAATATAATTTAGAAGACCATAAATCATATAAATATAAAAGTACTTACACAAACTTATATCAAACATGTTTTTAAAAATAAAAATAAATCCTTACCGAAGAACAAAACATTGATATATTCAATTTATTTATAATATGAAAAGTGATAATTGGAATTGAATATATAACTTATCTTTGAATATAGAATCATAGTTCAGAATGGTTTTAAAAAAATAAATCTCATTCCGATTTTAGAAGAAGAAAAGAATGGAAAGGGTTGGAGTTATAAAATTTGAAAATAAGTTATCCATACACAATAATAAATAAACAGTCCGTTACAAAATTATAATTTAAAAGATATGAGTTTCCAAAAGAAATTTAAGAAATACCTTACAAAATGTTGAAAATAAAACATTTTAATTTAAAATGGAAATTCAAATAAATATTGAAATCAAGGGAAAATAATTTCAATATAACAAATTGGTGCAAATCATAAAAATAGATAGCATAAAATAGAGAGTTCCTTACAAATTTCTTGTGTAGGAGACCCTTTTCAACTTCTTCTTCCTATCTCCTAATCTCTCTATCTCTAATTCCTTCACTCTAATGCTTATATTGACATTATAATATGTTGGTCAGAGTGGAATCTCAAGAGGGGTTCAATTGAGTTCCTACTTAAAATTTCTATTAAAAACCTTATTTTAAAAGGATCCTCTAATTTAAAAACAGCCTAGTTAATTAAGTCAGTAGAGATGTAAATGTTTAGTTGGTCAACTGTTTTCTCAAAAGGCGATTAGTCCTCAGTGGAATTGGTGTAAAAAACACTTCTTCAACTTTTGAAAGAATTTAATTGAATTCAACATATGCAGACACTAAGAAAATTAACTATAATGGAAAATGAAAAACTGTTTTTTTGTTTTATTAAACATAAGAAGTGGAAAATACATAAAATAGTGTATAACAAAATATAGTGCATAGTGACGTAAAACAGGAGGTCCAGTCTCAAGATGAGACTTAATCCTCTCCACTTGGTGATCACTTACCACCAATAAGTTTATATTAGCAACACACTTGATACAAAGCATGTATTAGTCTTTACAATAGTTTTCAAAAACTGGCCATGGTTCACACCCTCTACCACAGTTCTTCATGGGAAAGGAAAACAATATAGACCACACACGGTCTCTTCTACAGTTTTATATGGGAACAAAACGTAAGTGATGTTTTATGTAAGGATATTCAATATCCTACAGTTCTAGCACAGGAGATAGTGTGTGAATCAGACAAAAACACATCTCAGAAATGTAAAAATAAGAAAAACAATATAAAAAATATGATGAGATAGAGTTTAGAAGGAAATATGTTTTTGTAGTTCAGCTCTTGACTCCTTGATGTGAAGAATTGGATGTTTGAGTCTATCTCTGGAAGTTGTCTCAAAAAAAAAGTGTCGCAACTCCAGGTACGAGCTTTCAGGAATTGAGTGTTCTACTTCTTGAGTTGATTGATAAATTATGAGAAACAAAAAGGCAGCTTCAATTTGTTTTCCCGAGGTGATCTTCATGAAGTTCTTGGGGTTTGCAGTGAAGGGGCTCGAATGGTTCTTCCTTGTTCTTCAGTAATTTCTTCCTCATGCATTTAACTTCTGGACTTCTATATTTTGGTTTTTCTCTATGCCTCTATATATCTTTCATCCTCGATCTTCTTATTTCATATTTGAGGTCCAACAATAGGAGTAAGTACATCACGTGAAATCTTTCTCGTATCTCGTACTGTCATGATATGGTCCCCTGATATGTCTTCAATAAGTATTAATTAGGTCTGAAGCATTAAAGTAAAAAAATATGTCTGTTAGAAGAATATCAAGAATTTCACCGAATAAGGAGTATAATAGTATGGTTTCCTAGTAACGATAGCCTTCTAATCGGTAGGTTTCAATAGAAGGTTCACATCAGAAACCTCCAAATTTAACCTTCCATCAGTAACCTTCAGTGGTAACCTTCAATAGTAGGCTTGCATCGGTGACCTTTTTATCGTTGGCCATGTATCGGTGACCTTGTATCAGTGACCTTGTACTTAGATAAATTATGCACTGTAAGCTTAACCAATCAAGCAATGAGATTGAGAGTATATGAATATTACTCTATAGAAACAAGAAACATTAATGAAACATAATTAACATATAATGAAAACATGATTATCGCATAAATGAAACATGATTTGGGATTATCAAAATATGTGAGTCCAATAATCTCCCCCTTTTTGATAATCACAAATTATGTCATTGAATATTTAGGTTTAAGAGTTTTGAATCAAGGTTAAACACATATGATAATTACATCAGTTCTATGAGCATACACAAATTATATGGTGAACACTACATTTACGACAGAGCATATATAAACACATATAAACACTTCTCCCACTTTGTGATTAACAGAAAGGCATATATAACCAATAGGGAGAAAATAGAGTGTTTGTATTAATAAAACTAGAGTACAATAGACAAAAATAATACACAAATCCTTATCAGCTAAGATGGTCCACACTCAATCCACATCAGGGATGTCCAATGGAGATTTGTCTTTGGAAGATGAGGAGTTAGGTTCTGAAGGAGGAGGGATAGGTCGAGGGATGGAAGTTAGCAGTGTAGGAGGAGAATCTACCACGGCATCAATAGACCTATAGTGAGTATATCTCTGAGTAATCATTGGGTTCAAACTTCTGATGGTCTAGGCAGGAGTCATCAAAGGAGCAGTACTAGTGGAACCTGAGGCAGCTGAAGTAGGCAAAGCAGCAGGAACAATGATGGGTGTGCAGTCCACATGGAGGAAGGGTAAAAGTATATTCATGAAGTCCATAATAATGACTCACCCTCTTTCCATAGAAGAGATGAAATAATATTTGTTTTCCATGAATCTATCAAGGGTAGGAGTCAGCTCTCTAAGCTTTCTCACTTGATCCTTAAATGCCTTAGTGATAGGAGGAATTCTCAAATTTTCCAAAATCAGCTTAAAGTGTCAATCCATCTGAGGCTTAGTGTATACCTGTTTGTAAAATAAGTCAACATTATCCTTGATGGACTTCTAATCTTGAGCAGCTTCCCTTAAATAATTTCACACAATGTTATGAATTTCCCTGGTAATGGAAATGAACTAAGAGTCTAAGGTACTAGCACCAGACAACTTTTCCACTTCTTCTCTAACAAAGGTCCTAAAGGCTTCAATGTCAACTGGAGGAGAAGTTGAATAATAAGCAGATGCACCCAAAGGTTCCATAGATAAAGCCACAGTCTCTTTAAAAAATTTGGTTAGCCCATTGATCAGCCTTTTTACATCAACATCTTTGCCTTTCACATGTATTTCCATAGACTTCTTTAAATCCTCAAACATTATGACCATTTGTTGAACCACACTTTTAGCATATCTAAGGTCTATTTCCACCTAATATCTTGATGCCATATATGCATTGAAGCTGGAAATAGACAGTTTCACTAATTTCATAGACACTTCCAAAGTTCTTACATGATTCTGACATTCCTTGACCTCACGTAACCCAGCTGATTGAAGGGTAGAGACTATCCATTCCACTATAGATGTCATGATTCCTTAATTGTGATATATTGTTTTAGTTATCTCAATGATTTTCTCATCAATATACCTCTTCAGGTATGATTTCAGAGAATCCAATTCATGCTTTTTTACATAGTCTCACGGTAACAGAACCACTAGCTACACAATGGTAGTTTCTGAAAGAGTAGGAATTGGAGGACTTCTTATTGGCTGGTCATCTTCAGAATCTCCTTAATCTAGGCCAAAAACCAAAAATCTAGAAGATTATGTCCAGTCCTCTATCTCCTGATAAACAAAAACTTAACCTGTAGTAACAGGTTCCTCCCCCTAACTTGGAGCATTCTCCAGATCAACCACATCTATCTCCATCAGACCTCCTTGATCAACTTCATTAATAGGAAGGTCCACTAGCACTTCCTCCACAAAATCTTCAACGACATCCAAAACAAGTCTATCTTCAACTGAATCAGCAAATTATTCATCTCTACTTTCTACCCTTTATGTATGTCATATTAAAGGACTAAGACTTAAACATTCCTCTTCACTTTCAGCAGAAGCTGTCTCAAAGTCATCTTGACTTGAATCAGTGTCCTCATCCTCATCTGAGGTATCTCTAATGTCTCTTAAAACATTTTCAGCTTTTTCTTCTTCACTGGTTTCCTCATCATTTTCCCTTAGGATATCCTTACTTCTAGGAAATATCTTTGGTGGGATATGATCACCAAATGATACAGTATTAACTTGAGGATTTGAGGGAATTTCAGGATCACTTATGTTATCTATAGATAATCCTCTCTTTCGTGCACAACAACATCCTCTTCTTCATCATCTGAATTAGGAGGCTCTATTTCACCATGATTAAGACCGGGGTCTCTCTTATTTTTGGTCCTAGTAGGATGAGAAAGAGGGTTAAACTCTTCATACGCATTAGCCTAATAATTAACTCATCACCTCAACCATGGATTCCAGTTGATCTTCATCAGCTTGAAAATCACTTTGGTGATGCAATGGTTATCTTGCACAAATACAGTTTCCTCCTTAGGTCTAGCCACTCATTTCACTATCAATATAAGATATATCATGTTATAATGAAATAGGTAATTGGATTTGGAACTAGTTTTGGTCATATATTCTAGTTGAATCATCAATAACCTACATATCTTGAAACATTAATGTTGCAAAGTCCCCTCCCCTGAGACATAAAACATGCTAGATAAACATGAAAAGCAGCTTATCTTCTCCTACCATTTCAATAGTAATGAATTCCCTAGGAATTGTGTTCCCTGTCAATTCTGCTAATGCATCTTCAAAGTAGAATAACTCACTAGTGGGAGGCACCACTTTTGAGTAATAATCACAAATACCTTCATGTTGAACCCTCAAGCAGTCAGCCCACTCAGCAAAGGAGAAACTCACATTTTCTCTATTTACTCTGGAAGTCATCCGGTGCCCATCCACAGACTGCTCAAACATGAGATACTTATAAAATTCCATCACTAAAATCAGGTAATTGGGTCAATTATTGTTTTCAAAACACTCAAACCATCCCTGATCTTCATGTGCCTTCAATACTAAAGACTTGCTCGATAGCAGCCACTATGAACATAACTCCTTCTCAACCACTCTTTCCCTCTTAGATAAATGTGAGTTAAGAACTTTTGACACTGTTTGGATTCCACTACTTGACTCTAATCTAGAACTCTTAGGATCTGGTGCATCTACTTCATTAGCAAGTGATAGCCTTTTGACTCTTGCCACCGATCTAGAGTGGTTAAAGTTTTCAGTATAGGTTTAGGTTCTGAGATTGGGGAGCAAAAGGTTCGGGGGAGGGTTTGATGTGGATCGAAATGTGATCTGTGTTTTTTTATCATTTAGGGTTCAAAAAAAGAAACAGAAAAAATAAATAAAAAATATGCAGAAAACATTTCAAATTTCGGCTGAGAACACAAAAATGCAAAGTCCCAGACTCAAGTCATCTATCGGTAAGGAGGAATCAGTAAGGTATAATGGTAAGGTCCTATCGGTAAGGTCTAATAGTGAGGTCATATTGGTAAGGTCTAATGGTGAGTTCTTATTGGTATGGTCTATCAGTGAGGTCCTATCGGTAAGGTCTAATGATGAGGTCCTATCAGTAAGGTCTAACGGTGAGGTCCTATCGGAAAGGTCTAGCGGTGAGGGCCTATCGATAAGGTATAATGGTGTTGGCCTATCGTAACATATAACGGTGATGTCCTATTCGTAATGTATAATGGTGAGGTCCTATAGGTAATGTCTAACGATGAGGTCCTATTGGTAAGGTCTATTAGTGAGAACCTATCAGCAAGGTCTAACTTTGAGGTCCTATCAATAAGGTCTAATGATGAGCTCCAATCAGTAAGGTATAATGGTGAGGTCCTATCGGTAAGTTCAAACGGTGAGGTCCTATCGGTAAGGTCTAATGGCGAGGTCCTATACTCAATATTTTTTCATACCTAACTCATGTTTGATGTAATTTAACCTCTCTAAATTCAAAGGCTTTGTAAATATATCTGCCAATTGGTGTTCAGAACCAATAAATTCAAGAGTGATATCACCTCTTTGATAATGATCTCTCAATAAGTGATGTCTTACATCAGTATGCTTTATCCTAGCATGAGATACTTGATTTTTAGAGATGTTAATAGCACTTGTGTTGTTACAGTTTATAGAGACATGTTTGAATTGATATCCATAGTCTAGTAAAGTGTGTTTCATCCCTAGAATTTGAGAACAACAACTACCAACAACTATATATTCAGCCTCTACTGTAGATAATGCAACAAAATTATGTTTCTTACTACACCATGATACTAGTGACTTGCCTAAAAGGTGACATGTTCCAGAGGTTCTTTTTTTATCTAACTTTCTACCAGAAAAGTCAGCATCTAAATAACTTATTAAATCGCATGGTTGTCCTCTTGGATAAAATAGTCCTAAATTTATAGTATACCTGAGATATTTAAAAATCCTTTTCACAGCATTTACGTGAGTCTCTTTGGTATTGGACTGAAAACGAGCACACATGCGTACACTGAACATAATGTCAGGTCTACTAGAATTAAGATATCATAGACTCCTAATCATTCCTCAGTAATTGTTTTGATCCACTGATTCACCATTTTCATCAGCATCCAACTTTCAAGTGGTACGCATTGGTGTATCACTACCTTTACTACTATCCAAAAAAACATTTCAAAATATCCTTAGTATACTTATATTTATTTAAAATATTACCATTATTATTTTGAAAAATTTTTAATCCAAGAAAAAATTTAAGTTCCCCCATTAGACTCATTTCAAATTCATGTTGCATCATTTTTGAAAAATCAGTACAAAGAGAGTTTTTAGAGGATCCCAAAATTATATCATCTACATAAATCTATATTATTAAAACATCATTGGAAATCCTTTTAATAAAAAGAGTAGGATCCTCTATTCCTTTAGTAAAACCTTTTTAAATAAGAAAGGAACTAAGTCTATCATACCAAGTTATTGGAGCTTGTTTTAGTCCATATAAGTCTTTAGAAAGTTTAAAAACCCAATTTGAAAAATGGGGATTTGTAAAGCTAGGGGTTGTTCAACAAACACATCCTCAACTATATGCCCATTTAGAAAAATCACTTTTAACATCCATTTGATAAATTTTCAAATTCAGATGAGCTGCATAAGCAAGTAGTATCCTAATGGCCTCTAAACTAGCTATATGTGAAAAGGTCCCCTCATAGTCTATTCCTTCCTTTTTAATATACCCTTATAAAACTACCCTATCTTTTTTTTCTAACTCTATTTCCAGATTCATGAACTTTATTTCTAAACACTCATTTAGGGCTGATAGTCAAGGTGTCTTTAGGTATGTCTACTAATTCCCAAAATTTGTTTCTTTCAAACTGATTCAATTCTTCTTGCATATTTATCACCGAAAATTCATCACTGATTGCATCATTGATATTTTTAGGTTCAAGATGTGAAATAAATGCTTGATGTTCAAATGGTTTCTCATAGAAGCTCTAGTTTTTGTCCCTCTATTTAGATCACCTACTACAACATCTAAATGATGATTTTTTGAGAGTTCTTATACCTCTAGAAATAGCTGAACTAGACTCCTCATGATTATCTGTAGGTTCAGATTCACCATGAAAAATTCTGGAAAGTTTCCAGAACTGGTTTTTGTCACTAAGGGTTCATTGTATTTTTCATTAAGGTCTATAATTGACATATCTTCCTCAAGATGTTTAAGAGTGGTTTTGGGTTCATGTGGATTAGTCTCATAAAATTTGACATGAACTAATTATTCCACACATTTGGTTTTCTTATTCAATACTCTATATGCTTTACTAGAGATTGAGTAACCTAGGAAAATTCCTTCATCACTTTTTGAAGGAAATTTATCAAGATTATCTTTAGTGTTAAAGATAAAGACTTTACAACCAAAAACTCTAAGGTAATTAACCTTAGAATTTCTGTTATTCTACTGTTCATATGGGGTGTTCTTAAGAATAGGTCTAATTAATACTATTGATAATGTAACAAGCTATGTTAATAGCATCATCCCAAAAATAAATAGGCAAATCATATTCATTGAGCATTGTCCTAGAAATATCTTAAAGGGTTCTATTTATTCTTTCCACAACTCCATTCTATTGAGGTTTTCTAGGAGCAGAAAAATTGTGTGTACATGTATTTTGTGAGAAAAAAAAATTCAAAGTCTTGATTCTCAAACTCTCAGCCATGATCACTTCTCAAGGTCTTAATTCTAAGTCCACTAAGATTTTATAGAGACATGAAGTATTTGAAAAAATAATTACAAGATTTACTTTTTTGAGCCAGAAAGTATACCCAAGTGTACCTAGAAAAATCATCTACAAGAACATAAATATAGTGAATCCCATTTAAACAAGAAACTCTTGAGGGTCCAAACAAGTCCATGTGAACCAACTCAAGCGGTTGAAAAGTAGAAACTTCTTTATTGGGTTTTAAAGAAACTTTTTGTTGTTTTCCGTTTTGACAATAATTTCACACTTTTTTAAGAGGGAATTCCAAGTTAGGTAAATCTCTAACTAATCCTTTCTTAGTTAGTCTCCTAAGTGAGTACACATTGCAGTGTCCTAGTCTTCTGTGCCACAACCAGGATTCCTTATGAAATGCATTTAAATAAGAAACATTTTGTTTAACTAAATAATCTATATCAATAGCATATACATTCTCATTTCTAAGTGTAGTAAATATTAAATCATTTTTAGAATTAAAAAAATTCCATGCATTATTTTTGAATTTAACCTTGAATCCATCATCACATAATAGAAAAATACATAGCACATTTTATTTTAACCCATAAACAAAAAGTACTTTTGAAATTAATATAGTATTAGGATTAACGATGTGGCCTAAGCCGACGATCATCCCTTTAGTATTATCACTGAATGTGACATATCTTCCATCCACATTAATTAGGCTTTTGAAACATGAATATTCTACTATCATATGTATTTAACATCCACTATCCAAGTACCACAGAGTTTTATAGGAGCTATTTAAACAATTTTTTTTCAAAAGATATTAAGTGTGGTGTAATTTTCGTAAATATATTTTCCAGAGTCCAAAGAGGTTAGAAAGTAAAACTTTGGGAACCCATACTTATCTCATAGGTTTTCTATAATCAACGGATATATTTTGAGACATGAACACCTTGTTTTTACTTTTAGGTAATTGTTTTTCAAAATATGTTCAAGAACATGAACTAGCTATGAAATGTCCAGATTTTGAAACATATTTTTTTTAATAATCCTTCTATGTCTCAGTGGATATCCTATACCAGTTTTGTATTTTAGAGAAATTTTTTCCCCAGAAATAGAGTCAAGGTATCTCTACCGTCAGTAAAATTTTTCAAATACCTTTTTAATTGATCTTTGATAATTTGAGTTCCATATTTTCTTTTAATAGCTGAGAACATTTTTCGTTCTCAATATCTAGATCAGATTTGCAATTAGCATTTAATGCTTGTTGTCATTTCAATAGTTTATATTAATCCTTGTGTTCATTAATGGTATCATCAAGCATTCCATAGTTTTCAAATAGTTCATCCCTAGTCATATTTTCATCATTGTTTGATTCACTTGTATTCCCATAATAATAATCATTAGGTATAGGGGAATTCGGTGTTACATCCAATGCTTCTGTCATGAAACACATATTTACATATTTATTCTTGTCGCTATCAGAAGTGTCAGATCTACTTGATCTATCTTTTGAGGAACTTCAGGTGGCATTCATAGCCTTTTTATATCCTTTTCCCTTGCCTTCATACTTATTCTTAAATTTAATCTTGGGGAAATCTACCTTCAGATGACCTTCTGTGTTTACACTCACAACAGACTATATCAGTTGTGTGGTCATTCCATTTTCTTTCCTATTTCCATTGTACTTTATTATCACACCATCATTTGTAGTTTGATTGTCTAAATAACTTTTTCTTTCAGTAAAACTTCGTGAATCACCTTCCAAGATGAGCCATCTCATCACCACTGTAAGAGTCTGAGTCTTCACATCTTGAAGTATCTGCAAGAGCTTAAACATTTTCTTTTCATTGTTCTTTGAGGTAGCAGTCTTGAATGCTACAGATTTCTTCCATGGTTCTTCATCTAATTCCTGATTCACCTTGTTTTATTCATCATAAATCATAAGCTTTCAAATTAGTTCCTTCACTGGTAGTTTGCCTCTATCACAATATTCTCATATATAAACATTATTTCATCTCCATCTGTCTGGTAGGAATCAAATAAATCACATAATTTGGTCATTGTTGTCCACTGGTTTCACACGAACACTCATAGTATTCACTATTTCATCGAACCTGAGATACAATTCATAAATAAGTTCATCAGGCTTCATTTTAAAATTATCATATTTAATAGTATATGTATTTAATCTCATTCATTAAAATTGGTTATTCCCTCTTGAGAAATAGCTATGGTATACCAAATTTCATATGCAGTTTTACAAGAATATATTCTATTGAATTCCTCATCACCTATAGAATAGTATAAAGCATTCATTTCTTTATAGTTATTATTATATGTGGCTTTAGTCAACTGATACCATGTGTCTCTAGTCGTAGCAGGAAATATATGTTGTTTTTCAATTATGTCCTAGATTTCAGTTCCCATGCTCTCTAGATACATTTTCATTTTTAATTTCCACTAAGAATATTTATTACCATTAAATAAAGGTGGAATGTTAGTAGCAGCACCCTCAACACTATTTTCCATAGTTACTTACAATTTAAGGAACTAAAAATTTAGATATGATAGAAATTTTAAGATCATTAAGATACAACTAAAATCATATTTGAAATGAATTTAAACATTGGATAAACTATCCTTTCATAACAAATGTTGGTAGGAGTGGAATCTCAAGAGGGGGTGAATTTAGTTCCTACTTAAAATTTATATTAAAAACATTATTTTAAAAGGATACCCCAATTTCAAAATTTCCTAGTTAATTAAGGTAGTAGACATGTAAATGTTTAGTTGGTCTGTAGGTTTCTCAAAGGGTGATTAGTCCTCAGTTAAATTGGTGTAAAAAACTTCTTCATCTTTTGAAATAAGTTTACTGAATTCAACATATACACACACTAACAAAAACTAACTATCAATTAAATGAAATACATTTTTATGTATTAGAAAATATAATCAGTGAGAAATTCATAAAACAGAGTATAAAAAAATATATTGCACAGTGAATTAAAACAAGAGGTTCTGTCTTAAGATGAGACATAATATTCTCCACTTTGTGATCACCAGCCACCAAGAAGTTTATATTATCAATAAATTTGATTCACAACCTATATCGGGCTTTACAAAAGTTTTCACAAACTGTCCAGGGTTCACACCCTCTACCACTGTTCATCATGGAAAATACAAACAATACAGACCACACATGGTCTCTTCCATAGTTTTACATATGAACAAAGTGTAAGTGGGGATCGATGTAAGGATATTCAATATCCTCTAGTTCTAGCATAGGGGAAAGTGTGTGAATAAGACAGACACACTTCTCAGAAATGTAAAAAGAAGAAACACAATAAAGCAATTGTTATGACATAGAGTTTAGAAGGCTTTATGTGTTTTCAGTTCATCTCTTTACTCCTTGAAGTGAAGAATTTGAATTTTGAGTCTGTCTCTGGATGTTTTCCCCAAAATAGAGTGTAGAAACTCCAGGTACTAGCTTTTAGGAATTGAGAGTTCTGCTTCTTGAGTTGATTTAATGTTTATTAGATACAAAAGGTAGCCTCAAGTTGTTTTCCTGAGATAATCTTTTTGAAGTTCTTGGGGTTCGTAGTGAAGGTTATTGAATGTTTCTTCCTTGTTCTTCAGTAATTTCTTTCTCGTGAATTTAACTTCTAGACTTCTATATTCTAGTTTTTCTCTATGCCTCTATATATCTTTGTTCCTCGGTATTTTTCATTCATATTTGAGGTCCGAAGATAGGAGTAAGTACATCACGTGAAATCTTTCTCGTAACTCATACTGTCAAGATATGGTCTCATGATATGTCTAAAATAAGTATTAATTATGTTAGAAGCATTAAAGTTAAAAAATATGACCATTACAAAAATATCAATAGTTTGAAAAAGTAAGGAGTAGCAGAGTATGGTTGAATGGTAACGGTAGCCTTCTCATTGGTAGGATTCAATAGAATGTGCACATCGGAAACCTCAAAATGTAACCATCCCTCAGTAACCTTCAGTGGTAAACTTCAACAGTAGGCTTATATTGGTGACCTTTGTATCGCTGACCATGTATCAGTGACCTTGTATCAGGAACCTTTTATCAGTGACCTTGTATCGGTGACCTTGTACTTACATAAATTCTGCATTGTAAGCTTAACCAATCCTGCAGTGAGATTGAGAGTATATGAATATTACTCTATAGAAACAAGAAAAATTAATGAAACGTAATTAACATAGAATGAAAACATTATTATCACATAAATGAAACATGATTTGCGATTATCAAAATAGGTGAGTCCAACATAAGAGAACTCCAAAGGATGGCTTATATAGACCTAGTATTTTACTGTTTATCAATAAAATTGTTTTATATTTAAATATTTATTAATAAAAAAGCTCCTCTTGGGCATGATATATAAAATATATGCATATCAGCAACAAGACAGAAAACAACGAACCAAGGAAAATAATTATTTATTCATCCAAATGGTGATAGATGCATTTTATATTGTACTATTTAGTTAAATCAAAGCTTCTTCATGAAGAATCAATATACAACCACACAATATGATCCAAAAATCTTTGAAATAAAATCAAATTATAAAAAACTGTATACAAAGAAAATGAACATGTATATAATATATGCAAAATAATGGTAAATAGTTATGTGATAACACTAAAACAACGAATAATGATCTAAATTGACATCAGAAAGGGATTGATTACGTAATACAACAACAATAAAAATCAAAACACTACATATATTCAAATAGATATGTTTTTTTCAGAAATATTCAGATAACAGTGAATTTAATATGCCAAAATCGGTTCAACAGATAAGGATTCATATAAGAAAATACCTATTTGAAAAACCGGACAACATAAGGTAGATCGAAAGTCATTTTATCCCTCAACGCAAAATATATCGGGTGTAAACAGACCTTAATTTCACTTTGAACACTAATTTTAAATCCTCACCTAAACTCGATTCCAAAACTGGACTCTCGTTCAGCTTCAACTCCACAACACCGAACATCGATTTTGGATGAACACTGTTGTGCGACGACCTGACGGAGATCTCCCACACAGTGGCTCTGGCCATGGAGTGGCCTTCCACGGTTGACTCCCTTCAACTCCTTGCCCTTCTCCTCTTCACGAAACATGACCTATGTAACTCTCTGAAAACCTCACTTGAAGAACCCTCGCAACGACCCTCAAAAACATGGAACACTGAAACCTGAAAATTCATTCATTATTCGGTTTAAATTATTTTTCAATAGTTTTGTTGTCAATTTTCTTATTTCTGTATATATATATATATATATATTGCTCATATAAATATCTTAATAAGTTATGTAATAGTAATATTTTCATAAATTTATAGAATAGATGTATTTTAATATTTAAAACATCATTTTCTACTCATAGAATAATTTATTAAATATTTTTTAAAACACTTTTATTGCATAATAATATTCAAATCAATATTGTTTCTATATGTGTATATTTATTTATATTATATCTACAATTATCATATGCTATTTATAAATTTTAATTTAAAACTAAAAGTGGATATTTTTCATAACAATCGGATAAAAACTCTATAAATATCAATGTTTAAGGGTCATTCAAACACACCGAAAAAATAATAATATTGGGATGCTCATTCCACTACTTATGAAAATGGTTTATATGTTACTCTTATTCTTTTTTTATTTGCTATTTATCTTGATATAAATATTGTGTTACTATTAGATCCAAAAGATTAAGAACTATCTGATTAGCATCATTGTGTTTCTCGAAGGAATTATAATTGTTTTATTATCGATAGCAGTGGGTTTAATGGGTTAGTTTTTGTGTTTCAAGGATGTATTATGGTGTTTTTATAAATAAACTCCTTACTGCTGAAATATTTTCATTCAGAAATGTATGTATTTTATTTCATCTTTGAATGATTTACAAAACATAAAACTTATTTTTAAACCTGGGATGTTACATTCTCCCCCACATAATTGAATTTCACCTTCACAATTCATTTACACATATCACTTCTAATTCCCATCAATTCCGAGTCTCACATGATGTCCCCAAGGTCTATACAGTTGTCTTCCATGATTACCATATCTTTCTATGAGATTAATGTTCAAAGTGGATTCAAAATCCTACACCTCCTTTTCCAAAACACAACTTGTGCAAGAGGGGTTGTATGGATGTAGGCACTAGAAGACAGTGCTCAAGTAATGATTATCAAAACAGTTCCAGAGATGCTTGTCTTGAATTCTATTCCTATAAGAATGATTCATTACACCGTCTTCGAAAGTTTCAAACTCATCGTAAATTCTTCCCATGAAGAAAAAGTTTAAAAGTTGAAACATATAAGCTGTGTGAAGATTCCCTTCTTCAGCTGATCTATAAAAATCTGAGATTGATTCTGGCTACTCATACATGGTAAATCACCTAAAAAGTTATTCATAATATACCCCTTTGCATATATATAAGTTACATTGAATCTATCAAATATCTTCGAAGACAAAACCCGAACCACAATGAAAAAGAAGTATATCAGGCATTCTTGACACTTTATAAAGTCAATTACATGAATGATGCATGGATTCGTAGGGCTGAGATTCTTCTTTTCATGATTTTTCCATGATCCTAGTAATTAATTCATCCGGAATGCCTAAGAGACTTGTATGAGTTCTCCTTCCTTCCATCTGAAAATTACAAAGAATAATTTTTTTGACTAAGAAAGGATACGCAATCTATTAAAGGGTTCTCACTTTCTAGTGTTATCTAGACCGTGCCTCTGATACCAATTATAACAACCTGAGCCCGCTCTTCCAGACACAGTTCTTAAAAATGTTGTGTAATATTTTTATATAAAATTGACATAACAATTACACAACACTTTAAACAAAAAAGTATATTTTACCGGTCTAGGTTCTGGAGAAATGATACATGCTAAAAAACATCAGAGTTACATAATAAATTAAAATGAAATGAATGATCGACTCTGGTTCTGTGCACACTACAACAAAGATGACCAACTCTGGATTTCAAGGAAACCTGGGAAAAACATTTTGAAAATGTAGGGTGAGCACAAAAGGTTCCCAGTAAGGGGTTTTGAAAACCTTTTATTAATCCCATTAAAATATTCTTTTGAAAATTCCTTAGGAAAATTAAATTAGAAATACATTTGTAGGACAACCTTTTCAAAAATACTATAATGCTTTGAAAATTAATTATATTTTGAAAATTCTTTCAAAAGTAATCCAGTGATTCAGTTGAAAATATTAAGCATGATCTTAAAAACCAAACAACTTGGACCACTGGAAACATTGAAGGATATCTTGGGCCTACCCACTTTAGGGATGGATTCACTATCCAGTTCCCTAAGAGACTTTTTTGAGTTCTCCTTCCTTCCATTTGAAAATTATAAAGATTAATTTATTTTAACTAAGAAAGGATACTCAATATATAGAAGGGTTCTAACCTTCTAGAGCTATCTAGACTGTGCCTCTAATACCAAGTATAACACCCTGAGCATGCTATTTTGGACTCGGTGATTGAAAATTCAATGTAATATATTATATATAAAAGTGACATAACATTTACACAACACTTTAAACAAAAGAGAATCTTTTACCGGTCTAGGTTATGGATAAAATATAAATGCTAAAAAACATCAGAGTTATAGAATAAATTAAAATGAAATGAAAGATCGACTCTACTTCCGCGTGCACTAAAATGAAGAAGACCAACTCTGGATTTCAAGGTAACCTGTGAAAAAACATTTCGAAAAAGTAGGGTGAGCACAAAAGCTGCCTAGTAAGGGGTTTTGAAAACCTTTGATAAATCCCATTAAAATAGTATTTTGAAAATTCATTTTGAAAATTAAATTTTAAATACATTTGTAGAACAAACTTTTCAAAAATAGTATAATGCTTTGAAAATTAATTATATTTCGAAAACGCTTTTAAAAATAATCCAATGAATATGTTGAAAATATTAAGCAACTCTTAAAAACATAAAAAACTGGGACCACTTGAAACTTTGAATTCTATCATGGGGCTACCCACTGGGGGGATGGATTTAATATCCAATTCCCTATTTTATTTAAAAAGTTCGAATACAAGTTTTACAAAACATTTTTATCTTAGATTACCTTATATACATATAATTTTCACGGGTGTTTCAATTTCAAAAATATATTTAAAATCATGCTTGGATGAAATAATTACTAAAATTTACTGAAAATTATATATTTGACTTGGTAGGATCAAATCTCATGATACATGATTTTGCATAATCACACAAAAGATTAATCAACATCCACGCACTTAAAATTTCATCTATACTGCCATAAAAATCAATTTTTGAAAGTTTACTTAATGATCATGTATATGTTTATATACCAATATATATGCATATGCATGTATGAAATGTCACAAAAACTTATAGATTTATGGCCGTAATCGTGATATGGGTATAAAATGCATGTTGATCCATCATTTAAATTCATAATATTCCATATAAAATAAATTTCTATATTTTTTAAATAAAAAATTAATTAAAACAATAATTATTATAATTCATATGAAACATAATCTTGATCCATACAAAGTAAATTTGAAACATAAAAAGAAACAATCTATTCCTTAAAGAAATAAAATGGAATTGATAGTGTCAACAAAGCATCCGAGAATATTTAATCCCTTACACAAAAATTATAAAATTAAATCAATAATTTAGGAATGAATAAATAAAATAAAATTTACATGAGATTTCTAGAATATAATTTAGAAGACCATAAATCATATAAATAAAAATATCTTTACACAACCTTAAATAAAACATGTTTGGTAAAATAAAAATCAATACTTATGGAGGAACAATACTTTGATAAATTCATCATATTTATAATATGAAAAGTAATAACCATAATTGAATATATAACTTATTTTTTAATATAGAATCACAGTGTTGAAATGTTTTAAATAAAGAAATATCTTACCGATTCTAGAAGAAGAGAATAATTGAAAGGGATAGAATTTTAAATTTTAAAAAAAAATTATGCATACACCATAATAAATTAAAAGTCCCTTACACATTTATAATTTTAGGAAAATGAGTTTCCAAAAGAACATTAAGAATTCCATTACAAAATTTTGAAAATAAAACATTTTGATTTAATAGGGTAATTTAAATAAATTTTGAAGTCAAGGAAAAATAATTTAAATACAATAAATTAGTTCAAATCAGAAAAATAGATTGCATGAAATAGAGAGTTACTTACAAATTTCTTGTGTAGGAGACCCTTTTCAACTTTTTCTTCTAATCTCTTAATCTCTCTCTCTAATTCCGTCTCTCTAAAGCTTATAAGGACATTCTAAGAGAACTCCAAAGCATGGAATATATAGAGATGGTATTTTACTGTTCATCAATAAAATTGTTTGATTTTTAAATCTGTGTTAATCAAATAGCTCTTCTTGCACATGAAATATAAAATATAAGCGTAGCAGCAACAAGCCAGAAAACGACGATCCAAGGAAAATAATTATTTATTCATCCAAATGGTGATAGATGAATTGTATATTGTATAGATCATTTATATCAATGCTTCTTCGTGAAGTTTCAATATACTACCAAACTAGATGATTAGAAAATATTTGAAAAAAAATAAAATTATAACAAATCATAAACAAATAAAATGAACATGTATTTTATATACTGAAAACAATGGAAAACAGGTATGTGATAACCCTGAAACAACAAATATTTATCTAAATTGACATCATAAAGGGATATATTTTGTAATACAACAAAAAAAGAAATCCAAACACTACATCCATTAAAATAGAGATGGTTTTTTCATAAAGGTTCAGATAACAGTGAATTTAATATGCCAAAATCAGTTCAACATATAAGGATCCAGATTAACAAATATCAACTAGTAAAACCGGACAATAGAGGGTAGATCAGAAGTCATTTTCTCCCTAACTCTTTCACATACCTCAACGAAACACAAATCAGTTGTAAATGGACTTTATTCGCACTTTGAAAACTAATTTGAAACCCTCACCTAAACTCGAATCTAGAACTGGACTCTCGTTCAGCTTTGATTCCACAGCACCGGACATCGATTCGGGATGAACACTGTTGCGCGACAACCTGACGGAGATCTCCCACACAGTTGATCGAGCCATTGAGTGGCCTTTCGTGGTCGACTCTCTTCTACTACTGACCCTTCTCCCCTTCTATAATTAGGACCTATGCAACTCTCTCGTAACCACACTCAAAGAACCCTCACGATGACTCCCAAAAACACGGAACACTGAATCCCTAAAATTCATTCATTATTCCGTTTTAATTATTTTTTTAGGGTTTTGTTATCAATTATCTTATTTTGGTAGATATATATATAATCCTCATATTAATATCTTAACAATATATTTAATAGTAATATTTTCATATATTTCTAAAATATGTGTATTTTAATATTTAAAATATTATTTTGTACTCTTAGAATAATTTATTAAATATTTTTTGAAACTTTCTTTATTAAATAATAATATTCAAATAAATATAGTTTCTATATGTATATATTTATTTATTTTATATCAATATTAACATATTTCATTTATCAATTTTAATTTAAACCTAAAAAATGATAGTTTTTGTAACGGTCAGATAAAAACTCTATAAATATCAATGTCTAAGGGTTATTCAAACACACAGAAAAAAAAATCGCGACGCTCACGCCACTTCTTTCAAAAATGGTTTTATATGTTCCTCTTGTTATTAGTTTCATTTCTATTAATATTTATGTAGCTTTTTTGTTTCTATCAGATCCAAAAGACGAGAACTACCAGATTCGCATTGTTGTGTTTCTCGGAGTACTTCCAATTGTTTTATTTTTGATAGTAGTGGGTTTAATGGGTTTGTTTTTGTGTGTCAAGGATGTATTATGGTCTTTGTATAAAAAAATTGATTACTAATTATATCTCTGCATTTGAAGATTTATGTATTTTATTTCATCTTGGAATCATTGAAAAAACATAAAACATATTTTTAAAATTGGGGTGCTACATTCTCCCCCAGTTAATGTAATTGCGCCATCGAAATTAATTTACACTTATCACTTCTAATTCCCATCAATTCTGAGTCTCACATGATATCCCCAAGGTATGTACAATAGTCTTCCATGGTTACCATATCTTCTAATGAGATTAAAGTTCGATGTGGCTTCAAAATCCTCCACCTCCTTTTCCCAAACACAACTTGTGAAAGAGGGGTGGTATGGATGTAGGCACCAGAAGATAGTACTCAAAGAATAATAATAAAAATAGTATCTGAGAAGTTCATCTTGAATTTGATTCCTATCAAAAAGGATCATTGCATCATCTACAAAAGTTTCAAAGTAATCATTAATTCTTCCTGTGAAGAAAATGCTTAAAGTTTGACACATATAAGTTGTGTGAAGATTCCCTTCTACAGTTTCTCTATAAAAACTGATATTTATTTCATCTGTTCAAACATGGTAAAGCACCTAAAAATTCATTCATAATATGCCCCTTGGCATCTATTGAAGTGACTTTGATTTGTCTGATGTCTTTGAAGACAAAACCTAAACCATGAGGAAAACGAAGTATATCAGGTGTGCCTAATACTTTGTAAAGTTGTTTATAAGAAAGTTGCATGGCGTCGTAGGGCAGAGATTTTTCTCTTCATGATTTTGATGTGATCATATCAAGTAATTCATCCGGAAGGCCTAAGAGACTTTTTTAGTTCTCCTTCGTTCCATCTAAAAATTACAAAGATTAATTTTTTTGACTAAGAAAGGATACTCAATCTATCAAAGGGTTCTAACCTTCTAAGGTTATCTAGATTGTGCCTCTAATACCAAGTATAACACCCTGAGCTCGTTGTTTTGGACTCGGTGCTTGAAAATGTATTGTAATATTATATATATATATAACTGACATAATAATTACACAACACTTTAACCAAATGAGGATCTTTTACCAGTCTAGGTTCTGGAGAAAATATACTTGCTAAAAAAATTCAGAGTTACAGAATAAATTTAAATGAAATGGAAGATAAACTATGCTTCCGCGTGCACTATAACAAAGACGACCAACTCTGGATTTCAATGCAATGTGCGAAAAACATATCAAAAATGTAGGGTGAGTACAAAAAGTTCCTAGTAAGGGGTTTTGAAAACCTTTGATAAATCTAATTAAAATAGTATTTGGAAAATTCAATTAGAAATACATTTGTAGAACAACCTTTTCAAAAATACTATAATGCTTTGAAAAGTAATTATATTTTGAATAATATTTTAAAACTAATCCAGTGATTTAGTTAAAAATATTAAGAAACTCTTAAAAACAAAACAACTGGGACCACTAGAAACATTGAATGCTATCATGGGCTTACCCACTTGGGGGATGGATTCAATATCCAATTCCCTATCTTATTTAAAAAGTTCAAAGACTGGTTTTATAAAACATTTTTTTCTTAGATTTCCTTATATACATATAATTTTCACTGGTGTTTTAGTTTCGAAAATATATTTATAATCATGATTGGATTAAATAAATACTAAAATTTACTGAAAATTATATATTTGAAGTGGTACGATCAAATATCATGATACATGACGTTGCATAATAACCCGAATGATTAATCAACATCCACGCACTTAAAATTTCATCCATATTTCCATAAAAATCCATTTTTGTAAGTTTTTTTAATGATAAATTATATGTTTATATACATATATATATATGCATATGCATGTACGAAATGTCATGAAAACTTGTTTATTTATGGCCATAATCGTGATATGAGTATGACATGCATGTTGAACCATCATTTAAATTCATAATCTTCCATAAATAATCAATTTATATATTTTCTTAATAAATAATAATTAAAACAATAATTATCATATTTTATACGATATATAATCTTGATCCTTACAAAATAAGTTTGAAACATAAAAAACAAACAATCTATTCATTATAGAAATAAAATTTAATTGATAGTGTAAACAAAGCATCCGAGAATATTTAATCACTTACACAAAAACTATAAAATTAAATCAATAATTTAGGAATGAATACATAAAATAACATTTACATGATATTTCTAGAATATAATTTAGAAGACCATATATCATATAAATAAAAATATCCTTACACAACCTTAAATCAAACATGTTTGGTAAAACAAAAAAAATCCTTATGGAAGAACAAAACATTGATAAATTCATCATATTTATAATATGAAAAGCAATAACCGTAATTGAATATATAAATTATGTGTGAATATAACATCATAGTGTTGACATTTTTTAAATAAATAAATATCTTACTGATTCTAGAAGAATAAAATTATTGAAAGGGCGGGAATTTTAAATTTTGAATATAATTTATGCATACACAATAATAAATTAAAAGTACCTTACACATTTATAATTTTAGAAAAATGAGTTTCTAAAAGAACTATAAGAATTCCCTTAAATTTTTTTGAAAATAAAACATTTTGATTTAATAGGGTAATTAAAATAAATTTTGAAATCAAGGGAAAATAATTTCCATACAATAAATTGGTGCAAATAAGAAAAATAGATTGCATGAAATAGATAGTTCCTTACAAATTTCTTGTGTAGGAGACCCTTTTCAACTTTTTCTTCTAATCTCCTAACCTTTCTCTCTAATTCCATCTCTCTAAGGCTTATAATGACATTCAAAGAGAACTCCAAAGGATAGCTTATATAGAGAAAGTATTTTACTGTTCATCAATAAATTTTTTTGCTTTTTAAATCTGTGTTAATCAAATAGCTCTGCTTGTGCATGACATATAACATATAAGTATAGCAGCAATAAGCCATAAAATGATGATCCAAGGAAAATTATTATTTATTCATCCAAATAGTTATATATGCATTGTATATTTTATAATTCCGTTAAATCGGATCTTCTTCGTGAATCATCAATATACTACCAAATAAGATGATCCCAAATTTTTTGAAAAAAATAAAATTATAACAACCAATAAATAAAGACAATGAACCTATATTTAATATACTGAAAATGTTGGAAAACAGGTATGTGATAACCCAAAAACAATGTATAATGATCTAAATCGACATCATAAAGGGATAGATTATAGAATATGACAACAAAAAAGATCAAAACACAACATCCATTCAAATAGATATGATTTTTTCATAAATATTCAGATAAAATTGAATTTAGTATGCCAATATCGGTTCAACAGATTAGGATTCGGATAAACAAATACCTGCTTGAAAAACTGGACAACAAAAGGTAGATCAGAATTCATTTTCTCCATAACTTGTTCAGATACCTCAATGAAAAATAGATCAGGTTTAAATGGACCTAAATCACACTTCGAACACAAATTCGAAACCTTCACCTAAACTCCATTCCAAAACTAAACTGTTGTTTAACATTGACTCTATATCACCAGACATCAATTCTTGATGAACACTTTTGCGTGACGACCTGATGGAGATCACCCACATGGTAGCTCTGTCCATGGAGTGTCCTTCCACGGTCGACTCTCATTAGCTCCTGGTCCTTCTCCCCATACCGAATCATGGCTTAGGCAACTCTCTCAAAACCTCACATGAAGAACCCTCGTGACGACTCCCAAAAACACAGAACACTGATTCCTAAAAATTCATTCATTATTCGGTTTTAATTACTTTTTTATGGTCTTGTTATCAACTATATTATTTTTATAGAAATATATATAATCCTCATATTAATATCTTAGTAATATATGTAATACTAATATTTTCATAAATTTTCAGAATATATGTATTTTAATATTAAAAACATTTTTTTACTCTTAGAATAATTTATTTAATATTTTTTAAACATTTTTTATTGCATAATAATATTCAAATAAATATTGTTTCTATATGTGCATATTTAACAAATTTATATTAACTGTTATCATATTCTATTTATCAATTTTAATTTAAATCTAGAAAGGGGTAGTTTTTATAATGGTTGGATAAAAACGCTATAAATATCAATGTCTAAGGGTCATTCAAACACACGGAAAAAAACAATATCACGACACTCAGGCCACTGCTCTCTGTAATGTTTTTATATGTTCCTCTTATTCTTGGTTTTTTTTCTATTGTTCTTGGTATAACTTTCGTGTTTCTTTCAGATCCAAAAGAGGAGAACTATCTGATTGTCATCATTGTGTTTCTCGAAGGAATTACAATTCTTTTATTATTGAAAGTTGTGGGTTTAATGGGTTAATTTTTTTGTGTCAAGGATGTATTATGGTCTTTGTATACATAAAGTTATTACTACTTATATCTCTACATTTGTATGTTTATGTACTTTATTGAATCTTGGAATCATTGATAAAACAGAAAACTTATTTTTAAAACATGGGTGTTATATTCTCCCCAACTTAATTTAATTGTGCCCTCACAATTCATTTACACTTATCACTTCTAATTACCATAAATTCTGAGTCTTACATGTTTTCCCCAAGTTTTATATAGTGTTCTTCCACAGTTACCATATCTTCTTATGAGATTAAATTTAATAGTGGCTTCAAAATTCTCCACCTTATTTTCCCAAACACAACTTGTGCAAGAGGGGTTGTATGGATGTAGGAACTAGAATATAGTACTCAGAGGAATTATAATAAAAATATTATCTGAGAATTTAGTCTTGAATTTGATTCATATAAGAAAGTATCATTGCACCATATTCCAAAGTTTCAATGTCATCATAAATTCTTCCAGTGAAGCAAAAGCTTAAAAGTTGACAAATATAAGTTGTGCGAAGATTCCATTCTTTAGCTACACTATAAAAATCAGAGATAGTTTTAGGCTTCTCAAACATGGTAAAGAACCTAAAAATTCCTTCGTAATATGCCCCTTGGCATCTATAGAAGTGATGTTTAATCTATCTAATGTCTTCGAAGAAAAAACCTGAACCACGATGAAAATAAAGTATATCAGACATGCCTGACACTTTGTAAAGTCATTTACCGGAAATCTGTATGGATTCAAAGGGCTGAGATTCTAATTTTCATAATTTTTCCATGATCATAGCATGTAATTCATCTTAAAGGCCTATAAGACTTGTTTGAGTTCTCCTTCATTCCATTTGAAGATTACAAAGAATAATTTTTTTGACTGAGAAAGGATACTCATTCTATTGAAGGGTTCTAACTTTCTAGAGTTATCTTGACTCTGCCTCTGATATCAATTATAATTCCAAGAGACATCTCTCTTAGACTCGGTGCATGAAAATCCTATGTAATTTTTTTATATAAAAGGGACACAATAATTACACAACACTTTAAACAAATGAGGATCTTTTACTTGTCTAGGTTTTGGAGAAAAGATATATGCTACAAAAATCAGAGTTACGGAATAAATTAAAATGAAATGAATGATCAACTCTGCTCCCATGCATGCTACAATATAGATGACCAACTCTGGATTTCAAGGAAACCTATGAAAAACATTTTGAAAATGTAGGGTGAGCCCAAAAGCATCCCAGTAAGGGGTTTTCAAAACCGTTGTAAATACCATTAAAATACTCTTTTGAAAATTCATTTGGAAAATTCAATTAGAAATAAATTTGTAGAAAAACATTATCAAAAATAATATAATGCTTTGAAAATTTATTATATTTCGAAAATGCTTTTAAAACTAATCCAGTGACTCAGTTGAAAATACTAACCAAGCTCTTAAAAAACAACTGGTACCACTCAAAAATTTAAAGGCTATCTTGTCCCTACCCACTTGAGGGATGGATTCACTATCCAATTCCCTATCATATTTAAAAAGTTCAAATTCCAGTGTTTATAAAACATTTTGTCTTAACTTTCCATATATGCATTTAATTTTCAATGGTTTTCTAGTTTCAAAAATATATTTATAATCATCCTTGGATGAAATAAATACTAATATTTACTGAAAATTCTATATTCGACTTGCTATGATCAAATCTCATCATATGTTATGTTGCATAATCACACGAAAGATTAATCAACATCCACGCATTTAAATTTTCATCCATATTTCCATAAAAATCTATTTCTATAATGTTTATTTAATGATCATGTATATGTGTATATACCTTTATATAGTGTATGCATGTATGAAATGTCATGAAAACTTATCGATATATGGCCATAATCGTCATATGATTATGATATGCATGTAGATCCATCATTTAAATTCATAATATTCCATAAAAAATCAATTGTTATATATTTTTTAATAAATAATTAATTAAAATAACAATTATTTGAATTCATATGAAACATAATCTTGATCCTTACAAAATAAGTTTGAAACATGAAAAGAAACAATCTATTCCTTACAGAAATAAAATGGAATTGATAGTATAAATAAATCATCTGAGAATATTTAATCCCTTATCCCAAAACTATAAAATTAAATCAGTAATTTTGGAATGAATAAATAAAATAACATTTATATGTGATATCTAGAATATAATTTAGAAGGCCATAAATTATATAATTAAAAATATCCTTACACAAGCTTATTTAAAATATGTTTTTTGAAATAAAAATAAATCCTTACGGAAGACAAAAAACATTGATAAATTCATATTATTTATAATATAAAAATCAATAAACATAATTGAATATATAACTTATGTTTTAATATATCATCATGGTTTTGAAGTGATTTAATCAAAGAAATCTCTTAAAGATTTTAGAAGAAGAAAATAATGGAAAGGAATGGAATTATAAAATTTGAAAATAACTTATGCACACTCAATAATAAATAAACTATCCCTTACACAATTATAATTTTATAAATATGAGTTTCCAAAAAAACTTTAAGAGATCCCTTAAAAATTTTTGAAAATAAAACATTTTAATTTAATAGGGTAATTCAAATAAATTTTTAAATCTAGTTAAATTAATTTTAATACAATAAATTTTTGAAAATAAGAAAAATAGATAGCATGAAATAGATATTTCCTTAAAAATTTCTTGTGTAGGAGACCCTTTTCAACATCTTCTTCCTATCTCCTAATCTTTCTCTCTCTAATTCGATCAGTCTAAGGCTTATAATGACATTCTAAGAGAACTCCAAAGGATGGATTATATAGATCCAGTATTGTACTATTCATCAATAAAATTGTATACAATTTAATTATGTGTTAATAAAATATCTCTACTTGCACATGACATATAAAATATAAGCATAGCAGCAACAAGCCATAAAATGATGATCCAAGGAAAATAATTATTTATTCATCCAAATGGTGATAGATGCATTGTATATTGTAAAATTCAGTTAAATCAGAGCTTCTTCATGAAGCATCAATATACAACCATACAAGATGATCAGAAAATCATTAAAAAATAAAATTATAACAATCGATAAAAAAAGACAATGAACAAATATTTAATATACTAAAAACGATGGAAAACAGGTATGAGATAACCATAAAGAAATGAATAATGATCTAAATCGACATCATAAAGGGACAGATTGCAGAATATGAAAACAACGGAAATAAAAACACTACATCCATTCAAATAGATATGATTTTTTCATAAATATTCAGATAAAAGTGAATTTAATATGCTGAAATCAGTTTATCAGATAAGGATACAGATAAACAAATACCAACTTGCAAAACCGGACAATAGAAGGTAGATCAGAAGTCATTTTCTCAGTAAATGATTCAGTTAGCTCAACGCAAAATAGATTGGATGTAAACGGGCCTTAATAGTGCTTCAAAAACTAATTTGAAACCCTCACTAAAACACCATTGCATAACTAGACTCTTGTTCGGCTTTGACTCCACAGCACCAGACATCGATTCTGGATGAACACTGTTACGTGAAGACCTGATAGAGATCTCCCACATAGTGGCTCTATCCCTAGAGTGCCCTTCCACGTTCAACTCTCCTTAGCTCCTAGACCTTCTCCCCTTCCTGAATCAAGACCTCTGCTACTCTCTCTAAACCTCACATGAAGAACCCTCGTGACGACTCCCAAAATCACAGAACACTGATTCCTGAAAATTCATTCATTATTCAGTTTTAATTATTTTTTTAGGATTTTGTTATAAACTATATTATTTTTATAGAAATATATATAATCCTCATATTAATATCTAAATAATATATGTAATAGTAATATTTTCATAAATTTCCACAATATATGTATTTTAATATTTAAAACATTACTTTTTACTCTTAGAATAATTTATTAAATATTTTTTTAACTTTCTTTATTTCATAATAATATTCTAATGAAGATTGTTTCTATATGTGTATATTTTTTTATTTTATATCAACGGTTATCATCTACCATTTATCAACTTTAATTTAAAACTAAAAATGGATAGTTTTTATAATAGTTGGATAAAAACTCTACAAATATCAATGTCTAAGGGTTATTCAAAGACAGAGAAAAAATTAATATTGTGACGCTCATGACACTTCTTTCAGAAATGGTTTAATATGTTGCTTTTATTCTTAGTTGCGTTTCTATTGTACTTGGTATAACTTTGGTTTTTCTATCAGATCCGAAATATTTGAAATATTTTATTGGCATCATTGTGTTTTTTAGAGGAATTCCAATTGATTTATTATCAATAGCAGGGGTTTAATGGGTTAGTTTTTTTGTGTCAATAATGTATTATGGTCTTTGTATAAATAAAATTCTTACTACTTATATCTTTGTATTCGGAAATTTATGTATTTTATTACATCTTGGAATCATTGACAAGACATATAACTTATTTTTAAACCTAGGGTGTTACAACTTTAGTATAGAAACAAAATAAGATTATAAGGTAATGTAAGAAAATAAATTGAATTGGATTCATAAAAAAATTACCCCTTATTCAGTGGAATTTCTTTGGATATCCTCCTAGGGATGCTTGCGTGGTCTTTTTGTAACACCCCAAGCTTCCACGGTACACTTCTTTTTAATAATTCAACAATTTGTGCTGCACCGAGCACCGAGTTCGAGCACGTGACGACTATCCATTTAAGAATAAGTTATTAATTATATTAACTAAATTTTTAATTTTATATATTCCATATAATTTTAATATTCATCTCATTTGTTTCTTAAAAAATTATATAAGAACTAATTCAGTTGTTCGAATAAAAAAATTATTTTTGAAAAAATACAGTTTTATCACCTTTTAATGTTGATTACTTTTTAAATCCAATACTTGACACTTTTATATTCTAAATTTTACAAAATAAACTTATTATTTAGAATAGGTATATATAAATTTAGTTTGGACAAATTTTTGGTGTTTTTTTAAAACTTTTATATTTTAATAAATAGTGAAAAATACTGAATTTTGATTCAAATATTCTTTTTCTTAAACTTTATTTATATTTTTTTATTGTACTTTTATTTTATTATAAGTGTAATTAGATTTTATTTTTATCATTTAACATAATTTAGATCATTTTAATTGTTTTCACACTAAAATTGGATATAAACAGATGTCAATATTTTGATGATTCTTACTTTTAAATCACTTGTTTCACGTTATTTTAATGGGAATTAATTTTAAATTAATTAATGCAACTTATGTTTTTAAAATATTTAAAAATGTATTCCATTTTTCTAAAAAGTGGGTTCAAATTATGTTAATAGGATACATTTATTCTTCGTCATTATGAATAGTATCTTTAGTAATTATTTTTATTACCTTGGTTAAAGGTAAATCAGGTAATTACAGGAAAAAATGATATTATAAAATATCATTAACACATATCAAAATCCTATTAGATGACTAAATTTTACCCTTACAATCAACAATTCCAAATTGAATGACTTAATGGCCACTTTCCCATGAATATGATCTGAATATAATAAAACTTATTGAATGTGACAAAATGTCACTCTCATTTTAAATAAGTAAATTAATTTTAATATATAAATAACCAGGAGATAACATCAATTATTAGTAGTATCTCTAAATATAATATAATTATCTACAACATATAATTTTTTTATAATTTTTACATATTAAACAATTACCATTAATGATGACCCAATAGTGATACAAAAGTTATTTTATTCATAGAAATATCAAATAAATGGTTTTAAAAATATTAAAAGAAATATAATTTTAATTAATTAAAGTAATAATATAATTTCCTATGTTAATATGATGTGTTGGGAGTATATTAAATGTTTTTTTGAAGTTATCTCTTGTGTGGATTTTATTTAATGCCAAATAAAAAAATAGTGTAAAAATAGACACTATTGATATTTTATAAGAATAACATGCTATTAAGTTATATAAAAATTATAAAAGTCTTTTAAAATTTAAAATTTAAAATCATAAGGTCTAAAATGTCATAATTATTCCAATTATTGAATATTGACACCACATAAGTAAATATTTATAACCATTTAAAATTTAAAATATTAAAATTAAATAGATTAAATAAAAACAAAACAAAATGATATGGTTTAACTAAAATAAAAACATGTTAATGTTTAATTTTTTGAGAGTATTTTTACAAATAATCATCTTATATTTTAAATAATCCACTTTGGATCAATTTTTATATAAAAAATAATTTATATTAATTTAATATTTTTATACTTTCCAAAGGTGCCCCTCACCTCTCTTATAAAAAGGCACTTTTCCTTCTATATAATTCATACCTCCAAATCCATTTAACTTTGAAAAACATTTCCCACTTCTCCTAAAAACTTCCATCACATCATCATAGAAGCAATAAATTGGGATTAAATCCATTCTAGGAAGTTATTTTGTGAAAACAAAAAAGAGATAGCTAAAAAATATGTAATTGTTTTACCACCACTTTCAAAGTTATTTTCTTCCTCTACATTACCTTTATATTCTGTTTATATATCATAATAATAAATAAAATTTCATAAATATACTGATATGTTATTATAATCATGATACAACCATATTCCTCATTTTATCCATCATATGTATAGCAGTATCATCATGTGTGCGTACGTACGGCTTACCATCTCCACATTGTGGTGTAATTAGTTATTCAAAACTACATTATTTTAAGGGATAACGTGATTATTATAATGGATATAAATAATATATATAAAATGATAATTAATCTTTATAATTAATATATCATCCAATTCAATACCATTTAACCATCAAGGTAATGATATCGTCGCTCGTGCATATGTACGGCTTATATTCTCCATGAAAGGATGAGATTCATTCTCTACGTTAACCATTCAATCATGATACTAAAATTTATATGATGGGTAATAATAATAATTTTTTAGATTAAAACTATTATCTTTATAAATTAAATACATCATATTCATATCAAACATGACTTTCATGACAAAATCAAAATGATAAAATGAAGCAGTACTAAAATCATATTAACAAAATTGTATAAGAGGATCATAAATGATGTCATAAATATGGATATGTTTCTAGTATAATTTAATAACATGTTTTATCCAATATAATTGAGGTTAACTCACCTTCAACTAGAGTAAAGTATAAGGTAAGGGTTAATTTCACAATCTCATTATTATCTGAGATTCCATAAATGTAAGTATCTACTATGACATCATTATCATCCATGCCCATATTTATTATAATGTAATTCACATTATTATAAAAAATTATTTAAAGTAATTGTTACCCATGTTTGGCTTTTTACAAAGTTTTTTGAAATGAATCTTTCCGTCATTTTCCAAACGAGGTACATTATAACATTTTCAACAAATTAAAGAAAGATTGTTTTTTAACATATCCAGCTCAAATATCTATTTCTCACTATTATAACGCCTTATCATTTTGAATCTTTCCATACAAGATTATAATGTTATTTTCAAAAGAAATTTTTTCTTTTATAATTTTTCATCTTCTAAATGATTTCAAGGTAAAAAAAGTACATTTCATTCAGAAATTTTTAATTAATATATTTGATTATTTTCATCTAGGTCAACATCCTGTGTTAGATTTTATAATTGATTGAGGTATATTTATTAGATACAATCTTTCATATTATTTTTATGGTTGTATGATATGTTTGACTATGGATGTTCTATTTTTATACCATTCTTGTTTTTGTGGTATTAACATTTCATATGCTAGTATTGATATGAATGTTTATGTTAAGTTTCACTTTTTTTATAAGAGTAATCCATTGGAAATAGTAATTGACAGGCAGGGCCTGCTACAGTACCTTGATGCATCGGTAGATCTCATAATACAAACTAGTGTCTTGGAACAAGGCCTTGATAGTGTGGTAATGGCCTTGGTATGAGGCCTTGACGATATGGTTATTATGTTCGGCATTATGCATTTCCTCGTTGTGAGATTAGTTATTGGTATTGCATGTAATTATTTGACTAGTAGAATATCCATGTTAAAGTTTAAATGGAATTATTTGATTTAGTCTTTCCATATTATGCTGAATATTAGGTTTAAAAGGCTTGTGTTTCAGTGTTATAACTTTCCTGAAAATTTTATTCTTATTTATGATAGCTTCCGTAATATTTTTTCTCCTTACTGAGTATTTGGGCTCACCCCCATATTATGTTTCTTTTTTTTCAGATGCGAATAAGTATATTATGATTGACCTAAAAGTATAGTATAATAGATATTAGAGATTTAAAAGAGGATAATGTGTTGTCTTTTATTTCGATATGTAATGTAAAACATATGTTGGTATATAGTATTTCCAAGGCTACTAAACCAATTAGTCCTTCAAGATTTGAATTTTTTGTGATAATGACAATGTAATGTAATAATTCACTAACTCTACGAAATTGGGGTTAGGGTGTTATAGTTGGTATCAACGGAATTTTAGTACAATCCTTGGAAATTAGGTTTAGAAAATATTTGATTGGGGAACATTACCCTAAGATATACATTGGGGATAATTATAGAAGAAAATCCTAGAATTTTGGAAATATAGAGATTATGTGGGTATTCCTAGAAAATATGTCCCTGTCTGGATACCACATGTGGAAGTGGTTCTAGAATAGATGTACCTAGGAGTAATAACTATGACAATGTGTTCTAAGCATGACTCTGGGTAACCCTGTACATGGAAATGGTCTTTAATGAAGACTTAGTTTGACACTGACATGGGATATGCTTAGGATAATTTATGTTTTCTTTTCAAACCATTATAAATGATTTATGATTAAATATTTCCTCAAAGGAACCATGTTTATGATATTGGATTAGATATGCATAAAACTTTTAATTTAGGTTATTTATTTTACTAATTTAGAATTATGAATTATGATGCATAAACAAATCTAGTGTCTTTCATTGTTTATAAATTTAACCTATTAGAAGTGATGGAAACGGTATCAATACATGATGTACATGTATGTATTTACCTATATTCAAGATAATGATTGTGGATAATGTGATACAATTGGCATTGAATGAGTTATAACAAAATTCTGATAATTGAACCTGGTTATGAATAATAACCTTACCCGTATGGAGCATCCGAATCCACATCATAGAGGATCAATGTTAGACTGCTTCATGGGGAAACAACCACCAAAATTCAATGGGACTACAATCGTTTTGTATATGAGTAGTGGATAAGTTCTATATTGAAAATAGTTCTTGTTTTTTGGAGTAACAAAAGGGGAAAGGTTTCTATAGAAGTTTATTGACTATTAAGAGATGCAGATCAATGGTGGATGTTAATTTAAAACATGAAGGACGATGAAGTGGTAGAAAATATAGAATTTAGGTAATTTAAAAAACTATTCTTAGATAAAATACTTTCCTCTGGATCTACAACTGGATATAGAGAAGAAATTTTTGAGTCTAAAGAAGAAAGAGGATGGGTATGTTGAAAATTATGAATCTAACTTTACA
Source organism: Viscum album (assembly GCA_963277665.1). Taxonomy (NCBI): domain Eukaryota; kingdom Viridiplantae; phylum Streptophyta; class Magnoliopsida; order Santalales; family Viscaceae; genus Viscum; species Viscum album. The sequence goes on from OY728142.1 coordinate 284,181,669, forward strand.
AGGTTAGTGAAGAATGATGCGGACTACATACGTAACCCAAGAAGTTAGATTGGTCAATTATTTTATGGGTTAAACCCATTCCTCCGATGTAAACTAGTCTCGTAATCTATCTCATCGTATAAATATGTAGTCTTGGGTGCTATGAAAATGGAAATGGAAATCTCTAATTCTTATGACATTAAAGTGAAGAAATAGAATAAGAGACTAGTGTAGAAAGAGATAGATAAAGGTAAAAATGAAAAGAAGGATTTTACCTATGTGATAATTGTGGGAAGAAACACCTTGGTACTGGCCTGAAAATAATGGTAGTTTGTTTAAAATGTAGATAAAAAGGTCACAGGCTCATGATTTTAAGGGAAAAAAGAATTTGTAAATTTGTAATGATATAATTGTAAAGATTTGGTACATTATGAAAATTATTTTCCAAAGTGTCAAGAAAATATGGATCTGATGAAAAAATAGATCAAGGTCAATCTTATGTTGTTACTATAGTCAAAGTGGAATAATTAATGTATTTATGTTCTGGGATTCAAGAATTATATTAAAATATTTTGTATTATACTAAATTACTTCTTCTTTCAGTATTTGAAATATTTTATTATTCCATCTTGTATTTTTGGTATATAAATGTATTTGTCAACAATAGATACATTACATTTTTTGGGGAATCTGAAGTTACGATTGATTCTAAAAATTTGGAGATCTTTTTATATTATTAATTTGGAAAGAAGTATTTTGGAAGAGTCTTAAGGTTGTAATAGATTAAGTTGTACATTGGATAGTATTATTGAGGTTAAAACATTTCTTAAGGTTATTTCTATAATGTTATAATAATATAGTTTGATAAAATGGATGACTCGAAAGTCGGGTGACAACTCGTCATGTCAGACAAGCCTACGGGAATCAAACCCACAACCAAAGTGCAATAAGGCCTTATCGCTTACCATTGTCCTACAGATATTCCTTGGTTAGTGTAACATAGTTTTCTTTTTCTAAATGGTATAATTTTATATTTTTAACCTTATACGATTAAGATAAATAGAATATCTTTCATTTTTATTATATTTTGAAGAAAAATATGAGTTTTTGGTAAGAATTAGTTAAGGGATGAAACTCTACATGTAAATTATGTATTCTTCTTTATGTTATTTGTTAATAAATTAAATTAATTCTACAACAATATTGAAATGATCATAAAACAAAAAAAATTCTAGTACTTTATTTTATGATGAATCAAATGATCCATTTGATAATTATAGATTTATAGATTTCTAGTTGTTAACATTCATCTAAAATTTTTCTCTATCATTCTCCATAATAAATTGATGGTTACATTTTCATTCTTGTCCATGTTTTCCAACATAGAACCCCATTATGTGTTATTTCTGGTAACCTTCACACCTACCTTTCTTCATTTTAAAATATAGGTCTCAATAATCTATTTGTGGATGTGGGATTTCAAAACAAATATTTTGAAATGTTAAAACACTTGTTTTAAACATAACTTTATCTTTATAGGATGAAATGTATTGAAGTAGGTGGAAATTTAACACCCCAATCATCCATGACATGCTTTATTTTAATAATTAAATAGCTTTTGTAGCACAAAACACTGAGTTCTTGCACCCCATGACTAGTCTTTTAAGAAGTAGTTATGAATAGTATTGACCCCATTTTAAATTTTATAAATTCCATATAATTTTAGTATTCATCTCATTTTTTCATAGATATTATATATAAACAAATTCAACTTTTCGAATAAAAAAACTATTTTTCAAAAAATGTATTTTTTCCACATTTTAATGGAGAACCCTTTTTAAAACCAATATTTGAATCTTTTATATGTTTTATTTGAAAAATAAAATTATTATTTATAATAGGGCATAAAAATTTAGTTTGGACCAATTTTTTTGTTTTTCTAATAACTTTCATATTTTTTTGAATTATGAAAACTACTGGATTTTAATTCAAAACTGCTTTATCATCTAATTTATTTATATTTATTGATTAACCATTTAATTGGTTTTAAAGTATAATTATTTTTTGTTTCTATCATTTAATATAATTTAGGTCATTTTAATTATTTTCACTTTAAAATTGGATATAATCACATGTTAATCTTTTGATGATTTTTACTTTTAACAAACCTATTTTCTCATTTTGTTAACAAGAATTTATGTTAAATTAATTAATGAAACTTATGTGTTATAAATCATGTAAAATGGATTAAAAATTTGGAATTAGTGGTTCTAAATTATGTTAATATGCTACTTTTATTTTTGGACCTTATGAATAGTAACATTAGTAATTATTTTAGTAACCATGGTTAAATGTAAATCGGGTAATTTGAGGTAAAAATAATATTATAAAATTACATTAACAGCTATCAAAATCCTATTAAATGAAAAAATTCTACCATTATCATCTTTTGTTTATAAATGGATTCACTTTATTACCACTTTTTCTTGAAAATGATATTAATATAATAAAATGTTATGAATGTGACAAAATGTCATGCTCTAATTTTATATAAATATATTAATTTTAATATATGGATAAACATAAGATAACAAAGACTGTGGGTAGTATCTGGAAATTTAAAATAATTATATAAACCATATAAATTTATATATAATTTTTATAGATTACATAGTTACCATTAATGATGACACAATAGTGATGCTGAAATTAATTTATTAATAGAAATATTAAATTAATGGTGTTAAAAATTTTATAAAAAAAATAATTTATTTATTTATGATCCTACATGAATTTTATAGGTGATTATGACTTGTTTGGTGTATATTTAATGTTTTATTGAAGTTATATTCTGGGTGTATTTCATTTAATGTCAAATAAACGAGTAGTGTCAAAATGGACACTATTGATATTTTATAAAAATTACATATTATAAATTATTTAAAAATCATTAAAAATAAAAAGTTAAAATAATAAAGTCTAAAACATAATAAAGTGTCCTATTATGAAAAATTGATAATTAATAAGTAAATATTTATAACAATTAAATATTTAGAATAATAAAATTAAATATATTAAATAAGTATAAATCAAAATGGTATGCTTTAATATAAAAGGTAAACATGTCTAAATTTTATTGGTTGTGAGGATTTAAGCTCATAATAATACTATATTCAAAATAATTTACTTTTAAGCCTTTTGGAATTTAAAATTAATTTATATTAATTGAATATTTTAATTCATTCCAAAGGCGCCCCTCACCTCTCTTATAAAAAGACACTTTTTATTTCTCTTTAATTCACACATCAAAATACCATTGGATCATCCAACCCCTTCCCACTTCTCCTACCAAATTCCCTCAATTCATCCTATGGGCTATACTTTGGGCAGAAAGCCATTCTATGGAATCCTTTTGTGCAAACCAAAGGGAGATACCTAAAAAAGAGGTAATTATTTTATCACCTCTTCCAAAGTTCATTTCCTCTTCTACTTCCTATTTTTATGTTGTTTCCATATCAAAAAAATAACTCAAGTATCATACGTATAATGATATGTTATTATAATCATGTTACAACCATATTCCTCATTTTATCTATCATACAAATAACAATATTACCAAGCATGCATACGTATGGCTTACCATCTCCACATCATGGGGTAATTTTTTATTCCACTCTAGTTTATTGTAATGGACATGATGGTTAGTATAATGTATATAAATAATGAATATAAAATGATAATGATACAATATAATTAATATACCATCTAATTCCATACCATTTAACTATTAAGGGATTGATTATGTCGCTCGTGTGTACGTACGGCCTACCATCTCCACGACGCGATGAGATTCTTTATCTACATTAACAATTCAAGAATGATTATAAAATTTATGTGATGAGTAAAAATAATAATTATGAGTTTAACATTAGTGTATATATAAATTAAAAATAGAAAATTCATAACTTACATGACTTAAATGACAAAATCGGATTGGGAAACCAAAGCAATTAACACTCAAAACAATGGTAATACTGAAATCTTGTTGGAAAAGTGATATAAGAGGATCATATATGATATCATAAATATAGATATGGTCCTTGTATAATATAATAACATGTTTTAACCATTATAAATTAGGCTAACTAACCCTTGACTAATGGAATATTTATGGTGAGGGTTAATTTCACAGTCTCTTTATTATCCACGATTGCTTATACGTATGTATCTACTGGGACATCCTTATCATACATGTCAATGTTTATTAAAATTTAATTCAAAATATTATCAATAATTTTTTAAAGTAATTTTTACCCATGTTTAATTACTTATAAAATGATTTGAAACAAATCTTTCTATAATTTTCTAAATGAGGTACTTTATAACCTTTACAACAAATTAGTGAAAGAATTTTTTTCATCTTATATGGAGAAGGTGGTTATTTTATGGTATTATGTTTCCAAAACATTCTAAAGATTTCCTTACAATATTATAAGTTTATTTTCAAAAATAAATTTTTTCTTTTATAATTTTGAGGCTTCTAAATGATTTCAAAGTAAAAATGTTATGTTTCTCACAAAGTGTTTTAAGGAATTTATTAGATTATTTTCATCTATGTCAATATCCTTTATTCGATTTTAAGCCTGATTAAAGTTGATTTATTATTAAACAATATTCCATATTGTATTTATGGTTTTATGATATTTTTTACTGTGGATGTTATATTTTAATACCATTCATGGTTTTTGGTATTAATATTTCATATGCTAGTTTTAATACAAATGTTTATGTAATGTATCTCCATTTTTATAAGAGGAATGCATTGGACTTAGTAGGTGACAGGTGGGGATTTATATGGCCCCTTAATTCATCAGTAGGTCTTATGAGACAATGTAGTGTCTTGTCATAAGTACTTGATGGTATGGTAATGGTCTTGGAATAAGGCCTTAACAGTATGGTAATAGTCTTGGCATTATTTATTGACAGTATGGTTATGATGTCTGGCATTATGAATTTCTTCATTATAAGATTATTTATTCACATTGCATGTGATTATTTGTCTAGAAGAATATCCATGTGAAATTTTAAATAGAATTATCTGATTTATTCTTACCATATTATTCTGAATATTATGTTTAAAGGCTTGTGTTTCAGTTTTATACCTTTCCTTAAAATATTATTCTTATTTATGATATCTTCTGATGTATTGTTTATCCTTATAAAGGATCTAAGATAACCCCATTCTTATGTTTCATATTTCCCCATTATGCGAAGTTGTATATTATTGTTGACCTACATGCATAGTCTAAGGGATATGAGAGTTTTCAAAGGTAATAATAATTTATCTAAAATTTCAAGGTGTAATCTAAAACTTATGTTGGTATCAAGTATTTACAAGGCTACTAAACTAATCGGTCCTTTGGGGTTTTATTTTCGGGTGATCGTGCCAATGTAATTTAATAATCCACCGACTATGGGAAACTGGGGTTGGGGCGTTACACTTTTGGATGAATATGAACTCTAGAACTAAACTACGAATGCATATAGGAGAATTTGGTAGGGTTTTGTTGCGCTATAAGGCTCAAGTTTGTTTGGGGAAGTGGGGGAGGAGGTTTCCTTTTATAAAAGAGAAGAGGGCCACTCTATGAAACTCATAAAATATTAAAATAATATAAAATGATTTTCGATTTCAAATTTCCCAAATGTAAATTATTTAAAATATAGATAGAGTATGGGTAAAAATAATATCTACCAATGATTTTTAAATAGGTTCAGGTGACATTATTAACCTTATTTTTGGTTTTAACCCTTAGTTAAACAGTTTAACTCTTACCATGACAACATAGATTTTTACTGTTTATGGTTAATATAATTGATATAAAATGTTAAAAAAACTCCGAATAGATTATTTATTACATATTTAACAATATTATGGTAATGTTTCCAAATTATATATATATTTTTTAAATTTTATATCATTTAATAAAATATTATTTGTTTTAAGGTATCATTTATATTAATTTGGTACTATTTATAAATTGTCTTTTAAACAATATCTTAAAAACATGATAACTTAGAAAGAACACACATAATATCTCAATAATAGGTCTAATTAATCTATAAAATTTGTGGTTGTCATTAAATATGTGAAATTATATTCATTTTAATATTTTAATATAATTTATTTAATATTTCAATTAATTAAAAAATTATAGCCTCATTATTATACAAGCCTATAATTAAATTAATTATTCTCCAAATTTTAAAAATAAAATATCATGATGAAGAAAATTTTATAATATTTCATATGATTATTTATAGTTGAATTTATCTTATGTATAATACAATATTAAAAACGATTTACTTGTTAAGATTATGAGTATACCATTTTCCACATATCATTAAATAAAATATAATAAATATCTTATTCTTACCCAGGTTGCATAAAAATATAATAATTTTGACCTAATATTTATTTTTGTCGAAACACACTCATACAATGAAATTATGACAAGTGTTAGGGTAACTTTATAATAATATAATATTATTTTTACCTTTAATTCCCCAAATTAACCTTAACCACGGTAAATAATAAAATATTTACTAAATTTTTATTCACATAAAATTTAATATGATGCCATTAGACTCTAAATAAAATATTTATTTAAACCAATTATTTCTTTTTTTCGAAATTCAATTCACATAAGTGACAAAATTATGTTTAATGATAATCTCGCGGGCGTGGCAATAAGGTGGGTAAGTTGAACTTTCAAAAGATCAATAAGTTTTTATATATAATTTTAATATAAAAAATATTTAAATGACCTAAATTCTATTAATATATTTATAATTTATCTATTTTAACATTAAAATATATTTAGAGTATAATAATTATTTAAATGAAAATGTGGGTTTTAACTACGATGCTGTATTTTTCAATATTTCTTTAAAAATTGAAAATTTTCAAAAAAATAATTAAAATTCACCCAACGTTAATTTTAAAATTCCAAATTCATTTTTTTTATTTCAAAATTAAATTTCTAATTGTCTACAAATTTAATTCTATTGTTTTTCATAGGACATGAAAAACAATTCGTTTGAGAAAATAGTAGTTTGAAACATATAAAGACAGTACCAAAAATTATATTTTTCATTATGAAAACCATTATAACTAATATTTCAAAAGTAGATATTACTATTCATATTATAGTTTTAATGGATATGTTATAAATATCTCATTTAAATAATTATAATAGTAATCTTTTGTTTGATAAAAACTTATTGTTGCCTATAAAGAAAACCAAGTCAGTGTTACCTGTACTCCAATGTTCCCTTGGTGTTTTTTATTACATAATCCTAACTAAGTGATTTTACATAGTAACCTATATCTATATTCAGAGTTGTGTGAACTTAAAATATCAAAAATATTAAATTAATTCAAAAATAATAATTCATAAAATCTCAGGGTGTTACAAGATCAGGGAGAGACTATATGAGGATATAGAGTGTTTGGCCATGAGGAAAATCCTTGTAGGTGGGGATTCACCTTTTTATTGGACCATAGATGAGGATGATATCATCTATTTCCCGAACCATTATTTTATGCCTATATGTATTCATTAGGAGTTTATATGTGAGTTTCAAGCCTCAAAGTGGTCAGTTCAACCATGTTTGACATAAAATGTATCATGATCTTTAAAGACAGTATTGGTGGTCAGGGATGAATAAGTAAATTTCAGGGTTTGAGGAATTATACTACACCTATCAATATGTGAAGACCAAGATTCAATGACCTGGTGGTTTAATATGGTTTTTCCCATTCCTAAATGGAAGTGGGATGATGTTACCATGGAATTTGTGGTAGGATTCCCATGGATGCCTCTGAAGAATGATTCTATTTGGGTGGTTGTGGACATATTGAGAAAGTTAGAACATTTCATGCCTATCAGGGATACTTTTAAAATGGACGTGTTGCACGTTATGTGTGTGTGGGATATAGTCTTCTTGCATGGGGTTCCATGGAGTATAGTTTCCAAATAAAACTCATGTTTCACTTCATGCTTCTGGGAAGGATTGCATATGGTTCTTATTACACAGCCAGTTTTGAGTATGAATTTCTTCCCATAGACATATGGGCAGTCTAAATGTACAATTCAGGCCTAATAGGATATTCTATTGGAATGTGTTATATACTTTGGTGGGTCCTTGGAGAAACACTTAGCACACATTGAGTTCACCTATAAAAACATTTATCAGGTGTCTATTCTGATGGAAACATATGAGGATCTTTATGGTATTCCATGAAGAACACCCTTTTGTTGGATAAATGTTGGTGAGTTAGAGTTTTTGGGACTGAGTCTCATGTTGGAGACATCTGAGTTTATTTATCTGATTCAGAAACATATGGCTATGGATCAGAGTAGGATGAAGTTGTATGTTAATCGATGTAGATGACACCTAGAGTTTACAGTGGGTGGTTATGTGTTCCATCGGTTTTTTCCTAGAATGGGTCACTATAGGATTCAGAAGTAGGGGAGGATGGTGCACGTATTTTTCAGACCTTTTTAGGTTGTGGAGATAATCAGTCTTGTGGAATATTTATTGGCTCTTCTATAGTGGTATAGTTATTGCATGACATTTTTCATGCGACTTAAATTTAAAAGTATCACACCAACCCTTATCATTTGATTTATATTCATGACATTGACATTAATACTGATGCATTATTTTAGGAGCATCTGATATGTGTTATAGTTCATAGTGAGGAATTGTTTCAAGGAAATATTGTGTCTATAGTTCAAGTATTGTGGAAACGTGTTCATTTTTTTGAGGAAACATAGGAGATCGAAATAGATATGTGGACTTAGTGGCCCAACCTATTTACCAAAGGGGATAATATATTCTTCTAATTATATCTTAAGGAAAATGTGTTATAATGAGATGAGATTATAAGATCCCATTATTTTTTCAAGTATGTTCCCAATTCAGTTTTCTTTTCATTAAAGGGTTAGTGATGGATTTCTACAATATTGGAAGACATTAGAGGTCAGTTGGATCATTAAAGAAGAATTTTTTTCTTTGGGATAAAAAATTTAAAAATATTTACATGAGATGTAAATTGGTTACACAATGTGTTAATTTTCATATAAACAAGTTTGGAACCATTTCAAATGGTGAACAGGTTCAAGACATGAAAGTATTAAATATCATATAATCTTATTACAAAATCTGTAACAATTAATTGCTATAAATTCTAACCCTAGGATGCATGTTTTTCAGTGTAACCCACTAAAAATAATTACACGATGAGTAAAAGAATCACATGGGATGTAATATATTTAGCACTATTTTTATGTGGGATATGTGGTTTATTTATCTTGATACCATTGTGAATCCTTCCTCTTCTCGACCCTAGGGTAAATCAAAACAGATTTTGAGGGATTTATTCATATCCAAACGTTTTAGATTGGTTTTGGATACCATTTAATCCTTTTTTTATTTTCTTTCCTTCTATTCCTCATTCTCTTGATGAAGCGGTGGAACCTTTTGGCTATTTTTGGTTTTGGGGGCTTATCTTAACTGTAGGTTTTAGTCCTATATCTCTTTTATCACTATTAATCTAAATAGTCTATATCAATTGAGGGTGGTGTTTGGGAAAGAATTCATCAATGATCCTAAGGTATGTGGCCAAATTGTCAACACCCATAGTTTTGATTTAAATTTCATGTATGTAGTTTTGACATTCCAAATTCCATGTTGGCCAATTGCATTCTAAATTGAATTGATCAATTATTCAAGTAATTCTTAAAAAATTAGTATGATTTATGATAATGAAATTAGTTGAATAATGGAATTATGAAATTCTTTGAATAATGGAATTATGAAATTGATGAATAATATGGATTATTAAATTGGAGATTAATTATTTTTGAAATCGGTCTCCACCCTTGGGGTGTGATGATAAGATAAAAATTATGATTTTTAATATGTTCTTCCTTGATAAAAGAAATTTTGAAATGGGTGAATGATTGATTATGATAATTTATTATAAATGGTTGAAACTATCAAAACATGTGGTGTGATATGTATGAATGGGTTATGGGTGGGAAATACTACTCTAATTACCCATTGGTTGGCAGGATTCCACTCTAGGCCCCAAATATATTTATGTATATATGTGATTAATGAGATTTGTGAAAGAGAATGCTTCTCCAAATAACCAGGGGGTTCCATACTGTTACTCTTATCCCCAATTGTTTGAGCAATATAATTTAAATGACTCAATTAATGGAAATCCGTGATGGGATGAAATTTGTTATCCATTTTTGGGATGGTCTAGACTCTAGCACCAGACAAATAATGTATTTATTGTTTTGATTCCATCTTGAAAATGGGGTTTTATTTGGTCAAATTAAGAATAATTTAACAAGAAATTTTTTAATTTATTTAATTTATTTTATTATTTATTCAACTGTATATACTGATATTGACCTGATATTATTTTAGACACCATTTTTGGTGGCCTAATGAGCTGTACTCATATCCTACTAAAGCTTCCTAATGTGTATCTAGATAGACATCATGTTTTCAAGATAGTATATGTTTAGTATCATGATATTATATGGATGGGTTGGGATGGATCATGGATGAGGGAACCGTACTTGATGTTGGTACCCTATTAAAAGTTATCAGTGTATTTATTTTGGTTTTCCATTTGATACATAACACATACATAGAATTACATATCTACTAATTTGGTTTCGGATACTATTTACCCATTTTGGTTTATCATGTGATATTGGTCTATATTTGGTTATGGTATTATTATGGTTATTTTTTATTTTAATTAAGATATTTTTTATTTATTTCCGATGTTATGATACTTTGATAAAAGGGGTTATGTCTCCCCAAGATTCATCTATTAGACTCTCGCTACTAGTCAGAAGCCTATGGAATATGGGGAGACATGCCTGAAGTTAATTATTAAACCAGATCAAGGCACTAAAATGTGGTACCTAGGTCAGGACTTTCCATTTATCCAATAAAAACTAAGGGTAGACCCATTTGAAAATTTACAAATTCATCTGATTCATTGAAATTAGTTTACCTAAAATATGTATGTAAAATCATGTAGAGTTAAATTTATACTGATACCATATCCTAAAAACACACAAATTTCATCGAAATCATTCAGAATAATTCATTCCAACTCATATAATGAATTTATGATTTTATATAGCATTAAACATGAATTTAATACAGTAAAACAACACAAAAACACTAATTTCATAAACAAATCTATTATTTTCACATTTAATATTGATTACATTAAATTTATGATTTTATCCACTATTTCACTCATTTAAAAATAATTTTTATACATTTATTCATACATTTACATCCCTAAAACACATATAAAAATTATTTCAAAGACATAAAAATACATACAAAATTATTCTTAATTGATATAACATAATTCACATCACACTAGATTCATACCCATTCATAATTCACAATTTTAGTATATAATTTATTTAAACGAAAACAATTAAGCATAAGGAATAGATGGGTCAACTACCTCACAATTATAAAATGAATTACACAAAGGAAAAAAGGTTTTCCATTCCTTTAACATAAAAAACATAAATTTTTTCAAATTGGAATCATAGAATATGCTTATAATGTAGTTGTAAAAACACCATGATTATTTTCCATAAAAATATTTGGATGTTTATTCTTTTATAGAAACAAGTCCAGTGCCACAGATAAATCATAATTCCACCTTAAAATGAAGAATAAATTTACCTAAGAAAGTATAAAGGTAATGTGATATTTTAAAGAGAATGAATTTTTTAAAAAAATATCTTTAAAAAAGAAAAAATATGGATTTAATAAAAATCAACTAACCTTGAATTTACATAATATAACCTATTAAGAAGACATCACAAGAGTGTATAAGGTTACCAACAACCCGGTTCCTTTCAATGAGCCACTTGTTCGTTGGTCCAAGGTCCCTTCCCCTACATCACTTCTACTACTGGGTACTTTTTAGTCGTTTTTTATACATTGTTGCAAGTCCACCTCAATAATTTTGAGATTTAAAACAAAAAATAAACTAAGAATTGTTACAAACTCACTTATATAGGTCTTATTGTACCTAAGAATCATTATTGAGCCTCTCTAAAGGATGGTTTTGACCATTTTAACCACATTTTTTTAATCCCACTCCTAAGTAGCCTCTTTTACGCTTCCCTAGTGTCATAGAACATATACAGATTCTATAAATTTTTCATGTTTGATTTCATCACTTGATCTATAGTACACACTAATATCTCAATGAAATATGCATTTGAACCTAACTCATCATCATCACACTAAATCATTTGGGTTAGATCTAGTTCATATTTTCCTAATTCTGATACATGAAATACATCATGAATTTTAATATACTTCAATGGTAATACAAGTAATTAATAATTCTCCCTAACTATATCTATGATTTCAAATGGATCAAAAAATAATGTATCAAATTTCCCTTACTTTCCCAACCATATTTTTTCTAAATGGTTGATATAGAAGTAAAAGGAATGATCTCCAAAAAAAACTCAACATGATCATATCTATGATCAGTATAAAAATTTTTTATACTCTAGGTTATAGTAAATTTCATCCCCATCATATTCACTTAATTGAAATTTTCTTACACTATGCTAATCTAATGTAAATATACCCATCCAACTACCTTGTAACATAAGGTTCATCGACATGGTCTCCTATATAATTCCTCAAAGAAATCCATATATATAGATTCTAGGTAATTTATATTATTAAAAATCTACACCAAAAAAGTATGATCTTCTAATGAACCACTAAAATAAAGAGTGAATGTTTGAATAATGCCCTTGAGAATCTAGATAATACACTTATATTGGTCATCATTCTATGAATGATAAGTTATTATAAACTTCAATTGAGTACCAAAATCCTAATATAGACCTTTAAAAATATTTACGTGAATCTCATATAATGATCGTATAAAATTTTTTTGGGTATCCCATGAAGTCTTATAATATCATAAAAAAATGATTATCAAACTCATAAATAGTTTAAGTATCTTGGATTAGAATAAAATGAAATAATTTACTCAACTAAAAAAATAACTCAAAATTCATCATTAATATTCAAAAATCGTAGAAATATATTCAAAAAATACATAGAAATGTTATCCCAATTACACTCTATAATTGGTAGATAATCAAGCATACCCAATTACACTAATCCTGCTATAGGTACATGGATTTTACCCTCGTACATTGGGTTATCTACTCTCATGAACGAGCTCTTAACCATGAAACAAATCATACTAATCTCCATCCCACCTTTTTGAAATATTAAAACAAATGAAAAAGAAATAAAACCCATATGATACCAATTTTTAATATCCTAACTTGGGTTCCATACACTGGTTCCTCATGCCATTTTTCTACTTGACCTCATGCGTGCCTCCCTGTATGCCAAAGACGTCCGACTAGTAGAAAAGGTCAATATCGATCAAGTGGAGACTATACACTCTTTATCAAAGTTGCACAAACGGAGGAAAGAAATAAAAAAATAACCAACAAAAATTACCATAAACAGAACAACACCAGAATCACGTGATGACCAAAACAAGAAATATAACATACAAAACTAAATATTAGATATTTCAGGCCAATACATGTCAAGTGTCAAAATGAAAAACCCAGAATAAATAATGATACTGACAACTCTTAAGTTGTTCCCAAATCTTAGTCTAGTTCCATCATCCTTGCTCCATCCCAACTCATGCATCCAACAAAGGTCCATTTCCCTTAACTTGTCCTAAAACCATGAAATCTATTCGAGTACTAAATAGGCAGCCCATGTTGGGTGTGATTACAACTCTTTTTTCCACCAGCAATGGCGTCTCAATTAATATCTAAATTCCATTGTTACAATTCATAAACTTATTTCATATTTTAATTCCATAGTTACCATTCATCATCTCAATTCATATCTAAATTCCATTATTACCATTCATTGTCTCAATACATATTTGATTTACATTTTTACCATTCATCATCTCAAATCTTCAATTTAACCATATTTATCACAATGGGATTTTTATGAATCAGACCATGTCCCACACATGACTATCATATATATCACGATATCATAATTTCACATGTAGAACAATATCACAGTGTACAAAAAATACAATTAATTAATTCACTAATTAATTAATCCAATTTAGAATTTTCATATTCACATAATTACATTAATCCATTCAAAAATTAATTAATCATCTCATTTACATTAATAAATTTAAAAATTAATCAATTGTCTCAAGTCCATTAATTAATTCAATAATTAATTATTTCTAAAATTAATTAATCAAATAAATTCCATAATTATTTCTATAATTAATTAATCTAATTAAATCAGGTACATAAACCCCACATTGTCTGTTAATTAAATCAATAATTAATTAATATAATTAAACTACCCCAGTACCCCCATAATTAATTCAAAAATTAATTATTTCAATTCAATCAACTCAGTATCCCAGTTTTACGATTTCTTAATTAATTAATTTACCAAATAAATTAATTAAATGAATGAATCTCAATTTATAAAAATCAAATAGAAAATATATTATCAAATACATGTAATTCAAAGCAAGACTTTGGGATTTGAATAATATACCACCAACCTTAATAATGGTGATGAACGTTCACCAACAGATATCTTCAATTTGAGCGGAATAACCGTAATCACTACAAAGATCAAAATCTTGATTCAAATCCTAGATCTAGTATCAAATGAAACAAAAAATATTAAACATAAATCCCTATATAATTATAATAGGGGATGACATCATTTTGAATGAGAGAGAGAATAATGGTAAAGTGATGGGAATCCAATAGGGATACAATTTAATTACCAAGAGATGAGAGATCTTCAATTCATGATTTGAATCACAAAGAACGGAGTTCGGTAGCCCTATGAATTAATCCGGGAGCCTCCAAAAATTAGAGTAATATGTTATTCCTAATTTAGGGTCAATTTTGAGATAATATGTGGTTTTGGGTATTTTTTTTAAAAAATTTCTTGTTAAATAAAATGTCACACATAGATTCTTGTGAAGGGGCACATGGTTTTCCCAAACATGTGCCTTAACTGTGTGCCTCTTCTAGGGGGGGGGATGCATAGTTACTCAAAAAATGGTGCATGTTTTGAGAAACCAAGCACCAGTCGTGAAATCCCCCTCTATTTGGGGTAGCAAGGATTATTGGGCCAAGGTGCGCGGTTTGGGAAAACAGTGCGCTAACCATGTACAACCCCTCCTCCTTCTAAACGTATCATAATTTCAAACAAACACACCCATGTTAATAACCAAATAAGTTATACTTAGAAAAATTCAAAAGGATACCAAAAAATATGTTTGTTACACCTTCACAAAAGTTTTGGATCTTACACCTTCTGAGAGTAGGAAACTAAGATATACAAATTTAAATCAGGGAGATGGGAAACAGAGTGTCCAATGAGAATGATTGGTTACTCAGTGTAGTAATCATATATACTTCCAACAGTGTGGTAGTTCAGGACACATTCATACCCAGGGTACATGACCACTAGTGGAGTGACAATCTTGTGGCAGGATGGGTCACATGCTAAGGAATTGCAGGAACCCATGACCGATGTGTATTGGAAAAAAATAGGTAGAGTCAGAACACTGGGAGGGGATCTTATTCCCCATATCATACTAGTACTTGAATTTCCACTATCCATAGGGGTCAAAGAAGTAGATGTGGTTGCACATAGAAGAAAAGTGGTGAATCTTATGGAAATTAGAATACATAATAAGAAAGAGAGGTAGGAAAGTTACATGTAGTTCAACCTGCACTAGTGAATAGTGGGGTTAGACCTTCAACAGTCAGATGTACTATTCTTTTAACTTCTATGCTTTCTAGTTTCTTATTTGATACCAAAGCCTCTCAATCATTTACATATGTGAAACTTGTGAATGGTATGATTTTGGATTTGTATTTTGTGAGTAGGGTTATGATCATCAATACACCATTAATAGTATGGTCGAGAGGCATCTGTCTACACAAAGTGTGTTCTCTAAAGTTTATGGACTATGATTTTGTTTAGAATCTCTATAGAAGTAGAATCTCAGACATTTATTGATTTTTGGGTATGGACTAGTTGGTATTATACCAATCCAACATAGATTGTTACCAACAGAGAGTGACCTCTACAACTCCTGAGTGAAATATAAATGTTTATTGCGGTGAGTGGGATATCTAGGAAAGTCGTGTGGGGCAATTTCATTAGTAACTAGGGGGCCACCCTAGTTTAAATTATTTTTATAGATGACGTTGTTTTGAAGCATGATGTATTTACACCCATAGTGCACCAGTTCTAGGACTTGTTTTCTAAGGAATTATGAGGGCTTCCACCTAAGACATATGTCATTTTTATGATTGAGAAAATCCCTCAGATGAACTAGTTTTTATCCCAAAATATATAATGGCGTCATCATAGCTTCAAGAGCTTAAGACTCTCCTAGAATAGTTGATGGATTAGGGATTTATCTGTCTCTGTAAATCATATTGGGGTTCCCCAGTCTTGTTTGCAAAGAAGGATTACTAGACTTTGTGCTAATTTTATGATTGTTGGATGTTAAAATAGATGATAGTGAAGAACTGGTATCCACTTCTGCATATTGATATCTCTTTGACCAGTTGAGAGAATATTTTTTATTCCCCTAGATTGACTTTAGATTAGGGTAACATCTTGTGAGAGTTTGACCTTATGATATTTCATATTCTACTTTTAGAAGTAGGTATGGAATTTATGTGTTCACTGTGATTCCGTTCGAGTTAATGAACACTATGGAATTTTTTATGGACTTGATAAACTGATCTTCCACCCATACCTAGATTAGTTTGTACTTGTTTTGTGGATGGAATATTTTTGTACTCAAAGACTCATGATGATCATGTCGAACATCTTGATTTCATCTTGAGTACACTAATTGAGAATCATATAAATTACAATCTATCTAGGTGTTAATTAGGTATCTACTAGGTACATTTCTTGGGTCACATCATCTCATAGTAATATGTGTCAGAGGACCCAATGAATGTGAAGGCAGTTTTTTATTGGGAGCCAGAAAAGATTGATTTTGATATCTATATATTTCTAGATTTATCTGGATATTATAAGAGGTTAATCCATGAATTTTACCTCTAGGTAGGACCACATTAAGGATTGAAAATGAAGGGGATTAAAATTGAAGGGTCTAGAGAATGTGATAATTCTTTCAAGGGTTGGAATAAGTGGTTGACTATTGCTCCAATTTTGATCCTACCTAATCTGGGTGTGGAATATACAATGTTTTTTTACGCATCTAGGGTCAAACATGGTGTATTGTTGATGTAGGGAGATCGTTTTGTTGTGTATGGTTCATGATATTTGAGGCCACATGAATGGTGTTACCCTATGCATGATTTCCAGGTTGCTGCAGTGGTTTATTTTTTGTTGTTTTGTTGAAATTGTCTTTTGGGTGAAAATTTTATTGTGTATAACGATCACAATAGATTAAAGTATATATTTTCTATATGATATTTCAATCACTGGGAGTGAATTTGGGTTAAGTATATACAGTAAATTTATTTTGAGTTGGCATATACACTTGGATAGGGAAATAGTGGTCTTGATTCTTCAAGAAGGAAGTCTTGGACTCAGGTAGTTCAAGAGTCTAATTATTAGTGGAAGAGCATGATGTTATTGTCTGAGATTAATATTATTGCTCGTGAGAGCAAGAAGAAAATAACCCTTTTATCAGCATCAGAATACTCTATACTTTGAGCTAAATTGGGGAGATATAATACGAGGATCCAGAGTGATTGGCCTTGAGGGAAAACCTTGAAGGTGGGGAGTTACCTTTTTATTGGACCATACAAGAGGATGATATAATTTATGTCTGAAACCATGTTGTTGTGCCTACATATTTTCATTTGGAGCTGATGTGTGAGTTTAATTCCTCAACGTGGGTTTCTAATCCATGTTTGAACAACATGTATCATGATCTTCATAGAATTCATTATGGGTCAGGCATGAAAAAGGAAATTCAATGGTTTGTGAAGTGATTCGAAACATATCAATTAGTGAAGACTAAGAATCAATGACCTAGTGGTATGGATTTTTGGTGATATAACCATGGGCTTAGTGGTAGGACATCCAAGGATTACTTTGAACAATGATTCTATTTTGGTAGTTGTAGACCGATTGATACAGGTAGAACATTTCATTCCTATTAGGGAGCCATTCATAGAGGGCCAGTTGGGTGAGAAGTACTTGCATGAGAAATTCTTTTTTTCACTGGGTGTAATGGATTTTATTTTTAGACAATGAGTTACATTTTATATCATTCTCATGGGAAGGATTGCATAAGGATCTTAGTACACAAGTATTTTTGAGTATTGATTTCCACCCATAGACAGATGGGAAGTCGGGATGTACAATACATGTATTGCAAGATGTGCTATGGGTTGGTATTCTAGACTTTTTTCAGTCTTGGGATAAACATTTAGCAATCATTGAGTTCACCTATAACAGCATTTATTAGGGGACTATTATGATGGAACCATATGAGGAAATTTTTTGTGTCCATGCACATCACCTCTATTTTTGATAGAGGTAGGTGAGTCATAGTTTTTGGGTTTGAGTCTTGTGTAGGATACATCAGAGTAGGTTAATCTAATTCAGAATCATATGGTTATGAATTAGTCTAGTGGAATATCTATTGGCTCTTACGTAGTTGTATAGTGCATATACAGTGATTTTCTTGTGGCACAACATCAGTAGTATCACCCAAAACATTATCATGTGGTAAATATTGACGATTTTGAGCTTAATATTAATGTATTCTTTTAGAATAATATGATATGTGTTACAAATCATAGTGAGAAAATGTTGTGAGCAAAAACTATGTCGATATTTTGAGTTTTTTTAAAACATGGTCATGTTTAGAAGGAATAATGTTAGACAGAATGAGATATGTGGACTCAGTGGCCCGACCTTTTACCACATGTACCACGAGATTCATGGAAGTAAATCTCATAGACGATATGTTATAAGAAGGTTAGATTGTAATATCCCATTATTTTTCTAGGCATATTCCCTTTTGATTTTTATTTTAATTAAAGGGTGGTTGAGGGTTTTCTTATGTATTGGAAAACATTGTAGGTGGTTTAGATATTTTAGGAATAATTACTTTCTTTGTCTTATAAAAAATTCTGCAATATATTTACATGATTCCTAAATTGGTTACATGACAAATAAATTTCTCAAGAAATATGTCAATAATGGTTTCATGTGGTGAAATGGTTCATGACATGAAAATATTACATGATGTATAATATCATTCCACAATTTCTAATAATTAATGGGGATAAATAATAACTCAAGGAGATGGGTTTTTTGTGAAACCTGCTAAAAATAATTACCTAGTGTGTAAAGGAAGTACATGGGGTGTAATTTACACAATATCATTTTTAAGTGCATTGTGTGGTCTATTTTTCTTGATATCATCATGAATCCTTCTTCCTCTTGACCCTAGGTTTACTAATAGTGTATATGAAGTGATTTATTTATCTCTAAACAACCCATATTGGTTTTAGATACTTAGTAATCCTTTTTTTCTTTGGTTTCGTATCATTCTTCATTCTCTCAATGAATATGTGGAACCTTTTGACTACTGTTTGTTTTGGGGGATGATCTTGATCCTAGGTTTTGGACAAAGATATATTCTATCATTGTTAGTGTGAACATTATACATTGATTGGGGGTTTCGGTTAGGAAATTGTTTCTCAATGATCCTAAGTTAAGTGTTTTGATTATCAACACGTATAGTTTTAATTTAAATTACATGTATGTAATTTTGAAATTTCAATTTCCATGTTGTGAAATTACATATTAAATTGAATTTATAAATTTATTTAACACATGATTAAGAAATTGGTAACTGTTGTGATAATGAAACTGGTTGGATAATGAGATTATGAAACTGATGAATAATAGGTATTATGAAATTGTTGGTTGATGATTTGTGAAATTTGTCACATAGTTGTGGTGTGATGATAAGATAAAAATTAAGATTTGTAATCTCATGATTCTTGATAAAATAATATGAGAAATTAGTGAATAATAAATTATGGTAATTGATGATAAATGGTTGGAAATATTTAACAATGTGATGTGATATCTATGAATAACCTTTGGGATGGGTAATACTTACTCATGGGGTGCCATAATTCCACTATAGTCCCCCAATATATTTATGTATATATGTGATTTATGAGTTTTTGAATAGGTACTACTTCTCCAAATACCCATAGGGTACCATAATGCTATTATAGTCCCCCACTGTATTAATTATATAATTGAAATGATTCATTTAATGGAAAATAAAGATGAAAGGAAATCTATTATCCCTTTTTGGGATGGTCCAAACTCTATTACGGGCCAAAACAAGTATTGATGGTTTGGGATTCATCATGATCCCAGTGTTTTATGTGGTTAAATAAAGAATAATTTAATAATATAATTTTTTATTTGTTTATTGTATTTTTTCTTCATAGAACTATATACACTACTGTAGACTAGATATTTTTTAGATGCCATTGGTGGGGGCCTACTAAGTTGTACTAACACCCAACTCAATATTCCCGATCAGAGTCTGAATGGATTTCATGCTTTCAGGACTGTATAAAGTTAAGATCCTTATATTAGATAGTTGAGTTTAGATACATCATGGTTGAGGGAACCATACATGATATCGGTACCCGATTGGGAGTTTTCAATGTATTGATTTATGTTTTTCATTTGACACTTGTCACATATATTTAATAACATGATTACTAATTTGGCTTCGGATATTATTTTTATAATGACCCTTGATTTTCATACTTTAACATTACATAACTTTTTATAATACTTAAAACAATATTCAAATAAAAACCCAAATACCATTCTAGTTTAGTGCCTTTGGAAACATGGAAACATAAACACCGGTACATAAATGATCTACATCATCTCCCACTAGGTTCTTCAAAAATAGTACTCTTCATAGACACATAAAACGTAATACATATCTTAATAACTAGTGGGAAGGAAATTGAAAAAGGGGTGATCTTAGATGCTTAGTATGGGAAAATAAGGGAGATACCTAAGAATATTCCTAATCATAAGGGTATGAAAACATGATCGTGAAAGTAGAATATCATACCATGTATATTAAATAACATATATATGAATCATGGAATAAAGAATAGATGTTCATAAGAAATGAATCATAAGGAAATAAATAACATAATCAATGAAAGTATAATATAGGAATAAAACATGTAATTATAGCATATATATAATCATGTATAATAATTTTTGTAGTAGTAAAGGAATTAAAACCAAGGCCATTTTAGTGGACAAAGTCTTTTACTTTACCATGTTCACACCCCATTCTCACCCTATATTACTGAAACGAGTTCACTACTTGTTCAAAACCTATAATACCTAATAGAGTTCATGTCTTCTTCCATATATGTAAGACTAAACAGAGATCATTTCCCATTCCATCTATGCTTATCTCATGAGATTTAAATCTTTACTCAATACATTATAGAGAGATATAGGTCTCACCCATCTCATAATGAAATCATACATACATGTGCCAAAAGATCATAAATAATCATATTGCATCCCATGAAATGAAATTAGAGTCATAAAAATGTAATAAAATCTTAACGTATGTAAAATATATTGGTTTCATAATCATTTTTTCAAACAATACCATGTGAAACGAAGTGGGTTTCATAAGTATATAACCCATGAATTGGAAACATGTTTCATAAACATCACGCCCTCAAAACATAATCCATTATAAGGAAATAATATGAATGGAAACATTGAATAATATCCCAATAAGGCTTGAGTATCAACAATGGATGTTATCTTCTGTGGGAAATAATTTTGAAGTATCTTATAAAAATATTTCATGAGGAAAATATCCATTTTTCTTTGAAAATTTATTTTTAAAACACAAATCATTTTTAAAACATTTTAATCTAAAATAATATTTGAAAACTAATAAACTAATCTTTAAAAATAAAAATAATTAAAATTCTTTTCCCTTTAAAATTATCTTCATGTATCATTTTATGATATTTCTAAAATCATGGTTTTTAGAATAAAATAGACTTCCGACTGAAAAGAGAAATACGGTTAGATTTTCAAAAAAAAATATTCTTAATTATCATAAGTAAAAAATAATTTAAATGGTATTAATATATGAATATTTACTGAATAAATATATAATATTGAAACTCATGAGTGTTCTTGATAGATGGATCATATTATTTCAACAATGAAGTGTAATCATTAACAATATCGATAAGAAATGAGATTTTTTCGATAAACACTTACCACTTGGTTACATGGGATCATAAACTCCATTTAAGAAAATGAAATTAAATTAATTTTAAAATATCATGAATGTAATAAGATTCAGGATATAAAATGAAAAATATAACTATATAAACCTCAAAAAATAATTTAGGTGCATAACAAAACATGAGTCTCAATGAAGGAAAATTGAGACAAAACTATTTTATAGATTTGGTAAATTTTGAAACATAAACCTAGGAAATAAAGAAATAAAATGGACATATAAATAACATAAATTTATGTATAAGAATTTTTGAATGCATCCATGGTCGTTATACACCCCAAAAAAAAGAATGTATGGTAAATAAATCATGTATCTCAGAGAAATAATAAAGGGAGATGAAATCCCATTACATTGTGTCTTGGATCTCTTCATACTCATGCAATATTCCTATATAATAAATTTACTATTATTATAAATAATTTATAAAATAATATTCCTGTATCTATTAACATATAGTATTTTATTATGACTTTATGTTACCTGCTTGTCAACAATCCTATGTTAAGGTTTCACTTCGGGTAATATTCGCTTTCTTCTTCGCATGTGCCTAAATTTGTTATATCTTTCATTGTTATATTTATATAATTATTTCTAGAATATAAACCCTGATATAAAAAACATGTATATTCGGTATATTTTTATTATAATAATCTATAGAATATAAAATTATGAAATGGAATACATTATTCATGGAGACGGTAAGTCGTACGTATGCACAAACATTGTTTCTGTTTTTATTATCATATTGAAAGAAAGAAGGAAAATGAAATATGTTTATATATATGTATATATAACATTATTATAGTAGCAAAATTATATAATATATTTCATATATTTTCAATAAATTCATCCTTAATACATTCCATGTAGTTTGTAAATAAATCACAACCTTTTGAGGGGGTGGTAGTCCACACATCCAAAAACAAAATTACCATATTTATACCAAATAGAATGTATAAATATATTTTTTCAAATTATGAAATAATATTAAAGGTATAATAAATTTTATATATAACATATATAGGAATATTGTTCATTATAATTTCCACCCTGAGAGACGTTGAAGGGAAAATGAACAATCGTTATTTTTTGAGGCGGTAGTTCATCATACATATAAACAGTAAGTTTCTTACCCATTATATGAAAGTGTGTGTAAGTTTAGTTAGAAAACATAGAATAAAACATACTAGTATATTACATGATAATATTTTTTTGATAAAATCATGGAATAAAGAGAAATTAGGTGGTGGAGAAATAAAATAAAATAAAGGAGCATGAGAGAAGAAGTAACCTCTTAATCGGGAAAGTCCTTCTGGTTTGTTCAAAAAGGATTAGTTGGAAGGATTTATTCCAAAGGGGCGGACTCTAGGAGTTAGGGGGGATTTTTGTGATAATATTTCTATAGATATTTTTTGAACCTGATTGTTTTGATAGGTGTAAAGATGTGGAGGAGAGGTAGTCTTTTCTCGTGAAGGAGGAGTGGCACTATGGAATTTCATACACGTTATTCAAATGAAATGTGGATCCAATAATGTAAAATACTCAAGAAAATATCAGATAGGCTCTAAATATGGAAGTAAAATGACACTTTTACAAGTGTATAGGTTTTTCTAGGTCTTAAATGTAAGTTTTAGTCCTTAGTTGAGATTAATTTTACCTTATTCGATGTAATTATTTTTAATTATGTTCACTAATTATTTTCATCAAAAAATAATTTTACCTTATGAAAAATAATAATTTATACTGATTCAAAATATGAGATCAATTTTTTCAAATTCAACTAATATAATTGGAAGAAATTAATTTGAAATTAATCCCATAGTTGGGTCGACAATAAGGGTTTTGAATGTAAAAACATTGAAAGGTTTGTTATGATTTTATACCTAAGTTCAAATTGAAATTGATATCAATGAACTAAATTGGATTATTTTATCAAAATATTATATAATTTATCCATGAAGTCAATTGAAAATATAATTTATACTTTTAAATAAATTATACAAAAATAAGTTTTGAATTAAAATGTGGTATTTTTTCACTATTAATCCAAAAATGATGTTTCTTACAAAAATCCCAAAAATTTTCCCTATGATAATTTTGACATTATAAATTAAAAAAAATAATTTTATTTTATTTTATTTGACTTATAAATTTTTCTAATATTAATTTGATAATTTTTCATATATGGGCATTAAAATCAATTCATTTGAGAAAAATATTATTTTTAAACATATTAGGACTTTACCAAAAATTATATATTTCATTATCAATATGTTTTATCTATATAAAAAAATTATAAAAAATATTTGAAATATAGTTATTAATAGTCATGTTACTATTTTTAATGGTTAAGTTATAATTATCTCATGTAAATAAGTATAATAATAAAAAGATGTTTCGTAGAAACACCAGTTTTGTGTGTAACGTGCTATTAGTCGATATTGCTAGTAACATATTCCAAGTCAATGTTACATGTAACATATTCCAAGTTTATTTTTAATGTAATGTATGATGAATCAATTTCATGTGAAAGGAATATTTTATTTATTTAATTTTAAGACAGAAATGAAAATTTATTTTTTTCAAGAAATAATGTTCTATAAAAACTTGAGGTGTTACATTCGACCCCACTTAAAATGAATTTCTCCATAAAAATTCATTACTTGGGTAAAAAGATGATGATACTTATGCTTCATCACATCCACATGTTCCCACATAGCTTCGTCTAACTGGTGATTTCACCACACAACATTGGTCAGGTGAGTTTCCTTGTTTCATAGATTTTTCTCTGATCAGTAAAGAATTTGAACCGGTTATTCTTCATAATAAATATTCTAGTCCATGGGTATGACCTCTCATTTCAGTACATATGATGGGTTAATTATACACTTCCACGGGAGAGATACATAGAATTCATCATGAACTTGAGATATATTTATAAGAAGTTTCGTGTAATGGGTTATTGCCCGGATACGATATAGAACCTCAAAGTGACCGATATACCAAGGGCTTTGTTTCCCATTTTTTGAACTTCATAACATTATTACAGGGTGATACTTATAGAAACATCATTTCTCCAAACTAAAATTCTCGATCACACCATTTTTTATCATCAAAAAAAAATCTTCAAACATTGAACTACCTTGATATGTCGTTGAATTGTTTTAACCTTCTTGAACATTTCTTCAGTGATCTCAAGTCCCAATAGCTTTCTTTCTCCAACCTCATCCCATCACATTAGATATCTAAAATTATTCCCATATATGGATTCATATGGTTCCATATGAGTTCTTGAGTGAATATATATTGTTTTAAGAAAATTCAACTAGAGGAAGGTATTAATCCCAACTACCTTTTGAAATCCAGAGAACAAGATCTCAAAATATCCTCTAGAATTTGATTTATTCTTTCCAACTAACCATCTATCAGAGGATGATAGGCATTGCTGATACTCAATTCATTGTTTATTTTTTTAAGGCATCACCAAAACATCAAGGTGAAACTCGAATCCCAATTTGATTCAGTGGAATATGGTTCTCCATGAAACCTTACCATATTCCTAATTTATATCCTTGAAACATCATCTAGATAGAATTATTATCTGATCACGAGGAAATTATGTGACTTAGTAAGGTGATCGATTACCATCCATATAGCATTAAACCCTTTTTAGGTTTTGGTTAGTCCAATTACATAATCCATAGTGATGTTCTTCCATTTCCAATATTGTATGGGTAATGGATGCAACATAAATTTAGACTTTTTTATTTCATCCTAAACTTATTAGCATACCAAGCACCGAGATACAAACTCTGTGATACCTATCTTCATTCCATCCCACCAAAATTATTATTTCAAGTCGTTAAACATCTTCGTACTTACAGGATGAATACAGAATTAAGAACTATGAGCTTCATCTAATATCTCCTTCTTAAAATCTGGTATGGAAGGAACACATACACAGTTCCTAAACCTTATTTTTTCATCCTTATCAAGGATAATCTCAGGAAAATTTCTGAATTTTTCATTCATCTCTTCATCTTCTTTATGTGCTTCTTTAATATTCATTTGGATAGAGGTTTGAACATTCATTTGATAAAGATAAGATTTTCCCCTTCCATTAGGATTTCTATTTCCATCCTTTTCAATTAAAAAAATATTAGATCTTTTTTAATCCTCATCATAGATAAGTTAGCATGATCCTTTATACTCAAATCATCAACCACCTTGTTTGCCTTACGAGGGTGGTAATGTGTTGCGTAGCCATATTCGTTTATCACCTCTAAACATACTCTCTAGTGCATATTCTACTCCTTCTGTGTTAATATATATTTCATACTTTTATGATTGGTATATAAATCACACTTTTATCCCTAATGATAATGCCTCAATATCATTTATTTAAAAATTTCCATTGCTAACTCAAATTCATGAGTTGGGTAATTTGATCATGAATATTCACATATCACGAGGCATAAGTAATAACTATGTTATTTTGAATAAGAACACATACCAATACCTTCTTGGATGATTCACTATATATTTCAAACCCCACTCCACTATAGGGTAATGTAAGAATAGGAACATCGAAAAACCTTCACTTCAGTTCCTTGAAATTTTCCTCACATTCTTCTATCTAGATATACTTGAAACCCTTCTAAGTTAACTTTTATAGAGGATTATATAGTCATGTGAAATTCTCCCAAAACCATCAATATTATTAGGTAATCCATGAAATCTACGAATATCAACCACCATGGTTAGTTTGGCCATCATTCAATAGCCTTTGTCTTTGATAGACCTACTACTATACCATATCTTGAGATTTTTTTAGCAATAAATGAAACATTGTGTAGCCAAATTTCACACTTTCTAAATTTTACATGTAGTTTCTCCTTCCTTTGGGTGTTTAGTGAAATTCTCAAGTGATATTCTTTCTCTTCCACTCAAATTGAATTGATAAGAATATCATATTTTAAGACAACCACAAATATATTGAGTTAATATATACAGACTATATTCATTAAATACATTAAGATATCATGTTAAATAGTAATACTAAAATCCATAACTATATATTCATAGTGTCCTTAAGTTGTACGGAATTATGTCTTGTGTATATCAACCTTCCTAATGAATAATTGATGATATCCAGAATGAAGGTTGACCATGAAAAAGTATTGAGCTATGTGCAGTTGATCAAACAATTCATCAATACTGGGAAGAGGATAATTATTCCTCATTGTGATATTGTTCAACTACCAATAATAAATACATAGTCATATTGATCCATATTTACTCTTTTTAAAATTTAATGGGTTCACCCCAAGGTGATACACTTGGCCAAATGAATCCCTTATCATGGTTTTATTAGAGTGGATTATCTAATTACTAAAACTCAATCAGGTTCATTCTATAGGGACACATTACTATTAGTGTGGAATCGGGTATAAGATCTATTGAGAACTCAACTTCACATTTTTGTGGAAGACTAGTCAACTATTTTGTAAATACATCCACAAATTCTAAAACAATTGAATTGTCATCAATGTCAATTTTCTCCAAAAACATATGAGATAAAAATACCTTTTTAATGGGAATTATGACTCATACAGTGGAATTAATCTCCATGGAGAAGTTCATGTTTAATGTCACATTGATGGATGATCACATGATAGATTAAAATATCAAAATTAACTTCCCTTCCTTGAAAATTGATGTTGTATTTTTGTAGAGAAATATTATCCATGCCAAATATGATATAAAATTAGACCAAAGGATGAATGAAATGGTTTTCAAGAATCAAATTCCCACAAAATTCAACTGAAGAGTAATCGTATACTTTGGATGCAATCATCATACCATTATGGGTTCGAGCTGCTAATTCCATAAATATTTTTTTTGGATTCTGAACACCCTTATAAAATCTTTTATATATGAAAGAGTGGGTAGATATAGAATAAAATATGATATTAGAAATTCTATTGTAGATGGTATGTGTACCTTTCATCACAACCTTATCACACCCACCATCAAAAATATAGATTGCATGATATTTCCCCCTGTCCTTCAACATAAGAGGTTTTTGAAATTGACTATCATCTCTAGCCGTTGGGTTAGGGAATTCATTAGCATAATGCACATTCTATTTACACATGATTCATTGAATCATGGGAGGTTCATTCCATATGTCTTTTTCTCCATTATAATTTTAAGCTAACTTCTTCCCGTCTATTCTGCAATAAATTTCTCGGTGACTTTATTTTCCACACATAAAACATTTACTATACCCCTTAAGACAAATTCCTCCATGCTTCTTCCCACATTCAGAGCATGAAGGTAGAAAAATACTTTTATCCATAATTTTTAGAGTTTCCTTTCAACTCCATATTCTATTTCTAGTCCAAACCATAAGGTTGATATGTGACTCCAACCTCTATTTCATCCTTGATTGCACAATCCACAATCTCTTCATAACAATTATAGTGTCCTATGGACAAATCCCTTCTAAGACTTTGATTTAAGATGTAGAAGAACCTATCGACATTAATTTCAGGTTGGATGATGATTACTAAATCCTACCTCACAAGTCATGTGAAATTATCCTTGTAGGTACTGACATATTCATCATCCCTTTGATTAAACTCAAGGAAATCTTAATCTATCTTAGTATGAAGAATTTTTGGAAATTAATTTCTGAAAAATAAGTTCTTGAACTAATCACATTACATGGATTCAACTTCATCTTGATTCCTCATATTCTTAGTTAGAGTCGACCACTACTCTGCTTCACCTTCTGAATGGTAAATTGACAGAATAAATTTCTCATGTTCTGAATATTGAAGGATGGAAAATATATTTTCCGTGTTATTGATCCATTGTTCAACAATGAGTGGATCAGAAGACCCACTGAATGAAGGTGGATGTTTCCTCGTGAAGAACTCAACAAAATGTTGTTCCTGTATTTTTTCATTTGGAATTCCACCATGATTCATAGCTTGAGAAATCTGTATGATATTAAAAAAAAATATTTTTTATTCCATCTCCCATATAATATAGTTTTTCAGGAGTAAAATAATTTCATTTTCCATCATAATCACCATTAATGTGGTTAATTCTGGTTCTAGCCATTGACCTAAACCAAAAATCATAGAGTAAGAAACAATTATCATAGTGAGGAATCATATAATCATGAAATTTCACTTATAGGATGTCTAAGTTATGATACCTTCCATAATTTATGACACCTTAGGTTTATCCTTGGTTATTCATAGCCAATATAAATTTAACTCCCTCATAGTGGTTCTTGAAGAGTTCTTGAATTCCCAAATCATATCTTCTAGAAGTGTCAAACGATGTATGCAGCAAATCCTATTGTCATGTGCTAGAATACCCTGAGTCAAGACCGTAACATCTTGTTGGAGTTGTTACACCGAGGAATATCTATTCCAGAACCGCATCCACTTGTAGTATCCAGACTAGGATGTATTTCTGGGAAACCACTAAATTTATCCTTTATCAAAATTCTATGATGTTTTTCTATGCATTTCCTTATCTATAGACTTATCCTTTGACATGTCCTTAGGGTTCTCACTAATGGTTTTTTCTCCTTTATTCCAATGTTTAAATAAACCTTCTCTTTGATAGAAACTATAACGACCCTCACTTTTAATACATTAAATTTACATAACTTTTTTAGAATACATATAACACTATACAATTAGATTCCCAAAGACTATACTAGTCTAGTTCCTTTGGAAACATGGAAACATAAATAGTGGTACATAAATGAGCTACATCATCTCCCACTAGGTCCTTCTTGATTAGAAACATTCTTAGAAACATGAAACATAATACATATCTTTATAACATGGGGTAAGGAAACATAAAAATGGATGAGATCACATGATTAGTAATGGTAAAAAGTGAGATTTGTAAGCATAATCATTAGCATAAGGGTATGAGAACACGATCATGAAAATTGAATATCATACCCTATATATCAACGAACATAAACATGAATCGTGTCATATATCTTGGTAGTTCATAAGATATGAATCATAAGGAAATAAAAAGAATAATCCATGAAATCATAACATAGGAATAAAACATGGAATTATGGCAGACACATAATCATATATAATGATTTCTCTATTAGTCAGGGAATTTCATTCAAGGCCATCTTAGTGGACAAAGTCCTTTACTGGAAAAGTTTCACACCCTGTTCTAGCCATGTCTTACTGAATCGAGTTCACTCCTAATTTCATCAACAAGATACTGAACCAAGTGAATTTTTCATTCCATTCCAATAATTCTTAACCAAGTTCATTTATCATTCCCACTATGTATATCTCCTGGGATATAAATCTTTACCCAATGCATTGGTGGGATATATATGTCCCACCCATCACATAATGAAAGCATACATACATGTACCACAAGATCATAAATAATCAAATCATTACCCATGAAAATAAATGGATCTCATAAACATGTAATCATATATTAACCTATAGAAAATAAATAGGTTTCATGATCATTTAATCAAATCATAACCGGTGAAAAGAATTAGGTTTCATAAGAGTATAACCTGTGAAAGAAAAATAGGTTTCATAAACATCATACTATCAAAACACAGACAATTCAGAGAAATTATATGAATGGAAACAATGAATAATTCTCCAAGAAAGGCATGAGAAAACACAAATAATTTTATCTTGTTTGGGAAATAATTTTTAATGATCTATTAAAAATATTTCATGAAGAAAATATCCTTTCTTTATTGAATATTATTTTAAATCATAAAACCTTTTTAAAACATTTTTATTTGAAAATTTATTTTAATGTATTTAAAGTAATGTTTAAAAACAATAAAAAAATTAAAAATCCTTTTTCCGTGAAAATTATCTTCAAGGATCATTAGAGAACATTTTTTAAAACAGTTTTTAAAACATGTATTTTAAAATAAAATAGATTTCTTTTTGTAGAGAGAAATATGGTAATATTTTCTTATTAAGATTTTCTTAATTATCTTAAGTACTAAAGCATTGAAAAATGGTACTAATACATGGATATATCTTGAATAGATATAGGATAATGAAACTCATGAGTGTTCTCAATAGATGGATTATACGATTTCTTCAAAGAACAATAATCATAAACAATCTTAAAAAGCGATGAGATTGTATCAGTAAACTCTTACCACATGGTTACATGGGATCATACTCTCCATGTAAGAAAATGAAATTAAATGAAGATTAAAATATAATTAAAGTAATTATATTCATGATTTAAAATTTAAAATTTAATTATTGACAACTCAAAAAATAATTTAGGTGCATAATAAAACATGAGTCTCAAAGAATGAAAATTGAGACAACATGATTTTACTAATTTGGTAACATTTGAAACATAAACCACATGAAATAAATATAATAAAGTAGATATTTAAATACCTTAAATTAAATTATATGAATCTTTGATTACATCCATGGGTTGTATATACACCTCACAAAAGAAATGGGTGGTGAATAAAGCATGTATCTCATGGAAATAAAAAGTGAAATGAAATCCCATTACCTTATATCTTGATTCAATTCGTAATCATTCAATATTCCTATAAAATAAATGTAAGTGTATTATAAATATTTTAAAAAACATATTCTTGTATCTAATACCTTATATTATTTATTATGACTTTATTTTACCCACATGTTAAAATCCTATGTTAGGGTATCACTTCAGTTAAAATTTTCTTTATTCTTTGCATGTGTCTTAATTTTTTATATATTTGATCCTTATACTAATATAATTATATCCATAATTTAAAACATGATATAAATATTGTTTATAATTAGGATATTTTTATTATAATAATCTATATAATATATAAGTATGAAATGGAATACAACGTTCATGGAGACTGTAAGTCGTATATACTCATGAACGTTGATTTCGTTTTTATTATCGTATTAAATTAAATAAGGTAAATGAAATATGTGTATATATATAACTATTAAAATAGAATTTTTATATAATATACATCATATGCGTCCCATAAAATAATCATTGATACATTCTATGTAGTGTCTGAATTAATCACTTCGCTTTGAGGGGGCGGTAGTCCACACTTCCTGAAAGGAAATTATCTTATTTAAACCAAACTGATGGTCTAAATATATTTGTTTTTAAAAGGATTAATGATGACTGAATACATAATAAATATAATATATAATATATCAATATATTTTAAGTCTTAATATTCACCATGATATGTGGTAAATGAAAAATAAGAAATCATCTTTTTGTGAGGCGTTAGTTTTTCATACACCTAAATAATATGTTTGTTACCCATTCGAAGGAAGTGTCTATAATTATAGGTAAACTATTTAGAATAATAAAATAATAGTATATTTTTTATACTGGTGATATTATAAAATCATGGAATAAAGATATTGGATGGGTGGAGTGAGAAAATAAATGAAAGGAGCTTGGTAGAAGATTTTACATCTTAATCAGCTAAATTCTTTTGGATTGTGCCAAAAGGATTCCTTGGATGGATTTATTCCCAAGGGTAGTATTATATAAGTAATATATTATAGTTTTGAGGATACTATATTTGATATTTTCCAAACCTATGTTCTATGATATTGGTAAATAATTGGAGGAGCAGATGCCTTTTATAGTGGTGGAGGAGTTACACTCCTATAATATTTTTATTGAGAAATTAAATACAACTTTTTCACATGTAAAGTGGATATCATAATGGAAAACAATAGATCCAAGGTTTTATATTGTCTACATGTTTCAATAAAATAGATCTTGGAAATGTTTATAGGTCGTTTTGGGTCTTAAATTTAAGGTTTAGTCCTTTGTTAGGCTTAATTTTATCCTAATCAGTGTAATTAATTTTACTTACATTCAATATTCATTTTGGTAAAAAAATAAATTAACCATATTATAAATTATATATTATTGTAATTAAAAATATGGATCCAATTTTTTCAAAATCAAATCACATAAGTGTTTTAAATTAATTTAAAATTAATCCCGTTGTTGGGTCGACAATGCGGGTTTTAAAAGTAAAAACATTCAAATGTGTTCTATGTTTTTATACCCATATTCAAATTGAAATTGTTATAAATGAACTAAATTATATTAATGTATGAAAATAAGATCTAATTAAACTTTTAAACAATATTAAAATATAATTTAACCTTATATATAAATTAGACAAAGAGTACGTTTTTAATTAAAATCCAGTTTTTTCACTATTCATCCAAAAATGAAGTTTCTCAAAAAAATACAAAAAATTATCCATAAGATAATTTTGACATTATAAATTCCAAAATGACATTTATTTTATCTATTTAAATTTCTAAAATTGTCTAAAATTAATTTTATTTTTTTCCATGACATTAAAAGAACTTCATTTGAAAAAATGGAATATTATAACATATAAAGACCATACCATAAATTATATCATTCATTATAAATATGTTTTATTTTTATGAAAAAAATTATATAAATATTTGAAAATTATTTATTAATATTCATATTTCATATTTTATTGGCTAGGTTATAATTATCTCATTTAAATATTTATAACAATAAAATGATGTTTCTTAAAAACATCAGTGTTGCGTATAATGTTTGTCTAGTCAGTGTTATGTGTAACATACACCATGTCTTTGTTATATTTAACATATGCCAATTCATTTTTCCTTATAATGTATAGGGAATTCGTACCATCTAAAATGAATGTTTGAATTATTTAATTTCATTATATAAATAAATATTTAATTTATACGAGAAAAAAATGTCCATAAAAACTCAGGGTGTTACAATTTTACTATTTTCGTTTATCATGTTCTATTGGTCTGTATTTTATTATGGTATTTTTATAGTTATTATTTATTTTAATTTGGATATTTATTATTTATTTTTACTATGGGAATTCTTCAATGAAGAAGGTGTTGTCTCCCCATGATACATCTATTAGACCCTCACTACTAGTCGGCAGCCTCTGGCATATGCGGAGGTGTTCCTACAGTAATGTATCAAATCACATCAAGGAACCTACATGTGGCACCTAGTTTTGAACATTTCATTTTTTCAAAAAAAAACTCAGGGTAATCCCATTTTAAAATTTTATAGATTCCTCTAACTCACCAAAATGAGTTTACCTAAACTATATATGTTAAATCATGAAGAGATAAATTTATTCCAATAACTAATACTTATAAAACACAAATAATTTCAATAAAATCATTCAAAATAATTATTTCCAATTCATATAATGATACTATGATTTTATATAGGATTAAACATTCAATTAACAAAGCAAAACAACCCCAAAACACTAATTATATAAATAAAAATAGATCACTAACACCTTTAAAATTGATTACATTAAATTTTAGAATTTATCCACCATTTAACTCATTTAAAAATCATTTTATACTTGTAAACATACAATTATATCATTAAATCATATATAAACAATATATCAAACACTTTAAAATTCATATAAAATTGTTATCAATTGATATAACTTAATTTTCAAGATAATAAATTTACAAATATTCATAAATGAATATAGTAGTTCATAATTTATCTAAAATCAATCAATTAAGAAAAAAATACTGAGATGGGTCACCAAACCCACAATTATCAAATTAATTACACTACGTGACATTTTTTTTCCTTTCCTCTATTTTAATAAAACCTAAATGTTTCCAAAATAGATTCATATAAGATGTTTATAATGTGTTAGTAAGAAAACCATGAGTCATTTTAATAAAGAGAGTGATATTTTTATTCTTTTATAAAAACAAGTCCATCACCACTGATAAATCATTATTCCATCCTAATATGAAGTTGAAATCACCCCAAGAAATTATATAAGAAATTAAGACTTTAAATAGAATTAATTTTAATAAAATAATATGTTAGAAAAGGAAAAAATAGTGATTTAATTCAAATATTATGACTTTTGAATTTAAATAATTTTCCCTATAGAGAAGGAAACACAATAGCCTATCAGGTACTCAACCACCAAGTGCCTAACCACCAACCATATTTTGGCTGGTCAAAAGTCCCTTTCATAACTTCCCTTCTACTACTGGGTACTTTGTTGTCCTTTTTACTATATTGTAGCAAGTCCACCTCAATACTACTCCATTATTCTCCTTCT
Source organism: Viscum album (assembly GCA_963277665.1). Taxonomy (NCBI): domain Eukaryota; kingdom Viridiplantae; phylum Streptophyta; class Magnoliopsida; order Santalales; family Viscaceae; genus Viscum; species Viscum album. The sequence goes on from OY728142.1 coordinate 284,217,380, forward strand.
TTTACTCAATAATCACCAAATTCATTTCCAAATTGGAGAAATTAAATCTCAAACATCAAAATTTTAAGATTTAAAACATAAAAAAAAAGATAGACCTTGTCAGAAACTCTCCTCTCTATGTCTTATTTTCCCTAAGAATCATTAGTAAGCCACTCTAAAAGAAATTTTTTACCATTCAGACCTCATTTTTTTCATACCACTCCTAAGTAGCCTCTTGTACACTTCCTAGCTACCACAAAACATATACATATGGTAGGATTTATTCATATTTTATATTCTCACTATGATTAGTAGTACACACCAGTATCTCAATGAAATATGCATTTGACCCTAACTCATCATTATCATACTAAAGCATATGAGTCAGATCTGGTTCATATTTTCTCAGTTATGATTCATGAAATACATAATTAATTTTAATATAATTTAATGGTAATACCAACAAATATAAATCCTCCCTTACTGTTTATATGAATTCAAATGGATCAAAAAAAATTGGAGCCAATTTCTCTTACATTACCAATCATGTTTTTTATAACTGGGGTGATACATAAAAAAATACATAATCTCCAAAAAAACTCAACAATATCATACCTTTTATTAGTTTAATATTTTTTTAAACTCTATGTCCTAGAAAATTTCTTCCCCATCATATTCACCTAATTAAAATTTTCTTACTCTATACTAACATAAATAAATATAACCATCTAATTACCATCCGACATAAGGCTAATCGACCAGGTCTCCCGTGTAATACCTCAAATAGAACCGTATAGATAGATTATTGGTATGTTATATTTTAAATAAACTCTATAAAATAAACATGATCTTCCAATGAACCACTAAAATCAACAGTACATGTTTGAATAATGTCCTCAAAAATCTATATAATACAGTTAGATTGGTCATCAATATATGAATGATTAGATATTCTCATCTTAACATGAGTTCCTAAATCCTTTTATAAAACATTAATAAATAAATATGTGAATATCACATCATGATAATATATAATTTTATCTATTAAGTATAATAATCTCATTACATATAGATTCTTAAACTCATCAATAGTATAAGTCTCTTGGATTAGAAGAAAATGAAATACATTAATCATCAAATCCACAGTAACTCAAAAATCATTTAAATTCAGTGATCATAGATATAAATATAAAAAATAAATTGTAATATTATCCCAATTAAACATTATAATTTTTATATAATGAAGAATACATGGTAATATTTGGAGTCCAATTATGTTTTTCCTTCCGATTATATAATCTATCATGGAAAACCAAACACTCAAAATCTAAATTTTGATTATACTTTACCCACTGAAACAAGGATAAAATAATAGTAAATGGTGATATGAAAATATAACCATATTATTTATATATAAAAATATTAAATTCAAAGTAAATGATATAAAAAATCACTCCATATTTTAATTGTCAAGTACATTAACATGATACTTCCTACTCAAAGCCTCAGTAAAATCATTACCCTTCTGTGGAGTATATATAATCTCGAAATCCAATAGATGAATATATTAAATCCAACTAATGTTTCAAATTTTAAAATCCTATTAATAAAATATATACCTCAATCATTTATAGTTTGTGAACATAACAAACATCTCACTAGAAAAACAATGTTTCCAACTTTTAGGTGCATGCACAACTATGGATAACTTGAGATCATTGGTTTGGTAAATACTTTTGTATATACTAAGGTATAGAGAAATATATGTTTCCATGTAGCCTTATTAAATCAGAACATACCCTATATATACATTAAATAAATCTCAATACACCTCATAACACTTCCCTAGATCAAATAAAATTAGAATATTTGTTGATTTAAATATCTACTTTGAATCTTAAAATGCAGCATCATGTCTGTCATCCCATAGAAAATCTTACTCTTCCTAGTAAACATCATAACAGTAATAACTAGATGAGATAAGTCCTAAATTAATAGATTATAATAACCCTCCCATCCTAAGAAACATAAAATTTTAAATACATTCTTGGAAATTTCTCAATATATCACTATTGAAAATTTTTTAGAATCCATATATATTCTGGATTCAAAGACAATATTCCCAAGGAAAATTACTTTTTTGGTCTAAAATTTGAATTTTTGCAACATAAAATATAATTAATGTGCTGCTAATGTATCAAGATAATGTTGACATGTTCTCTTTCCTCCCCATGAAATAATAATTATATCAATATATCGTTGATAAAAATAATCAAAAATGAATCTAAATAAGGAAAGAAAACAGGATTCATCAATTCCATTAACACATCTACTGAATTATTTACCCTAAATGGTATCATGAATAATTTTTAAAGGGTATATATTGTTTGGAAGGTTTTATTTGGAATACCTTCATCTCACACACATAATTGATGATAACCCGGTCGAAGACCGATCATTGAAAAACACTAAGATCTAATCAATCAGTAATAAAATCATTGATTGATGGTAAAAGATATTAATACCTAATGATATCTTAATTTCTCTTAAAATTATCAATAAATAGATAAAATATCCCATATTCTATTTTATAAATTACCACTAGATAACACCATAGAGACACACTCTGTCTAATGAAGGCTTTGGACAATTGATCTTTGAACTGAAAATTCAATTATTCAAGATTAGTTGGATCAATATGAAAATACATGAAAGAGATGGTCTTATTTCTTATTAACAAGTTAATAATAAATTTAAACCCCTTTTAAAATGTAATTTTTTTAAAATATTTAGGGAAAAAATCCTGATATATATACCATAAGTGGAAAATAAGAACTACTAACATCTTTAGTAGATGAAATAACCTCCCCTAATACATAATATGTGATAATACTCAATAGTAACAAATAAAAGTTAGTTTATATAGAATTATAGTCTTGTTCTCTAAGAAAAATATATGATTCCCTATAAAATGGAAATAAGTACATTGATTTATATTAATAATTGATATTCACCCAAAAAAATCTGTTCTAGTAATTAAATCAAATCCTCCCATATTAACAATGAAGAAATACCAAATATTGACATATTTAATGAAAAACATTTCACATTATTGATATGTCTTGATGGACCAGTACCTTTTTATTAGTAAAGTATTCATAGAAAAAACTACAAACATGATATCAACATGTAAGTCTAAATCAGATATGAAAGAGGAAAACATAAAATAATAAGAATTACCAGTATCAAATAAAAAAATAAAAAGGGTATAGGAAACTGACATTTCACTTATAATTGTAGAATATCCATCTAAAATATATACACTTGTCTTCAATACCACAAATAGATAACCAATATCCTTCACCTTGAAAATTAGCTTGGGTTAGCTATCTCCCCTTCATTACATATCCCTATTGAACCTATCCCTAACCCCCCCCCCACCTCTTCTATTACCAGACCACCTAGATGATATATGAGAAGTACTCTACTATGGTTCTTTTTACCAGGCATAATAATTATACATAGAATATATGTCAAAAACATTTACCCCCTCAGAGAACACTTCTAATAATTAATTTAATGATATTCTATTTTATTATAAAAATCATGTTTCTTTAACCAACTAGGATATATGGATTAGATATGTACTTTTAATTTATACTGGTAGTAATCAAATGGAACACTTACATTGAAGGAAAGTGAACAAAAATTCTTTCCATAGTCACCTAATTACTCTGTATCCTAATGATACTCATCCATATTTCTATTTTAATTACCCAAAGATCCAACAACTATCACTGAATCCCACATTTATTCCTTAATATCCATCTATACCATGATATACATTTTCACATATTTTATGAAATTAGGTAAAAAAGAGTCAAAAAATGAATAAATCTCAAACATCATCCCATACATGAAATGGAATGCTTTAAAAGTCACGTTGCCTCCCAATATTTGTGTCAAATAAAGAAAATCAGTAAACATAAACGTAAAACAATTTATATAAATATCACCTTGATTTCACTCAATGACCTCCTAGACTCTATCAATACTCAATGTTTGTATGTATAACTACTCAAAGAGGAGTTTTTAACACATCCCATGTTAATCCCTAGATCCACATTTTAGGGACCAAAATATCTCATAATTATTGATCTAGTCCCTCAAAAATAAATGTGTAATTTCCTCGAATTTATGTGTAGATTTTTTAAAAATAAAATAATATGGAATTATTTCAAGACTAGGTGTTGAGAGGCATGTGATTATAAAGCCTAGGATTCCTAGAATGTAATTTCTCAATTTTTTTTATTTAATTTAATTAAATGTTAAAGTTGGTTTTTATAACATTTGAACTGGTGCTCATATAAAAAATATGAGGGCTCCGTTGAACTCAGAACTCCGTGATTCACATAAAAAGTACTTAGCATGGACTGACAACCGTCACATGGAATAATTTTCCAGACTTTTTGGAAAATAATAAAATAAAATAGAAAAAGTTATTTTATTTTATTTCACACAATTAAATGGTGGGAGGTGGCATTGTAGTGCGGAGATGAGGCAACAATGAGGCGCATTAAATGAGGATCATTAATGGCTCGTTGTGAAATCATAACCGCTATGTTGTTACTTAAATGAAACTGCATTACAATGCATCATCGTAGTGTAACAGAAACGCTATGATGTGTTTCTTTTCATTAAAAAAATGTGTTAGAGAGTTGGGAATTAAACCCTGGGGATTCTCTGACGAACCTATGGGAGAATTCCACACCAATGGGGAACAATGAATGCTGGAGAAACCCACACCAATGGCGAATGCTAGAGGATCGGAGCGCCATTACAAATCTCATGGAGAATGATATCGGATCTGAGAATAGAAAAATTATGAAGAACTATAGAAGATCACAGGTCAACAATGACTTAGATCATTATCCATCACCTACAACAGATCTGAATCCAGGTAGGGATTGATTTGTGCTTGAATTCCTCGTTCTTCATTCTAAAACAACGAACACAGATCAACCCATGAACATGTTGATCCACAAATAGATTGTTCTTGTGGTAGGGTGATTTTCCTTGCTGTTTTTCACAAGGATTGTTGATTTCTGAATAAAATGTGATCTTGAACCTCCCCTATTTTAAACAACAAACACTAGGGGCGTGGACCGACATGAAGAAGGCCAGAGCCCCTCCGGCATGTGCATTATTCGTCAGAAAATTATCAAAATGATGGTAAGGTGATTTTGAGGCCTTCATTGTGAAGGTATCATCCCTAAAGTCTCATAGGTGTATATGGTTCGAGAAACATACAACAAGAGAAACTTCAGTGGCCCGCACAAGGAATTGTAGATGGCGACTGCGGGCGAAGGGAGGCGGTATACCCGTCAGTGCGTCACGACAGCAAACGGCCCCAGATATCTAGTCGTGGCTTCATGGATATGGAGTGCCAACATGTGCCGCATGGAGGGATGGCCCACATTCAGGCTACTCAGACACGCTAGAGGCATACAGTCTTTTAACCGCATGCGGGGGCAAACAGCTAACCGCCTGCCAGCCGTGCAGGAAAACACAGATGCAGAAAATCCGCGCCTAGCTAGACCTAACTAGTCTATTATAAAGATATTTTAACCTGAGGGGAGGGAACTAGATGGAGCCACCTGGTGACAAATCAGATGCAGTTAAGTGACGTCTGGGTTAGAGAAGTTATCCCACCTCTACGGGCCATGTGGCTGCGAGCGGGTCACATCCCACCAGGCAGGACGGGCCAACCGCGGGCCATACCAATCGCCAATCAGGACCGACCCGCAGCTAATCCAGCCCGACCCATTGCCAAGTGGTCTGGGCCGCACCCATTTGGGTTGGGCCAAGGTTGGACTAGTCCTTGACCCAACCAATCCCTGTTTCACTAAAATGATTGTAACTAACAGACCGGGCGTCCATTTGATGCACCATCTATTTGTGTTGGGAACCTTGCGATGAGGTTGTCGTTCTAAGAGAATCTACATGAGATTTGGAAGAGGTTGGAATTGGGCCATTTTGGATCGGACTCGAATCCAACTGTGCCCTTTTTTAAAAAAAGCCCAAATCTTACAGATCAGGCATTCGTTTGATGTGTCATCTATTACATTGGGACCCTTATCACGAGATAGTCCTTTGGGTTACTATATGTGGGACTTCATGGTAGTTGAGGTACGACCAATGTCTTGAGGAGAAGATCCTCTCAGAATCAAGCATCATAAGTGCGGGAATCTAGTGGTTGGTTGTGATGTGATTAATGAGAGAGACCCTTCATGGATCAGCATCAGAATGAACCTTCATGGATCAATAGTATAGAGACCTTTCATGGATCAGCCTGAGAATGACCCTTTTTGGATCAGCATGAGAGTGATGCTTTGTGGATTAGCATTAGAGTGACCCTCTTTGGATCAGCATGAGAGTGACCCTTCATGGATCAGTAGCAGAGCGACCATTTGTGGATCAGAATCATAGTGTCCCTTCATAGAATAGAAGTAGAGCCTCTAAATAGAATTAGATGACTTAGCTTTATGACTAATCATATTAATTTATGTATTTACGTTGAACTCACATGGAGCTATCTTTTACTTAGTGCTATGTATTTGAGAACTTGCCTAGTGGAGTTTCTTTTGTGGTATTTTACTTTGAGTTATTTGTACCTTGTTGATTTCTCAAATACATTTATGGGTATAGGGTTCCTTACTAAGTTGTTATACACACCCATGCATGGGTTTCACCTAGATGTGTTGTGTATTTTGCAGATGACTAACACTACGACGTAGACCGTGGATGTCCGAGACTCAGTGGAGCTCAATGAGGCAGCAACGGACGGGGCATACTTCTATAGCTTCAGGCTTTAATACCACTACCTTATAGGTAGAGACTTCAAGCCATACATCAATAATATTGTTTACTTTGTGGGTTCTTGGGCTTGAATTCAGGCCTATTTACTTTCAGTTTACACCTTTTACTCTCAGTGGTGGTACATTGTCATGGTTGTACTTTTTTTCCATTGTGATTTTCATTGTGCAGTATTCCATGTTTGTGTGTGTACAATTTTAAAAGAAATTCCTTCCCATTTTTGGATATGCATTTCTAGTACTAATCACTAACGTGTGGCCTATGGAAGGTGGGTTTGGTATAGTCACAGCATGGGCCCTGTGTGACGGGTCATGACAAAGTGGCATCGAATGGCCGTCAGTTCTACCAGAAGAACTAAGAGTCTATATTTTCTATAGAGGAAATAATTTTAAGCATCTTGAGTTCGTCATTTATTACAATGAGTCTAGTATTGGTGTGACAGCTGACGTGTCCATACACCAGGACCCTTAATTCCATTTTCCGACTCAGTACACGAAAACATTGGTTTCATGTGTTTTGGAATTTTTTTTCTCTTGAACTCTTTTGAGTCAACTAACCAGGTGTAACATACTGACCATGTAGCTTTTGTTTCCCTATAGAATGCATCCATGAAGAAAGACAGCCATGATTCCGGTGAGGGATCACGATGATGGCCCACTATGTGATGAGGCATTGGTGCAGGGACCCCATACAACGATAGCACCTTCGGGTGGTGTACCAGCAGCACCACCACCCATAGAGCAGCAGTTTCTACCAGCCCCACCATTGGATAGTTCATGATAACTGAGCACACTTCATGGGTTATATAGATATAGGCCTCCAAGTTTTTGAGGTGTGATAGATCCCCAGGTAGATAAGGATTGGCGGGAGGCAATTACGTGGGTTTTTCACCTGGTAGAGACACCTACAGACCAGATGGTAGTCCTAGACACTCTCCTTTTTCCGGGAATGGAAGGAAGATGGTGGATGCTGACGCTATAGACATATGAGGAGGAAACCCTTGTCTATTTGGACTTAGAGTGACTCTTCAAGGTAGATTTTGTACCAACAACACTATGCTTAGTGCGTATTCAGGAGCTATTGCGCTTACAGTAGGAAAGCCTGACTATGGCCCAGTACTCTACGAGGCTTACTGACCTCTCTCACTACTCCACTAACATGACATGAGACCCTTTCTTCAGGTCCTGGGGCTTTGAGAAGGGTCTCTGATGGGAGATCAGGTCGTCGATGATTTCACTTAGCATCTCGATGCTGGATAGAGTTCTAGGGAAAGATCTATTGATAGAGAGATTCATAGCTAGGTAGGAACTGACCGTGAGAGCCACCACTAGATGACAGGTGTTTGACTCATCTGTAGTAGGCAGTTGGAAGACGAACCAAATCCCAAATGAGCCAGACCTTATAGAGGATGACCCCAGGATGTAGGTTTGGAGGTGTGGAGATCATGAGGTAGAGGAGGTCAGCTGAGGGTTATAGTTTGTTACATCTGCGGAAGGTAGGGACACATGGAACATGATTTTCTGTCCCTTCGTACTGAAGCTCTATAGAAGGTTGAGGGATATACAAGGAAGAGGTAGAGGTTCGAGTGAGGAGGTCCACATGGTGGTGGACATGGAAAGGGAGTAGTTCGAGTGGCATGCGGTGTACGACAGTTCAAGGTACTACCTCCACCACACCAATGTGGTGCACCACGGGCTCAAGGAGCTGAAAAATAGGGGTGAGCTGATCTTCAGTTAGTATAGGCCTACGACCACGACACTACAAAAATGATTAGAGGTATGATATTTTTCTTCTCCACCTTAGTTGTAGTTCTTATAGACATAGGTTCTAATCACTCTTTCCTTGACATGAACCTCGTTTGAGGCTCTGAGATTCTAGTTGAGTCGTTGGATCAATGCTTATGATTAATGACTCCTATGGGAGAGGATTTGATGATTACACCCTAGTTATTATAGTGTGAGATTACTCTAGAAGGAAAGAGATTCGTCTAGGATCTCTTAGTAGCAGTGTCGAGGCCTTATGACATCATATTGGGTGTGGAATTGTTTTCTATAGTCCATTATCAGATCGACTATTTTAGGTTTAATGTGTGGTGTTTCCGCAAGGATGGGACTAGGTTTTCCTTCACTGTGAGAAGGAATCCTTTTTAGCATAGGATGGAAATTCTTGGATGAGGGTGCAGCTGATCACTCACCAGTTGGCTAGCCTCACCCACGGTGCGGTGGTTGAGAAGAGTATGATCATTCCTGTAGTGGTTGAAGAGTATGAGTATGTCTTTCCAGATGATGTCCCAAGACTACCTCCTCATAGAGAGGTAGACTTATGCATTGACTTGTACCTATGGATGACACCAATATCTATACCTACATATTTTATGGCTCCTATAGTGCTCTGAGAGCTGAGAGTACAGTTGGAGGAATTGCAAAGAAAGGGGTTCGTAAGACCCAGTGTTTCTCCATCGGTAACCCTAGAGTTGTTTTCCCAGAAGGAAGACAATAGTTTGAGACTGTTTGTTCACTTATGACGCATGAAATAGGTGATCTTGAAGAACATGTATCCATTACTGAGGTTTGATGACCTCTTTGATCAGCTGAAGGGTGGGAGTTTGTTCTCAAAGGTCAACCTCGGATCAGGCTATCATTATCTTCTGGTAAGAGATGAGAACACACTAAAGATAACCTTTAGATGCAGGTACGTCCACTCTGGGTTTTTGGTGATGCCTTTCAGTGTGACCAACGACCCAGCGGTGTTCATGGGACTCATGAATAGGATCTTCTAGCCATACCTGGTTATTTCTTAGTAGTATTCACTAATTCCATCTTGGTATACTCGGTGTTGCAGGAGGAGCATGCTCACACCTGTGGATAGTCCTGAATACACTCTGAGAGCACCATCTTTAGTGTAAGCTATAAATGTTCTAGTTTTGGATTCAGGAAGGCCACATTATGGGACACTTTATCTCAGTGGATAGAGTTGAGGTGGATCCGGTAAAGATAGAGGCAGTGCTTTCTTGGGATCCACCAAAGAGTGTGATTGAGGTGCAGAGTTTCCTGGGGTTGGCTATGTACTATCAAAGGTTTTTACCTGACTATTCTAGAGTATGACCACCTTTTTTTGATTTGTAAATTAATGGAAAACCCTTTGTATAGACGGAGAGGTTCCAGTAGGGTTTCCATGAGCAGAGGAGGAGACTGATGAGTGCCCCCATCTTGAGACTACCAGAAGAGGGTGTTGGGTATGTAGTCTTCTGTGATGCATTAGGGACCTGACTGGGTTGTTTCCTAATACAAGAGAAAGTATTGATGACCTACGGCTCACGTTTTTTGAGGTATCATGAGCATAAATTTGTACCCAATGACCTGGAGTTAGCATTAGTGATCTTTTCCTTGAAGATGTGGTGGCACTACTTGGTGGGTGAATGGAATACCGTATACTCCGACCACAAGAGTCTCATGCATATCTTCTCATAAAAGGAAATAAACTTGAGACAACTGTGATGGATGGAGTACCTCTAGGACTGTGACATTGAGATAGTCTATACTTTAGGGAAGGGGAACATGGTGGCTTACGTGCTCAGCCGGAGTTCTGGTTTGGAGCTGCTGAGTGAGGTGACGGAGTAGCTAGTCGCGATGCAGATATTCTTCATGGATGATGATGGAGCAGCTTACCTCCAGTCTATGACTTTCAATCCCCCACTCCTTTAGTGAGTTACGGAGGAACAACTCTTAGATGTTGACTATGAGGCCCGAGATGCTCAGATATCCTCATGATAGGTTTTTGATGGATTTTTGATAGGTGGGGAGCACGTAATCCTTTAAAGAACACACACCGTGTCACTAGTGATATTATGGAAGGAATTGTTGATGGATCCTTTGGTAGTACATCCTCGTGTGTAAAAGATGTACGAGGACCTATGACGTCAGTATTGGTGACCAGGGATGAAGAAAGTGGTGGAATAGTTCATTCCATGATGCCTCACTTGTCAGTTAGTGAAGGACGGGCATCAGGTCCCACAAATCATGACAGAGCCACTATACGTACCATAGAAGAAGTGGGATGGTATTTCCTTGGACATCATGATGGGGTTACCATGCATTTCCAAGGGCCAAAACTCTATCAGGGTGAGTTTTGACTAACTCACCAAGTTGGCTCACTTCCTACCCATTCGGAAGCAGGGATCGGTAGAGGGATTGGGTCTCCTCTATATCCAAGAGATAGTGTGACTTCACGGGGTTCCATCGACAATATTCTCTGACCATAATGTATGCTTTACATCCCATTTGCGGATGGGGTTAGAGGAGGCATTCAGGACTCAACTACACCTGAGCACATCTTTTCACCCCCACACAAATGGTCAAGTGGAGTGGACTATAGAGACCATGGAGGAAATTCTTCATACTTTTTCCATTGATTTTGTTCATAGTGGGGAGGAACACCTATCACCGGTAGATTTTTCATAAAAAATATCTATCACTCTGCCATTGGCATGGAACTATTTGAGGCCTTGTAAGCGAAGCCATGCAGATCACCTCTATGCCAGACAGACCCAGGGGAGTCAGCAGTCATGGGTCTAGAGTTGGTACTAGCTACCACTGAGAAGGTTCAGATCATCTATGAGTGGATGAGGACAACACAATGCAGATAGAAGTCTTATACTGACACGATATGTAGACCCTTGGAGTTCTAGGGGGTGACCATTCTTTCCTTTAGGTCTTACCCCAATAGGGAGTGTAGAGATTTGGCCGAGGTAGAAATTTATCTCTGAGGTTCATCATACCATTACATATTTTCAGAAGAGTTGGAAAGGTGGTGCACTGCCAAGCTCTTCCTCCACAAATACAGCGTGTCCATAATTTTTTTTCATGTCATAAAAAAGGAGGTACATGCAAGATCCATCACACATCATTGGCTGGGGCGAGCTATACATTGACAATGGGATTATATTTATGGAGTTCCTGGTAATGAGAGAGGATCAATAAGAGTAGGTCCTTCGTGGATGGTCGATTAATATTGTGTGCATTGGGTGGTTGCATGGGAACCTCTAATACAGAACATGGGAGCATGAGCTCAAATTTATTCTCATCACCCCCATTTGTTCTATTTTCCTTTGTTTTGGATTTTGGGGATGTAAAGCCCTTAGGTGAGTAGAATGTAATGTCCCAGAATTTCGATGTAATTTTCTTAAAATAATATGGAATTATTTCAAGACCAGGATTGGAGACGGAACATCATTTTGAGGCCCAGGGGGGCCCGGAAGGTAATTTTAAAGTTTTCATTAGTTCACTTAAGTAAACGTGAGAGCAGGTTTTTTTAACGTTTGAACTGGTAATCATATAAAAAGTATGAGGACACCGTTGAACATGAAATTTTAGGATTAATCTATAATGAACATAACGTTGACCTACAAGGGTTGGATGGAAAAGATAATTTCTCAAACCTTTCGGAAAATAATAAAATATCTTAAAAAAAGTTATTTTATTTTCTTTTTAACCATTGTGTAGAAGACAGATGTGTTGCGGTACGGATAAAAAGAAATGACAAGGCGCATTAAATGAGGATCATTAATGGCTCATTGTGAAAGCATAAAAACTATGATGTTTCATAAATTAAACATCGTAACGATGAAACATCGCAACATTAAAGAAACATTGTGATGTGTTTAGTTTTATTAAACTAACACGTTGGAGAGTTGGGAATTAAACCCTGGGGATTGTCTGATGAACCTACAGCATAATTAATCTCTAATGAAGAACATTCAACACCATAGAAACCCTATCTAGCGACAAACACTAGAGGATCATAGCATGGTGACAAATCTTGTGGAGAACGAGATCAGATATGGGAATTGACGAACTGTGAAAAACGACATAGGATCACGGGTCGATGATGAATTGGATCATCATCCATCACCTACGACAGATCCGAATCTTGGTAGGGATTTCATTGTGCTTAAATTCTCTTTTATTCATTCTAAAAAAATTAATGTGGATCAACCCACAAATAGTTTGATATGCGGATCGGTTGGTCTGGCAGTAGGGTGCTTTCCCTTAGGGTTTTGCATGAGGATTTTTGATTCCTTGATAGAAACATGATCCCAAACCACCCATATTTCAAACATATCATGTAGAGGGTGCAACCCAACACAAACAAGGACCGAGCCCCTCTTCCTTATGTGTTCTTCAGGGAAAAATTATCAAAACGGTGGAAAGATGAGTTCGAGGCCGCCGTAGTGAAGGTGGAAGCCCTACGGTCCTATAGGTGCATATGGTTCGAGAAAACAGACCACTTAAGAAACTCTGGTGGCCTTTAGAAGGAATTGTCAGTTCACTGGAACCGGCAGAAGAGGTCATGGGAGGAGGGAGGTGGTGCACCAGTCAGCACGCTCTGGTGGTGAAGGGACATACCCAGCTAGCCAGGGTGGCATGGAGGTGTGGTATTGACCGGCACCACATGGATGGGCAGACCGCATCTGGGCCGCTCGGACGCATTGGAGGCACACGGTTTGTTGACTACATGTAGGAGGAAACTATAATCCACCGACCAGTAGTACTGGATGAATCAGGTGTGGAAAATCTATGTCCGGATGGACAGAACCTATCCTCTACCCAGACAGATTGTGTCAAGGTGTTGGCACCAGCTGACACCGGTTTTTTACGAACCAGACGAGTCTAAGCCGCGTTCGGTCTGGAGAAGTCATCCCGCCTTTGTGGGAGGAGTTGCTGAAGGTGGGATGCATTCCACTCTGCGGTCTAGGCCAACCGTGGGCTGGACCCAAGGCCAAGGGGCTAGGAGAGACCTAGTCAGGTCGAGCCCATGTCGGACTCGGCACTGACTCAATCAGCCCACATTTCACTAAAATGATTGTAACTAATAGACTGGGCGTCCATTTGATGCACTGTCTACTTCATTGGGACACTTGTTATGAGTAGGTACTTATGGTATAATCTATGTTATTTTTACAGAGTTTGGACTATGGCTAGGTTGGATCGAACATGAATCCAACTGCTCCCTTTTTACAAAAATTTCCATATCATATAGATCAAGCATCCATTAGACACTATGTATGTTGCATTGGGACCCTTACGACAAGAAAATCCTTTAGGTTACTATATGTGGGACTTCCTAGTGGTTGAGGTATGAATGATTTCTTGAGGAGAAGATCCTCCCTAAATCAAGTGTAATATGTTCGAGAATCTACTGGTTGGATGTGACATAAACAATGATAGGGACCCTCCATGGATTAGCATGAGAGAGACCTTTCATGGATATGCAGTAGAGCCACCCCTCATGGATCAGCATAGATAAATCCTTTGTGGATCAGCGGTAGAGTGATCCTTTGTGGATCACCATGAGAATGACCCTTCGTGGATCATCATGAGGGAGACCCTTCGTGGATCAGCATGAGAGAGACCCTCTGTGGATCATCATGAGGGAGACCTTTTGTGGATCTATAGTGGAGAGACCCATTATGGATTAGCAGCAGAGAAAACCTTCATGGATCAATAATAGATCCTCTTAGTAGAATAACAGGATCTATATTTATTACTAATCATCTTTTATTCTGTACTAAAGTTATACCTTGTGTGAGATTTATTTTAATTTGTTCTATGTATTTGAGATCTTTCTGGGTGGTGTTTATTTTGTGGTATTTTCTATTGTGCTATTTTTATGTTGGGTATTTTTGAGAGACCTTCGGAGGTATCAGGGTTCCTACTGAGTTTTTATAATATCCCCTACATAGGTTTCTCCCACACATATTGTGTCTTGTGTAGAAGATCGATGCTACGACACATACCTTGGTGGTCTGGGACTCGGTGAAACTTAGTAAGGTAGGAGCGTATGGGGCATACTTCTATAGATTTAGTCTTTACTTCCACTACAATAAAGATGGATACTTTTGGGAAGAATTCAAAGGTGCGGATTAATTTGTATGTTCTTGAGCTTGTATTTTGGACCTATTAATTTAGTTTACACATTTTACTCTCAGTTGTGGTACTTTGTGGTGGTTGTAAATTTATTCCTTTTTCGTTTTCTTTGTGATGTATGCCATGACTATGCTTGTATACATTTAAAAGAAAATGCCTTCCCTTTTGAGATATTCAATTTTGGTGCTATTCACTAGCCCCTAGCCTATATAATGAAGGATTTTGGTAGTCACAACATGGGCCCCGAGGGATGGGTTGTGACAAAATATGAAAATATTTTATTTCTCCCCCTTTAGGTCATCAATTAACTCAAATACCATGTCAATGATCTCCAACCACTCTACTACTCTATAAAATCTAGTATCTTCACTAATGATAGGTGGATATTTTACTTTAAAATATTCTACTAAATAAGACACCACTTCTACCTCATGATTTAATCTCCCATTCATATTTTGAATCACTTTAAATAGAATCTATATAATATTATTCTTTTCTAGAGTCTTGGTCTCTCCCAATGTAGATATATTCCCAACCTCCCATTCCATATACCCCACATAGGGACACTGCTACTCAACTTACATCCTCTGATGATCTTCAATACACTTATTTAATTTTATGATTATTTAAAAAAATACATCAATTATAAATCAACATCAAAATTTTCAACAAATAAAAAGACCATGCATCCCTTCTTCCACATAATCACAAGGTAATTATTAAATTAAATGAATCGCTTTATATCATCAAATTATTCTCATAAATTTTATATAACTGGTCCATTAATGATAACCTATTATGGGAAATATAAAATCATTTATTAATAATTCAATTATTTAATATAAATCAATTCACTAATAAAACACAAACACATGCACACTTAAACATATATCATGTACTAATATTCCAAAATCATGCATGAATTAACCACTTCTAGCCCTCATCTAGTGGGATTATCATCCCCCAAAATATCATTTATAAACCAATCAACTATAGTCTCATAATTTCTAGTAAACTTATATTTATAAAATGGTTATGATAATAAGAAAGACACTCAATATTTTAGGTCTCCAAGGATTAAAAACATTGTCCATCAATATGGAATACATTATATACCAGAAATTCCAAAAACACTACGCATTGAAGATGAAAAAATTTTATTTAAAATAAAGAACAAAAAAGTGTACCTTACTCTAATTTTGTTTGAAAAAACAATCTTCAATTACATTATTTGATGATAATTTTTTAAGATTAAACAATGAATTGATCCCTATATAGTTTATCCATTGGATAATTTCAATCACCTAAATTTTTTTGTAGGACATATATTATTCCCTAATATACTACTATTTTTTGTAAAAAATGATGGAAAATGAAGGGAGTTATGGGAGAATTATAAAAAACACATATAAGTTTCCATCATTTATCTCAATGGATTCGGATTTATATATAAGAATTAGGGATACTCCCTGATCATATCTGTTATTTACACCTATGGTAAATACCGTAAGAGTAATTATTTGGTTACAAAATGGTTCATAACCCTTCAACAATGCACTTAACATTTAAGTGTGTCTAATTTTTATATGATTCATTTAATAAAGATTGATTAAGTGGAAAAGGATTTGAATGTTAACACATAGTTTTCCACTACCCTTGGAATCATATAATACCAAGTTAATCATATATTATGATTCATTAAATCATAATGTTTATGAAATGGTCATATAATATAGTAACATCATGTAATATGATGGGATTGGTTATGGAGTGGTTTCTCTAAATAAATCCTTATAATATACCCAAACAAGAAGCATATTATATTCCTTGGTTCATGAATGTTAAGGCATATGAAAATCTCATTCCATCACTTATGATATGGAAAATATAAATGATGCATGATTTTAGATTTAGGTAATATCTATATCAATCTCCCACTTGCACTAAATATTTATAAACCTTTTCTGATTATACTATATATCTTATCACATTCAATAGCTTGTGAAACCATATCCCAAAATTATTTTGGATATCTTCAAAAATGTTTTCTTAAAATTGATCATTAATTTAATTATGTATCACATCATTTTCAATACCCTATGAATATCCATCCAAGACTCTTTTTGTATAAACTCTAAACACTTTTTGAGAAGATATTTGAGTCTTATAAAACCCCATACCCATTCAATAAACCTCAAAATGGGACCCTATAGGACTTTATAGTTTTTAAAATAAATATAAATTCAATAATTCAATAATTTAATCAAATAGAATCCTCAAGTAGTGCATTAGTTCTATTTATGATTCAAAGGTATCTGGTTTGATCTCTATTAAACACATGTATCTTTATACATGTATCTAATAACTATATCCTATATAAGAATTAATTTTCATATAATCCATTTATATAGGTATTATGGAAAATATGGGACATAAGGTATGTCAATCCTATATATCAAAGACATATGATATTGATTCTCTATGTATTGACAGGCTGGGTTGATGAGTACATCACATGCCATGTACAATTGTTGATGAGTACATCAGATACCCCAAATCTAATAGATAATTATACCACATTTATTATCTATGTGTAGATATAAAATATTTTATTATATATCAATCATGGGATAAAATTTTACACTCATTATATAATAAGAAAACTATCATATTGGTTAATCTTAAACTAAGGACATGATTAGTAACATATTCAACCATCAACTGATTACTTAAACCTCATGTTTTTCATAATAAATGAACTATAGTGATAAAGTTATCATGTTAGGTGACTCTATAACCTTTGGTATTGGGTAAATATAAATATGAAACATTTACCCCAACTATATTAATGATATATTGTATCACACTCCATGTGTTATACTTTGTGGGTCATCTAAGGAAAAAAACTTGTTTTATGCCCTATGAGTGTGTTCTATATCCCGATACATGAATCATAATCATACTAACCTTAAAATTTTATCACAACCTATAATACTCCTTTTCTATCATTTTTTACAGATAACTCATATCCATATGTTGATATTTTAATTATCATTTCAATTCATGAGTATATAAATCCATTATGAAAGAATGATTAAGTGAAGAAAACCTTTTATATAACATGATACATTTTATACTCTTAAACACTTTTGATAATTCAAAAAGAAATCCTACATAAGTTCTCATCTGGTTATATCTCCTTTTATTGACCTCCATATCGAACTTCGATCAACTACACAATTAGGGTTTTGTTAATATCATTACATCTATATGTAGTATCTTCCATATGTATGTGTGACCATATGATAAAACACTCCCACCAAAATCCTTTAAATATTAAAATCTATGAATAAATAAATTTTGAATAATTTTGTGACTTAAGAATCAAATTCCAAATATTAAATACTTTGAACATGGTATTAAAACACTTTATCGAAAAAATAGAAAATCTTATAATTTCAATAACTTATTTTCTTACATATAATTTTTCAAATTTTATCATTAATGTTTTAACATATTCCATAAAACATTTCCTTGAGATTATTTATGTATAATTCTATTGACATACCCTAAACCTTTTACTACAATAAGTGACATTCACTTCAAGTTTATACTTTTATTATCTTTTATTTGATAATGTTAATATTTTCTTAGTCCAAATATTTTCCAAAAAACATCTTGGACACTATATTATATTAAAAATATCATGATAATATAAAAACCCTTTTGTTTTGGGAAATGATTACTTATTTTATTTAGTTGGAATATTTAATAAATAAATTATTTTATCCATATCGTATAAGAAATTTGTATATTTTAGAAGATTTGTTTTAATATAATAATTTATTCATTAAAATATTCCACTTATAAGTGGTGGAATCTAAATTCTTCATATTTTGACATATATGTTGGATAGAAACTTTTTCCTAGACCAAAAAACATTCATAATTATCTTCTCTTAAATCATGTTTTCTAATATGATGAATCATAAATCATGTGTATTAGAAATATAATATCATGTTTTTCTTAATAAATCACTATGAAAAAATATTTTCTCCTTTCATATAAGAGGTACAAGATAGAAATGAACATAAATTATTTAGATACAAATGAGCCTGATGTAAATTTTACTTTATTTACAAATTTATTATTCCAAAATCGTTTCTTCACTAGATGAATACACACTAAAATATCTATCAATTATTACCTTAATTTGGACTCATATGTAATTACAACATTTACTAAGTATACATTTACTATCATATACCTTTCAATATCAAAGATCTTATTTATATCACATAAATATCTGAGATGAATTTTATATGTAGTTTTATATGCACCATTTGGTAACCAATAAAATTTCCATCAAATAAGGAAAATTTTATCATCTTTTTAAATATTAATTTATATTTTAATTACCATAGTGATATACATAAGGAATTATTGTTCGACTTTGAAAAAAAATCCTCTTATGGTTTGATATTTTACCTACTTGTACTGTAAATACAAAACAAAAAAAGGCATAAAATTCCCTTGTTCACCTATTCTAGTTAATTTGAAAAAAATAGAGGGGTAATTTTTTTAAACTCATTAATATTGATTTAATATTTCAAATACTGATTAAAAAATTAATTAATAGAACAAACAATACTTAAAGAAATTATTATTTTCTTGGATCCTTTGGTACACTAAATCACTTTTTATTATATGCATAGAGACTAGTATTCCTTTGTAAATCATTCATTTAATTCCATTGAAACCGTAATTAAATAATTTGATCTTTATCATAAGAATCTACATTCAATTATTGAATAATTTTAACACAAGGCTTATTGGGAAAGTATTTATTTTACATAAAGAATTATATTATACCTTAAGATTAATTGTTAATTTTTTACACTAGTATAATTAATTACATAGTATAAGATTAGACTTTTGAAATATTATCTTAAATTCATGTTCAATGATGTTTTTTTTCATTTTTCTACAACAGAGTCTTTAATTAGATAAGCATCATGGTTTAAATTCATTTAATAAAGAATTATATTATATATACATCCACAAAAAATGATGAATCCTTTGGAATCTATCGTATCCATTAGTGATTCAATGTATATATTTCACCATGACATTCACTAATTAATAATGTAAATAATTAATGACTATTATCTACAAAATCATTCTAATCAAATAATAAATTACTATTGGATAGTTTATTGGATAACTCTTTACCTCAATCCATCATATGGATTCACTAAACTCTATTCCTCTAGTTTTCTAAAAGTTAGGGTTCCCACCTAAGTTTAACCCAAATAAAACATCAAAATAAGTTATATAATTATTAGTGTCACCAAAATAATTTCTATACTTACATAATATAATTTAGGGCCAGCCAATTTTGGAATATCCTACCTAGTTGTATGATCAAAGACTGAACAAGTGTCCCTTTGTAAAAATATAACACTTAGTAATTTAAAATCATTTTTATTCTCAATATAAAATCTCATGATATTACCTTAAAATGTATGAATTATTTAATTGGTTAGTTTGTAATATTATTCCATTATCCAAATAGATGTGTTAACATCATATAGATGTGTAACGCTTTAAACAACTCATAGCTTACGTTATTGACCCAGATTAAAACATAGTTATATTTACACATATAAAAAGGAATCGCATGTATAAGGTACATAATACCCTTTTATTTAAAGGCATAGAATATTATGAAATCAATATTCAGTTTGAGAGTAATCTTGGAGTGATAGATAGTTAACCCCTTATTTTCTAAAAAAATGAATAAGAATACTAGAAAAGTGAGTTGTTCAACCCAAAGTCCATCAACCCAAGGTTGCATTACATAAAAGATAACTCAATTCCTTCACAATTATAACACCAATTATATATAGAATAAAATAAACCATTAAGTTCAAGATAATAACATAATATAAGGCAAAGTGAAGGTAGAATTAAACTAAATCAATTATCAGACCAATAAAAAACTATTTAAGTATATTAAAAATTTAAATAAAATTATATATCCATTCATTATAGAATAATTTATATCTATGAATAATGTAGGGAATAAAATAAATTAACTAATAATTCAAATATTTAATCATGAGATAAACAATTATGGATAAATCATCTAAAAAAATTTTAAACTTATAATTTAGACATGAATTATGGAAAATCCATAATTAAATAAATATAAATTTTTTATAAATATATATATATATATTTAAACATATCTAATATAAAATATTCCATATTTTCATTTTATATGATGTTTATTTCACACAATACGTTGTGTGATGAATTTTAAAAAATCATTTTTTGTGTTAGAAATGCTATGGGAGAGACTTTGAAGGTATTATTGCTTGGAGATATGAATGTAATGTTTTTTGGGGTAAATATTAAACTAGTTTTGAGATGTATAGATGTTGGAATTCATTCCAGTATGATGAAAAAGGGCTTTGTAATATCTTGATGATTTAGTATATGGGTTCAAAGGAGATTGTATGTTTATGTCTTATAATATATGGATGAGTGAATTCTTACATGAAATTGGATAAATAATGTTTTCTAGAAATCATACATGAAGTACTGAAAAAATATTATAATGCGGATAGATGTCTAAAAGGTATTTTGGGATATATTTAGTTGGACGTTTTCAATAAGTTATAGAAAAATTCAATTTTTAAAAATGGGGATAATCCTAAGAATGATGTTTTTTCAAAAATTAAATACATTTGAAAATGATTATGTTTTATAGTATTTACAAATTTTATTTCTACAAAAATTATTGGAAAGTTGAATGTTTATTCTATAGAAAAGAAAGGTTTTACATCCTATTACAAGTTAATTTTCACCAATTTTGGCACAAATCACGTGTTGGTAAAGTTGGCCATTGTGCATAGGACATGAAAACAAGTGGAGGGGGGATCATGCACCTGATTCATGCTTGTTGATTTTTTTCTCACTCATTAGTGGAACTACATATTTGGAGTTAGATGAATGATATTCCCTGAAATATGGATCTTAGATATAAGAAATTGTGGGGGTGTTCCTATAAATATTGGGGTAATATCCTAATTGTGAACTAATTAAAATAATGATAAGGGTAAAATGATCTCACTTCATATAAGTCACACCTATTTGAAATGGAAATAACAGAACGTATCTGGGTGAAGAGGCCTAGGAGAGAGAGTTACATGAGGTAGAGTATGGTAAAATATTTTTGTAAGGTAGATCAAAGTGTAGTGGTTTTATGAAGAGTAAGTGAGTGTTGGGGTTACCTAAAGAGGATTATAAATCATGTGTTCATTGATTATGGGATGAATTTGAGAGTTTCATGAATAATACCTAAGATAAAATAATTAAGTGAAGGGACATGTGAAAACATAGTAATATAAACATGTTATATTGAACCACACCTGGTGACCTATAACTAATCAAAGCTATATCTGGGTGACTATATACCTTGGAAATATCACACCAAGGTAAACTATAATATAGAGAAGTTATACCATGGATAATTCATGGAACTAAGTGAAACAATGCCTAGGATAATCCTAACATTTGTGATTCTATAATTAATATAATGAACATAAATTCCTTTGTGGTTGAGGAATGATCTAGTGGAAGAAGAAGATATTCATTACAGATTACATTGACTAATATATTTTTGTTAAATTAGCTAAGGCTCAAGGGAAGAATAGATAGTATCCATATTTATTCCTTACTTTTAAAGTGAGTGGAGTGAAACAGGAAAATTATAATGTGGAATTATTCTTATTAAGAGAGTGAGTTTTTATTCTATTATGGATGTTAATTACTCAACTCACACATTGTGAAGTTAATATTTTCAGGTTGTAGAGAATCAAAACAAGAAAAAGTAGAACATAACATAGAATCAATTCAGGAGCCATGGTGTAATAAAAGTATCATACTGAAAAATATAGTCTATCAGGTCAGAATTATCTTAGATCCCTTAGGTCATTAAACTAAGGAATACTTCATCTGTATTAGTGGGTAAGGAGTATTCAATAGAAGTGATCTATTGGATGAATTTAACTTATCCCTAAATTCATTTTAATGGAAGGTTACCTGGAATTGAATAAGCATGGTCGAAACATTTTATCCATAAAATTAGCGATTCGTAATGCATTTTTACACATAGACACATCTTGGATGAGAACACATTGGGTATATACATGTGTTTGTGAACCAAGTAAATTTTTTATGTTTTGTGATTTATTTAAATTTCTATATATCTGGTTATCATTTTTAAGGTTGAGATAAATCATAATTGTTTAATATGATGATTAAATACCCTACCATAATTGGAAAAATATTTTAAAATATATTAACAATTAAAAAGAGAAACATTTTTAAATGTTCTCTAAACTGTGATTCACCCCCACCCCCATCAGGTTGTATCTGGTTGTAAAAAATAGTATCATAGTATTAAGGTAATCTCTTGGTTTCAATATCAGAAGTGTTTTTTATTTTCAATCACGAAATTTATGGTGAGGCCTCTATTTTTTGAAGGAACCAAATTTGATGGATGGAAGAAATAAAATATTATATTCATCTAGGAATGTGGAAAGTAGGTTATAGAGTTCATTCCATATGATGTTTACCTAACCAGGCATAGTGTAGAAATGTGTAATTCTAGAGAGTAAGGGTTATTTTTAATAAATATTCATGTGGTTAAGTTTATAGTAAAATGACTCATTATGTAACAACATTTTAAATTTATAAGACCCTATAAGATGTTTATGGAAAAAAACTAATGTAAAAGTTGTTATGAGATTCAACTCAAAAAAAATTTCCAAATTGGTCAAGATGAGACGCAATTAGACAAGATTTATGAATAATTATTAATGAAAAAAATAAATAAAATAATAATAATAATAATAGGAATATCAAGAAGGAGATATCCACTGAGGTAAGTGGTAATTATATTAATTTTAAAATTTCTATTGACATTACAATGAATGACACATGTACATATTTTAGTACATATTTCACTTCAGGGGTGGATAGGAGTGACATATCCATGAAAGAAGTGGAAATGAAATCTTGCCTTTAGTTTGAGGAATGTTCTTCCATGTCACTAAGGAGAGATCCAAACCATTAAAGAATGGATGGATCAATGAGGGATTACATATATACTAAGTTAATATTTTATTATAGATCCATTTATTTTGGTGTTCCTGAATGTATAGATTAGGAATATGGGATCAAAAATTAAGGAATAAAGTGATTTACTTGAATAATTTCCTTCAAAATTGGAAATAAAATGTCCACTGAGAAGAAATTAGAGGAATATGTTCTCTATCTATAGATAAAACTATAAGAAATGAGGAAATCAGGTATGGAATCAACCTAAATTATATAAAAGATGTTTTTTTAGTTGAAAGGTAAACTTAGATGATCAAAGAGATAGAATCAAATAGAAAGAGAATATTCCCTTTAACGTAGCCTAAATAAGTGGATAATCCAAGGATCCAAATATTAAGATAGTAAAAAAATGTAATAGACATGAAAAATATGGAAGTAAAGACTCTTAGAGGATGGTATCCAAAATTTTCTTCTTTTATGTTAGATTAGAACAAATTATGGATGTATTTCCTAAAACCAAATAGTGAAATGAAATAACACATGTTATCACAACATCTCACTAAAAAGGAGAATTAATGAGGTATTATTAGTATGGAACATGTTTTATATGATCTAAATATAGTCATGTGAAAGGGAATTATAGCTAAAAGAAAGTAATCAAGGAAACAAATTCCATTAAGTGAGCATTTAATCATTTCAAATGCAAGTCCAGTATTTATATTACAATAAAATCTATTAATATAGAAAATAGATTTAATTTTATAGAAGAAAAAACAATAATCAAAATTAATGGTGAACCACTCACCTACTATGTTACACTCACATTGGCCTCCTTAAGAATAATTATAGAAAATATGGAAGAGGAAAATTGAATATGCTCTACTTGTGAGTAAGAAATATTAATTGAGAGTGAAAGGGTTGAGGTGAATCATGTTACTATTAATGAAAAACCACATGAATAATTCCATGGTAATTGAAAATGTGAATCCATAATCCATGAAGTGAAGGAAAGAGAAATATCCCTCTTATAGTGGAACATGAATGAGAAGAAAATAGGAGGAGTGGCTAATTTATTAATAAATAAGTATGATAGAGGGTGTATAAGTGGTGAATAAATGAATAAAATCTATAAAAAAGGGTTTAGTTCTTTAAACATGAAGAAGACCAGTCCAACAGAATATATACAAAAAAATAATATAGGGTGTGTGTGGAAAGAAGGATTAATCATGTGTCCAATCAACAGGAATTGTCTAGAAAGATGGAGTAGCCATAAAATAATGGATGTGATATAATTGAAATTATAAATAACAATAAGTGACGAAATGTGGGATTTAAATAAGTTATATGAATTGAATGTTTTATAAGTGATGAAAAAAAAGAATCACCATGGATAAGGCTTGGAAGAAATCTAAAAAATGGTTATATCATCATGACCAACAACAACCCTCCACATAAGGCTGTGAGAGATAACAATCTCCCCATGAATTTATTTTTTTTATAAAAATTTGTAGAGAGGTGAAAATTAATGGGGAGATACAATTCATGGGATTAATGTTCTGGAATAGAATATGTGATTGTGTTTTTATGGAATATTTCATTACACATAAATAATAAAATCATCACGAAGTGTCTAATATGAAAAAAATTAGGTTTCAAATCCATACCTAAGGTATCCATTGGTTCCATGATTAATATTTATTTAAATAGTGGGATTCAGGCCATATTCAAAGTGGTGTTTGACTACTTTTAGGAGAATATAACAACTCAATTGAAGAATTAGCAAAATGTATGGAATCCATATTTATCTATTCATGTGATACCCATATGGTATCATCTGACTATTTTTAAGATACCTATAAGTTGTTGGATGAAAAATAATTTCCAATAGGTGGTTTCCTTATTTGATGTGTTAGTTATATAATTGGTATTAATTTAAAGATAGAAGAAGTTCAAGGGGAGTTTGTGAGGATAATTAAATGTTATTAAAGCTCATCTGATGAATGTATAATTTCTAGGAAAGATGTATGAATATTAAAGTCATTTGGTATAATAATCCAATAAATAAAAATTTGTATTAGTTGGTTCAATTTTTTTATGCCTCGTTCTCATTACTCTTTCTTTTTTACTCAATAATGGTTTTTTCAGTGTGATTGAGATCATAAGATGAATTCGATAATATGTAATGTCAATTAGATTATATTTTTTGAGAGGAATTATATGAAAGTGTAATAAAGAAACATGTTGACTTGGAATCATTTTTCCTAGACTTTGTTCTAGATCATCTGGCTTAGAATGATTTTATGGCTCAAATTCAAGGTGAAAAATAAATTTGATGAATTATTTATCGGAAATTATAGCAGTGTTTAGAATAAAAAACCTAATAATAGGAAAATTTTAACCTCAAAATTAGGATGTAAATTTGTTATAGACAAATATATATTAAGAGTTGATGACTATAGCCCTATGGGACTCAACGAAGGGGGGAAATGATAGATGTATTCCGTATATGTGGATTCAATGTCAGACCCTCATAATCAAGGGGGGAATCTAAGAGGCAATTTTAGACTTTTAATAATAGGGTATTTCATATAAAGAAATTTTTAAATTGAAAATATCTATTTTAGTTTATCAATAAAAGCGGAAAGAACGGAATGCATCATAAATTACTATATTGTCTTGGGTAATATAGAGTTAATAGGTGGGGAAATATTTATGATAGTATTTTTTTTTAAATCCAAATGGGGGAATGTTACACACAATAGGTCGTGTCTTTGATTTTCTGATAATAGATGTCAGTGTTGGTAAATCTATAAGAGATAATTTGAAGGCTGTGATATCTTAGAGAACTAAATTTTTTAGTTTAAGATGAATATTAAATTTCTTTTATGATGTAATGATTTTTGAAATCGTTCTATTAGGATGGTTATCACATTATTTTCTATTTATGATTTACTTGATTAGTTTTGTGGAGCATAGAAGAATAATTTCATAAGATATGGATTATCAAATTCATATATGAAATTGGATATGTCCTGAGTTCCATAAATCATAAAGGAAGTACCCTAAAAGTTGAATTATAAGGAGTATGGATATTTAGCATATGTTCTTATAGGTATTTTTATGGAATTTTTTTATAGTATATAGAAGAAAATATTTTTAAAAAATGGATAAAATTAAATGAATTTTGTTTTTTTTTAATTAAAGGCATTTGAAATTTGATAATTTTTCCTTTGGTTGTCGTAATTTTAGGTGTGAAAATTATATGAAATTTTAATGTTTATTCTATAGTAAAGGAATTTCGTTCATTTTAGTCTAGCGAACTGCTTGGTATTTTGGGAACAAGATATTCATTGGTTAATCTAGGCATTATCCTAAATTCATTAGCACTAGTAAGGAGGGTTTCTTTCAACTATTGCATAATTGTTTTAGGAGTTTCATGCTAGAGAGTGGCGTTGTATAGGTTGAGGGGTTAAAACAACTTGCTATAAAATATAGATATTAGATCTAAAAAAATATAGTGTTATTATTATAAATACCATGACAATCTCATCATTTGGAGTAAAACAATTAAGAGAAGTTTTAGAGAATATTCCTTTGTATACGTCACAAATTCTTGAACTAGACATGAGGAAATCAATCTAAGAGAAGAGTCTTGAGAAAAAGAGTTATTCAATGAAGAGTACAATGAATGTATTATGAAAATATGAGTATAGCGTAGGGGTTACATGAAGATGAGTAGAGAAAAGAAATTTCAGAAATAAGGGACAAGTACAACAGTTGGTTGCGCCATACCAAAGATAATATATATAAGTGAATGTATACATCAAAATGTTATTACACGATAAATTTAAAGCAACAACACCATGGTGATCTTTTCCTGGGTGAAACTATACCAGGGCAGAGCCTTACCTCGATGAAACCACACTATGGTGAATTATACCTATGAAAATATATACATGGCTGAATATTTGAACCTAGGTGAATACATACCTAAGTGAATTCCAAAATAGGTGAATCTATACTTTCTAGAATGAAAAAATAATTCATTTGGAGATCATGATTGATCATGTAGAAGAAGATGATAGTCAATGGGGATTCCATTAACTTATCTAGATTAATTCAAGATGTCAAGTCTCAATGGAAGAAGAGAAAGTATCCATTATTATACATGATTGTATAAGAGGAATAAGTGGAAAAAGAAAATTATAGTCTAAAATTATCCTCATATAGAGTGGAATTTATATTTCTATTATAGTATAAAATTACATAACTCACACATTATGAATATGATCTCATCCAGTAATGATGAAATATGAAATAGTAAAGTGGAGTATAATAGAGCATCAAATGGGGAGTTACGGTGTTACCATAGTCTCATTCTGAATACAGATAGACCATCATGTCCAAAATATATTGAACCATACCTCAAGACGTTAAACTCTAGGAGTATTCATGTAGATCACTGAGTATAGAGGAGTTAGAAGAATTAATCTAAGTGAGTTAGATCACATATCCCTAAAACAACAATAAAAGTAGTGATCCTTGTAGAAAGTGACCATGGGAAAAAAATTATATCAACTAAACTAGTAAAGCATTGTGAATTCTGGCACATTGATACACCATCGATGTGAGCTCCTTAGATATATTCATGTGTTGGGGAATAGAGTAAAATATTTGTGTTTTATTGTATATTTAATTTCCTAAACATCTAATTGATATTCGAAAAGGCTGTGTTAATAGATAGTTGTTTAACATGTTGAACATAGTTCTTAGCGATATTGGAATAATAGCCTATAATATATTAACATGTAAAAAAGTAAAAGGGTTAAATTGGACTTCACCCTAATTCACCCCCTCCTACCCAAGGTTTTCTCTAGTTGTAAAAACCTTTTACCTAAATATTTGATATCAATGTAAATATAAACATTTATATATTTAAATTATATTATTTAAACAATTTTCATAATCTAAAAATGATATATTTAATATTATTTAAACATTGATCATATCAATTTTAAACACTCATTTTACTATTGTCTAAATAATATATCTAATAAGCCCATTAAATTATATAATTTAAAATAATAATTATGAATATATTAAAAATTTGAACAAAAAAATTATATTTAACCTTATTTTTTAGTTTATATACACATTATAAATTAATATTAAAATTTCATTATAAATGTTTTATAACAAAATTATAAGTGATGATATATAACATGAAAATGGTATTTTAATATTAAAAATTAATATTATGGTATATTTATTTCAATGATTCATTAATGAGTTATAAACACTTTATAATTAATTAATATATAAACACATTTATAAATAAAATAAATATTCCAAGATATAATTTTTATAATTTAAAAACATTTTTTTCAATTTATAATTGAAATTTAGTGAAACAATATGTATATCATACCCAATGATATCTTCTATAGCATAATAATGGATTTATACATTGTGACACATAAAACCATAAATAATTTTCACTCATAATTTATGACTGATAATAAATATCATGTAATATTAACCATTATTGGGTGTCTTGTGTGATATTAAATATGTGACAGAGCAATATTCCATGTAACATTATCCTATCATTGGCCTATTTAATATAAACCCACTAAAACATTCAATAAAATCTTATGAAACAAAGTTACCTAAAAATAATCCTTCATATCCTAGGAAATTATATTCTACAATAAGAATATAAGTCATTTATATGATATGCTATTCTCTTTTTACCTGCATGAACAATTCATACTAGTGACATAATATGTAATGAATTTCCAATGCCATGCGTTACAACATATCAAACCTACAGTATTCATGTTGTGGAATATGTTATTATAATAAAGTATAATAATGTGATTCTAGGATATATTAGGACATTTTAGGTAATATAGGCATCTATAGTTTATTTCCCATGTTCATTTTAAGGATATGAAATATGAATTTAATATGATGTAGTTTTTTCTTCATTTTCAAAATCATGTATCAAAATGAATGTATTTATTTGATACCACTATTATTTATATTAGCATTTATAAATACTTATTCCTTTAAATGAGAAACATTATAAACCAAAAAATCCAAGAACATTTAAATGACATGAAAATTTATGATTGGTTATTTTTTGAAAAAAAAATTGGCCTTGGGTTTGGTGATTTACTAAAAATCAGATTTGAAATCAGGATTCCATTATTTATAATATAATTAAGAAGCTCATATGGGTTTGATAAAAGTTATAAAAGGTGTCATGGATTATCTATTGTGTGTTATGGGCGTTGGTGTAGGGCACAAATCAAGTCTTCAAAGTTATCCTAGGCTCATAACATCAATTTTTTAATTGGAAGAATGTTATAGGTTTTTTGAAATTAATTGATGTTTTTATGAAGCATACATGTCAATTTTAGTGGTTTTTATATTTTCAATAGTTTTTTAGAAAAAATATTGTTTTTTAATCATATGATTAGACTAGGGTAAGTTTAGTTTATTACTAATTCAGGGATTGTAAAATTTTGGATTGAAATTTTTTGAACTCCCCATATGTAATGGTCATTATTCATAAGGATCTTTTTATGTAAAATTAATCCAATGTAGGGTTAGAAAATATAAAAGTATCATTTTTACACTATAACCCCACATGCATATGATACACCCTATTACGTTTTAAGAAAAAATTTATAGTTTTGATTTGTATGAGTAACATGGTTGACATTAAAAAGTACATCTAGATATTCTCTATATGTGTAATGTTATCTTAGTAAAAAAGTCAATAAACATAGAGTAACTTTACCTGATACATAACATTCTTCCTATAATTTAAAAAATATTTTAATTAAGGGAGTACTATATGAAATATAAGACCAACCATCTAATACATAACATTCATTTAAAGATATAGGTTGAAAATTTGGATAAGTTTTGAGATTCCATATTATATGTAAGACTTATATTTTCGAGAAGGGGGTGATACACAAGTGGTATTACAAAATATATAAGATTCATTTCGATGGAAAATGGGTGATATGTAAGGGGAATTATGTAATTTATAAGGATCATTTTTTGTTAAATATGAAATATGTTAGGGATATTCTCTAATATGTAAGGGTCAGTTTTGTGGTAAAAGGGTGATACATAATGTTCCTTTGGAGTGATACGTAAGGTTCACCCCATACATAAGGGTCCCTTTTTTCTCTAAACAGTACGATGGAATTTTATTTCCATGATTTTTCTAAAATTATTATTTAATTGATTTAAAAGATAAATAAAATGGTGATTCTAGAGTTTCATCCAAAACATGGTCAATATTACCTTATTAATTCTCTTATTCATCTCTTTATCCCTAAGGGAGATATTCACTGATTAATGTTGGATTTATTATTATCTATAATGGGAAGCAATCATAGGTAAATATAACATCCCTTTGAGGTTTATTATTGGTTTCCTTCATCATTATATTTTTTCTATCGAATCCATCCTAAATTAGGGATTTTTTGGATTTTTGGATTTCTTTTTATTGGGGCCAAATAGGGTAGAGTTTCTTGACAAGTAGAGTTTTGTTAAATTAAAATAATTTATGTTTATATTACATTATCAAATTGCTTGTTTACCTAGTGATTTTTAATTCATGTGTCGTCACTATGCTTATTGTTTGTAGGTTTCATGCCTTTTGTTATATTAAACAATAAATTGGGATTGGATCATGTTGTCCTAATGGTAAAAAGGGGGAAACTGTTTTCTAAATGGTTCATTGGTGGATCCATTGTCAAATGAGCATCAAAGGCCTTATTTATGTATTATTTAGAAGTTTTATTTTATCACTCGAAATGATATTTTTCTTATTTATGAGGATTTAGAAAGTGTTTTTTTGAAATTTTTATTCCTAAATGGAATGTTTCAAATAAAATTACATGGTGAATAAGATGGTCTTATGAGATGGTTTGGAAATGGTGTTTCAAAAAAATGGATTTTCTAAAGAATGTAACCATATAGGTTTTTTTGGTGCCTAGGGTAAGTAAATATGAATTACTATTCCATTTAAAAATAGATTAGGAAGTGGATTTGATTTGTTTTTTAAAGGAAAGTTGTAAGAGTTTATTTGAGATTATTTTGGTCTGGTTGACCTTGTGTCAGAAATTCCCTATTCCCAAAATATTTTATGTTATTGTTCTTCCAACAATGATTACCAGTCATGTTGGCCTTATTACATATTTATGTATGATTGTATATGAATCCAGTTTCATGTTATGGAATTTATATGTAGTTGTATGGGTTGTTGTAAAAGTTGGTATATGAGTTTTACTAAAAAAATTACTTTAAGAAACAAAGTGGATGGATGGGTGTGTTTTGATTTT
This sequence comes from Viscum album, assembly GCA_963277665.1. Taxonomy (NCBI): domain Eukaryota; kingdom Viridiplantae; phylum Streptophyta; class Magnoliopsida; order Santalales; family Viscaceae; genus Viscum; species Viscum album. The sequence continues at coordinate 284,249,658 of OY728142.1, forward strand.
ATTGACCCCATGGAGATATATATGGGTAAAACGGGATGAATTTAATAGAATCATACTGAATAACATAAATAGATGTAGGGTTTTTCACTTGGTTAGATTAGGCCTAGAGTGAGTTGTCTAGGTTTGATTGAGGAATGGGAGACCTTGTTATGATCAATGGACTATGAAAACAAACTTGATATATGAGAAATATTTGTTTTCTTATTTTTAATAATTTCAATCTCTTATGTAATTCTTTAAAACCCTTTTGGGATTGAATATTTTTTACCAATTAATATAGTTGGATATTTTGATTATTAACCTAGAATAAACCTTTATATAATGTAGTATAGGGAAATAAATCATAACAAGTGTTTTTAAAAGAATTATCCTCTCTATGGAATCCTACTCCTTTTCATTCTTAGAATGTCCAAGTCATATATTCTCCAATTAAATATTATAGTCAATATAATTGTATTTGTACACATATTATCCTAAAACCAAGAACACCATATTAAATAGGAGTGAGATTACTATATTACCAAAGTGATCACTATAATATCCCACTACACTTGATTAAATTAGAATCCCATTAGTTTCTCTTAAACTTCATTACTTATCTTAAAGTAAATCAATAAGTTTTTCATGGATGTCATGTACATCCAAATATAATGATCTACTTCTTCACAATGAAGTGACATCAACTACCTTTATATCTTCAATAAAACTTCATGCAACTAGACCATTGTTCAACTTACTTCTCAATCAATATAAGGAATAAAACCAAATATCATAACATGAATAAAAGTTACGTCATACATTATTTATTATCTCTTATTCTCCTCTCAATATTGTAAGATAAATTTTACCAGTATATCAATTCGAACACCCTCTAGTGATTAGGTTCTCTCAGATAACTCAATTTTTCTTCTTCTTTGAAACCTAGTAGTTTACATGAGGTTTGTCCTATTCTTCTTCTTAGAAACATCATAAAGTTAATACTATTAATTCTTCTTCCCCAAGAGGCTCTTATTATCTCGTAATATTATTGTTTTCATTAAGATATTTAGTTTTCTTCTCTTTAGTGACAACTCTTTGAAATCTCATTACACCCATGAAATCAGTAGCACACTCTTCATTTTATATTTCTTCCTCCTCGGTGTTCTTATCATTTTATATGCATCAGTAGCTAAATTAATTGAAATTTCATTTTCAATGTTCCATAAATGTAATACATATTGAAAATATTAGTAACTAAAACAAAAATTATATTATAAAATAACCATTTCACGATTCTAATGACTTTACATGTACTTTTTTAGAACTCAAAGGATATTATAAGGATACCCTCACTGAATAATACATCTCATTAGAAAAATATTTTATTTATGTTATAAAGAACCCATGGATTCATCATCCTTAAATATCTTTTAAAATTTATCACACTTAAATATTGATAGTTTTATAATCATCTTATTGTAAATTATATTGTGATATGGAACTCTCTCTTATAGTCTGAAAGTTAATCATGTAACTAGTATAGATGAAGGATTAATTTAATACAAATAAATTATAACTCAATACATTGTTAATATTTCTTTTCAAATAGCTTTCTGGATAAATGAATTATGAGATTATATATAAGATGGAATTTTGTGTTAATTTATCTTCATTATTCTTGAAAACCTTATAAATGGATTTTAAACTATCAAACATGTTTACATTTTTTTTATTATTTGGTTTTCATTTCCCTTTGTTCAATGATCAACTACTCCATCACTCATAGCTTGTATCACACTTTTTTTATTTTTTTATTTATGTTTTATGATTATCCAAAGCATCATCTCATATATTTATTCTCTCAAATAAATAATTATATAAAAATACATTTTTTATTTTATATATAACTCCCAAAATGATCTATAATTAAAATATCGTATACGGATAAAAATATCTTATGGGATTATCAAATATTAAAATATCGTATACGGACAAAAACACCTATTGTACAGATGAAATATTATACTAGAATCCCAAATAAACTACACCATAAAAAAATTATTTAATAAAATTTAATCACTCTCAAAAAAATCATATGGACATCACATAATATCATATGGGTACCTCGGATAGCACAATTCTTCTACATGTAGGTAATTTCCATTGTAGTTTCTCAAACTTCTTATATGCTGGAGAATTACCCTTTTCATTTTTCAATACAGTAATACCGGATATCATGAAAACTAAAATATCATACATTCTAGGAAAATTTCTTCCATGTTGATTAATTATATTATGTGTTATCAATGTGGTATAATTTTCATTGACATTATTCATAGTCCAGTACCAGAATTCTAGTTTTCATCAAATGAAGTATGAGTTAATTCGAATCAACTCTATAACTTCTCAGTCATCTCAAATCACTTTAAAAGAGCACCAAATAATTAAATAAATTAATAGTAAAATTATAAACATTTTTCTATTATTCCAAATACCTAAATCACATAACATATTAAATATTGAGTGTTCCCAAAAACTCCTCTACCTTTTCAAATCCATCTTCACTTTGTTCTTCACAAACAAACATCCAGGAGTGTATAAATACCTAAAAAATTGATAACATATCTTAAACTTCAATCATTGATTCTCCAATTTCTACTAGCTCTCCCAAATAATTTGAACTTGTTTAACTCGTATTAAATATGTCTTATTCAATTTTGACAATGTATGTTCAACAGTAATTACCTCCTTCAATTATTTAGATCTATTCAAACTACTGTAAAACATTATTCTCAAATATTTGGAAATAATATTTCACATGTTAATCAACACTACATTATATTAATTTGGCTCCCAATTGAATCTATCTAGCTAGTTATTTAAGTTCATAATATTCACTACACAAAAAATTAATGGTAGTAACTTCACATCATTTTGTTAAATACTTTATTCATTACATAAGAGAAAAAATTCATTAATTACATTAAAATGATTCATGAAGATAATACTAATTAACAAAAAATAAAAACAAACATCTTTAGGAAGTTTAATATCCCAATTTTGTTTATTTTAAATTCCAAATAAATATTATTAGTTAATGTAATGATTCCCCCATAATCTATAATAAATGTAATAGGGTAAGGTGTTTCCCCTTATTTAAAATAGTATGGTTGGAAAAAGACTAGTGATTCTCCCATTAATTTTTGTTATTCAAAGTATATTATCATTATATACAACTCTTAAAATTTTAAAATTTTTATTTTCATTCCATGTGTTCATTCACATTCCAATTACTCAACTAACTCTATGAGAGAAGAGAAATTGTAACACCCCGAGCTTCCACGATACGCCTCTCTTTCAATAATGCAATAGCTTTCATTGTACGCAAGTTCGAGTTCTAACACACTGCAACTAATCAAAGTAGCCGTTATGAATAGTAATAACCACCTTTTAAATTTATAAAAATTTTATATTTCAAAATGGACTTCATTTTTGTATTCCTAATATTGAAATTAGCCTATGTTGAATTTTTTGTAATTTTCCGAGAACATCCAAATTTTTATGAATAGTGAAAAATACTTAAAACAACTTTTTTAATCAAAATAATTTATAGTGATAATTTATACTATTTTGTGGTTTTAAGGTATAATTAGAATATATTTTTTCTATTTTATCCAATGGTGGTCATTAGAATTAATTTAACATTGAAATTGGACATAAACAATTGCCAATCTTTTGATATAAATTGTTTCTTAAAAACACGCTATTTGTCGTAACAGCGGGAATTAATTATAAAATTAATTAATGCAACTTATATGTTTGGAATTTTGTAAAATAGACATCATTTTTGAATTCAGAATATCAATTATAGCTTAGGGTGAAATTTTGGCATTGTTCTGAAAAACTTCAATTTTTGATGAATAGTGAAACCACTATGTGGTAGTTAAATAACTGATTTTTCGTTTAAATGAAATATTACCACTTCTGTGATTTGATTTTCAAAAATCTGACATACATGGTTTTCATTAAGAAGTAAAATGTGGTTCAATGAGATTAAAATAATTTTTTGGTGAATAGTAACTTTTAAGTTCTTAATCGCGATTAGAGGTAATTAGTGTAGTTTAAGGTACAAATAATGTTTTAATAGTATGAGATGAGCATGAAACTTGTCCTACTCCTATTGGATGAGTCATGGCCGACCAAGACAACCCATGGGTCAACTTGGGGACCCCATGGAGCCACTTTAGTTGGAAAATGACATTAATATATATTTATTTAATGTTAAAATTAAATTGACACAAACATAAAATGTTTTACTAAAACAATTTTTACGTGGGGTTACACAAGTCCAAATTTTTATTATAAATATTCATTAGAAAGATAAAAATATTTTCTACATCATAGTAGTTTTTTTATAATTTTTAGACATTAAATAAATTAAATTATTTATGACATCATTATGATGTGGCGATGACCTCATTATTTAACGATTTAAATAAAATGAGAAGATAATGAAAAATCCAAGGCATACACTTGTCCAAAGCCTCTTGGATGAGGATATTTAGAAACCTTATCACCTTAGCCTAGAATTATATAAGTGTGGGTCCTTTAGAATCCGAAAAGCATTGTGAAATAATGTAACATTTCAATCATTCCAAAAGTGCCCCTCCTCTCCACTTATAAAAGGCCCCCACCTCTCCCACCTCATTTACACATTCAAGCCATTTGGCTCGGCCAACCTCTTCCCAAATACTCTCCCAACTTCCCTATCTTACTCCTAGAAGCCTCACGTTGGGCAGAACTCTTCTCAAGGAAGCCTTTGGCTCAAATCAAAAAGAGTTACCTGATTTTGAGGTAATGTCTTCTCTAATGTTGTTTTGGTTTATTTTTCTTCTCCAACCCCCTAAACTCTTTTTATTCAATTCTTTTGTAACAACACCAGTATCCTCAATATACTAGTATGTTGTTATAAGAAGGATTCGAGCTATAATTACACACACCTACATCTAATGGTTAAAGAACATACGGTTTCTGTGGATGGCGAATTTCTGCCTCACGAAACGATGATTGTTCAACACTCATATAACACCTTCAAAGGTGGCCATTAAGATGTCACTATTTTTATATATGATATATAATATGTTTATTTTTTACCTATGCTTCTGTATTTCTCATTTATGGCATACTTTATGATTTCCATTATGGGTAAAACGCGATAATTTCATTTTAGGAAGTGCGGACTACCGCCCCCTCAATGTGATTTGAATCGTTAATGCCATATGTGGGATGTATAAAGGATGGATTAAATGGTATTATACACTATATTATACTGTAATTATATTATAAATTCATATAATTATGATTCCGTTCCATTAAATATGAAATAGAAATGAAAGTAGCGTTCATGCGTACGTACGGCTTACCGTCTCCATGAACGGTGCATTTCATTTCTTACCTCTAAATGTTACGTGACATCATGAATGAATGTATATACTGTATATATATGATATATATGATATATACATCATTAATATAATTCTAGATATAATGGATATTTAACAACATGAACAACTTGTAATTATAAGAAGTTTATTTTTGACTCAAGTACCAAAGATAGACAAAACGACCGTTATTAACTTAAATAATTAAATAATGTTCATAACATGGTAATAAGGGATATAAAAGGAATAATGAACATGAGAAAGGTTATTAAGTAAATATAAATTAACTCTAGTTTATTATTCAGGAGGTTAAAGAACGGTCGAGTCAGGACAGGACGCAAGGTAAGGGAACTTCTTAACCCAATTTCCATTCTTTGGGTTAATCTCCTACTTTCAAATTATGTCATGATATTATTATGTCCTATTTTGTATTTTCACATTCTTTATGTGTACCTATAGTGAATACACATAATAGATCTATTTTATTTTAAAAATGATCTTTTAAGTACTTCGTCTCAATCCCCTTTCATTGAGGCATATTTGGTTTTATGCACAACTTTATTTTATACGGTGTATAAACCCCTTTGACTTTAACATTTATTCAAAAGGAATCTGTTTTATACGAAGAGTTTTGCTAAACGACAAAATGGAATGTTTTCCTTCCGTACTTATGCGGCGACAACGACTTCTCCGCCGCCGTGACCATTATTTGAGATTCGGCTTCCTCTACAAGCCATCATTTTTTTAATGAAAAATAAATACAAAGTTTTAACTTTCTTTTATTTTGGTATTGAAAATGGTTTTGAAAGCATTTTTATTATATCAATGTGTTGTATTTATATCTTGTGATTGAAATGTGGAAATGTTATTTTTCCTTTATGCATGTTTTATGTGATATGATTATGTTATGGTTTATGATATGTTTAAACCTATTCATATGAGGAATGCATTGGACTTAATAAGTGACGGGTGGAGCCCGCTATAGCTCCTCGATGCATCCGCAGGTCTCATGAGACAAACTAGTGTCTTGGCATGAGGCCTTGACAAAAGCTTATTTGTGGTCTTGGCACGAGGCCTTGACTACGTGGTTATGATAGTCTGGCATTATGCATTCCATCATTATGAAAGTGGTTATTGTTATTGCATGTGATTATTCGACCAGTAGAATATCCATGTGAAGAAGTGAATGGCATTATCTCATTTTACTTTTGCCATATTATGTTGATGTTCAAGTTTAAAAGGCTTTTGTTATACATTGCCTTAATTGTTAATGATTATTTATGAAAGCTTCCGCAATATTGTTATCCTTACTGAGCATCTGAGCTCACCCCTTTCAATGTTTTAATATTTTCCAGGATGTGAAGAAGTACTTTATGAATGACCTGCAGGGATTGTGAGAAGAGGATATGAGTGTGGACTATGGAGACTTTGTTATTGTAGTTTTTCACTTTATGATGTAATGTAATGTTTACGAATGTATCTAGTGTTTCCAAGGCTACTAAACTAATCGGTCTTTCAAGACTTGATCTTTTGTGATCATGCCAATGTTACGAAGTAACGCACCGGCTCTGGGTAGCTGGGGTCGGGGCGTTACAGTTGGTATCAGAAGCAGTTTAGTACTAACCTTGGAAGCTAGATTTATATAAACTCTGATTAGAGCACATAGCCCAAAGATAGACTTTGAGGATTAGTATAGAAGAACTTCCTAGAATTTTGGTATTATAGAGATGTTATGAGTTTTCTGAGAAATACATCCCTGTCTGGATACGAGCAGGTAGAGGCGGCTCTGGCACAGATGTACCTAGGGGTAAAACCCGAAAACACCGCTTTGAGCTAGACTTGAACGGGAACTGGTGCACGACAACGGGCCTTGCTGCCCTCTTGGTTACGACACTCCCGGGGGATATGCTTAGGATAATTCTCATTTTATTTACAAACCACTATGAAGGGTTATGAGTACATACTTCCTCAAAGAAAACGTTTCTTTTTATGATTATGGATTATATCCATAAATAGTTCAATTTATGTTAAGTGTTTTATAAGTATAGGATTATGTATTTTGATTCATAAACTGATCTAGTTATGCCATTGTTTAGAAATGCCAACTAGTGGAAGGAATGTAAACCGTATCAATGCACGCACTCCGTGTAGGGATTGCCCTCCTGCTCAAGATAATTATTGTGGATCTAGAGATACAACTGGTGCTGATCAACTTATTACCATACTGGGACAACTCACGCAGGTTATGAATAATAACCTTACTCGTATGGAGCACCCTGATCCGCAACGTGGAGGATCAATGTTAGACCGCTTCATGAGGCAACAACCACCAACCTTCAATGGGAGTACAAATCCTATAGTAGCTGAGCAATGGATAAATTCCTTAGAGAAAATATTCCATGCCTTGGGGAGTAGTGAAAGGGAGAAGGTTGTCATGGCAGTTTACCGCCTCACTGGAGATGTCGATCAGTGGTGGTCGCTGATTCAAAACACAAAGGGAGATGATGACGTATCGAATATGGAATGGAGGGAGTTCAAAGAGCTTTTCTTAGAAAAATACTTTCCTCGTGACCATCGAGCAGATATGGAAGGGCAATTTCTGAGTCTGAGGCAGAAGGAGGATGAGAATGTCGCAAAGTATGAGGCTAACTTCACAAGGTTAGCGAGGCATGATGCCGATTATATACGTAACCCAAGGAGTAAGATTGATCGTTTCTTTGATGGGTTAAAACCATTTCTCCGTCGATCTTTGGTATCACAATCCTTCTCATCATACGAAGATATTGTCTCGTGTGCTATCAAGACAGAAAAGGAATTCTCTAAGTCTTATGACAACAAAGTAAAGCAAGAGAAGAAGAGAACGGTGGAACAAGAGACAGATAAAGGGAAAAAGGGAAAGAAGGATTTTCCAGTATGTGATAATTGTGGGAAGAATCACCCTGGTACTTGCCTAAAAGGAATGGGAGTTTGTTATAAATGTGGAGAAAAGGGTCACCAGGCTCGTGATTGCAAGGGAAAGAAAGGGGCTGTCAAAGTTGAATGCTACAATTGTAGAGAAATGGGTCATTATGCAAATGAATGTCCTAAGAGTCAAGGAAACTTACCTCAGAATAGGCCAAGGGATCAAGGCCAATCTTATGCTGTGACTACAATTGAAGCGGAATAATTATTGTATTTGTGTTTTTGGACTTAAGAACTAGATTATGGTTATAAGAATAATGTGATATATAAGGATTGTACTGCAGTACATGTTGTTTTCATTAAGGATTTAATATGATGAAGGTAATAATATTTTTAGTATGTGACAATAAGAGAAACTTTACTTTGTTTGGGGAATCTGAGGTTACAATTGATTTTGGAATTTAACGACCCTTTAGAGAAAGTCTGGACGGAGGTATTTTGGATAACTATTAAGGTTGGAATGGATTAAGTTGAACCATGGATAGTATTGTTTAGGGTTAAATTATTTCTGAAGATTATTTTTGGAATATTATAATACTATAGTTTTAGGAAAAAGGACAACCTGCAGGGTGGGGCATAACCCATCGCGTCGGACAAAGATGCAGGAATCGAACCCACAATCATAGTGCGACAGGCCTTTATTTCCTACCACTAGCCTACAGGAAGTCCCTGGTTATTACAAAATAATTTTACTAATCTAAATGGTATGTGTTAACATTTGGAACATTATACAATTAGGATAAGTATAATATTTTTGTGTTCTATTATCTTTTTGAGTGAAAGATGAGTTGAAGGTTGAAACTCTAATTGTCAAGCATAAATATATATATACCTATCTCTTATTCAATGAATAAATTAATTCTTAAACTTTAGTAAAGGGATATTAAAACAAAAAAAGGTGTTATCCTAATACCTTATGTCTTGTTGAACTGATGATATTTTAAATCAACATAGATTGAGGGCTTTGAGGCCCTCAATTTGACAGTTGATTGTGATTGATGACCCCAATCGCTCCCTACAAATATTTACGTTTTTCCTCTAATTATATGTCTATAATTGCCACCAATGTTCTCCTAATCGAGATCATAATTGGGTGGTGACTTGTTCATTTCCCTTTCCCTCTTATTAAGGCTAAATTTTATTAATCTTATTTCCGATGTGGGTTTTCCTCAAAGGTATTTTCTATTTTCAACCTTTTATTTTCCAAGAAAAATTTCAAATTGCGAGGACGCAATTTATTGAAGGAGGGGAGAATGTAACACCCCGAGCTTCCACGATACGCCTCTCTTTCAATAATGCAATAGCTTTCATTGTACGCAAGTTCGAGTTCTAACACACTGCAACTAATCAAAGTAGCCGTTATGAATAGTAATAACCACCTTTTAAATTTATAGAAATTTTATATTTCAAAATGGACTTCATTTTTGTATTCCTAATATTGAAATTAGCCTATGTTGAATTTTTTGTAATTTTCCGAGAACATCCAAATTTTTATGAATAGTGAAAAATACTTAAAACAAATTTTTTAATCAAAATAATTTATAGTGATAAGTTATACTATTTAGTGGTTTTAAGGTATAATTAGAATATATTTTTACTATTTTATCCAATGGTGGTCATTAGAATTAATTTAACATTGAAATTGGACATAAACAATTGTCAATCTTTTGATATAAATTGTTTCTTAAAAACACGCTATTTGTCGTAACAGCGGGAATTAATTGTAAAATTAATTAATGAAACTTATATGTTTGGAATTTTTTAAAATAGACATCATTTTTGAATTCGGAATATCAATTATAGCTTAGGGTGAAATTTTGGCATTGTTCTGAAAAACTTCAATTTTTGATGAATAGTGAAACCACTAAGTGGTAGTTAAATAACTGATTTTTCGTTTAAATGAAATATTACCACTTCTGTGATTTGATTTTCAAAAATCCGACATACATGGTTTTCATTAAGAAGTAAAATGTGGTTCAATGAGATTAAAATAATTTTTTGGTGAATAGTAACTTTTAAGTTCTTAATCGCGATTAGAGGTAATTAGTGTAGTTTAAGGTAAAAATAATGTTTTAATAATATGAGATGAGCATGACACTTGTCCTACTCCTATTGGATGAGTCATGGCCGACCAAGACAACCCATGGGTCAACTTGGGGACCCCATGGAGCCACTTTAGTTGGAAAATGACATTAATATATATTTATTTAATGTTAAAATTAAATTGACACAAACATAAAATGTTTTACTAAACCAATTTTTACGTGGGGTTACACAAGTCCAAATTTTGATTATAAATATTCATTAGAAATCTAAAAAGATTTCCTACATCATAGTATTTGTTTTATAATTTTTAGACATTAAATAAATTAAATTATTTATGACATCATTATGATGTGGCGATGACCTCATTATTTAACGATTTAAATAAAATGAGAAGATAATGAAAAATCCAAGGCATACACTTGTGCAAAGCCTATTGGATGAGGATATTTAGAAACCTTATCACCTTACCCTCGAATTATATAAGTGTGGTACCTTTAGAATCCGAAAAGCATTGTGAAATAATGTAACATTTCAATCATTCCAAAAGTGCCCCTCCTCTCCACTTATAAAAGGCCCCCACCTCTCCCACCTCATTTACAATTTCAAGCCATTTGGATCGGCCAACCTCTGCCCAAATACTCTCCCAACTTCCCTCTCTTACTCCTAGAATCCTCACTTTGGTCAGAACTCTTCTCAAGGAAGCCTTTGGCTCAAATCAAAAAGAGTTACCCGATTTTGAGGTAATGTCTTCTCTAATGTTGTTTTGGTTTATTTTTCTTCTCCAACCCCCTAAACTCTTTTTATTCAATTCTTTTGTAACAACACCAGTATCCTCAATATACTAGGATGTTGTTATAAGAAGGATTCGAGATACACTTACACACACCTACATCTAATGGTTAAAGAACATACGGTTTCTGTGGATGGCGAATTTCTGCCTCACGAAACGATGATTGTTCAACACTCATATAACACCTTCAAAGGTGGCCATTAAGATGTCACTATTTTTATATATGATATATAATATGTTTATGTTTTACCTATGCTTCTGTATTTCTCATTTATGGCATACTTTATGATTTCCATTATGGGTAAAACGCGATAATTTCATTTTAGGAAGTGCGGACTACCGCCCCCTCAATGTGATTTGAATCGTTAATGCCATATGTGGGATGTATAAAGGATGGATTAAATGGTATTATACACTATATTATACTGTAATTATATTATAAATTTATATAATTATGATTCCGTTCCATTAAATATGAAATAGAAATGAAAGTAGCGTTCATGCGTACGTACGGCTTACCGTCTCCATGAACGGTGCATTTCATTTATTACCTCTAAATGTTACGCGACATCATGAATGAATGTATATACTGTATATATATGATATATATGATATCTACATCATGAATATAATTCTAGATATAATGGATATTTAACCACATGAACAACTTGTAATTATTAGAAGTTTATTTTTGACTCAAGTACCAAAGATCGACAAAACGACCGTTATTAACTTAAATAATTAAATAATGTTCATAACATGGTAATAAGGGATATAAAAGGAATAATGAACATGAGAAAGGTTCTTAAGTAAATATAAATTAACTCTAGTTTATTATTCAGGAGGTTAAAGAATGGTCGAGTCAGGACATGACGCAAGGTAAGGGAGCTTCTTAACCCAATTTTCATTCTTTGGGTTAATCTCCTACTTTCAAATTATGTCATGATATTATTATGTCCTATTTTGTATTTTTAAATTATTTATGTGTACCTATAGTGAATACACATAATAGATCTATTTTATTTTAAAAATGATCTTTTAAGGACTTCGTCTCAATCCCCTTTCATTGAGGCATATTTGGTTTTATGCACAACTTTATTTTATACGGTGTATAAACCCCTTTGACTTTTACATTTATTCAAAAGGAATCTTTTTTATACGAAGCGTTTTGCTAAACAACAAAAGGGAATGTTTTCCTTCCGTACTTATGCAGCGACAACGACTTCTCCGCTGCCGTGACCATTATTTGAGATTCGTCTTCCTCTACAAGCCATCAATTTTTTTAATGAAAAATAAATACAAAGTTTTAACTTTCTTTTATTTTGGTATTGAAAATGGTTTTGAAAGCATTTTTATTATATCAATGTGTTGTATTTATATCTTGTGATTGAAATGTGGAAATGTTATGTTTCCTTTATGCATGTTTTATGTGATATGATTATGTTATGGTTTATGATATGTTTAAACCTGTTCATATGAGGAATGCATTGGACTTAATAAGTGACGGGTGGAGCCCACTATAGCTCCTCGATGCATCGGCAGGTCTCATGAGACAAACTAGTGTCTTGGCACGAGGCCTTGACAAAATCTTATTTGTGGTCTTGGCATGATGCCTTGACTACGTGGTTATGATAGTCTGGCATTATGCATTCCATCATTATGAAAGTGGTTATTGTTATTTCATGTGATTATTCGACCAGTAGAATATCCATGTGAAGAAGTGAATGGCATTATCTCATTTTACTTTTTCCATATTATGTTGATGTTCAAGTTTAAAAGGCTTTTGTTATACATTGCCTTAATTGTTAATGATTATTTATGAAAGCTTCCGCAATATTGTTATCCTTACTGAGCATCTGAGCTCACCCCTTTCAATGTTTTAATATTTTCCAGGATGTGAAGAAGTACTTTATGAATGACCTGCAGGGATTGTGAGAAGAGGATATGAGTGTGAACTATGGAGACTTTGTTATTGTAGTTTTTCACTTTATGATGTAATGTAATGTTTACGAATATATCTAGTGTTTCCAAGGCTACTAAACTAATCGGTCTTTCGAGACTTGATCTTTTGTGATCATGCCAATGTTACGAAGTAACGCACCGGCTCTGGGTAGCTGGGGTCAGGGCGTTACAGAAATACTATATTATTCTTATAAAACATCAATCAACGAACCACCTCTAACTATAAGAGGGATGAAGAAATTTATAAAACAAGAGTGTTTAATCTAAGAAAAAACATTTCATATTTAATAACATAATTGTGGCACCAAATCAACCTTTTACTTTTTAGTGGATGGTCAAACTGAGTCTAAAAAAGGTCAAGAACCTATACTCACTTTAACAGATAAAAAAATCAGGTATAGGGTAATTCTTTCCCATTTATTTAGATAGGCACTACCCCTTTAAAAATAAATTTTATAGGTATTAAAATAATAATTTTATAATAAAAATAATATCTTATTACCATGATTTTGAGGGGATATCCATATTTTAAAATTTAGAATAAAATATAAATATTTAGAATTTTACCCTTCTTTGATAGTTCCCCATCAGGGTATTCTCTCCAAACATATTCAGAGTTAATTCTCATACATATAGGAAAATAAAACTAATAAGGTAATTGGGTGGATATTAAACTTATTAGTTTGTTCAGTATAGTAGAGACTAGTTTCTCCACCCAAGAATCTTCTTCTTGGAAGCACCAATAATTTGATAACTTTATATTGTATCTCCTACCTTGACTTTCCAAATCTAATCTTAGTTGGGAAGCATTTACTCAATCATATTTTAATAATTTTTTATATCTTTACTATATTTATATTATTTATAAGTTATTTTAATTTCAATTTTTTGTCTACTCCAAACTATTGGCCTCTTCTAGCTAGGCTTTCCAAATTGAGGCACCTCAAACCCACACTCTAGGTTCTGGTGCTAAAAACAAAATCTTTAAAAAATTAAGTCAATACCATGTGTGATATCCCAATATAAATTTTTATATATTTTCAAATTAATTTTACATCTAACAATAATCTCATGTGATCCCTAGATCATTTAGTTTTAGTGTATTTAGAGACTAGATACATAAATAAGTTATTTTACAACACTTTAGAATATTCATCTATAATCATACCCCACTAGATGTATCATAAGTTATAATTATTTTCATAACCTAGGTAATGGAAACATAAGAAAGGGATGATCTCAGATGCTCATTAAGGGTAAACATAATAGATAATAGTTGATGCACATGGAAAGTCTTCTGAAAATCATGTGGGTATGAGAGTACTGTCAATTTCCAAAAACATAAAAATAGAAAATCATACCCAAATAAACACGGATCATCAATAATAAAACAATACATAATAATCTCATAATGATTTATGTCATGTAATCATGTAGTAGATACAGATCCATAAGGGGTTTTTTTTACTAACCAATCCATAACATTTCATCTCGTGATATATAATCCATTACCCAATTCATTTTAAGGATATATAATTCTAGGCTCGCCCATCATATAATGGGCATAGTCTCTTAGGGGTTTGGGTTCACTCATTTTTCCCATTCATATTCTATAACGAGATATTAATCTTTTACATGTTCATTGCAGGGAAATATAATTTTATTCCCATCATTCAAATAATTATAAAGTTACATGTTTTCTCAAATAGAACAAAAATACATTAATATTTCAATCGTCACTGAGTTAACCTAAAGAAGAGAGATAGGTTTCATGAAAAATTATATGGAATATTAAATAATCTATACAAATAAATAATATAGATGGTGGTATAAAAACAAATCCATAGTGTAGAAAAAATATCATTAAGGATGTTTACATAGATAAAAAACATCTTTTTAAGAACACATCTAATAGTTACACATAATAAGGGATCATGAATTGATCATTTGGTACCATATGGTTAACCCATCAAAATAAAAATGGTGTTAGAGGAATTAGATAATAATTAATGAAAAATAATTTCCAATGTAATAAATACATTTTTTATAAATATAAAAATGTATGTGCAACCATAAAATTTATAATTTAGAATTTCTTTAACATTTTCATAAAATAAAATGCTACAGATCTCTTTATAAATTCATTTTTGAAAAGGGGAAGTGAAAACATTTAAAATATTAAACTTTTAAAAATAATATTATATAATTAATTATAGAATAATATATAAATTTTTTACCAAGGAATCATGGAGTGGAATATTAAATATAAAATCTTGAAGGGAACATAATTTTATAAAATTTTTAAAATACCTATTATTGAATCTGACTTTGTAAAAAGGATAATAAAACATTATTTTAAAACAACTTCAAGAAAAATAAGAAGATCATATGGGATAAAACATATTTTGGTTGAAACAATAATAGGATAAATGATTATTTAAATGGTATAATATGAACATATATTAGAAATAATGATAAAAGAGGATGAGAATTAATCTAAACAATGTTGTATTTCTGTAATGGAAGAGGTCTATCAATGAATAAGAATTGAGGTAATGAACCTCTAAAAAAGATTTTATGATAAAAAATTTAAATACCTATAAAAATATGATTAATTATAAAATATTTAAATCAAATGGTATATTTTTTCTAACTTATAATAATAAAGATCTTGAAGATTGATCACTAATCAATGAATGGAAATTGGTTTTTCAGAAACCCATATGGATTTAGTAACAATATAAACAAATAAAATTGAAAAATGTAATAAGAAATGGAAAATAAAAAAAATTAATATAAATGTAAAAATTATTTAATTTGTAAAATGTGTAGTATATACACTATATAAATGAAAATAAGTGCATAATATGAAGCATATATCAATGAAGGAACTTTTCCGATGAAAAACATTTACCTTAACAATCAAATTCTATAAAATATCTTTCACCTCCTTTATAATAAACAAAATATTAATAAAATATTTTAGAACATTATATATATATTATACATTTTATATTCTTGAATTTTAATCTTCACTACCCATATATATGTTAGTAAATTTGTGTTTTCATCGTCAGATGTTTTTTATTTTTATTTCTATATATGATTTGTAATTTTGATGCTAATCCATATAATTTTAAACCTAGTTCATAAATCTTATATTATTTGAGGTACTATAATATTTATGGTTATATTTATAGATGAAGAAACTCTCAAGTTTGATCCTGGATCAACAATGTCAGATTTTATTTTTCATTATCATATTGTACAAGATGTGAACATCGACTTATGAAATTTTTCCAAATAATATTGAATAGTTAGGTCTCAAAAACCAAGAGAATATTTTTTCTCGTAATTTTTTTATTAATTGAAATATATTAGAAAAAATAATACCAAGGTCTTGGTATATTTCTTCGATGGTGTTTTTTATCATCTAAAACCCTTTTCAGTTTACCATTGTTTCTCTTATAGGATCCAAAGGAATAATCCCTCTAATAATTATCCACGCATGCTCCATTGATCACTGAACAACATCGATGGATTGTTAGGTGCTATCACGGTGGATTTATCTTATTTATGTGTTCATCTAGATAGATGTAAAAATTCCTTCATGCTTGAATAACCATCTTTTCACTCTTATTCGTGAGTGGATGGAGGAGAGAAGATAATCTCTAGAGTGATCTTCAATTTTAGGAGAGAGATCTAGATTTCATTGTGTACAATGATTCTCCAAAATGTTCAATATCTATCAACCTCAACATAATAGAAATAATTGACTATTTATAAAGATAGTGTTTGTGTTAAAATATTATGTAGGTTGATAACGTCCCTTAAATAATATATTAAACTTCATATGACCTCATTTTATGTACTAATATTATTATTATTATTATTTTGGTGCGTGAAAACTAGCACAAAAATATATATTATTTTATTGTCTTGAATTTTAATATTTATTATCTAACATAATCTTGGTCTGATATTCCTCCTCATAATTTATCGAATACTTAAAAAAAATATTTAAATAATTTATTTTAAAATAAATTTATACACTTTCTGGTGAATAAATATTTAATAAATATTCAATAAATAAAATATATATTTTACTCGCATCCGGAAGAATAAGTATTTATTAAATATTTTTATAATAAAATTAATTATATATTAATGAATAATCTGTCATTTATTACCTTGTGAATAGATACTTACAATCAATAAATCCACAATAAAATTGTTCGTTGGTCTTGAAAATAATATTTTTTTCCAATAATTAAATCCCAATTGAATTTAATTGAGATAAATAGAAATGCTTAGTGTGTGTCCCCTCAGTTTTTTCTAAATAGAATTAAGTGTTATTTACTAAAGTCTTATATTATTATCCTGAAATGGGTCAATGTGACCAATAGAATGAAGTTAAAACCACAAAAAACAAATATGTGTGTTTATTGTGTCATAAAATCCCACTATCCCAATATCACATAAATAAGGTTTCACACTCATGTCATCAACTTATAAACTTGTTATGTATTTCTTTGACTATATGGAATAAAATCATCATTGCAACATGGCCATTGAATTTAATGATATTATTAAATTTCAATAATAGGGAAAAAATATCAACTTCCAAAAATATGGAAGGGGAAAATCCTTCCTCTAATTATTTATTAATAACATGAAATTTTTGAGGTAACCAATATACTCAACTTCACTATAAACTCTTATCCCCATATTTTATAGAATTACATCTAAGTGAATATTATTAATAATATTAATGTCTAAAGTCCATTACACATGCTCGAAGATAAGAATATCTGATGACACATAAACGTGTAAAATACCTATTGGTGGGTCAGTTATCAAAATCTCTCATCTTGGATATTACCATGTTTGAACTTCTTGAGAAGATTTCTCATCTTCTTATGAGTACTCTTACCTAACAATCAAAAACTATTTTCCCCATTATATAATATTATCTTGTGGTAGAACTCATATTTAAGGGATATCATCATAGAATCTCAAGGTTATCATCATATATGGGAATTACTATGACCTATTTTTATGTGACAGATACCCTAGGACACTATCAAATTAATTTTTTTCATAAGAAAAATAATATTCGATAATGTATTTGTATTAAAATTCACTTATTTGAATATATATGTAATCTAAATTGAAAATTAGTTTGCTCCATGGGACCAAATATGTTAAATAGATGCTATATAACTATTAATAATGTTCTAATTTCATTCATTCATATTTTTAGTCATGATTCATGAAGATCATATTAGTGATATCTTGTTTATGGTAATTTATTGATATGAACAGATTACTTTATAATGATCATTGATTTTCGTGTTTTAAAATCATATTCATGAAATATATTACTTCATAAAAACATATATATTCATTAAATAAATTTTTTTAAACTTCCATATTAGGTGGTGATGAAAACAAAATTCATCATCCATGAAGCGAGTAGTCTGCATGTATGCAGGGATGACGATTTCATTTTTTTAAAGGATATAAAGAAAAGAGATAAAAACTAATTTATATTTAAAAATTATCAATTATGTCGTAGATATCATAATTATTCATTAAATAAATTCATATAACCATCAATGTAAGGTAGTTATGAAGAACAAAACACATCATCCATGGAGGCGGTAGTCTGTAAGTACTCATAGGCGACATATTTATTTTTAAATGTTTTATAGGGGAATAAATAATGGTTTGAAAATGAATATAATAAAACCTCAGTATACTAAAGATACTAATCCAATTGTATATATATATCTCTCTGTGTGTGTGTTTGTGTGTGTGGTTATAATAGTTTTGGAGGAGGGTGGATGAGTTAATCAGAGAATTGGAAGTTAGGGAGTTGATATTACTCATGTTGAGAGTTTGAGTCTTCTATTTAAAGGTCACTTGGAAATGGTGTACATGGGGAAATTAATTTTAATAAATGGATATAAAAATATAGAAAGATTATATGAAGAGAAAATTTATTATGGGTTCAAAGAACTTTTTAGTAAGAGCAATGTATTTAAGTGGGTGGAAGTGAGATCCTTTTATAGGTGAAAAGGATGGATCATTCCTTGGAATTGAATGGTATTTGAAGTGTAAAGGTGGAATCACAATGGATTTAGGTTTATTAGGTGATTAAAGGTTGTTGATAAATGTAGGTATATATTTAAAACCTAATAAAGTTCTTCTTAGTTTTTTTGTCAAGTTAAATTGTAAAAATTTGATCCACTTAATATTACTCATTTTACCCTTATTAACACTTATTAAAAATTAACCATGGATACTTTTTCACTAAAAATTTAAGATAAACCTACATACCAAAATTGAATCTAATTTTTATATGTTTTGAATCCATTTAATCTAATTTTATTTTTATATTTAAAAAAATCAATATAAGTGATCAAAACACTTAAAAACAGTTTTTTTGGATAAAAATTTATTAACATGTAAAAGATTTTTTAATATACTATTTCAAATTATAAAAATATAATAACATTAAATTATTTTATTATATATATTATGAATATATTATATAATATTTAATAGTGATCATTTGGTTTCAAAATACCTAATATATAGAAACATTATAATTCTTTGAGAGAAATCCCTTTTATAACTAAAGATTTTATTGCAAATTCTTAATGATTTATCACTTATTAAAATGATCATTAGAAAAATTTTAGCAATTTATTGGTATCAAAATATTTATCTGAATCAAATAATTATTTAAAAAATATAAATAATATGTAATGCATAAATATGTATATATTTTTTATACTAAAATGTTTTAATTAAATATTATCATTTTCATTCATATTATATCCGCATAATGTATCGATGTTTATCTTATATTGTAATATTTTATCTTAATAAAATGTATCAGGGTTTTCTTTAGTTCAATGTGGTGTTCAAAATAATCTATTCAAAATAGTATTTAATAAAACAAAAATATGTACTAAAATCTCATGGTGTTGCACTTATTTTTAGGCATTACTTCTTCACATGTTCGACCTTATTTTTTTATAGTACCGCCTTCTTCATAGAATATTTCATGGAACATGGATTAATTTGGTATTTTCCATTATTCTTAATTTATCTTTTATGAATAGTCCCACATTTAACATATTTTTCTTACTTTCTTACACACTTTACACACTTCTTCACCTACTTTAAATTTTTTCTTCTTGGAAAGCTTATCAACTTATTCACATGGAGTGTTAGCCACTAAATCAACCACAAAATATCTCTTATAGGTGGATTTCCTTATGGATTTTATATTTCCCCATTATTTCATGAGTTTCATGTCCATATTTCAATGGTCCATTAAGTGTAATATCTTTCTATAATTTAAGCACTTCTTCCTTATAGGTTTTATATGCATATAAACTCTCTTCATTAACTTCTTTGGTGAACTCTTCATCACCGATTTTTATATCAAGTGAAACATACTTAATTTCATCATCTGATTTCTAGTCATCAATATTTATCTTTACTTTTGTGAATATCTATGATACATGTGAGGTGTTTACTATAATTCATTATATTATTGATCATCTATCATTCACAACTCATCGAAATTTTCATGTGATTCAAATTTGGTCATGGAAGGAAAATTTCTTCCATTATGTGAGTAATTATTTTTTCGATTGGTTTATTATTTATTTCATATCTACTCCCCCATGTCTTAGGGATTATATAATTTTCACACAATAAAATATTATTCCAAAAATAAATAGACTTATTCTAGAATCTCCATTAGTACTAACATCTCATAATGAATCTATTTTATTTCACTCTAGGTAGAATTTGACTATATTTACATGTCTTATATTTTCAAGACCCATCCCTCAAGGACCATGTCATGGCTACCCAAAGCTCGCATCTTATAGGATAGGGGTTATAGACTATCACTGAGTAGGCTTATCCCAAAAAGAGGAGGCATTTTTCTAAGTACATATACACACACGCATGCCTCTAAGAAAGAGTTATCAACTAAAAACACTGAGTAAAAAGGTATTCATGGCACTAAGACAATAACTAAGAGTAACAATATAACTGAAAAGTAAATATGCCAGAATATAAGCCCAACTATAATAGAAAAGTACAAGATCATATATCTCATCTCTGGGAAACATACCTGAAGGGTATTTTCCATATGTTGTATGAATGTCACTATAGAAACCACATATGTCGGGTCGCCCAGAAGCACCCCTATCTCTGGTCCACCAAGGACTCTGTCAAAGCTGTCGATTACCTGTACAAGACATGACACGTGTGGGTGAAGCCCATGCAGTGGTGGGTAAAATAATACTAATTATGGATTCCAAAACACAAAGTAATTGCACAAAATAAACAAAAAGGAATCAAACTAATTATACCTCAAAGAATATAACTAAGAAACGCCATGAGGGAACACCACTAAAGAACACCATGATGGAACACCACAAATGAACACGACGATGTAAAACCAGTAAGGTACACCATTAAGGAACACCATGAATGAACACCACTAAGGAATACCATGATGGAACACCACTAATGAACACCACTAAGGAACACCACCAAGGAATACCACAAAGGAATGCCACTAAGGAAAACCATAAAGAAACACCACGAAGGAATGCCACTAAGGAACAACAGTAAGGAACTCTATAAAGGAACGTCATGAAGGAACACCACAAAGTAACACCATGAAGGAACACCACTAAGGAAAAACAAGAAAGAACACAACTAATGAACAAAACATATACTGCCAAAGAGGTTCACAAAGTTTAGCCTCTAAAATGAACATTCAAGAGAGTCATTATAGTCAGATCACAAAAAGTATAGGTCTATGGTACATAAATAGTACTATCAAAAGAATTCATGTACCCTTAGGTATTAATTTATGG
The DNA here is from genome assembly GCA_963277665.1 of Viscum album. Lineage (NCBI taxonomy): Eukaryota > Viridiplantae > Streptophyta > Magnoliopsida > Santalales > Viscaceae > Viscum > Viscum album. Next base: position 284,271,752 of record OY728142.1, read on the forward strand.
ATTGTAGGTAACACACAGACAATCGGTAACACATGGAATGTATCTAACAAATGAAGTTTTGGTAACACACGGAGTGTCGGTAATACATAGTGTATCATCAAAGACAAGAGAACCCACACCCTGGTGCGATAGAAGGTACCGACTCAATATAGGTAAGAAGAAAAATCTAATTATGACACACATTCTAGGTAAAACACCCAGTCTTGGTAAGAAACACATTCTTTGTAAGACACATAGTCTAGGTAATCACATAGCTTCTAAGTCATATCTAGCCATAGGATCCCATCCTTAGAACACTAATTTCAGGAGCACCTACTCGTCGAGCCAAAATAAATTACACCAACATACATGGAAACACACATATAGTAACTCAAAAGGTTCATCTCCCTACAGTGGACTTAATTCCACAAAAATCTTTTCAAATGGGAACACAGTTTTAGAGTTATGTTTATTTTACTAAAAAGGGATTGTTAGGCCTGAGTCTGGTCTGACCTGATCGGACCGACCCAACCCGACCCAAGACAGGTCTCGCATGACCTGAGCCACCAAGTCCAGCCCAGCCCGACTTTCTTCTAGTTTAGCTCACCATCTCAAACTTGGCCCGCTCGAGAAGGCTAGGTAATCTAACCTGGACGCAGCTAGTGTCACATCTTTACATGGTCAATGTGGATGATCGCCACATTCAACAAGGTTGGCATCTGCATGAACCGCCCCATGGTGGTTTTCATTGGTTTCTACCATAGTCTCGTTGGACAACGATCCTTCATCGTGTGATGTGGTCCCCTAACACATCCAACCGAGCCCCACTGACAACAGCCTACCGGTGGCCCCTATTTTCTGCATGCGGTAGCTTCCACAGGTTCCTCCAATAGGGTGGCCACAATGATCCACACCACCATCGGCACTGCCATGGGCCACCATTGATGGATTCATTTCTATTGGATTCCACCATCACTGTGGTGGCCCATTTTTCAAACAGGGAAAACCTTTACAATCCTTGGGACTTATTCCTCACGATCGTGGGCTCAAGATCATCTTGTCATTGATCTAGAGGCTTGCTCATGTTTTTAACCTACCAAAAACTCCTAACATGACCCCAGGGTGGTTTTTGGTGATGAACATATGAATGGGGATAGGAAGGACAAAAATAACACCATTTAGAATGGATCCTACCTATTGTTCATATCAGCCCAAATTTATTCTTGTTAGTAGGAACACAAATAAAAAATTTAAAATCACAAGATCTAATTCCCAAATTAATCTTTATTTTTCTTAACCATCCCTAAGGAACGATTAAACCATAGATCAAACTGTTCATGGGTTAGTCCACGTTAAAAATTGGAATCAAGAATAGGGAAAGAAAGTCACCCATTTTTAAACCCCCTACCTTGATTTTAGAAATTCTATAGATATAGATTGAAGTCGCATCATCGTGTTGATCTGTGTTCCACTGGAATTCATCGATTTTTCATCGCTTTATTGAATCCCAACCTCTGACCCATCATCTCCAATAAGATATCCTCCTCCTCGTTGACATAGGAAAACTCTAGGGATATGATTATTACCAAATATTTCTGACTATGCTTATTAAAAAAAATAAAACACAATTGCGTCAACTCATTACATCCAAATAAAATATTTTTTAAATTTTTATAATTTTGTTCATGTCAAAAACCGAACATTCACCCTCGACCCGCACCAGTCGAGATTAGGCCCTGCATAATGAAAACACCCCATTATGAACTCAACGGTGGTCTTGGATTTTAGATTTGAGTAACCATTCATGAGTTTAAAGATTTGAACAATAAAATAATTTTATTTAATTATTTTATTTACTATTATTCCATTTTTAGGTTACCTCATTGGAGACTCATGACGATTCAGGTTAATCGCCCCTAGGGTAAAACCGATATCCCAAATGCAAAGGTGCCCTCATATTTCTGATTGGGGAACCTGTTTAATATTTATTCCAATTTTTTAGTAGAACCACTCATGCATGCTATTTTAAAACATAATATTTTTTGACGGATCGTTCTGAGAACTCAAGCTCTTGGAATCGCACGTCGCCTCAGATTCTGGTATCGTAATTTTTCAAATAATTTTCTAAAAATAGTATCGAGAAATATGAGTCATGAAATTATCCACACATTAAGGCTTTATGTCCCCAAAATCCAAACCAATTGATACCCCAAAAGATGAGGGTACGAGCAAAAACATGATCCCCTTGCTCCCATGTGCTCTTCTAATGATTCTCATACTTCCATCGGGCATACGCTAATGGAATATACTACCAAACGAGGTTCCTCTCCTTCCAATCCTCAATCTCCAAGACCAGGATGAAAATCGTGAATCTCAATTAGAAACTATCATCTATGGGATTCCATGGAGTCAAGATATCTCCTTCACATTGAGGAATCCCAATATCTATACTGAACTATGCTCCCAAAAAGCTAAGAGGTGGCAGACTTGGTGGGGCAGTCAATGTTAACCCAATTGGTATCATTTCCCCTAGATGTATTTGAGAAAACCATCATGAATTACATTGATATCATTTCCCACTACCTTCCTGGATCCTCGGGGAAGAAAATATAAACCCCTTCAAAGCACAGGGGCTTGATACGGTGAGTTGAAAAACCATGAAACTGATTAAAACAAGCACTCATATTTTATATAAATAGGTAATCTTTTCTTCAACCTGTTCTCTCATCCTGGGTGTCCTCGTTGACACCCACATGCATATCCCAATGCATCTCACCCCTCTAGGAATCCACTGCTACTACTATGCGTCCTCTAAAAGGAACGACATGCTCTCCACCTTTCGAATATCCATTTGGGGAATTCCCCAATGACAACTGAGCTGGTAATGTTTCACCATCGGTGGACCCATGTCATGCCTCCCTGACTCGCCTTAGGAGTGGAGGGGTAACAACCATCGATTGGAGATAATCTACATCATCTCAATCCATGATGTATAATTTTAATGAGGCGAACTACTCTGTTGACTCTTTTATCAACTATGAACTAAATATTCACCTGAGATACACTGCCACGACATCCCCCTTACTATGAGTGTAGACTCTTTCCAAGTAATAGACCTGGAGTAACTCTATCTAATTCCTATGCCTCGAGTTCAGAACCTCCTTAGATAATATATAATTGATACTCTTGTGGTATGAGTAGATGATAAACCGCCCACCCATCAAGTAGTGTCACCACATCTTCAATGAAAAGAATACCATTTCCAACACAATATTGTGTGTCCCTTAATTCTACTAATGTGGTATCCACTGATCCGAACCAAAGGCAATCACCACTTGCCACTACATTAGGACACAACCATGTCTGATCCCTGATGCATCGCAAAAAGCACTCAACTCCCCCCTCTGGAAAACATAGGATCGAGGCACTCATCAAACACTATCTTAACTACTGAAAAGCTTGTAGGGACAATTATATCCATGATATGGTTTCCCCTTTCATCTATTTGAAGTGTTCATCAACCATTTGGTAGTGGATAATCATTCTCCATGTCCACTTGGTTAAAGTGCCGGAAATCCACACATAACCTCGAACACTGGGTCTTACTAAGCCCTTCCTCTTCCATACTTCCACTTGTACCCTCATCTCATGAAGATCTATGAAATATATCCAATATATTGATGTTGATATTAGTACCATATCAGGGTGTAGAATAGTTCTTAATTTTATCTCCTTTTGTGGAGGTAATCCGGAAACATGTTATGGAACGACATCCTCGTACTCCGCCACTACTATTGGGAACTTAAAACTCATAACATCCACTTCCCTATGTGTAAGGATAGCTTTCTCAAGATTTATTATCTACATCCTCTGATGAATTATTTTTTCATGTTCAACCTATTTTTCCTTTTTTCCAAACAAGTAAAACCCTGTTCGATCGATACGGACATACCACAACTGTTTTCCTAAAAAAAATCAATCTGAGCATGAACTATGGATAACCAGCCCATATCTAGACTAATGTCGCAAGGCCTCGATATTTCCACCAATAGGTTCCAATAAAAACGATCACCTCAAGGGTCAGATCACACTTTCATCACTTGTGCGATTATCAAGTCTCCTCCAATTGGTATCTCCAGAGGTAAGGGTCAAATCAACGGTTTACCAGAAAATCAAGGTCTGGAAAAAAATTCATGGAAATAAAGAATGATTAGTAGCTATGTCTATTAATTTGTAAGCTAAGATTAGACACAGACCATACCTTGAATAATTCCCTAGGTCCCTTGGGTCATATTCCATTATGGCTAGTATCTACCCTTCCCCTATCCTCTAGCTGCCTCATCTTAGTGTGGAACACATTGTGGTGGTGGTGGTAACAAGTCAAGATGTTTACAACCTCCTACTACTCCCCCAGCTCCATTGCCACATATCCCCCCTAAATATCTATATTTTATTGTCACTATATCTACCTCGGTGGCCAATCCACTATTTCTATATTAGATCCTCGGCAAGCTGTACAATCTCTAGTGAGATGTCCTCAGCCATCTCAAAAAATGATTGCCTCTCTCAAGGTTTATTAGACACATAATATGAACCTTAAGCAATAGATCCTCTATCCTGGGACCACCACTCAAAACATCTCATGAATCCAAGTCTCTAATAATAATGCTAGCAACCTTTTTTTAAGGATTCTGCTCCTGGTTTCCCATTACTAAAATCCACTAGTTGTATCCGCTCAATCATGGGACTTTCAACCACGAAGTTTCTCTCTAGAACCCTAGCTTAAGAAAGAGTGCATAGAGTAATAGTAATTTCTCTGATGTCCCTAAACACACATCGCTCAGAGGTACTAGCCCTGAAGAACTAGTATAATCATTTTCACCGAGTACCTAGAATGTTCGGTATGCATTGAAGAATACTCATATACCGACATGTCATCAAGCCGAAGCGGTATAAGCTCTAGGGCACACATAGCTGTTATCTTTTATGGTATCAGACCATTCTCTTCAAAAGTTTCTCAAACTTTGTCAATGGAACAGTCACCTCACTATAAGATCTGGTAATCCAAACTCCTCCCTCACCCTGCTGAGTCACATAGAAGGCCCACCATCTAATATAATGATGTCCTCACTGGATGGAAAAAATTTCCACCACCTCATGTCAATCCTCATCCACATAAAAGTCAGACTCAACTTGGAAACTGTGGGTTATCTGTCACCGAAACTCATGAAGTGCACTCGTCATGCGCATCTCATCTGCTAGTACTATGAATACCAAGTTATACTCTATAGCTGGTGGAATTGTTGGTACACCAACTAAAGGTGATGTCTCTGGTACAAATATTTGAACCCATCTCATCACCATGTGGATCATCCTCGTGATCACATGGTGGAATCCTAGCTGGATGTCTATGTGGAGGCATCTTGAATCAAAACAAGATGTACCACGATCAATAGAGTATACCTGGTGAACTAAGTCTGACTCAAGAAGGACATGATAACACACTCATTTTTTATAAGATGCAAGAACCATTAATTACCCATGAAACTAGTATCCTCATATACTGATTCATAAAGATTAATTCATGGTCCCGGTGTTTGGATACGTCGGCTATTGCACTAACACTGGGTTCCCTATCCGAAATTCCGAACTCGAAACACTTAACATTGTTGAACCAAAGAAAGAGTAAAATTGTCCTCCCTACGATACCACTATGTCATAACCCATCCAATGGGGAATGTTCCTTGACTACCCTCAGCCCTCCTTCTATAGGCCATGGGATGCAGACCAGCTCCGAGTTGGCATATCCCACAAAGGGAAATCATTTTTCTAAGTTCTTATTCAAATGCACGGGTCTCCAAGCAAGAGTGGTCAATTGAAAACATCGAGTAAACCTGTATGCATGCCACTAAGACAACCACTAAGAATAATAGTACAATTGAAAAGTAAAGAGGTTGAAATACAAGCCCAACTGAAATATAAAAGTACATGCTCCTTTATGTTGTCTGCAGGAAACCCTACCTAAAGGGTAGATGCAGTATGTTGTCTAAATGTCGTTGAAACATACCATGTATGTCAGGTAGCACTGAAGGACCTCTATCTCTGGCCCACCAAGGACTCCGCCAAAACTGTCGATAGTCTGCACAAGACATGACACGTGCAAGAAAATCACATATAGGGGTGAGTAAAACAATACCCAGTAGGGACCCTAAACAAAAAAGGAATTACACAAAGTAAACGAAAAGAAATATCACAAAGTATACCATAAATAGGAGTTGTAAGAAAGACCACAAAGTATCACCACTAAAGAACACCATGATGGAATGACATGATGGAATTATTTGAAGTAACATAATGAAGTAACACTACAAAACAGTACCAGGAAGGAACACCACTACGGAATACCATGAAGGAACACCACTAAGGAATACCATGAAGAAACACGAGGAATGAACACCAAGAAGGAACACCACTAAATAACACCCCAAAGTAACACCACGATAGAACACCACTATGGAATACCATGAAGGAACACCTCGATGGAATACCAAGAAGTAACACCTAAAGAAAAAACACTAAGGAACACCACATAGACTACCAAAAATGCACATAAAGTGAAGCCTTTAAGTGGTACAGTCAAGAGAATCACTAGAGTTGGCTCACACCAAATATACATCTATATTATATAAATATTATTATTACAAGAATCCACAGTACCCTCAACTAGTGAAAAATGTAGTGTAGGTAAAACATGGATTTATGGTAACACATAGAGTGTAGACAACACATAGATTGTTGGTAATACATAGAGTGTTGGTAACACACATAGTTCCATAAAATACTAAATAACCCACACCCTGTCGGGATAAGGGAGTACCAACTTAGTATAGGTAAGACACATAGTCTATGTAAGACACATGTTCTAGGTGAGACACACAGTCTAGATAGGAAATAGTCTACGTAGTCACATAGCTTCTATGTCGTAGCTAGCTGCTGGATTTTGTGCTTATCACACTCATTCTGGTAGAACCTCCTCATAATGCCTAAAGGCCATGTGATAACCTATAATAAAACCCACACATATTATCTCAAAAGTACCTTGTCATATCAAGGGTCCCAACTCTACAAATGGCTCGTCAAACAGACACCTAATTTGAGAGTTTTGGTCATTTTACTAAAAAGGGGATGGTGGGCCCAGGTCCATTCTGACCCAACCTAGGTCCCGCCAGACTCGACATGCCAGGTCCAACCTGACCTGACGTGGTGGGTCTGATCTGACCCACTGCCAGTTTCATCCACCATCTCTAACCTGACCCACTTTAGTGGGCACGTTCGTCTCACCTGAATGCGGCGAGGGCTATATCCCAGCATGGTCAATGCGGTCGACCACCGCATTCAACACGGTCGATCACCGCCTGAACCGCCCCGCGGCAGTTTCCACGGGGTCCTTCCATGGTGTCGTTGGACCATCGTCCCACTAGACCATGGTTCTTCCCCACATGATGTAGTCCCCTGTCATGTTTGACCAAGCCTCTCCATCGACCGCCTGTCGAGGGCCCTTGTCTGCCGCCAACTGTAGTTATTGCTGGTTCCTACCATCAGGTGGTCATGTCGCCGCATGCCGCCACTGAAAACTCCCTTTAAGTAGGATTCTACCACCACTGTCATGGCCTATTTTTCAAATAGGGAAATCTTTCATGATACTTGTGTCACTTTCTTCACTATAGTGGGCTCAAGATCATCTTGTTGTCGCTCCAAGGGTTCGATCACATTTGGAACCTCCTGGAAAATCCGGATGTGACCACGGGAGGTCTGTTAGCAAAGAAAGCCATAACGGGGATAGGAATGGCACCAAGAAAACCATTTATAACGAATCCTGGCCTTTATTCCTATTGGCCCAAATTTTATCTTGTTAGTGGGATCACAAATAATAAATTAAAAATCACAAGATCTAATTACAACATTAATTCAATATTTTTTTTATCCATCTCGCATAAATGATCGAACCGCGGATCAGCCTTTTCATGGTTTGGTCTGCGTTCATCGTTGGAAAACAAACGGGGAAAGAAAAAAAAATAGAAATAAACCCCCTACATCAAGTTTGGATCTCATGTAGATGTAGAATAATTTTTTTTTGTAACGTCAATCATTGTTTTACCGATATTCATCGCTTGATTTAATCCTGACCATAGATTAGTCGTCGCTGGGGACAGAGCCTCCCCGTCATTGCCTTAGGGAAACTCCCAGGAAATGATGATGACCCTAGATTTATGGGGAGGCTTATCAAAAAAGGAAAACACCACAGCATCGAAACATGACATCTAAATAAAATATTTTTGTTAATTATTTTAATGATGTTCTCATCCAAAAACAAAATTCAACCCTCGACCTGAGTAGTTTGAGATTAGACCCTACCTGAGGAAGTAAACCCATTAGTTACTCAATGGTGGCCTTCAATTTTAAATTAGAGTCACCATTCATGAGTTATAATGATTTGAAAAATAAAATAATTTTATTTAATTATTTTATTTATAGTTATTCCATTTTTTGGTTTTCTCACTGGAGACCCACAACAACTAAAGATGTCATGACTCATCCCCCGAGGCCCATTTCATGACTACCCCAAGCCCGCCTTCCATAGGCTAGGGCTAGTGACTAGCACCAAAAAAGTAATTTCCTAAAACTGGGAAGGCATTACCTTTATAACCTGTAAACACATGCACAAGGAATCACATAGTTAGATACGAACACCAAGTAAACATGTATAAAAATGATTTTTGAAAGAAAAAGGCGCCAGAATACAAGCCCAACTAGAAAATACAAGTACAACTGTGATAAAATAAAACTAAAAAAAGGGAAAGTCAGGTATTGGGTCATCCTCCGAGGTTCCTACCTGAAGGGTTGGTACATATCACCTCCTCAGCACTCCTCATCTGTCTATCTCCTCCGTGTACCAATTTGGTGTAAGGTCCACCTCCAGGTACTGTCCAGTCCTGGTACTGTCAGCCTCAGTCAACTTTTTTCATCATCTACATCCAACGAAACAAGGTGAGGGCATAGCCCGTGCAAGTATGAGTATAACGATACTTAGTAAGGACCCAGAGACCCTCTAGGTCTCACAAAATCCATCAAGGATAAACCACAACGTATGAAATCAACAGATGACCTTACTTAGCTATATTCCCATACATTTACCTAAGTTATCAAGTAATCTATCTCAATCATGAGGAAAACATAGAAAAACTGACGATGCTCAAACCAAAATTTTAGTCTAGGGGTAGTATAAAGTAACACCCCCAATAACATTGTCGAAACCTTGGATACTGGAAAAATCATCCTCTATCAAGTATAGTGGGCCTACTGCGACACCAAGTTGCTTCCTTACAAACCTTGTACTACTGAGGTACTCCTCCAGTCAATTACCATGGGTCTGTAGTGTCACGAAGGCACTCCCCACCGTGGGTCTGCCGTGTCCCCAAGGCACTCCCCCTTATAGCCTACTGAGGTACTCCTCGTTTCGAGTACTGTGGGTCTACCGCAACACCAAGGCACTCCCCACTATGGGTCTACCACAACACCATGTCACTCCCCACTGGGCTAGTCGAGTCTCTCTTAGGTGAAACGGTCAGTAGTCATCAGGTCGCAGCCAGATACTAGGTCCCTGCACTATATTCGCTCCTCTCCGAAAGGATACACTCCAAAACCTATTGTTCGATACTCCAACTATCATGAAGTCCCACAAAAAAGTATCTCAATGTTCTGTCGAGCCATAAGGATCTCAACGTAACAAACAGGGCGTCAACGGACGCCTGGTCTGTGAGTTATTAACCTTTTAGTCCCGAGGGCCCGGTTGGATTAATTGTCGATCCAACCTGAGTGCTCCCCATATCAAACCAAAACACCAGTAGAGTACACTCTAATGGATCATCTGGCTCCAAGATTTCTAGTGTCGCTGACGATTCATCAAATGGACGTCTGATGCCAAAGATATGGCCGAAGGAGCGTAAATGGGTCATAGTGGGCCTGAGTCCGGTCTGACTCGGTCTGACTAACACGGCCTAACCTGGAATGGTTTGACCCTGTTCAGGTCGACCTAGCCTGACCCACTGGGTCCGGCCCCGCCTGTGATTCGGCCCGGTCCGCTGGGAGGTCTAGCAGGCCGTAAGGGCCGCGGAGCCCGTGGGTGTGGTCAGGCGGCTCGGTCGTGGGGGTGTCGTGAGGTCGCAGGGCCGGTTCGGCCTGGGGCTCTATTGGGGGCATGTGGCCGTTTTCTCCTGGGCACCATGGGGGGGTATGAGGCGGGTTCCTCCAGAGCATCGCTTGGGCGGGGGCCGGTTCATCCAGGGTGTCGCGGGGGCGTGGGGCCGATTCGGTCGGGGAGACACGGGGGGGGGGGGGGGGGGGGAACAGTCCAGATTCGGGTTGGGCACTGCGGGGGGGGTGGGGGGCATGGTGGCTTGGCCCAGGGTGGAGGTTTTTCTTGGCGGCTTGGAACAACGGTGGTTCAGCTCGGCGGTGGAGTTTGTGGGTGCGGCGTGGCGACGCGGCGAGGCCGCGGGTGGCAGAGCTGCGGGCAGTGGAGCTTTGTTTCCTCTGTCGCCTACCTCTATTTTGATGTACACATAAAAGAAGTATGGAGGAGGGGCTAGTCCATGATCGTTTTTTCATCACCCTCTATGTTTAGAGTGGTATCAAGTGATTCAATTCCTTTTTGAATTTCAAAGAATTGTCAAGAATTGAAGAGATAAGAATATCAATCAATCAACCTATAACTTCCTGCAAATAATCAAACACAATTAAACCCCTACCTCATATAGTTTGTTGATGACGATGAGGAGGGAATTTCAGTCAAAAAAGACATCCCACATCATTTTCCTCTTCAAGGTTCTTTTGAGGAAGAAGTCAAAGATGTTCCTCGCTGGCGTTCTTCATGGAGGAAGCGTTCTTCAATAGAGAAGCTTTCCCCCAATTCCACCCAATTATAAAGTGGTGCCAAAATAATATATTAAGCCATCTATTATTTTGTTGGAAATAATTCAAAAAGCAAAATTAATTATGGTGGGTGGCCTAATTAATCAAGATAAGGTTTGGCATAAATTAATTAGAGGGGTTTGGCACCATTAAGTGGGGAGCTCAAGAGGTTTCTCTCCAGTTAATTATGGAGTTCAAGAGGTTTCATTCCACGGGTGGTCCCCACTATCATAATATCCACAAGAGGGTTAGGATCAGGTGGTCCCCACCACCAAGCATTCAATTTGTTGGATAAAACTCCTCTGGTCCCCACCACCTCAATATTCACATGGGTGTTTCAAATAAAAATAAAATGTTTACACAATTTTATTATTATTTTATTCTTTCAAGAAAAACCCAAAAACTAACTTTCACCCTCGACCAACAATCGTCGAGGTGAAAGTCTTCTGAAGAGAATATTGGTGATGCGATTTCAACAGTGTACTTGGATTTCAATTCCGAGAACTAGTTCAAAAGTTAGAAAAACCCGCTCGCACGTTTACTGAACACACCTGAACAAAACATCAGAAATTCATTCTGGGCACTCTAGGCCTCGGAATCACGCACAGTCAATTTTTGCGAACTCATAAAATTCACATTTATTTAAAAAAAATTACATGGAAATTCCTAGTCTTTACATTCTCCCTTCCTCAAAGCTATGTTTCTCTATAAGCCACAACTCAAACTAGGTAAACAAGTGGGGGTACTAAGCACGCATCTGAGCCACCCGCTCCCATGTGCTCTCCTAGAAGTTCTCGTGATACCATCGAATTCACACCAGAAGTATTGATCGTCCATGAAGGACCCACTCATGTCGATCCTCAGTCTCTAATGGGAACTTCGTAAAAGTTTCCCCATAGTCGACATCCAGCTCTCCATGGTCGATGATGTGAGAAGGGTTGTGCGCGTATCTCCTCAGCTGGCATACGTGAAAGACTTAATGCACCCAGTGTAACTGAGGTGGAAGAGCTAAGCGGTATTCCACCTTCCAAACTCTTCTGAGGACCTAAACGGGTCTGATGAATCTCAAAGATAACTTTCTACCTCGGGAAAATCTCCACAAACCTCGCCGAGGTGAGACCCGTAAAAAGACGTGGTCGCCATCCTCAACCTCTAGAGGCCTTCATCTTCTATCGATAAACAACATTTTCATGCTCTGTGCTGTCTTAATCTCTTTCTAGATGATTTTCACCTTCTCTATGGTAGCTCATACCATCTCTAGTCCCATGAGTGCTAACTCCCCGGGGTCAATCTAGCATAAAGGTGATCTGCAAGGTCACTCGTACAACACCTTGAAAGGTGAAATCCCAATGGTGGAGTGATAGATGTTGTTGTATGAAAACTCCACCAAAGGTAAGTGATCCTCCCAGCTGCAACCGAAGTCAAGGACATAAGAACACAGCATGTCCTCGAGGGTCTGAATAGTCTGCTCAGTCTGGCCATCCGTCTAAGAATGGAAGGCGGTGCTCAAACGAAGTTTCTTCACGAAAGCATCCTACAACCCCTTCCATATCCGGTAAGTAAAACCAATGTCACGATTGGAGACAATCATCAAAGGTACTCCATGTATCCACACAATCTCCTGCACATAGAGGCATCCCAATCTCTCTACACAACCCTGCTCTTTGATCGATAGGAAGTGGGTCGACTTGGTAAGTCGGTCGACGATCACCCAGATAGAGTCATGTCCCTTGGATGTACGTGGAAGTCCTATCATGAAGTCCATGGATATATCATCCCACTTCCACTCTGGGACCTCTAAAGGTTGAGCCAAGCTTGCTGGTACATGATGCTCCACCTTTACTTGCTAACAAGTGAGGCATCGGGAAGCAAACTCTACAACTGCTTTCTTCATTCCCGGTCACCAGTGAAGTCATCAAAGGTCCTGGTACATCTTCGCAACTCCTAGATGTACCTCTAGTGTGGATGTATGGAACTCCCTCAGCAGTTCCTCTTGAAGTGACACTGGTGCCATGGTACATCCTATGAAGAGGATGACATGCTCCCCACCTTCAAAAAATACATCAGGTGCCTACCCTATTGATATCTGAGAACGTCGAGCATCGAAATCAACGTTCACATGCTACACCTCCCTCACTTGCTGAAGAAGTGAGGGAGTGACTATAAGAGACTGAAGGAAGGCTTCTTCATCATGTTCCACAAAGGATATCTGCACAGCGGCTAGCTGCTCTGTTGCTTCACCTAGCAGTTGTATTCCAGACCACCTGCTGAGTGAATCTACTACAACATTCCCCTTCTTGGGAGTATAGACTATCTCTAAGTCATAGTCCTAGAAGAACTCAATCCAATGTTGTTGTCTCTGGTTCAGTTCCTTCTAGGAGAAGATAAACCTCAGACACTTGTGATCAGAGTACACTGTAAAACGTTATCCCATAACATAGTGCCACCACATTTTCAAGGTGAAGACCACTGCTGGTAACTCCAGGTCATGGGTAGCATATTTCTACTCATGTTGTCTTAGCTGACGAGAAACATAAGCGATCATTGCTCGATCCTGCATCAGGATACATCCGAGCTCGGTCCCTGATGTGTCGCAATAAACTACGTACCCTACGCCCTCCTCTGGAAGCCTCAAGATGGGGGCACTAGTCAGCCTCTGCCTCTACTCTTGAATGCTCTACCAGCATCTCTCTGACCACACTAAGGGTTTCTTCTTCTTTTTCAATGATGATAGTGGTGCTGCAACTCTGGAGAAGTTTGGAACAAACCTCTAGTAATATCCACCCAAACCTAGGAAACTTCGTACCTCCATCACACTCCGGGGTGGCTCCCAAGAAAGTACCACCTCAATCTTCATTGGATCCACTGCAAATCCATCCTCTGATATGACAAGTCCTAGGAAGTGAACCACTCATATCCAAAATTGTCACTTTGAGAGATTACCACAAATTCGGTGCTCTCAGAGTGTGTCCAGTACTACCTGCAAATGATAGACATGCTCCTCCTCAGTAGTCGAGTAGATTAGAATGTCGTTGATGAAGACTACTACAAAGAGATCATGGTATGGCTAAAAGATCATGTTCGTGAGTCCCATGAATACTGTTGTAGCATTGGTCACACCGAATGGCATGACCAAGAACTCGTAGTGTCCATACCGACATCTGAAGGTTGTCTTCTGCACATCCTCATCTCGCACTCTGAGCTGGTAATAGCCTGATCTAAGGTCTATCTTCAAGAACCATCGTGCTCCGTTTAGCTGATCAAAGAGGTCATAAATCCTCTAAAGTGGGTACTTAATCTTCACAGTCACCTAGTTCAGGTACTGATAGTCAACACAAAGCCTCAATCTCCCATCCGCCTTATTGGCGAACAAAATTGGAGCTGCCCAAGGTGAAACACCGGGTCGGATGAACCTCGTCCCCTGCAATCCCTCTACCTGTACCCGCAGCTCGTAAAGCTCCACGGGAGCCATCTGATATGCTGGTGTAGATATTGGTGTCGTTCCAGGGTACAATTCAATGTAAAATTCCACCTCTCTATGAGGAGGTAGACTCGGAACATCATCAGGGAAAACATATGCTTACTAGTCCACCACTACCGGGTATCTCAGACACTCCACATCCATAACTCTGAGGGTAATACATGCCAACTAAAGAGTGATCGGCTGCACTCTATTCCAGGTAAGTCTATCATGTGCTGCAAAGCCTCCCTTCTCACCAGTGAAGGTAAACCTGGTCCCATCCATGCAGACACACCGTACTTTGCACCTAATACAGTCAATTTGAGCATGTACTATAGATAACCATTCCATACCTAAGATGACGTCGTAAGGCCTCGACGCCACTACTAAGAAATCCCAATCGAAGCTCTCTCCTCCTAGTGTAAGATCACACTACCAGCACAAGTGTGTAATCATCAAATCTGCTCCCATGGGAGTCTCTAGCCATAAGGATCGAGCAAATGGCTCCATCAGAATCTTCGCACTCCGAACGAGGGCAGTGGCAATGAAAGAATTACTGGAACCTAGGTCTATAAGTATGGAAACTAAGGTGGAGTAGATATAGATTGTACCTCGTATCATATCTAGAGAACCATGATCATAATCCTCAGCTTCCTGAAGCTAAGCTCTTTCTTTTCCACCCACTCCTTGCGGTTGGGGTGGACCTCCTAGTGGTGGTGGTGGTAAAATCTCGAATGGTCACCCACCGCCAGATACACAACCAGCTCCTCTGCCACGTCCACCTGCTCTAGACAGACTACCTCTATTGAACCACTATATCTGCTTGGGAGGTCCTTTGACCATGTGTTGATCATCCATATGGTGGGTCAGACAATCATGAGCCATGTGACTGTGCCCGCCGCATGAGAAACACTATCCGCTCCTGGAATGTTTGTCTCTTCCTCGGGTGCCGTGGAAAACTGACTCTGAATCATGCGGTCATCCACATGTAGGTATGGTCCTCTTGGACCTCTATGATATGTGTCTTCTACCAACAGTAGAATACTCTTCTACGTGATGACTTATAGTGGGTCTCGCTGCTGGGGACTACTAATTGAGGAAACTCTCCACCAAGAGGGCCCTCTCTAACACCCCTCCTTGTGTTAGGATGCTGAGTGAGATCATCGAAGCCTTAAACATCTGCCTGAGCCCTTGCCCAAAAGTCGGGGACCTAATGAATCGGTCCTGCACCTTATCGGTGGAGTAACGTGAGAGGTCAGGGAAACTCGTTGAGTACTGAGCCACAGTCATGTTTCTCTACTGCAGATGAAGTAGCTCATATATGTGCATTGTGCAAAGAGTTGCTGGAACAAACTCTGCCCAAAATAGGATCTTGAAGTCTGGCCAGAGAAGCGTCACCTCGTCGTGAACCTAGAGCACCAAGCTCTACCATCTACCTGCTACTGCCAGTAGAAGGATGGCAACAAGGATCACCATGAAATCAGTAGTTGTTCCTACCAATAGGAAAACTCTTACCACAGCCTCCATCCAATCCTCATCCCCCTACAGGTCTATCTCTCCCCTAAACCTGGGTGGCCTTTAGTGCTAAAACTCGTACAATGCACTCAAGTGGTGTGCACCGTCTGCTGCTGGGGCTGGTGGCATCGGTGGCACAACAGGGTATAGTACCGCTGGTGTCTTCACTGGTGCCTCTACTGGAAGAGGTCCCCGCACCGAGGCCTCATTGCTTGGTGGGATATCTGTGCGTAAAACTCTAAGAACTCAAGATGGGTATCTACTTGGGGGAATCCTAAAAATAAACAGGTGTTCTACAGTCAAAAAGTTATACCTTGTGAGCTGACATAAAGAAAACTTTTGAAAACAAACATGCAATCAGTGTTTTCGTGCACTGTGTTGGAAATCGGAAGATAGGGTTCTGATGTATAGATCTCTCGGCCGCTGCACCAACACTAGACTCCCTGAACTGAAAACTGAACTCACTACACTTAACACTCTTGTTTCAAAGAAAAGATCAGAGTCCTAAGTTCTGCAATAGAACCGACTCCTCTGATACCAATTTGTCACAACCCGTCCCCCGGGGCATGTGTCGTGACTACCCCCAAGCCATCCTTCCATAGGTCAGGGGCTGGAGACTAGAACCAAAGGCGTAATTAACTAAAACTAGGAAGACATTGCTTTTATAACCTGTAAACACATGCACAAGCAAGCACACAGCTGGATACGAAACTCCAAGTAAACTGTATAACAAAAGAGTGTTGAAAGAAAAATGGTCCAGAATACAAGCCCAACTAGAAAATACAAGTACACCTGTGATAAAATACAACTGAAGAAAATGGAATGTTAGCTACTGGGTTTTCCTCCGAGGTTCCTACCTGGCGGGTAGGTACAGATCGCCTCCTCAGCACTCCTAGTCCGTCCATCTCTTCTATGTACCGATTCATCGTAAGGTCCACCTCCAGGTATCGTCCAGTCCTGGTACTCTCAGCCTCAGTCAGCGTTGTCCATCATCTGTATCCAACACAACAAGGTGCGGGCATAGCCCATTCAGGTGTGAGTATAACGATACTCAGTAGGGACCCCAAGACCCTCTAGGTCTCACAAAATCCATCAAGGAGAAACCAAAAAGTATGAAATCAACAGATAACCTTACTTAGGTATATGCCCATACATATACCTATGTTATCATGTAATCCATCTCAATCATGAGGAAAACACAGAAAAACTAACTCAGCTCAAAAAAGGATTTTATTCTAGGGGTAGTATCAAGTAACATCCCCAGTCACATTGTTGAAACCTCGACTGCTGGAGAACTCCACCTCTATCGATCCCAGTGGGAATGTCGCAACATCAATGCGCTTCCCACTAACCTTGGACTGCTGAGGTACTCCTCCTGTCAAGTATCGTGGGTCTGTCGCGTCACCAAGGCGCTCCCCATCATGGGTCTGTCACGTCACCAAGGCGCTCCCCATCATAGACTGCTGAGGTACTCCTCCTATCGAGTACCGTGGGTCTGCCACGACACCAAGGCGCTCCCCACTGTGGGTCTTCCCAGACACCAAGGCTCTCCCCATTTGGCTAGTCGAGTCACTCCGAGTCGAAACGGTCAGAATTCGTCAGGTCCCAGCCAGCTACTAGGTCTCCGCACGATGTTCGCTCATATCTAGGAGTATCCGCTCCACAAGATACTAGTCGATACTCCAACTATCATGAAGTCCCACAAAGAAGTATCTCCAAGGTCCCACACGTCATAGGGATATCAATGTAATAGATGGAACATCAATCAGGTACCTGGTCTGTGAGTTATTATCCTTTTAGTCCCAAGGGCCCGGTTAGATTCGTGCTCGATCCAAGCTGACTGTTCCCCATCTCAAAAAAAACTCCAGTGAAGTGTACTCAATGGGACCGTCTCGCTCCATGATTTCTAGTGCTACTGACGGTTCGTCAAAAGGATGTCTGGTTCCAAATATTTGGCCGAAGGAGCGTAAATGGGTCGTACTAGGCCCGGGTCTGGTCTGACATGGTCGGACTGACTCGGCCTGACCTGGAATGGGTCAACCCGGTTTAGGTAAAACGGTCCAAACCTGCTGGATCAAGCCCGGCCCGTGATTTGTCCAAGTTAATGGGAGTTCTGGCAGGCCGTGAGGTCCGCGAGGGGCCACGTAGCCCGCAAGTGCCACGGGGCGGCCCAGCCGTATGGGTGTCGCGAGGGTGCGGGGCTGGTTTGGTTGGTGCACCGCGGGGGGTGCTAGGCCAGTTCGGCTTGGGCGCCATGGGGGGCATGGGGCCGGTTTGGGACGAGCACCTCCGGGGTGCGGGGCCTGTTCAATGAGAGCGCAGCTGGGGCGCGGGGCCGGTTCGGCCGGGGCACCGCGGGGGGCGTAGGGACGATTCGACCAGGGCTCCACGGGAGGGTGAAGGTGGCTCGGCCCGGGGTGGCAGCTTGGATTAGTGGTGGTTCGGCTCGGTGGCTCGGCACAGCAGCGGTTCGGCTTGGTGGCTCGGCATGGCAGCGGTTCGGCTCGGCAGCTCGGCACAGCGGCGGTTCGGCGGCAGTGTGAAGAAGCGGAGGTCGCAGGTGCCACGTGGCGACGCGGTGAGTCTGCGGGCGGTGGAGCGTCGCGGGCCGTGGAGGCCGCGGGGGGCGGAGTGCCATTGTCGTTTTCTCCTTCCTCCATTTCTAATTAATGATCAAAGAAGAAAAGAATAGGGGTCGAGCTATGTTCATTTTGCCGACACTATCCACGTTTAGAGTGGTAGTAAGCAATTCAACTCCATTTTGAATTTCAAAGAATTATTGAGAATGGAAGAGAGAAGAATATCAATAAATCACCCTATAACTTCCCACAAATAATCAAACACAATTAAACCCCTACCTCTTATTTTTCATTAACGACGATGAGGTGGGAAGGTCGGTCATCAAATATGTCCCATGTCGGTTGCTTCTACAAGGTGCTTCTAAGGAAGAATTGAAAGACGTTCCTCCCCTACGTTCTTCATGGAGGAAGATTTCTTCGTTGGAGTAGCTTTCCCCAATTCCACCAAAATGTAATGTGGTTCCAAAATCATAGATTAAGCCATCTATTATTTTGTTGGCCACAATTCAAAATTCTAAATTAATTATAATGGGTGTCATAATTAATCAAGAGGGGGTTGGCATAAATTAATTAAAGGGGGTTGGCACCATTAATTGGAGATCTCAAGAGGTTTCTGCCCACTTAATTATGGAGTTCAAGAGGTTACATTCCACAGGTGGTCCCCACCAACATAATATCCACAAGAGGGTTAGGCTCGGGTGGTCCCCACCATAGAGAATTCAATTTTGAGGATAAAACGCATGTGTTCCCCACCTCCACAATATTCACATGGGTGTTTCAAATAAAAATAAAATGTTTACACAATTTTATTTTTATTGTTTTCTTTCATGGAAAACCCAAAAACTAACATTCACCCTCGACTAACTATTGTCGAGGTGAAAGTCTTCTTAAGTGAATATCGGCACTAAAAGTTCAATGGTGCCCTCAGATTTCAATTCTGAGCACCGATTCAAAAGTTAGAAGAACCCACTCACACATTTTCTAAACGCACCTGAACAAAACATCAGAAATTCATTCCAGGCACTTCGAGCCTCGGAGTCACGCGCCTTCAGTTTTTTCAGACTCGTAAAATTCCCATTTTAAAAAAAAATTACATGTAAATTTCGGGTCTTTACAAAAGATAAGTCACTCCTAGGGTAAACCCGCCATCCCAAACCCAACGGTTCCCTCTGATTTCTGATCCAAGAAAGCGTTTAATATTTAATCCACTTTCCAAGAAAACCAACCACGTGTGCTATTAGAAAATATAACATTTTTCGACGGATTGTTCCGGGAACTCTGAGCCTTGTAATTGTATACTATCTCAGTTCCTAGTCTCAACATTTTCCCAAGAATTTTCTAAAAATATTATCGAGAAAATATGAGTCATCTTATCTATTTTGGGATATTTTGATAAATTTGTTTGAAATATAATTGGGATATTATATTCATAAAATTTCTCACCTCTACCCTTGATACAATTTTTGGATTCTTACAATTTTTACTCAGCCACATTTGTGTAAAATATAAAATATTTTCTTTATCTTCTAGAAAAAGAATATTCTGTATTAACTTAATTAATTAAATTAAGGGATTCCATTTTAAATGCATTGTGGATGGATTTTTCTATAGATGATATTTAACCATTTATATTTATTTTTTATATTAAACTCTAATCTATGGTCTTTGTGGGAATTTTTCTTTTAATAACTATTTAGTAAGAATAATCATTTTTAGAATTTAGATTTCCCAATTTTACATCAAACTCAAGATACATTGTGTTGAGTGGATACTTCTCATTATCAACTGATGTCAATCTATATTACATATCTATTATCATTTTATAAATCATTTCCCCCACTATTTATTTTTCCTCTAACAAGGTATTTTCCATATCCTTTATACTTTTTTTATTTACTTCTAACTAGAATGACTTGAAAACCTTGAATAATTTATGAAATTTCTCAAATCCATGCAACACCTATTTCTTAACATTCTTAAAAAATTATTTCTTACAAACTATAATTTTAATTTATTCATTAATAAAATAACATTTTCATTTCAAAGTATTGAAGATTCATTATTGGAATTCATAAGCTTTGGGAGGGTGTATCATCAACTCAAATTCTTTTCCAATGCCTCTTCAATGGAAGTGGCATATTATTCTAGTTTTATCTTTTCCCCATAAAGTCCCTTGATTAATCTAAATATTTCAATTTGTAATTTAATGGGAATATTTTTTAGAAAATACTTTCCCTAAACATATAAGTATTTAGTAGATTTAAGGTATCCATCATCATAGATTAATCTATATCCACTTGAGGAATAATAATCAATAGATTTAACCAATAAATACACTCTATTATAATTTAATTTGGAGAATAGTGTCTCCTCCCTTTTTGTTGAGAGCTTATTTATATATTTTTCTCTTTTTTCTTCATAGTCAATTAAGATCAGATCTAAGATATTTAAATATATTTCTGAAAATATAGAATATGAAATTTCTATCTATGAAACTTCGATTTCAAATAACCACTTCAAAAATAATAATAATAAAATCATAATTTTTTTTACAATCAATCATAGATGTCTTTATTATCATTTCAGATTTGATAGAATATTAGATCCAATAATAGTGAAAATATACCCTAATAACACTTGTTATTCCAGGTGTCCCGTGTAAACAAACGTGAAAAGTGGTGAATTAGGGGTTGTTTGTTTTTTAGAAATTCCAATTTCTTCTTTAAGTCATTCAACCACTTTTAGAATTGAAAATCTGTAATCAGTTAAGACATATTGACATTTTGATGTTTAACCTAGAATACACATATATGAAATAAATTATAAGAAAGTAATTTAGTATTTGTATTTTTACATGGATCATTCCCTCTAGAGAATCCTACTCCATGAAGTCTTTAGAATGTACATTCCATAGATTCCTCAATGTAATTTTTATAATTAATAAAATTTGAGTTATATAGGTATCATCCTAAAACCAACCACAACATATTATGTAGGTTTGAGATCACAATATTATATAAGTGATCACTACAGCATTCTAATATAGTTTTTTATACTAGAATCTCACCAGTTTCTCTCCAACTTCCTTCCCACTCTTGAAGTAGTTTGATAGGTTATCCAAGGAAGTCTTATGAACCCACAAATAATGATCTACTACATCATAATAGTTTATCCATGACTATATATTCATTGATAATGTTACCAAAGTCTATAAATTCAATCTAACCATCTCTATAAATCTAAATATAAAATAATCATGTAGCATGAAACTCTATCTTATAATGTAAAAGTAACTCATGAAACCAATACAGACCACAGATTGAGTCTGCACTAATAAATAGAAACTCGATACTTTTTTATTTTTTCATTTCAAATAGATATATTAATAAATAATCTTAATATTTTATGTAAATCATGATCTTTATTGTGAATTCATCTCATTTATGGTTTTGAACATAATAAATTCATTTTAGCACTTTTAAAAAATTATACATTTTCATCTTGATTTGATCTTAATAACCATAAACTATAAGATCAGCTAATCAATCACTCATATATTGTATTGCACATATCTTTTTAATTATTTCTTTCCTTTAAGATCATCTCATGCATTATCTCATTTCATTGTTCTTCAGAATAATAAATTATAGAAAACATTCATTTTCATGTTCCTAAAAAATCTCAAAAAATATCTATGTGAAATATCATACACTATTTGAAATATCATAATACCGTTAAAAATATCATACAATCTCAAATATCTCAGAATGTAGAACACCAAAATATCATAAAATCCATACATTAAATAATAATACTTATTGAAATTTCATATGCCATATGAATTTTCCATTTAAAACATTCCATTGCACTCAAATATCATAAACCATAAAAAATATCCTTCCTCATATAACTTTTACCTTTTTCATATCTCAAGAGTTCAGATTATAGTATAAATATCCAAAAAGAAGCCCAAATAAACCATTCCATATGACTATTGCCTTTTTCAAATTTAGTTAGTCACAAAATATCACATGGGATTCAAATAATATCCTATATGAGGATTGTGTAACTCAATTATATTAATAGTAGGATAATTCCCTTTGATATTTATCTAAGTTACTACATGTAGTATAATTCCATTTATTTTTTTAAAGATCCCTTATTCTAGATATCATGAAAACTAAAATATCATATACTCTGAGAAGGTTTCTTCTGCATAGATGAATTATTCTATACACTTCCATGTAGGATAATTTCCTTTGTCATTTTTCACACTCCGACACAAGAATTATGAGTTTAATCAAATAAATTCTATGCTCCTTCAAATCAACTGTATATGTTTTCAAACATCTCAAATCACTTCATAAATGCATAAAATAATTCCATAAATTATTAGTATAATTTCAAATATTTTTATGATATTTCTAAAGCCTTACAGTATCTAAAATAATCCATATTGAGTATTTTGAAGAAATCCACAACCTCTAAAACACTATAATTACTTTTTACTTCATAAAACACCACACATAAGTGTTTAAATAATTAACACAACAGATTAATTATTATAAACTCTTGTGATGGATTCTTCACATTCATTTGGATCTCCAAAACGTTTTCAACTTGATTAACACATGTTAAATATGGCTTTTATAAGCCTTCCAATATAAGTTTAGAAGCCAAATCCTACTTTAATTATTTGCTTCAAGTGAAATAATTAAATATTGTGGTTATCAAATATTTGGTACTTTTCAATCACATAATGATCATATCTATAATAATCTGAAATTTGATCCCACTTGAATATATCTACCCAATAATTCAAGGGTAGAAAATTCATTTCCCAATAATTTAGGGCTTTCAACTTCATTTTCATTGGTTGGATACCTTCTTTATCACCTAAATAACTACCATTTCAATAATTACATTAACAAGATTCTGGAAAATTATCCAAATTGGCATCAAATACTACCAAAAACCTTTAGGAACTCTAGACATAGTGGTATCAAATGTGCTTTTGGATAATAAATAATTCAATTATAAAGGTATAGGGTGTAGGAACCTATTTAATGTGGGTAACCTATAAAGGATTATAAATGATAAATCAATGTTTATTATTGTGGTTTCATTATGCATGGGATCTAATTTTTTTATAGGGTTTCCTTGTTGACTAAAAAAATAATAATTATTATTTATTATTGTTCAGTTTTCATAAGACCTAACCCTATGTGAGAGGGTGTTCATGATGATATAAATTTATTATCCATGTTATCCACCTAGTAATGTTTTTGTTCTAATTATTCAATGGGAAAACCTTCAGAAGATGAGTTGTATTGTTTTAGAAGTTTGATATTGGGATTCCCTCCTAACACACTTCCTATGACGACATGATATATGATCATCCATGTGACCCAACTACTAATAGTGTTGTTCATTTTCTTCCAAGGGACATAACAAGATAGGATGGTTTACCATGTGTGATAGATTAGTTATTGATATTATCTTATTGTATTTCTCCATATGATGTTTTATATGTTATTATCCATGGTATCCACCTAGTGACAATGTTGTTTGGCTTATGCCGTAGGAACTTCCCAAGGGGGGTTGTTTGGATCCTGTTATATGGTTGATATTGTGATTCCTCCTCTAATCAATTGTTTTATAAGACAAAGATAAAAAATAACCATGTATAATACTTCATATTAGAGTGTTTTGGGAAATTTGAAATGCTATCTAGTGAGATAAACTCATGATATCACTTGTTTTATGTTGAACAATAGATATGAGATGTGTCTATAAAAACTTTCCCTATGTGGATGGATCATCCTACATGATAGGTTGGCTACTAAAATTACCTCCTAATATATATTATTCTATATCACAAATTTCTTATACCTTGGGACTAAATTTATTTATGTCATCCCTGATGATTTTCATATGTTCTCAAGAATGGATAGTGATCTTACATTGCCGGATGGACCCTCTAGTGAAGTGGTTATAATAGCCATAATATCAATATTGGGATAAGTATGTGAGTTCAGGTATCATAGTGGTATAGTTAGAACATGTTGACCAAATGAATATGTTTGTATGTTCATTTGATTCATGATGATGGGTGGTTTTATTCCATGAACCTGGCCTACACTACATATATATATATATTTCATTCACAACCATTTGACCAAACACAATTTAGTGTGTTGGGACACTGGGGATTCCAATTGTGTTATTTGACACACCCCCTAACGATATACATGGATTGTATTTCAATATATGTGGGTAGGAATTAAATTTTTTTTCAAGAAATATGCAACACATGGAGTCCAAAACATGGTTCTAGTCTAGCTTGTTTTGGAGGCTGAGCATTTAGTAAGGAGCATTATGTGACTTTTGAAAAAGGCTAGTGTAATTTATTTTTATATTATTTTTATACTCTTCTATCATCTAGTGTGATATCATACATATTAATATAATGATTCTTGATATGCTTAATTTTTGAACATATATTTTATGTTTTGATATGTTATATATATTTTGTTTACTATTTCTTATTTTGGACCATGAGGGCCCTCTTATATCCTAGTTTATGATGAGGGTTTTAGTTTTTTTTCTGTATATATATTAGTCATGATAAATTTTTGGTAGACTAGAAAATGAACCAATTGATTTATTATTTGAGTTAATAGTCTCTCCATGACTATTTTTTGCTATTACTATTATTCATTCCCCTTATTCTTACGGGGAGTTGTTCCATAAGTCTTATAGAACCCTCAATCATATTTTGTTCAAGAAATATTATTCATGGAAATAAAAAATTGTATCTTAGAATATATTTGGATATGAAAGTTCCATTTAGAGGTGGATATCAGGTTTTTGGACTTGAGAGGGATACTGGTACCATGCCTATGCAACATGGATTTGGATGAAACCTAGGTTTCCAGAGTATTCCCAGTCATCGGAAAAGAAACTCTAGGATGAGTGAGGTTTTGGATTGGGCTGATAATACTAATCTATGATGAATGATACTCAATATGATTCATTGGGCTCATCTAGGAGTCGATTTCCTTCCTCATGCATCATAATAGTTAAATTCATAAGGTAGGATAAATGCACTAATTAGTGGGGTTATTTAAAAAGCTTCCCCATCATGGACTATAATTAATTGAAGTAATTTATAATATATTAGATGTTTTATCAAATAAATTACAAGGGGTGATTAGATTAATATGGATTTTAGGGTAATTTTATACTGACTGATTGTGGATTTTTATTTCCATATTTCTATATGTAGATGTTTTTTAGGATGTTAGGTTCATTAAAATACAAATTTTTGAGAATAAAACTCTTTTAGTGACATGATTTGTGTGTGAAGTAGTTTTATAAGTTGGTTTTTCTTATAATGTATCATATAAATTGTGATTTATTAAATTAATTGGGTTTTTGGATTTGAAAAAATGAGGGAGGGAAATGGTTTTTTAAATCTATGTTTCAAATTATTTTTGAAAATGAGATCCATTTTTCCGAAATTATACAACTATATATGCTGGGAATTGTTTAACATTTCAGTTTTTATTGAAACCCCTTGGATTCAAAGTGGTGTTTTTGGGAAACTTGAGTGATATTTGGTGTTTTAACACATTTTGAGATGAATTGAATAATAAATCAGTACCTACATAAACTAACCTACATATGTTTCAATTCATGGGTTGAGAGTTACCTAGATGTTGAATTTTTATTCTTGGATAGTGTACCATGTTTATTTAAAATAACCAAGTGAGGTTGACATGTGTGGAATAGTTTGGTCCAATATTGGGAAAAGAAATTAGTGATTGTATAGACTGGGTTTTCATAGTTTTTATTGGTATAGAATTAATAACTCTTGTGTTTCAATTGTGATTTCATCAGGTATATAGAGGATTATTTGAGAGATTCACAAAGGATAGATGATTGATGTTGATCTTGAGTGTCTAGATGTGGGTTTTTATGTGCCATGGCTTGAACCAATTGTTTTGGTTTTTATTAGTAAATTCTTATGTTGGGGAGGACCATTATCTAGGATTAATATTTTTGAGTAGATTCTTGTGGTGGGGAGACCTATAAGCCTAAAGATGAATAATCCTCTTTCACTTTAGTGTCTTGGTATTGATGGGTGTAATAGAGCACTGTTATGGTATTTGGTGATAGTATGAGTTGTGTTTCCATGTCCAGTCATTATGATCGATAATGTATAGAACATAAGAAATTAATATTGGGCATACGGGGTCAATATAATGATGATAAGGATAGTCCAGTGGTGGAGAACATTAAATCAGTTGCAGATGTGTGACCCTTGTGTTAAAATTGATGTGGGTATGGTGAAATAGATTAGTAAATGAAAAATAGGACACTAAGATGGTGGTGAGTAGATAGATTTGATTTATTAGGTTTCTTAATGGATACTGGATTTGTGTCAGATGTTGTGTTAGATGGATCCTGTGAGTTGGAATCATGCTTACGGTGAAAATTTTCATAGTATGAGAATTAGTCGGATAAGAGACATATTAACACATGTGGGTGGGGTATGATGGTGTATTAATTTTTCAATGGATCCAACTATGGAATTAAAATTACTGTCATGTTGGGACCATGGTGTTGGTGTTTTCATGATTATACAATTCCTCTAGGAATTAATCCATCGTGATTGTGGGATATGAAAATACATTAGTAGGATACACTAATAATTTTTTTAGGGAAATTCGTCCAAAAAGGGACTGACTGGTGTTGTTTATAGAATTAAATATAGTGATGTATAACCCAAATTAGTAAATTTTTTGTTGGTGTATGATTTTTTTTGAGGATTAACCATGGATTTTTAGGAAAAGGTTGATGTATCTGGGTTCGTTTCATGGTTAGTCGAGTCATGTCTATTCTTGTTTGGACTAAAGAATATAGAGCTAAATCATATTCCAATTGATGTAGGAAAGTTATATAATTTTTTGGTGAATATTGAGAATTAAAAGAAATGTTAGGGGATGTTATAAAATTTTGGTTTTGTAATATAATTCTAGGTATTTTAATATCCATATATGATGTTTTTAAATGTTTTTAGTATTAAAATGGTTTCCTATGTGATTTATTTTATATCAGGGGTGTAAGTATTAACAAATAATCAAGTATTGAGAGTTGGCATGGGCTCAAGGATGAAATTGTATAGCTGGAAGAAGTATGGAGGTGTTTTGAAATTATTTTATATAGTTGAGAAGTGTGTGGATGAATTTTTTTAGTTTTTTGAGTTTCCATATATTGTTATAAAAATCAAGATATTTAATCATAGGGTAAAATTGGGGTATGTCATAGTTTATGAATGATTCCGGGGTTGCAGAATTTTGGGTTGAAAAACTCCCCATATGTAAAGGTCATTATGTGTAAGGGTATTCAAACATAAGATTTATTCTATGATGGGTTGGGAAAATATATATGTGCCTTGTTTAAATTTAATCCCATTAATATTTAAGAGTCTCCCCATGAAGGGTTAGGAAAAATGACTATGTTTGATTCATAAGAGTATCTCGGGTGATACATTTATGTAACTCTCTAGTTTATATATATGTAAGGGTAACATAGTGTCAAATTAAATGTTTAAGAGTAATATTTCATGATACATAATGGTATTCCTCTTTTTTAAAAAATTGCATAGGTATGAGAGTAACTTTTGACATGTAATTCAAGCCCTATGAAATGTAAGAATTATTCAGAGTTCCATGCTATGAATTTTACTAACTATTTAGATAACACATGATATGTAAGATTAATTTTCATGGATAAGGGGTAATATATTAGAGTTGTTCCCTAATACGAATGAGACATTTCTATGGAAAGTGGTAATATGTAAGGGAAATTCCATAATACATAAGTTTAATTAATGGCGTAAATGGGTGATACATAAAGGTCATTACCTAATATATAAGTGTCACTTTTTAATTTTAAGGGTTATATGTTAGTGTCCTATAGGGTTACACATAAGTCCCACCTGATATGTATGGGTCCCGGTGTTTAATGAGAATTATGGTTGATGACTATTTACCAAATTTTTCTATAATGATTTTTTAATTGATCTAAATGGGTGATAATAGGGTGATTAAGTAGTTTTAGCTAAAACATAGTGAACACACTCTAAATCATCTATATGTTCCTCTATTCATCCCCAAGGGAGATTTTTTCTGATTTATATAGGATCTGCCTGCCATCTATTACATAGAGTATATATGGGTAAGGATACCAACCCATGGATTTGTATTCTTGGTTTCTCTCAATATTTTCTTTTTATCAGTTCTTTCCTAAATTAGGTATTTTTTCAAATTATCTGATTTCTTTTGATCGTACAATGATAGTATGGAGAATCTTAGAAAGTATATTTGTGTTGACTCCAAAAGAAGTATGTTTATTTTACAGTACTGAATCTATTGTTCATTTGGTGATTTTATTTTTTTTTTAAATAACTATGCTTATTTTTAGTATGTTTCACATCATGGGTGATCATTACCAGTAAATTATGATGTGTTTGCATTAGACTAATAGTCAACAAGGACTATATAACATGATAAATAGTTCATTGGTGTCACCTTGGTTGAATGAGTATCAGTGGCCCATTTTATGGATTATTTGGTGGAATGAGTTGATTTATCAAGTTGAATGGGATTTCCCTTTTAAAGGTGTTTTTAAAAATTGGTTTTATGACAAGTAAATTCTAAAATGTAATGATTTAAAATTGAATTGAAAGGTGAATGAGATTATTTTAGGTGATGATTTAGAAATTGTTTTTTAAAAAAATATGGGGTTTATGGAGAATATTTATACTGGGATTTTTTAAAAGGGATTAGTGTGAATAAAGAAAACATGTTATTCCATTTATAAATGGTTTATGAATCAGATATGACTTGGTTTTTAATGGAAGGTTAAATGCACTCGTTCAAAAAAAATTGGTTTGGTTGAACTCATATAAAAAATTACCTATTTCTAAAATCATTTATGCTTTGTTTGTTGTGATTTTTATTACCTAGAATTTGTTTCTAGTTTTATGTTGATTTATGATTGTATAGGAATCCTTTAATAAGTGATATCATTTTTATGTAGTTATATGGACTGTAGTGCATATGAGTGTATGAGTTGGACTGAAAATGTTATGACTTTGGTATCAAAGTTACTAGGTGGGTCTTTATTGATGTTATTGATCCCTTAGACCATATATATGGTTGAAAATTTGGTTTCAATCAAACCATGTCTAATAACACGAAGATATGTAGAATTTTTATCTTGGGTAGACTGGTCCTACAGTGAGTTATCTAGGCATGGTGGATGCTAGGGAAACATAGTGGTATAGAATTTGGTTTTGGATAATAAATACATAAATTGTGAAGGTGTAGGGTTTATGAATATGTTTAATGTGAGTAAACTAGGGAGGTTGGTAAAGGAGAAACAAACTTATATTCTTTGGGTTCTTTTATGTCGGGTATGTGTTGTTGGGCTAGTCTAGCCTTGTTTTCAGTACATGATTAATTTTTTATGATTAACTTATAATATATATGATATTTAACACTGAGTGATATGTTATAGTCAGGTTAATGATGTGATTATCCATGTGACCCAGTACTTTGCAATGTGGTTTATCTTATTCTATTAGATTTACCATGAGGGGTTGAATTAGATTTCTCTAGAGGTTGGCTCTTATGATTTCAAATTTTGATTACTTCCTATGATGTTGAGATATGTGATATATGATGTTGAGGTATGCAATCAATCATCAGACCTACCCAATAATGGTGTAGTTTGTCATATTCCATGGAACACAACTTGAGGGAATTATTTGACATATACTAGAGGTTGTCTATTAAGATTCCCTCCTTAGAGAGCTCTTTATGATTTCGGATATGTGATTAGCCATGGGATCTGCATACTAACGGTGTTGTTCATCTTTTTACAAGTGAATTTCCAATAAGGGATGGTTTGTCAAATATAAGAGTTTATATATTTTTTTGCCTCCTTCGATCAGTCTTTTTGGAGAAATAGATATATGAATGGTTGTAGGACCTACCTCATGTTGGTGTGGTTAGAATCATGCAAGAGGTTTTCAATTGATATTCCCTATTATGATCACTTTTTATATGTTTACTAGTAAATATTATATGTTTCTGTTGGATGTTACCCCGATTCAATGGTTTGTACTATGTGAGAGGTTGGTTATCAAGATTTACTCTTTAGATAACTTGGTGGACATGATAAGTTTTTTATATGTTGGGACCAGATTTTTGGATTCCTTCTCTAATGAGTTTCGTATTTGTGATGGAAATACTAGTCAAATCCATTTTCTTGATAGTCTATCTTTTAATATAGTTATGATAGGCATAATACTGAAATTTTCTAATGTATGTGAAGTCATGTGTCATAGTGGTTGTGTTAGCACGTGACGACCAGAAGAATATGTTTGTATGTGGATTTGTGTTATGATTCTGAAGGGGTGTGTTGCATGAGAACAACCTTCACTACATATATGTATTCCATACATGTCCATTTGATCATAGTAGCATTAAATATGTTGAGGAAATAGGTATTCCCACTAGTTCATTAGACCCACCACCTAACCATGTACATTGAATGGGTTTTTATTTAAAATGGAAGACCTTCATTATAACGGTCTGGAATTACTTCCAGTGTACTATAATTGATACCTATCAGGGCACTACATGGGTGGCTACACCCCCTTGGTGGGACACACCACCATCCCCAATGGCAGCCATTTCCTCATGAAGCCCTTGGGCGGAGAGCCATGCTTCGTCCAACGCTCACATGTGAGAGTTCCCAAGGAACGAATTCATTCCTACCTCCTTTGCCTCTGATACCAACTGTAGAGGCCCGATGATTTATGTACATGGACATTACATTACTTTTTAGGAATATATAATACATAACAAAAACAGACACACAAGGACCGTAATAGTTTAGTGTCTTTGGAAACTCGGAATAAAATCTTCTAATCGTGGTGAAAGATATTCAACATCTCCCAATAAAGATCTTCCCCTTTTTTTCTTACCCAAAACCTTTCTTTATATCCTGGGGAAAATAAAACATAAAAGGGGTGAGCTCAACTGCCCAGTAAGGGTAAACCTAGAGAACATAAAACAATCCATAAAAATTTGAATGCAAAAACTTGAACATAAAATCTAAACATCAATATCTTGAGAAAAGACATGAATCTTGGAAGTACGTAAGGAATATATCATAAGGGAACATCAATCATGATAAAATAGAGTGGGAATAAAACATGTAATTGTTGAAACCATTATGAACATGATATGATTTCCATAGTATCCAAGGCATTGCTGCCAAGACCATCTTAGTGGACAAAGTCCCTTTCTAAATCGAGTTCACTCCTCATTCCAGTCCTGTATTACTAAACCGGTTTAACTTTCTGTTCCAGCCATGTCTATCTCATGAGATATAAATCTTTACCCAATTAATTGGAGGGAGATATAGGTCCCACCCATCTCATAATGAAATCATTCTTACTTGTGCCACAAAATAAACATACATCATTCATAATAACCCAATAAATAAAATGGGCTTCATAAACATCATCCCATCATCACATAATCCATATAAAAGAAATGGATATAATTTCATAATAAGAAAATTGAAACCATGTAAATCATAGAGACATGATACTTGAAACATACACATGTATAATAATGTCATCTTAGATGAAAATGATTTTGATAAAACACTGGAAATGAATTCTTGAGGAAAATATCCTTTTTTCTTCAAAATCATTTTTTTTTCACAAAATGTCATGAAATTTTAGAAGAAAAGTTTTTTGTTGAAAATATTCATGAAATATTTTGGAGGAAGCTTCATGAAAATAAGGCTTTATAAAACCATAAAAAAAAATTCACACCGTATAAGTTAAAAATAACATTCTCCTCATACTTTTGTCGGAAAAGTCAAAAAAGTACCTCGTAACATAAAAAAAGAAAGATTCCTTACATACCATGTATTAAAAGTCAAAATGGGTAAAAATTAATTTAAAAATACATGAAAACACTTTTATAAAACATGGAAATGGATGATAGAAATAATCCCAGTAAATACTTACGGATAAGCAATCTCGGATAAAAATGAGATTTGAAAAATTATCCCTTACCTTAGGTATGATATGCTTCGTATGGTTCTAAACATCCTGTATAATGATTTAAATAATGTCATTGACTTATTACATGATCATATTCATTGGTATTATATCATATATGTTTCACTTATGACTTTATATTACCCGTTCTTTTGTAAATTCAATGTTAAAGTAGCGTTTTGGGTAAAATCATTTCATTTATCGTATGTGTTTCGACTTGTCGTTTCATGATATTATTACTTATTTCATGATTTACATAATTCCATAATGTAAAACATAATTTATATATAATATATATTCATCATATACATATATATTATAGATCTATAAAAGGAATGAAATACACCGTTCATGGAGACGGTAGGTCGTATGTACGCAGGAATGCTGTTTTTGTTTCCTTATTGAATTGAATGAAACTAAATAGATGACATACATATATATATATATACATAAATCCATTAGCATTATTATTTCATATATTTCATTATTATTCATTATATAAACATTATGATCATTCATGTATGGTTAATCATGGAAAATGAATCTCATCGCGTCATGGAGACGGTAGTCCGTACGTACGCACGAGAGATGATATCGTTCCCATAATTATAGAATTGGAGTGGATGGAATAATATATCAGAATAATTATGATGTTATAATAACCATATATAGTTATTCTTTACACCATTATACCCATCCATGTAAGGTGTTGGTGGAAAAACAGATTACACCACGGCGTGGAGACGGTATTCTGTACGTACGCACGCACGGTGATTTTGTTTTCCGTAGGATGGATAGAAGGTGAAATAGGGTTGTTTCATATTTATAATAACATATCAGTATACGAGGGATACTTATGTTATTACTTAATAATGAAACAACTAAATAAGAAGAAGTTGAAAAAGAAAGAAAATTGAAAGAATCGGTAACGGATATTACCTCTTCTTTGACAAGCCTCTTTCAATCCTCCTCTTAGGGTACTAAAATTGGTCTTCGAATAAGACCAGGACCTCTAGGATGTTTATATTGAAGTTTATAAGGGAAATTGGCAGGGTTAGTCCGATCTTAAAGGCTCAAATTGGTGTGAGAAAGAGAGGGAGGAGGTTCCCTTTTATAAGGGAGGAGAGGGGCACCTTTGGAAATCTTAAAAATATTAATTTATAATAAATCTAACCCCACTTAAAAACCTTCAAAAATAACTGATATTAAAATATTAGATGATATAGGGTTTTAATCTCATAAACCAATAAAAGTTAGACATGTTAGGAATTTATTTTCAACATTATAAACTTGATTTATCCTTATTTAATCAATTTAATATTATTTGTGGTAATAACATTCTAAATTTCAAATTATAACAAATAATTACATATTTGTTGTGAATTTTCCATAATTGGATACTTTATAACCTTTTATACCATATAAATTTAAATTTATAATTTTTAAATATTTATGTGTTTTTTAAACAATTTTATAATATGTTATTTTTATAAAATAACAATAGTGTCAATTTTGACACTATTCAATTATTTGAATTTAAATAAAATATATACAGAAGATATGATCTAACTAAAAGATTTAATAGATTCATAAAAG
This sequence comes from Viscum album, assembly GCA_963277665.1. Lineage (NCBI taxonomy): Eukaryota > Viridiplantae > Streptophyta > Magnoliopsida > Santalales > Viscaceae > Viscum > Viscum album. The sequence continues at coordinate 284,306,007 of OY728142.1, forward strand.
GTCATATGTATCTATAAAATTAGTGGAGAACATTAAATAGTTCATATAAAATTTCTTTTATTATTTTTAAAACCATTTATTTGGTTTATCTCTTAATAAAATAATTACTACATCATTTTTGTATAATTATTTAATATAATTATTTGTTGCATAAAAATTACAAATAAAATCCTATGATGAAGATAAATCTATTAAATTTCACAATAATACTTTTAATAGAATTTATCATCTTAAAAGCACAATATTTAAATTGTTATATTTATTAAATTAAGAAGGAGACAACTTTGACATCATTTAAAATAAAATAATATAAGTGTCATAATCGCTTTTATAAGGCTCCAAATGGTTAAATATTCGACAAATGGATGATTATGGTTTAAATCTACATTAACAATAAGTTTTGGTCAGGTTTTTGTGCCTTTTATGGTCACTATTAGTTTAATAAAAACTATATTCTTGATTTTTCACTAGATAAACAATTTCTGCATCACTATTGTGTCACAATTAATGATAATTATTTAATCCCTAAAAATTATAAATAAATTCATATGATGTAGATAATTTAATTATATTTATGGATTATATTAATGTTATAAGATTCATGAAGTTTATCACTAAAGTAAAATTAATATACTTGTAAGATATAAGAGAGTGACATGTTGTCACTTTCTTTGGTTTTAATAATAATTAAGTTATTTTCATGGAAAAAAGTCCATTAAATGATTCTAATACGAACCTTAGGTGATATGGGTCTACTTTTAGTCATCAAATAGAATTATGGCAGTTGTTAGGTTAATTTTATAAGTTTATATTTACCCTTAATTACCCGATTTACATTTAACTATGGTAAAAAAAATTTATCGTAGTTACTATTCATAATGCTCAAAAATAAAAGGTAGTCTATTAATATAATTTGTACCCACTGATTCCAAATATGGAATCCATTTTTCCAAATACAATACACATAAGTTGCAGATATTAAATTAAAATTAATCTCGTTGTTGAAAGAAAACGAGTTTTTGTTTAAAACATTGCAAAGGATTTAATTTATTTAACCTATGAATTAAATTTAAAATCAAGGATAATGACATACATTATATTAAATGGTAAAAATATATTCTATTTATAATTTTAAACCATTAAATATTATAATCTAATCACATAATTTATTACCATGAAAAAAGTTGTCTTTAATTAAAATATAGTGTGTTTTTACTATTCATTAAATTATGAAAAAATTATCCAAGGTAAAATTTTATATCATGATTCTAGATAATAACATTATTTTGTAAAATTGAACTTATAAACATGTCAAAAACTAGATTTAAAGTTGGTGCGCCATCAAAAGGCGGCAAAACTTCATTTTTTGAAAAATACTTATTTTACCCAAAAAATTTATTTTGTTCTTATACCATGTTCTAGAAAATGTTTAAGATGAATAATAATGTTATAAAAATAAAAATTTACTTAATATTATTCATAATGGCTAGTTCATAATAATATTATAATAATATATCATTGTTTAGTAAAAACCGGTATTGTGTACGACACACGCTATTGAGGAAGGTCGTGATTGCGTGTAATGCAAGCCAAGTCAGGTTTGCATGTTGTGAAAGACTCTTCTGTTATTTAGTATAACAGAATCCAACCATATTTCATTAATATAGGGAATATATATATATACACACACTCAATGTTTTTTTGAATAACTACTATCAAAATAGTGTGTAACATGATCCAAGAACAGTGTTGTGTATACTGCAAGTTCATACGGTGTTGCGTATAGAGCAAGGTAATCTTGTTGTATCTTAGAACACAATACATCAATGAAATTAAAAGAATATTTTTTCATAAAATCTCATGGTGTTACATTATACCCCCTTAAAATAAATTTCGCCATCAAAATTCGTCGGGGTTATAAATCGTTTACTATTTATAGAAACCCACATCGTAAAAAGGAATAATAAAACTTAATTTTAAAAACTAAAGTATGAAATGTAACAATTACCCAATGAAACTCATCACTGGGTTTCCATATAGGATAACATAGTTGAAAATATCGATATGGAGAAAAATCTAACCATCAAGTTCTGATGGAGAGTGGTAGAGAACATGGCTATAAAAATGCCATCAATCACAAAGCCATAGATTTTTGATGATCTAAGGTACCATCTGATTCATTGGATATAAGGGAACTATGACAACATTTTTGGTTTTCAAGATCATTTCCCTAAAGTTGATTAAATTGTAATTAGAAGAAATACTTTCATGATTTTAGTACAGTCTCACCGTTTGTCGTTATTTGGACAATTTCCACTTCATCTCTTAATGAAATGAAGTTGAATTTGTCATTCGTGAAGTGTTAGCAGATCATGTGATAGAATGATGGGTCATTCCATCTATCTCAAACAAAAGGTTATAAAAGTTATCAAAAATACATAAGTCCATCTATAGTGAGATTAATCATATATGGTTCCTAAAATTGATTTATACTTCATATATTATACTACTTAATATAATAAAACCAGTTTCTACTAAACAGGGACTTCCTGTGGGCCAGTGGTAGGCGATAAAGGTCAGTCGGACTTCAGTTGTGGGTTTGATTCCCACATCCTTATCCGACGCGATGGGTTGTCGCCCATCCTGCAGGTTGTCCTTTTTCTAAAACTACATTACTATAACATCCCATCAATAATATCGAAAAAAGTTTTATCCTTAAAAAATACTAACTTATGTCCAACATAATCCATTCCAATATTTAGGCTTATCTAAAATACTTCGGTCCAAGATCATAGTATAAATAAAATGATTACTTGAAATTTCACATAACAATCATGTAAATGCCATCATTTATCCCCAATACATCATAAGATATATCTTGTTGGTCAAATTACAAACATGTGAATACCTTAATCATGTATTCTCTTGAAGAATGAATACCCATTGAACCTTAGTGAAAACATGAATGTAGTTAAAAGTTAAAACTTTCCACATACCAAAATCCTCAAAACTCTATTTACTCAAACCATGATATCACTTAGTCCTTATATCAGTCATGAGATCATGAATACAATCAAACATCTCGTTGTCTTCTTATCCTTTCATTATGTGTATATCATCTACATTCCAAAAATATTTGAATAACCTTTCATGGTTATCGGTACCATTCAACATATACTTTCAAATACTTTAGGAAAAAAATAGTGTAACAATACTTAGATGATTCTTTATTCCATAGTACCATACATTATTCTTTATAAACATACAATCATTCCACTATCTTCTTAAACCACTGACTGAGCTTCATCATTTCTTTCATCTCATATTTCATTTGTAGTCTCTTCATCATCATCCACATAAATACTACTCATATAACCATGCTGATTCTCTTCATGAGATTTTCCCTTAGGGTATTGGTTTGCATAATGCTGATACATTCCCCATTTAAAACATCTATTCATTGTTGTTGTCATAGCAATACCATTATCCTTGTCCATGCTATTAACTAAACCTTTTCCATTTCACTTACTGGCTTTGTGTACTTATTTTCCACACCCAAATCATCTTCCAGTTCCTTTGAAACAATCTCCCTAATGCCTCTTCCCACATGATTTACATGAGGGAAATTGACCTTTATTGCCTCTATGATCATCATGAAACTCAATCTTTATCTTATTATCCGAGTCGGGAAACTTACCAAAGTTGAGATCATTGATCATATTTTGAGATTTCTGATTAGGCATAATAACTATGTTTGGACTTCTAAATCCCGTTTCATTTGGTTTCTCATGAAGAATATCATTCCATTGTCCGTTATATCCTCCATTATCATGAATCTTCATGTTTCCAGCCATTTTCTAAAACCCAAAAAGAATAGTGTGAGAGGAAAAAATCATTTTAGGGAAAACAACATAGTAAAGGGGAAGTACCCTCAATATCTAACATATTAGGTTAAATTCTAAGATCGTTAGCGTAATTCTAGGACTATAACCTATACGTATACTTAACCTTAGGGACATCCTTAGATATACCTTAGACATATCTCTAGGGATCTCACTAAAGTTCTTTCATCCTAGTTTCGAAAGGTTGACTAAACATTTCCTCTGATACCAACTATAACAATCTGGAATTACTAATAGTGGACTATAATTGATACCTATCAGGGCACTCCATGGGTGGCTACACCCCCTGGGCGGGACACACCACCATCCCCAGTGGCAGCCATTTCCTCATGATGCCCTTGGGTGGAGAGCCATACTTCGTACAACGCTCACATGTGAGAGTTCCCAAGGATCAGATTCATTCCTACCTCCTTTGCCTCTGATACCAACTGTAGAGGCCGGAATCTTGATGTACATAGACATTAAATTACTTTTTTAGAATACATAATACATAACAAAAACAGACACACAAGTACCGTAATAGTTTAGTGTCTTTGGAAACTCGGAATAAAATCTTCTAATTGTGGTGAAAGATCTTCAACATCTCCCAATAAAAATCTTCCCATTTTTTCTTACCTAAAACCTTTCTTTATATCCTGGGAAAAATAAAACATAAAATGGGTGAGCTCAAATGCCCAGTAAGGGTAAACATAGAGAACATAAAACAATCCACAAACATTTGAATGCAAAAACATGAACATAAAATCTAAACATCAAAATCTTGAGCAAAGACATGAATCTTGGAAATACGTAAGGAATATATCATAAGGTAACATCAATCATGATAAAATATCATGGGAATAAAACATGTAATTGTGGCAACCCTTAAGCACATGATATTATTTCCATAGTAGCCATGGCATTGCTTCCAAGACCATCTGAGTGGACAAAGTCCCTTTCTGAATCGAGTTCACTCCTCATTCCAGTCCTGTATTAATGAACCTGTAAAGACCCGTAAATTTCAAGAAAATTTTTTTTCTTAATTTTATTTTGATTTTTACAAGAGTGCAGTTTCTGACGGAACCTGATTCTGAGGCCCGATGTGCCCGAAATCATTTTCCGAAGTTTGGCTCGGGTACGTTCAGTGAACAGACGAGCAGGTTTTTCTAGATTTTGAACTGGTGCCCGGAATCGAATTCTAAGGGCACCGATGAAATCGCAGCGCCGGTATTTTCTTAGAAATGCCTCTTCCGGATTTGCGTTTGCTCGGGTGTGGTTTTTAATTTTCGGGCTTAAAGTTAAGAAATAAAATAATTTTTTTCGACAACTTTATTTTATTTCACTTAAGCCACTTGGAAGCCACTTGAAGCCACTTAAAAGCGGCTTAAACTGAGTTGAACGGGATTGGGTACTATCCAGAAATATCCTACCCTCTTGGTAGGATATTTGTTAGGTGGGGCCCGCACGAGCCACACCGTTTCATTCAGCTAAGTAACGCACCCGCGAAAACCCGTCATTATGAAAGTCAACTAACGCGTTTTCCTAAATTATTAACAGACCATTTAATTGGGCGGTTTTCTTCGTGAATTAAATGAGCTGTTACTTTCGTTGAATTAATACAATGAATTGATGGGTCGTTACTTACCTTTTCGTTTGTTGGCGTTATAATAAAATAAGACCAACAGGGTCTTTTGAAGGATTACTCGTTGAGAGGCTTGACAAAATCCTTGAGCCTTCATCCTCCTTCGCGAAGAACGCGAAGAACACGAAGAACGCGAAGAACACCGGCCTCCGACGAAGAACGCTGAACCCGTGGAAGTCGACGATGCGACGTCGGGTTCCACGACGCCGACGTTCCCTTCCTGCAACGTTCTTCTGCGACGTCTCTTCCTCCGCAACGAATCTTCGATCTGTTGTTTGAGGTAAGAGACTCCCGGTTTCTCTTAAATCTTCCTTGTGTCTTTTTTTTAACAAAAAAGAGATTTAATTTTATATAATTAAATTAAATCTATTGTTTTTTTGATCCGTTGAGTTCGCCGACTCAATGCCGGTTTCCGCGATGACGCGACGCCCTTCCGCGACGACACGACGATCTCCTCCTTCCGCGACGAGCAATTCCGCGAAGGACGTGCGTATGATGACGACCAATGAGGTAGGGGTTGTTGTGAACTTTTCCTTTTTCCCGTGTTGTTTCCGTTCAAGAATGAAGAACCCGATTCATAATCAATTATTTATTTCCTTAAAAATTGTTTTCGGATATGTATTAATATGGTGAATATTGTTCCTCCCGTTGTTTATCACTAACGCTGAGGGTGCGGGCCAAACAAACATGGCCCGACAACCCTCCGTCGTTCTTCGTTATTGTGTGGATTTGACGGGCGACGACGGAACGTGCCGCAACAGAAGTGTTATGGTTCCGCAGTGAAGAGCGAGTCCCGGGAGGAGCAGCGGCGCAGACGGGAACAGAATCAGACCACCGGAGCGACTCCGGTGGCCCGCGGAAACCGCCGGCGGCGCGGGTCGCCAGTGCGGCGGCGCCCCGGCGCGCCGCCGGACAAGGCCGTCGCGACAGAAGCCCCGGCGGCGGCACTCGCGAACCCGCGGCCGCGCGGGACACGGCTAAAGCCACGTCCGGTTGTCCGAGCGACACCCCACGGGTGCCGCGGGGTTGTCACGCGGGGGCGGCGGCTCCCCCCCGCGTCGCTCGGCTGGCCAGGGCGACACCCCGCGGGTGCCGCGGGGGTGGCGGCTCCCCCCCCCCCCCCCCCCGCGTCGCTCGACCGAGCCGAGCCGGGCTGACCGAGCTAGGCCGGTCTGACCGGTCGGGCCGTGCCCTGGCCGGGTCCGACCAGGTCCGACTGGGCCGACCCGGTTCGGCCGACCCAAGGGGGGGGGGGGGGGGGTCGGGCCGGCTCGGCCCGGGCTCGGACCCCCTGTCTTCGGACTATTTTCGTTCAAATGCACGTAACTTGAGCTACGTGCCTCCAAACGACTCGCCATCAGCGGCAACGCGATCCTTGGATCGAGACGGTCGTTTCGGTATATCACACTCAAGGTTCGGAATAATTTGAGTTCGGCCGGGTTGGTTCGTACACGAAACCAATCGGGCCTTCGGAGCGGAAACGCTCATATCTTGAGCTACGGACGTCCGATTGACGTGCCATCGGCTTTGTTGAATTCTTCTAAGTGAGACGGATCTTTTGGCTCACTCCGCCCGTGGTTTGGACACAGGTGGAGTACGGTCGGGTTGGTTTTTCCTTAAAAACCAACCGGGCCCCTGGGATGAAAAAGCCAATAACTCTCAGACCGGGCGTTCGATTGACGCGCCGTCTGCAACGTTGAGTTCCTGTTGACGATACGGAACATTTGGATACATCAACTTCGGACTTTGTGTCAGTTGATGTATCAGCCTCTCGGCTCGTGGAGCGGACCCTTCCGAACGAGCTTACTGTGTGCGGGAACCCTAGTGCTGGCTACGACTACTACTTCGACAGCGACGACCGTGCAGAGATCCTTAGTGGACTACGGTGACGACCATGCAGAGACCCTCAGTGGACTACGACGACGACTGTGAAAAGATCCTCAGTGGACTACGATGACTACTGCACTCAGCGATCCTACATGGATCAGTGCTACAGGTCCTGTGTGGGCCCGATCCTGTGTGGGTCCGATCCTGTGTGGGTCAGCACTCAGCGGTTCTGTGTGAGCCAGCTCCTACAGGTCCTGTGTGGGCCCGATCCTGTGTGGGTCATTGCGGGGGTTAGTTACCTATCGATCCTTCATGGGTCCGACGACTTAGATGGATCAGTGATCATCTTTATCGTCATCCGAAGAAGTATACATGTGTGAGCTGAATACTGTTTACTCTCCTTTGTGGATTGTGTTGAGCTATCCTGTGTGGATTTACTGTTTACTCTACTTTGTGGATTGTGTTGAGCTATCATGTGTGGATTTACTGTTTACTCTCCTTTGTGGATTGTGTTGTGCTATCCCGTGTGGGTTTACGTTTTTCTTTCCTGTGTGGACTGGGTTGTGCTTGGGCTCGGACGTTGGAGCCGAACAGGAATTGATGACTTAGTATATGTATGGGCATATACCTAAGCCGTGTCAGATGCTACTTCGTGATTGTATCTTCCCCTTGTGGATTGTCCTTTGTGGATTTCGGGAGACCTTCGGCAGTCTCAGGAGCCCTACTGAGTAGGTTATACTCACCCCTGCACGGGATATGCCCACACTATGTTGTGTTGGTTGCAGACGACGGACAACACTGATTGTGGTGGAGGCGTGCGGAGCAGGACGATACCTGGAGGTGGACCACTGGGCGGGACGTACCCGGAGTGGTTAGGTGGACCGAGAAGCAGTGGAGGCTATCTGTACCCACCTTTCAGGTGGGACTTCCAGAGGACGGCTCGACACTGCGGCTTTTTCTTTTCAGTTGTTGTTTTTCCCTTTCAGTTGTACTTTACAGTTGGGCTTGTATTTCTGGCCCCTTTTACTTTCAGCACAGCTTGTACAGTTTTTACTTAGTGCTTACTTTTCAACTTGCTTACTCTATGGTGCTTGTTTACTTTTCAAAGGAAATGCCTTCCCTTTTTGTTGGGATTTACTCCTTGGTGCTAGTCGCCAGCCCCTGGCCTATGGAAGGCGGGCATGGGGTAGTCGCGGCATGGGCCCCGAGGACGGGTCGTGACAAATTGGTATCAGAGGTGGTCGGTTCTACCGCAGACTCTGATCTTTCTTCTATGTGAAGCAATAGTGTTTAGCGTATTGAGTGTGGTTATCAGTCTAGGGAGTCCAGTGTTGGTGCGGCGGCCGACGTATCCGTACACCAGGACCCTGACTTCTGATTTCCGACTTAATGCACGAAAACATTGATTGCGTGTGTGTTTCAAGTTTTCTTTGTGATTACTTGAGTCAGCTCACCAAGTATACTGTTCTGACCGTGGCGCACTTGTTTTCTTTTTCTGGATGGCCCCACGACAGCAGCCAGCTAGGGTTCCGAGAGTAGAGCGCGACGACAGCCCGCCGAGCGACGAGGCCTCGGTATAGGGCCCGTTGACAGCAGAGGCACCGGTGGTACCTTTGCCCGCCGAGCCCCCGATGCTTCCAGCGCCGATTGCTGACGATGCACGATGCCTCAGAGCTCTGCACGAGTTCCAGCGCCAGCGACTACCCAGGTTCCGTGGGGAGACGGACCACCATGCAGCCGAGGACTGGCTGGAGGCAGTCGTCTGAGTTTTTAGGCTAGTGAGGACACCAGTAGACCTCATGGTGATCCTCGCGGCGAGCCTACTACACGCATCAGTAGGGCGATGGTGTAGCTTGATGCTCCAGGTACACGATGAGGCCTCCCTCATCGGGACGGACTTCGAGAGCCTCTTCCGCTCAGAGTTCTTCCTGGCCACCCTCCGTGCGGTGCGCATTCAGGAGCTTCTTCAGCTGCGGCAGGGCATCTTGACAGTCGCCCAGTACGCGGCGAGGTTCACCGATCTTTCTCGCTACTTGACCGACATGGTACGAGACCCCTTCTTCCGGGCCTGGACCTTTGAGAAGGGATTGAGACACGAGATCAGGGCATCGCTGATCTCCCTCAGCATCCCGACCCAGGTAGGAGTGCTAGAGCGAGCCCTTCTGATCGAGAGCTTTCTGGCTGAGTCCACGGCGAGACCTACCTCAGGGCGGCAGGTAGCAGAGTCCTCGGCAGCAGGTAGCCGACGGATGACTCAGGGTTCCAGGTAGACCAGGCCTTCCAGCAGCTGACCTTGGGACATTGGCTCAGCAGTACGGGGCACACAGCACAGAGCCAGCCTTCCAAGAGGCAGGTCGTGCTACTCGTGCGGCGGGCAGGGCCACATGGCTCGTGACTGCCCGACCCGCCGTACCGAGGAGCAGCAGACGGTGGAGGGGCCACCCAAGCATAGGAAGAGGGTCGACCATGGCGGTCCGCAGGGAGGAGGCAGATGAGGCAGAGGAGATGGCCAAGCAGCAGGTGGTGGGCGACGCTTTGAGGCTCTGCCACCACCACCACCAGGAGGCCCGCCCCGACCACAGGGAGCTGGCGAGCAGAGACAGGCACAGCTCCAGGCAGCAGAGGCCTACGACCACGGCGCACCAGAGATGATTCTAGGTACGATCTGTGTCTATTCCACCCTTGCTGCAGTTCTGATAGACACAGGAGCGAGTCACTCCTTCATAGCCAATGCCCTTGTTCGGAACTCGGAGATTCCGACAGAGCTGTTGGCTCAATCCTTACGGCTAGAGACTCCTATGGGAGCAGACTCGACGATTACACACTGGTGCCGGCAGTGTGAGCTTACTCTAGGAGGCGAGAGCTTCGGCTGAGATCTTCTTGTAGCGGCGTCGAGGCCTTACAACGTCATCTTGGGCATGGATTGGTTATCTACGGTCCATGCACAAATTGACTGTATTAGGCGCAAGGTGCGATGTGTGTGCACCGACAGGAGCAGGTTCACCTTCACCAGCGAGAAGGGAGCCTTTGCAGCACAGGAGGGACTCTCGTAGAGGATAGGGCAGCCCATCACTCATCAGTTGGCTAGCCTCATCCTTGGAGCAGTTGACGTGCGGAATCCTAGTTTTCCTGTAGTGGTGGATCAGTATGCGGACGTCTTCCCCGATGATGTTCCAGGGCTACCTCCTCGCAGAGAGGTAGACTTTTATATTGATCTATACCCCGGGACAGCCCCTATATCCACTCCAAAGTATCGGATGGCCCCCGCCGAGCTTCGAGAGCTACGGGTACAGTTGGAGGACTTGCAGGGCAAGGGGTTCATCCGACCAAGTGTTTCACCCTGGTCTTCCCCGATTTTGTTCGCCAAGAAGGCGGACGGGAGCTTGCGACTATTTGTCGACTATCGTCGCCTGAACCAGGTGACAGTGAGGAAAAAGTATTTGCTACCAAGGATTTATGACCTCTTTGATCAGCTCAAGGGAGCATGGTGGTTCTCGAAGATAGACCTCAGGTCAGGCTATCATCAGCTCAGAGTTCGAGACGAGGATGTGCAGAAGATGGCCTTCAGGTGTCGGTATGGCCACAATGAGTTCTTGGTTATGCCCTTCTGCGTAACCAACGCTCCAGCAGTGTTCATGAGCCTCATGAACAGGATCTTCCAGCCGTACCTCGATCAATTTGTCGTGGTCTTCATCGACGACATTTTGGTGTACTCGACCACCGAGGAAGAGCATGCCTACCACTTGCAGGTTGTACTAGACACACTCCGAGTGAACCAGCTTTATGGAAAGCTCATGAAGTGCCAGTTCTGGTTATGTGAGTTCTACTTCTTGGGGCACGTCATTTCTGAGGCAGGGGTTGCTGTGGATCCCGCAAATATCGAGGCAGTGCTAGCTTTGGAGCCACCCAGGAGCATGACGGAGGTGCCGAGTTTCATGGGTCTAGCCGGATACTATCGGAGATTTGTGCCTGACTTCTCCAGAGTTGCGGCGCCACTCTCCGCTTTGACGAAGAAGGGGAAACCCTTCGTGTGGTTAGACAGATGTCAGCAGAGCTTCCAGGAGCTGAGACAGAGATTGACCAGCGCGCCTATCTTGAGGTTGCCTGAGGAGGGAGTTGGATACGTAGTCTACTGCGATGCATCAGGGACCGGACTCGGGTGTGTCCTGATGCAGGAGTGGGCCGTGATTTCCTATGGATCACGTCAGTTGAGGCCGCATGTGCAGAACTACGCTACCCATGACCTAGAGTTAGCAGCAGTGGTCTTCGCTCTGAAGACATAGCGGCACTATCTGATGGGTGAGCGCTTCACAGTCTTTTCTGACCACCATAGTCTCAGTTACATCTTATCTAAGAATGACCTGAACCTAAGACAGCGGCGATGGCTCGAGTTCCTCCAGTACTATGAATTTGATATAGTCTATACTCCTGGGAAGGGGAACGTGGTAGCCGATGCCCTCAGCAGTAGGACGGGCATCCAGCTACTTGAGGAGGCGACAGAGCAGTTATCCTCTTTGCAGATATCCTTCATGGATAGGGATGGAGCAGCCTTCCTTCAGTCTCTCACAGTCACTCCTCCACTTCTGCAGTGGGTCAGAGAGGCACAGCGTGAGGATGCTGACTGTGAAACGCGGCATGCACAGATATCCTCGGGACATGCACCCAATGGTTTCTCCCTTGGAGCAGAGCATGACTTCCTTTTCAGAGGACGTACCTTGGTACCAGTCGCTTTATGAGAGGAGGTGCTGAGAGAGTTTCACACATCTCCTTTGGCGGTACATCCTGAAGTGGTGAAGATGTACCAGGATCTCAGACGACAGCACTGGTGGCCGGGCATGAAGAAGGTTGTGGCAGAGTTTGTTTCACGGTGCCTCACCTGCCAGCAGGTGAATGTAGAGCACCAGGTACCCGCAAGCTTGGTACAACCCTTGGAGGTCCTGGAGTGGAAGTGGGATTGGATATCTATGGACTTTGTGACTGGACTTCCACGCACTTCCATAGGTCACGACTCCATTTGGGTGATTGTTGACCAACTCACCAATTCGGTACACTTCTTACACATCCGAGAGCAGGGCTCAGTGGAGAGCATGGGGTGTCTCTACGTTCAGGAGATTGTACGGCTTCACGGTGTTCCATCGACTATCATCTTCGATCGGGATGCTCGCTTTACTTCCCGGCATTGGAAGGGGTTGCAGGAGGCGTTCGGGACGCGGTTACATCTGAGCACTGCCTTTCACCCTCAGACGGACGGTCAGATGGAGAGGACCATTCAGACTCTTGAGGACATGGTCCGCGCATGTGTCCTCGACTTTGGTCGCAGCTGGGAGGACCACCTACCCTTGGTGGAGTTCACGTACAACAACAGCTACCACTCCACCATCGGGTTGGCACCATACGAGGCGTTGTACGGCAGGCCTTGCAGATCTCCTTTGTGCTGGACAGACCCTGGGGAGTCAGCACTTGTGGGACCAGAGATGGTCCGGGCCCCGACAGAGAAGGTCCAGGTCATCCAGGAGCAGATGAGGACAGCTCAGAGCTGGCAGAAGTCATATGTTGACAGGAGGCGGAGGCCACTAGAGTTTGAGGATGGCGACCACGTCTTCTTGCGGGTCTCACCTCGACGTGGTTTACGGAGATTTGGCTGAGGCGACAAGTTGTCTCCACGGTTCATCAGGCCTTTCCAGGTCCTCAGTAGGATTGGCAAGGTGGCTTATCGCCTGGATCTGCCACCTCAGTTGCACCGGGTGCACGGCGTCTTCCACGTATCTCAGCTGAGGAGATATGTGCACGACCTGACGCACATCATTGACTATGGGGATCTAGACGTGGATGATGGGGAGACTTTTGCGGAGGTCCCGGTGGAGATAGAGGATCGACATGAGCGGGTTCTACATGGGCGATCGATTCCTCTTGTGCGCATCAGATGGTAGCACGGGAACCTCCAGGAGTGCACATGGGAGCGGGAGGCTCAGATGCGTGCTCAGTACCCAAATTTATTTCCCTAGTTTATGATGTATCTTTACGGGGACATAAAGCCCTGAGGTGAGAGTAATGTAAAGACTCGTAAATTTCAAGGAAATTTTTTTTCTTAATTTTCTTTGAAATTTTACAAGAGCGCAGTTTCTGACGGCACCTGATTCAAAGGCCCGGTGTGCCCGGAATCATTTTCCTAAGTTTGGCATGGGTACATTCAGTGAACGGACGAGCGGGTTTTTCTAACTTTTGAACCGGTGCCCGGAATCGAATTCTGAGGGCACCGATGAAATCGCAGCGCCGATATTTTCTTAGAAACGCCTCTTCCGGAGTTGCGTTTGCTCGGGTGTGGTTTTTAATTTTCGGGCTTAATGTTAAGAAATAATTCTTTTCAAAAACTTTATTTTATTTCACTTAAGCCACTTGGAAGCCACTTGAAGCCACTTAAGAGCGGGTTAAACTGAGTTGAACTGTATAGGGTACTATCCAGAAATATCCTACCCTCTTGGTAGGATATTTGTTAGGTGGGGCCCGCACGATCCCCATCGTTTCTTTCCGCTAAGTAACGCACCCGCGAAAACCCGTCATTATGAAAGTCAACTGACGCATTTTCTTAAATTCTTAACAGACCATTTAATTGGGTGGTTTTCTTCATGAATTAAATGAGCTTTTACATTCGTTGAATTAATACAACGAATTGATGGGTCGTTACATACCTTTTCATTTGTTGGCGTTATAATAAAATAAGACTAACAAGGTCTTTTGAAGGATTACTCGTTGAGAGGCTTGACAGAATCCTTGAGCCTTCATCCTCCTTCGCGAAGAACGCGAAGAACGCGAAGAACGCTGAACCCGTCGAAGTCGACGACGCGACGCCGTGTTCCGCGACGCTGACGTTCCCTTCCTGCAACGTTCTTCCACGACGTCTCTTCCTCCGCAATGAATCTTCGATCTGCTGTTTGAGGTAAGAGACTCCCGGTTTCTCTTAAATCTTTCTTGTGTCTTTTTTTAACAAAACACAGATTTAATTTTATATAATTAATTTAAATCTGTTGTTTTTTTGATCGGTTGAGTTCGCCGACTCAACGCCGGTTTCCGCGACGACACGACGCCCTTCCGCGACGACGCGACGATTTCCTCCATCCGCGACGAGCAATTCCGCAAAGGACGTGCGTACGACGATGACCAACGAGGTAGGGGTTGTTGTGAACTTTTCATTTTTCCCGTGTTGTTTCTGTTCAAGAATGAAGAACCCGATTCATAAACAATTTTTAATTTCCTTAAAAATTGTTTTCGGATATGTATTCATATGTTGAATATTGTTCCTCCCGTTGTTTATCACTAACGCCGAGGGTGCGGGCCAAACGAACACGGCCCGACAACCCTCTGTCGTTCTTCGTTATTGTGCGGATTTGACGGGCGACGACTGAACGTGCCGCAATGGAAGTGTGATGGTTCCGCAGTGAAGAGCGAGTCCCGGGAGGAGCAGTGGCGCAGACGGGAACAGAATCAGACAACCGGAGCGACTACGGTGGCCCGAGGAAGCCGCCGGCAGCGCGGGTCGCCGGCGTGGCAGCACCGGAAGCCGGGAGCGGCGGCGCCCCGGCGCGCTGCCAAACAAGGCCTCCGCGGCAGAAGTCGCGGCGGTGGCACTCGCGGACCCGTGGCCGCGCAGGTCTGGAGTGCGCGGGACGCGGCTGAAGCCGTGTCCGGTTGTCCGAGCGACACCCCGCGGGTGCCGCGGGGTTGTCATGCGGGGGCGGCGGCTCCCCCCCCCCACCCCCCGCGTCGCTCGGCTGGCCAGGGCGACACCCCGCCGGTGCCGCAGGGGTGTCATGTGTGGGTGGCCACTCCCCCCCCGCATCGCTCGGCCGAGCCAGGCCGGTCCGACCGGCTCGGCCGCGCCCTGGCCGGGCCGGACCGGGTCTGACCGGGTCGAACTGGGTCGACCCGGTTCGGCCGACCCAAGGGGGGGGGGGGGGGGGGGTCGGGCCGGCTCGGCCCGGGCCCGGACCCCCCGTCTTCGGACTGTTTTCAGTCAAATTCTCGTAACTTGTGCTACGAGCCTCCAAACGACTCGCCGTCAGCGGCAACGCGATCCTTGGACCGAGACGTTCATTTCGGTATATCGCACTCAAGGTTTGGAATACTTTGATTTCGGCCGGGTTGGTTCGTACACGAAACCAACCGGGCCTTCGTAGCGAAAACCCTTATATCTTGACCTACGGACGTCCGATTGAGGTGCCGCCGGCTTTGTTGAATTCCTCTAAGTGAGACGGATCTTTTGGCTCACTCTACCCGTGGTTTGGACGCAGGTGGAGTACAGTCGGGTTGGTTTTGCCTTAAAACCCAACCGGGCTCCTGGGACGAAAAAGCCAATAACTCTCAGACCGAGCGTCCGATTGATGCGCCGTCTGCAACGTTGAGTTCCTGTTGACGATACGGAACTTTTGGATATATCAACTTCGGACTTTTTTTCAGTTGATGTATCAGCCTCTCGGCTCGTGGAGCGGACCCTCCCGAACGAGCTTGCTGTGTGCGGGAACCCTAGTGCTGGCTGCGACTACTACTTCGACAACGACGACCGTGCAGAGATCCTCAGTGGACTGCGGCGACGACTGTGCAGAGATCCTCAGTGGACTGCGTCGACGACTGTGCAGAGATCCTTATTGGACTGCGACGACTACTGCACTCAGCGATCCTACGTGGATCAGTGCTATAGGTCCTGTGTGGGCCCGATCCTATGTGGGTCTGATCCTGTGTGGCTCAGCGCTCAACGGTTCTGTGTGAGCCAGCCCCTACAGGTCCTGTGTGGGCCCGATCCTGTGTGGGTCATTGTGGGGGTCAGTTACCTATCGATCCTTCGTGGGTCCGATGACTTAGATGGATCAGTGATCATCTTTATCATCATCCGAATAAGTATACTTGTGTGAGCTTAATACTGTTTACTCTCTTTTATGGATTGTGTTGAGCTATCCTGTGTGGATTTACTGTTTACTCTCCTTTGTGGATTGTGTTGAGCTATCCTGTGTGGATTTACTGTTTACTCTCCTTTGTGGATTATGTTGTGCTATCCTGTGTGGGTATACTTTTTGCTTTCCTGTGTGTACTGGGTTGTGCTTGGGCTCGGACGTTGGAGCCGAACGGGAATTGATAACTTAGGTATATGTATGAGCATATACCTAATCCGTGTCAGATGCTACTTCGTGATTGTATCTTCCCATTGTGGATTATCCTTTGTGGATTTCGGGAGACCTTCGGGGGTCTCGGGGTCCCTACTGAGTATCTTATACTCACCCCTTCACGGGCTATGCCCGCACTACGTTGTGTTGGTTGCAGACGACGGACAGCGCTGATCGTGGTGGAGGTGTGCGGAGCAAGACGGTACCTGGAGGTGGACCACTGGGCGGGACGTACCCGGAAAGGTTAGGTGGACCGAGGAGCAGTGGAGGCTATCTATACCCACCCTTCAGGTGGGACTTCCAGAGGACGGCTCGACGCTGCTGCTTTTTTTTCAGTTGCTGTTTTTCCCTTTCAGCTGTACTTTACAGTTGGGCTTGTATTTCCGGCCCCTTTTACTTTCAGCATAGATTGTACAGTTTTTACTTAGTGCTTACTTATCCGCTTGCTTACTCTGTGGTGTTTTTTTACTTTTCAAAGGCAATGCCTTCCCTTTTTGTTGGGATTTACGCCTTGGTGCTAGTCTCCAGCCCCTGGCCTATGGAAGGCGGGCTTGGGGTAGTCACGGCACGGGCCCCGAGGACGGGTCGTGACAGAACCGGTTTAACTTTCCGTTCCAGCCATGTCTATCTCATGAGATATAAATCTTTACCCAATTCATTGGAGGTAGATATAGGTCCCACCCATATCATAATGAAATCATTCTTACTTTTGCCACAAAATAAACATACATCATTCATAATAACCCAATAAATAAAATGGGTTTCATAAACATCATCCCATCATCACATAATCCATATAAAAGAAATGAATATCATTTCATAATAAGAAAATTGAAACCATTTAAATCATATAGACATGATATTTTAAAAATACACATGTAAAATAATGTCATCTGAGATGAAAATGGTTATGATAAAACACTTGAAATGAATTCTTGAGGAAAATATCCTTTTTTCTTCAAAATCAGTTTCTTTTCACCAAATGTCATGAAATTTTAGAAGAAAAGGATTTTGTTGAAAATATTCATGAAATATTTTTGAGGAAGATTCTTGAAAATAAGGATTTATAAAACCATAAAAAACCATTCATTCCGTATAAGTTAAAAATAACATTCTCCTCGTAATTTTGTCGGAAAAGTCAAAAAAAGTACCTCGTAACATAAACAAAAGAAATATTCCTTACATACCATGTAGTAAAAGTCAAAAACGGGTAAAAATGACTATAAACATACATGAAACCACTTTTATAAAACATGGACATGGATGATATAAATAACCCCAGTAAATACTTAAGAATAACAATCTCGGATAAAAATGAGATTTGAAAAATTATCCCTTACCTTAGATCTGATATGCTTCGTCTGGTCTCGAACCTCCTGTATAATGATTTTAATAATGTCATTGACTTATTACATGATCATATTAATTTTTATGATGTCATATATGTTTCACTTATGACTTTATATTACTCGTTCTTTAGTAAATTCCATGTTAAAGTAGCGTTTTGGGTAAAATCATTTCATTTATCGTATGTGTTTCGACTTGTCGTTTCCTGATATTATTAATTATATCCTGATTTACATAATTCCAGAATGTAAAAACTGATATATATATATATATATATAATATATATTCATCATATACATATATATTATAGATCGATAAAAGGAATGAAATACACCGTTCATGGAGACGGTATGTCGTACGTACGCATGAACGTTGTTTTCGTTTCCTTATTGAATTGAATGAAACTAAATGGATGACATACATATACATATACATAAATACATTAGCATTAGTATTTCATATATTTCATTATTATTCATTATATAAACTTTATGATCATTCATATATGGTTAATCATGAAGAATGAATCTCATCCTGTAGTGGAGACGGTAGTCCGTACGTACGCATTAGCGATGATATCGTTACCATAATTATAGAATTGGAGTGGATGGTATAATATATAAGAATAATTATGATGTTATAATAACCATATATAGTTATTCTTTAAAACATTATACCCATCCATGTAAGGTGTTGGTGGAAAAACAAATTACACCACGGCCTGGAGACGGTATTCCGTACGTACGCACGCGCGTTGATTTTGTTTTCCGTAGGATGGATAGAAGGTGAAATAGGGTTGTTTCATATTTATAATAACATATCAGTATATTATGGATACTGATGGTATTACTTCCTAATGAAACAACTAAATTAGAAGAAGTTGAAGAAGAAAGAAAATTGAAAGAATCGGTAACAGATATTACCACTTCTTTGACACGCCTCTTTGAATCCTCCTCTTAGGGTACTAAAATTGGTCTTTGAAGAAGAACAGGACCTCTAGGATGTTTATAGGGAAGTTTATAAGGGAAATGGGCAGGGTTTGGACGAGCTTAAAGGCTCCAATTGGTGTAAGGAAGAGAGGTAGGAGGAGCCGTTTTATAAGGGAGGAGAGGGGCACCTTTGGAAATCTTAAAAATATTAATTTATAATAAATCTAACCCCACTTAAAAACCTCCAAAAATGACTCATATTAAAATATTAGATGATATAGGGTTGGAATCTCATCAAAAAATAAAATTTAGACATGTTAGGAATTTATTTTCAACATTATCAACTTGATTTATCCTTATTTAATCAATTTAATTTTATTTGTGGTAATAACATTCTAAATTATAAATTATAACAAATAATTACTTATTTGTTGGGAATTGTGCATAATTGGATAATTTATAACATTTTATACCATATAAATTTAAATTTATAATTTTTATATATTTTTGAGATTTTTAAACAATTTTATAATATGTTATTTTTATAAAAGAACAATAGTGTCAATTTTGACACTATTCATTTATTTGAATTTAAATAAAATATATACAGAATATACATTCGAACTAAAAGATTTAATAGATTCATAAAAGGTCATATGTATCTAAAAAATTAGTGTATCACATTAAATAGTTCATATAATATTTAGTTTATTATTTTTAAAACCATTTATTTGGTTTATCTCTTAATAAAATAATTACTACATCATTTTTGTATAATTATTTACTATACTTATTTGTTGCATAAAAATTAAAAATTAAATCCTATGATGAATATAAATCTATTACCTTTCACGATAATACTTTTACTTGAATTTATCATCTTAAAATCACAATATTTAAACTGTTATATTTATTAAATTATGAAGGTGACAACTTTGGCATCATTTAAAATAAAGTAATATAATTGTCATAATCGCTTTTATAAGGCTCGAAATGGTCAAATATTAGACCATGGGATGATTATGGTTTAATGTTACATGAAAAATAAGTTTTGGTCAGGGTTTTGTGCCTTTTATGGTCACTATTAGTTTAATAAAAACTATATTCTCGATTTTTCACTAGATAAACAATTTCTGCATCACTATTGTGTCATAATTAATGATAATTATTTAATCCCTAAAATTTATAAATAAATTCATATGATGTAGATAATTTCATTAGATTTCTGGAGACTATTCATGTTCGAAGTTTCATGAAGTTTATCACTAAATTAAAATTAATATACTTATAAGATTTAAGAGAGTGACATGTTGTCACTTTCTTTGGTTTTAATAATAATTATGTTATTTTCATAGACAAAAGACCATTAAATGATTCTAATCCGACCCTTGGGTGATATGGGTCTACTTTTAGTCATACAATAGGATTTTGGCAGGTGTTAGGGTAATTTGATAATCTTATATTTACCCTTAATTAACTGATTTACCTTTAACTATGGTAAATAAAATTTACCATAGTTACTATTCATAATGCCCAAAAATAAAAATTAGTATATTAATATAATTTGGACCCACTGATTCCAAATATGGAATCCATTTTTCCAAATTCAATAGACATAAGTTGCAGGAATTAATTTAAAATTAATCTTGTTGTCGAAAGAAAACGGGTTTTTGTTTAAAACATTGCAAAAGATTGACTTTATTTAACGTACGAATTCAATGTAAAATCAAGGATAATTACATACATTATATTAAATGGTAAAAAATATATTCTATTTATAATTTTAAACCATTAAATATTATAATTTAATCACATAAGTTATTATGATGAAAAAAGTTGTTTTTAATTAAAATATATTGTGTTTTTACTATTCATTAAAATATGAAAAAAATTTCCAAGGTAAAATTTTATATCCTGATTCCAAATAATAATTTTATTTTGTAAAATTGAACTTATAAACATGTCAAAAACTATATTTAAAGTGGGTGCGCCATCAAAAGGTGGCAAAACTGCATTTTTTGAAAAATACTTATTTTACCCGAAAAATTTATTTTATTCTTATACCATGTTCTAGAAAATGTGTAAGATGAATAATAATGTTATAAAATTCAAAATTTAGTTAATACTATTCATAATGGCTAGTTCATAATAATATTATAATAATATATCATTGTTTAGTAAAACTCGGTATTGCGTACAACACACGTCATCGAGGAAGGTCGCGATTGTGTGTAATGCAAGCCAAGTCAGGTTTGCGTGTTGTGCAAGACTCTTCCGTTGTTTCGTATAACATAATCCAACCATATTTCATTTATATAGTGAATATATATATATATACACACACACTCAATGTTTTGTAGTATAACTACTATCAAAATTGTGTGTAACATGATCCAAGAATACTGTTGTGTATACTGCAAGCTCATACGATGTTGCGTATAGAGAAAGGTAATCTTGTTGTAGCTTAGAATACAAGACATCAATGAAATTAAAAGAATATTTTTTCATAAAATCTCAGGGTGTTACATTCATGTTTTTCCTTTAGGGAAAATGTATCACATGGATTTGGACACATATTTCTGGACTAGAAAGTTTAATAGGTCAAGGATTTGACAAGGAACATTATATGAGTTTTTATATAATCTAGTGAAGTTTATTTTTGTTATTCTTATACTCTTGTACTATCCATTATTCTTGATATTACCCAAGCTTGAAATACATACAAAATACATAATTTTTTAGAAATATTTCTTATATATCACAATATATTAAAACCTAAAACCTGATTTTTTTTAGTTTCTTTTTTGACTATATACATAACCAAATTATTCCAAAACCGTTGTTCAACATCTATGATAAATATACTTCATTTTGATACTTTTGAAAAAAAATTATATGTAATTCACTTTTTCATAACTTGGGGAAATGGATACATAAGAAATGGTGAGCCCAGATACTTTGTATTAGTAAACATGGGAGTTATCAATAGAAGATAATAAGTGAGAATATAATGGGAATATGGTTATTATAACATAGAAAAGGTGTATTTAAATAACATAAGATATTCACGCCTAATAAAACATATATTATAAAACCTGAATCATGTCATAATAATTTTGTAATAACCTAAAACAAGTGTCTTTTGAGTATCAAAAATATGGGTTAATAATCATAATCCAAGAATAATTAATAAAGATGCATTTAATTTCATAATAATGTGAAATAAAAAAATCATATAAATCATAACATTCATTAAGGCTTACCACCTAGACATTCATACCATAATAGACTTGGCTGGCCACATGCCCGTAACAAAGTGGACATGGACTAACCACTTATATCCTTTAAGATAGTGGACTTCAGAAATCCACCCTTGTCCAATCCTAATCTCATAAAATATAAAACTCTACATAATGAATTATAGGTTTATATCATACCCACCTATCACCAAATAAATAATCATACATATGCCTACCATAAAAAATTGATGAAATTCATAATCTTATCATAGATAAACCTCTGATAAAGAAACGGGTTTGATTATGATTTCTTAAAAACATGATCACAATCCATCCAAAGAAATAATTTTGGTGTAATAATTAGATAATTACTCAGGTTAATCATAATAAATATTAAAGTATAATGACATCAATTAAAAATTGTTTCTAAGAGCCTTAAAAAATTTATTTTATAAATATAAATAAATAACCTTTTCATTTTCATAACATATAATTTAAAAGGAAATATTATATTAAATAATGAGAATATTAATTACTTTTAGAAAACTAAGGAATATTGTAAAGGATGTTTTATAATGAAATTTTTTTATAATTACATGAAAATGTGTTTGGGTAGAAATTAATAAAAATAAAGTTTACATTAATACTTTTTAAATATAGTCAAATGTAAATAAAAATAACCTATACATAAAATATTTAAACAAAATCCTTTAAAAAAATAATTGTTAAAAAAAATTTAAAATTATTTTAACCATTAACAAAATTGTGGGGCCTCTACTATATAATATAAATAATATGAACACAGAGAAGAAATAATCTTGATTGAGAGTGAGAGATAATGTTGGAACGAGGTAAAAGAATCCTTTCAGTTGAGTTGTGTACCAAAGGGATTTCAAATGGTAATAATAGTTAAAAAATAAAATTAATAACCATATAAGAATAAAATATATAGGTTATAAGAGAAATAGAACATATTTTTTTCTTGGATGAAAATTTAGTCACAAACAATATTGAATTTAAAGTGAGATTGGAATGAAAACCCTTACCATGGATTTATGCTAAGTCAAACATTCCCTAAGATCCTATATAATCAATTTAGATTTATTATACATATATATATAATACATATTTATATTTATTTAAGTTTATAAAATTTATTTATAATTTTTTATTACTTGTTTAATAAACATTATTTTTCAAAATTAATATTTGGGTGTTATTTGTCTCGTTATGCTTGCTAGAGTTCGGTGGTTCTCGTCCTTGCAACATGATCATGGGGTTACCACCTTCATAATTTTAATGATGATGTAATGTATGTCTTTTATATATTTCTATATTTCCATTTTCATTTCATTGAATTTATGGTGAAGGTTCTCATAAAATACCTAAAAATATCTTTTTCGTGAATTTTGATCCCATGAAAAGAATTGATTTTAATAATTAATATTCTTATATACATTACCATTAATGAATATAAAATCTTATTAAATTCATATTTATAATGTCATATTAATGGAATTTAATTTTTTAAATTATTCCTAGTGTGAACATTAGAAAGAAATTTATATATGTATTAAAAATTACGCAAACAAAAAGACGTTATAACAACTAAATAAAAAAAACATATTATTGTATAATAATGCAGTCAATTTAATAAAATATGAATGAACTAAAAAATGTTATTAAATTGATGAATTATATTTTTTTAATAGGTTTATTAAGATGATATAAAAAATAATTATGAAAAATATAACACTTACAATGAATAATTGAATGATCTCTTAGGGGGGGCATGGAAATTAGGGATGTTGGGATCCTTTCTTGTGGTCAATGGTTCACAAATGTGGTATAGTCATATTTAGGAGTAATTATATAAGGTATTTCAAAGAAAATATAATTAAATTTTTGGTTTGAGGTGGGAAGAGGAGGGTACTTTTTTACATGTGAGCAAACTTTCTTTTTTTGTAAATACCCATTATGTGATATAAATGGAACATAATTTTCAAGGAAGTTTGTTCCAAATTTTAAAAATAATAAAGTTAATATAAGGGGACGTCAATCATTACCTTATCCAAACATTTAGATTTAATTTTTTATGATATTTTATAACATGTATCCCTTTATTTAAATATATTTTCAATCATTCCCTAATCTACACATTTAGATATAATATTTTATGATATTTTATAACTTTCATCCCGTGATTTAACATGTTTACTTTATTTTTAATCCCAATAATAAATTTATTATTATTACCTACCAAATAGTAATAATTATATGAATGAAAATTTATTTGAAAATGTATTTAAATCATTTATTTTATTAAAATTATTCTTCAATAATGTTTAATTTAATATATTAATAAAAATACCCAAATAGTCAAAAATAATTCCTTAAAAATTATCCCATTCAAAATTAAGTGAATTTAATCATATCCCATTATATATCTTCTAACCATTAAATTTTTATAAATCCAAAAATCTTATAATAAAATATTTTAAAAAAAATAAAACAATATATAAAGAATAAAAATATTATAATTAATTTTTATCTTTTTATTTCATTCTTGGATTATTTGTTATTTTTGAATTATATCATTTTTAATGTATTGATAATAATTACATAACATACATATAAATATTTGAAATTATTATGTCCAATATCCATATATCCATTGGCCATATATCAAACCTCTATATGTAAAATGACCATATATCAAATAGACATATTTCCAATGGCCATATGTCCCATAGTCATGTTACATTCTTATATATATTCATACATGCTTCATAAAAAATCAATTATCATGTTTGTTTACTTCAACCTCAGAATGATAATTTAATTTCAAATATTTTTTCTTCTTTCCATAGTTGTAATCAGTTTTATGGTCTTTATGGAAAACCATGAGGAAAATGATTTCATCTTCATGGTATTTCCTTTTACATGTGGTTTTATTATTCTTGTAATTTTCATAATCATGTTTCCTATTGTATTCAAAAAATGAGTTAATTTTTTTCTTTACATTGTAATATTTTATCTCAATAAAATATATCACAATTATTTTTAGTTTAGTATTGTCTTTGAAACAAGATGTTTGTAGCATTGATTTCTTTATGGTAAATGAATATTAAAATGGTGTGTTATTACATTCCACCCCCCTTCCCCCAATAAAATAATGTCACCCTCAAATTTCTGTTACTCTAATAAAAATAGGCTAGGATACTTCTTCCTCATTACATATTTGGGTACCCATGTTGATTACTGGATAATATTTTTATTCTATATAACATTAAGAAGTTGAGTGGTCCTTTTTAATATTAATTTCTCGCTGCTCAAATAATTATATTGTTTCTTCCTAAAAAGATTGATCATGTTCCATCTATGTAACCTCTATGTTTACTAAATGTAATGGATCAAGTATGTACTTCATAAAAAGTGATTCATGGAAGACATCATAAACTCGGGAGAGCTTTGGTGGGAGTAACATATGATAACATATCATCCCCATATGATGGTGGATTTCAAAGGTTCAATGTATCTAGGTATTAACATTCCCATTTATGAATCTCATAATCTTCTTTCGATGTGATATTTATTGGAATACTTTATATACAACTTCAAATTAAAAATATAATGGATGATTATAAACAATGAACATATATTGACCTTTTTATATCTTAATATGATGCTTAAAGGTTTCAAACTTCTCTAACATATCATTATAAATATCTTCTCCCAACATCGTATTCCCTCTAATTTATTCTTAACATGTTGGTGTTTTACACCTCTTCTGATATAGAGTCCCATTTTATTTCTACAATAAAAATTGTTGTTATATGAGAAATATTTTAGGAAAAGGTGTCCATCCAACATTTTTTAAATCCATTTAATGAGATTGTAAAAAATATTTTAGGGTTTTAATTGTCCTTTCAGATTGACTACTTGTATGAGGATTATAATTTATACTAAAATATATCTTCTTATTAAATTATTATTTATGTATTCTCCAAAACCTCAAGATAAACCTCGTATCCCAGTCAGATACAATGGGAATTTTTACTCCATACAACCTTGACACTTACTTAATGTATATATTGGTAGGTTGATTGAGTGATAAATCTTCTCAAATTGTAATTAAATATGCTAAGGTGATCTACTACAACATGAATTGATAATAACATCATGAATTATTGGAAAGTACTTCAATGAAATTCGGGGTGATTATATCCAATTTCTATATAGTTTTTTAAAATAGTTTCATAATCTTATTAAAAATCACTCATTCTACCTTAACTTATTATTATACCAAGAATTGGGATATATACTATGAAATATATTTTCATGTTTTCCTTTCAAATGTGTTATTTTAAGTCTCTATACATCTTCATGTTTCATGGATAGATATAGAATAATGATCTTGTGAATCATCCTATAAATCCTTTTTCAATTATCCTTTTGAGGGGATATATATTCTTTTCTCAAATATTATCATTCAATCATTTTTAATATTTTACTCTAAAATAAGAACTACTTTTTTATATTTCTTTATATCCTCCTTTAGTTCCTCTTTGATCTTCACATGGTTGGATGGTTGAGCAGTAATTTGGAAAATATAGGATTTCTCCCATTCCCTTATGATTTTAAGGTTCATCCTTTAAAAATGCATGAGTATGGAATCTTTTTTAATCCTTATAACAAAAAAGGTTGAATTATTCTTTCTTCTTAGAGAATAAGACACCATGTTATACTTCATAGGGTGGTAATGTATTTAGAATTAATAGTCATGGATTAACTCCAAATATCTCTTTTTTCATATGTTCAACTCATTCTATATTAACATATAATTTATTCTTTTAGGATTATTATATATTTCACACTTCTTACTATAAAGATAATTTCTTTATATATTTAATATAAATATTATCGATATTATCTTTGGGTTATATGTCAAGTGATTTTTCTCATAAACCTTTAATTAATGGGAATCAAATGCTACCACTATTACGACCCGTCCCCCGGGGCCCGTGCCGTGACTACCCCAAGCTCACCTTCCATAGGCTAGGGGCTTTCGAAAATCACCAAAAGGAATATTACCTAAATGGGAAGGCATTGACTTTATGAACTATAAACTCACACAAACCAAGCACCCAACAAGATACAATCACAAAGTAAACTATATAGTAAACAGGGTGTGTACAAAAAGTAAAGGAGTCTGAATACAAGCCCAACTAGATTGTACAAGTAAAAATACAAACAACTCCTGTGAACACCCTCCAAAGATCCTACCTGAAGAATAGGTACAGATCTTGAATGCTCATCTCTACAGATCTCCTCATCTAAGGTCAACCTCGGAGCAGTCTCTAGCCTAGGTACCCTCGTCCTTAGTCAGCATTATTCATTCTCTGCACCAAACACAACAAGGTGCTGGCGTAGCCTATGTAGGGGTGAGTATAAAAATACTCAATAGGGACCCCAAGACCCCTGAAAGTCTCCCAAATCCACCAAGGATAAAACAAAAACATGGAAACAACAGTCAACTCTACTTTGGTATATGCCCATACATATACCCAAGTTATCAGAATATATTCACCTCACACAGGAGGGAAGAATACCAGACAGGTAATACCACAAATGTAGGAGTACCACACATGTATCACCACAAATATAAAGTACCACATAGGTACACCTTGAGGATATATGACTCATCTCACACAAGTAATAGTGAAGTATAGAAGTACATATGATTAGTCATGAAGCAAGATCATCTTATTCATCCAAGAGGCATTGCTGCTGATTATACGGAGTCCGACCCACATAGGATCGATAGTTACTAACCCCCAAAATGACCCACATAAGATCTGACCCACACAAGATCGGTATGCACTGACCCAGATAGGATCTGACCCACACAGGATCGGTATGTGCTGACCCACATAAGATCGCTGAGGGTTGACCAACACATGATCTAACCCACACAGGATTGGTATGCACTAACCCACACAGGATTGTTGAGTGCTGACCCACACAATATCTATAGTTACTAACGTTCGTAATGACCCACATAGGATTTGACCCACCCTGATTCGATAGGTAACTAACCTCCGTATTATCCATCTCTAACCTCTACCTCACTGCCAGCCACTGGATTCCTCGCACCCGATGCACTTGAGTTCTGTAGAATCTATCCCTAGAGATATCGGTCATACCTAAACCACCACGAAGTCCCATGGAGAATTTTTCCAAATTTCTGTCCTGTCATAAGGGACCCAACGCAACAGACGTCACGTCAATTCGACGCCCAGTCTGTAAGTTATTAGTGTTTTCGTTCCAAGGTCCTGGTTGGTTTTGGGTTCAATCCAACACATCCATACTACAACTTTATCCAAAACTCAATTGTAGTATACCAAATGGACCATCTCAATCCATGTATTTCGGTGTCATAGATGGTTCATCAGACAGATGACCCGTTCTCAAGATATGGTCACAGAGCCATATATGGGTCTAGATGCACTTGGGTTCGGTCCGATCCTGTCGGATCGACCCGGTTGGCCTAGGCCACAGCGAGCCCATCCCACAATAGGCGCAGCCTAAGGTGTGGCTCGCCCGACCAAGTAAGGGGTCCGCCCTGGCCAACGCCCAGGGGGGAGGCAACCTCCATGTCACCCGAAAGGCCAATGGGCCACTCGGTTTTGGTGGCAGGACCCACCGGAGTGGGTTCTGCTCAGTGTGCCATAGCAGGACGGTTTTCCAGTTGGTCCTCCACCTCCCAGTGTTGAAACGGTGTTGTAGTCTTTCACGATCAGACAGGTGTCGGCCGACCTTCAGCCTCCACAACAGCCAAGCGGTCGTGGCCTCCTCCTCCACTGGCAGTGCAGACACATGCCGATGCTCCGCCATGCGGCTGGCTAGATGTCGGCCACCACCCTGCTCCATCGTGGCCGATGGGCTGCGCCCTTCTGCTCATCTGGTGACATGGACGCATGCCGCCCTACCTTCCTCGGGGTCGATCGGGTGTCGGCCACTGCCTTCTTCTGCGAGCCATTATAGCTTTGTTCTGATCAAAAAAATTATTTCGTTCACATAATCATGATCCTCAAGTTGAGGGATCCACGTCCATATTTCACGCTCGACAAAAAATTGTGTTTCTAGTGTCATTAAATATTTGGCGTCGAAGAATGCATGAAGAATGCACGAAGAACAAAAGATAAGAGGAAAGGTATATGTGCGGTACGATTGCCATGTTAGTTTTTTCATCATCATTGTGAATCCAGAATATGAAAAATTACCAAATAAATTCAATCATAATTAAAAATAAATCCCCTAACATGTTGCTTATTGGAGACAGCGTGAGGAAGGATATGAAGTCGATGAAGAGGCATCAGTATTCATTTCTCCCACAACTCACTTCTGAACAATGCTCCAATGTCAACATTATTTATCCGAAGAGTTATTCTTCATTGGATAATATTTCTTTAAGGGTTCTCCCAAACTCTCCTTTTCCAACAATTCCCAGCAAAGAACTGATGAGCTAACTCTAATTGAGTTAATTCAATTAATGTAGGCACATTAAAGTTAGCATAATAAATTGGGATGATTCCAAATTTTATCTCACATTAAAGTGGGAGTTCAAGGGTCAGGTGGTCCCCACCACTAAATTCAAATGGGAGGTTTCAAGCGTGGGTGGTCCCCACCACTAAATTCAAAATGAGAGGTTTCAATTCCAAAAATAAAATAAAGAATTATTATTTTATTTTCTCCCACGAAATGTCCAAAAACTAATTTTTACCCTCGACCAACTATGGTCAAGGTGAAGGTCTCCTTAAGCGAATATCAGCACTGCGAGTTCAACAATGTCCTTGGATTTCAATTCCAAGAACCGGTTCAAAAGTTACAAAATGCCACTCACATGTTTACTGAATATACCCGATAAAAAGTTCTGAAATTCATTCCGGGCACACCGGGCCTCAGAATCACACGCCGTCAATTTTGGAGGACTCATAATAAATTCATATATTTTAAAAAAAAATACATGGAAAAATCTTGATCTTTATAACCCCAATGTCATTTTTTATGGACACATACAAATCTGTAATTTGATCCATCATTTTATATCCCAAATCCTAAACCATTATAGGGTAACATGAGTATAGTTGTCGTGACTAACCTTCTCTTAATCTCCTTGAAATTTCAATCACATTAATATATCTAATAGAAATATAATCCTATTTGAGTTAACTTGGTTAGTTGTTATGTAAATCCAAATAAATTTCTCAAAAATTATTTATAATAACTAAAAAATCCAAGAAAACTATAGATATATATTATAGCACTTGTTCTGGGACATTTTTATCTCCGATGGATTCATTTATATAACTTCACTTGTTGCCATGCTAGCACCCTCAAAGCTCAAATGACTACCTTTATCAAAGTTGTCTCCTGTGAAAAGCAAAGAAAAGGGAACAACATATGGTTTGAGTGTGACTCAAACACCATTTCCCAGGCCATCTGGATGGGTGTGACACATCTCTCATGAAATATGACAGTAGAATAGATAAATTGTCTTGAGGTTTTCTTTACCGTTAAATATATCATTATGCACATATATCGTGAAGCCAACTACCTTGGTGATGGTCTTGAAAACAAACGAGTTCCTGATGATATGTGCCACTTCTCTCCCACTATCCCAAGCTATATGGTCCCCTTCCTTCAGTGGGAAAATTTTTAAATACCCTTCTTTAGACTCTTGTAATTTTTCTTCATATTAACCGTATAGCCTATGTGCTCAATTTTCTAAAAATCAGCTATAAAGAATACTAAATATCAATTGATGTGATCTATAAAGACTAAATTCCTCTGATCCAAAAATTTAGTAGGGGAATTTGTAAGTCTGAATGGAATCATTATGAATTCATCGTGTTTATATATCATATTAAATGAAATTTTTGGTATGTTATCCATTTTCACATTTATTTTAGGACATTCAGACCGAAGGTTAATCATTGAAAAGTATTGAGCATCTCATAGTTGATCAAATAATTCATCAATTAAGGGTAGAGGATAGTTTTCATTGATTGTGGTCTTGTTAATTTTAGGAAAATAAATTTAGACGCATGTTAACCCATTATTCCTATAAATAGTGAGAATTGGTGCACCCCATGGTGAAGAATATAGTCATATAAAACCATTAACCATATTCTCTTGGAGTTTCTTCTTCAATTCTTCTAATTCAGTCAATGCTATTTTATAAGGATTATTTGATATTGGTATATCACCAAAAGTGTATTCTATTTCATACTCAACAGCTTAATCTAGGTTAATACCAAGAAACTCTTTAGAAAATACATTAACATATTCTTGAAAATAGGAATATATTTATTGTTTGGTTTCTCCCAAAAAAATAGATCTAGATATTCTTATTTACATAATAGGGGTGTTTGAATGGTCAAGAGGGGTGAATAAACCAATTCAAAAAAATAATATAATTATACAATAGTTAATATAATTATGTGGTGGAAATAAATAGAAATAAATAAAGATAATTTCCATACTTGTTCAGATAAAATTATTCTTATGTCAACTCTTCACTTTTCTTAAATGGATAGAGTAATAAAACACACTGAAATAGATTCTTTGAAATTTTATGTGGATTTATGACCCTTTAAAATTCCATTTCAATCATAGTAGGATTAACCCAAGACTGTATTTTTAACCACTATAGGTACAACCCAACTTGATTCATTTTGAGGTGATAGAACAAACCAACCCAACCTTTATTTAAACTAAGGAACAAATAAATCCCATTTCTATTTACTGATTAAGGTAGAACTTGCATTTCCCTTTTATTTGGTGTGGTATAACCCGGAAAAAATAACTTTTAATGGGAAATGTAACCCAAATATGATTAAGAACAAATAGGTGAAAAATATAATGGAAAACCCCCTAAAACTAGTTTCATAGTGAGATCTCTGAATATCGAGGAAGTGTTGTTATCTGTAAAATTAAATGATCAAAATGATATATTTCAATAAATAGTGTTTTCGTAGTGATCTTAAACATGCGTAGAACAATAAATTTTTAAATTGTCCTCAGCATCCGCCCCTTGAATTGGATCTATCAAACTCTATATAAAGAGTTTTTTCCTACATGGAAAATTTAAAATTAAAAAATGTTATATCTCTTATTTTATTGAAGAAGTAACTACCTATGACTCTAATAAACTAATATAGAGGTTTTATATATAATTTTCCTATAAATTTATTCAAATTTTATCTTCATTGAGTGTGTATCCATAACATACACAAGGGGGTTCAATTCAGTAGTTTGTAAAAAATATTATACAAAAAAACCCATTATAAAAATTATTATAATAGTAAATATTACATAATAATAAATATAATTTTTTTTAAATACTCTAAAAACTCATGAAATATAGACACTTTATATTTCAACCATTTAAAATTTAAAACTCACAACTTTCTAAAATTATAGAAATGCGATTTTTACAACATAATGATCATTTAGAACTATATGAATATTTCTCAAATTATTTTTACTAGAATTAAAATAATTATAAAATAATTATTAAATAAATAGTTTCATTAAAATATTCATCAAAACTATCATCAAAATAAAACTCATATCTATAAGAAAAATATATCATATTTTATGATTTTGGAAGAAAATATGTTTATGTTTCATTTTGATATTGTATAAGTTTAATACCATATAATGTGTAAGTTTCATTCTATATGTTTCATATGATTCATTGAATAATTAGTGATATTTATAATCTATATAAAAGTTATTTTTCATTATTTATACGATTCATTCATCTTACATAAGTGTGATTTGTGTTATTCTTAAGTGTCATGTGATCTGGAATATATATCATTAGAAACATAGAAAATTTTCTAACATCATATGAGTGATTAATGTTATATGCAGGTGTAAATTTTACTAAACATATGTGAAATAAAACACATAGATTGATTTTAGTATTTATAAAATAAACTCAGTACCTAGAATAAACACAACTAAATAAAAAAATATATGATAAATAAATTACCATGATAATGATGATTTTAAAAATTTGGAATCTAATGTTGTGAGAAATTATGATTATATAACTACAAAATTTCAATATATTAGCTTCAAGCAAACTCATCCAAATATGAATTTTTATTTGAAATCATATCATAAAATACATAAAAACATGAATAAGAACACAAAATAATATCAAAAAATATATTTCATCTACAAGAAATTCTATCATAGAAAAAATTTCTTTTCACATGTAATAATGAATAAAAAAATAATTTTAAATTTTATCAAAACATATATAAATAAGAATTATTTATTAACTATTGAAATAATATTTAAGTGATGTATCAAGGATTTACTTAAATAATCACACCCTTATGAAAATTACATAACCAATTATAATATAAAACATATCATCTATTTTTAAATGATAAACATGATTAAAAACAAATAAATTTTTTAATCTATATAATCCTATTTAAAATATAAAAAAATCCCTCCAAATTCATGTAGTCAAAGAATAATTAATGGGAATGAAATAAAAAACTTTTAATTAATTCATAGAAAATATATTTTAACTCTCCCTAAATATAAATATTTGTAAAATAACAAAAAAATATTTTAGATTATAGAATTCAACCTATAATATATTTAAAAAATTTCCAGGAGCTACTATAAAAAATAATCTATTTAAATAGTAAGCTATAGACTAATATTTTAATGGAGATTGAAGGATTTAAATTTCCAAAATTAATGAAATTAAAAATAAACTCCACTTAAAATAAATCCAATTACTAAATAATTAGACTTCCATTATACCAATATAAAATTTAATTTTCTTAAATTTATCAAAACATAATGGTTTAGTAAAAATAATAGTATGTTTATTTTTTAGAGAATTATATTACATATTAATATTTCTATTTTGAGAATTATCTTTAATAAAATGAAATCTAACATCAATTGGTTTTGTTTTAGAGTGCTATAAATAGTTTTTAGATATAGAAATTGTAAAGGTTTTATCATAATATATAGTTATTTTTTTATATTAAATCCAAAATCACATAATGATTGGGTAACAGATAAATATTGTGTGAAAAAATATGCAATAGTAATATATTCACATTCAGAACTAGATAATTAAAATGAATTAAATTTCTTTAAACTAGAATAAAATAAATAGTTTCAAAGTAAATGACACATATTTGATGTTTTTTATCTCTCTTAAATCCACCAAAATCAGAATAAATATGGTTAATAATATAAAATAAAGTTTTAGAAAAGTCAGACAAACAAAGATTTGAAGATCCATTTATATATTTTATAGTCATTTAGTAGAATTAAAATTAAGTTCATTAGGATTTCATTGAAACCAAGAACACTTTATAATAAAATAAAAACAAATCAGGGAGTGAAGTAGTTAAATATAATAAGTTTTCAATCATTCCTCTAAAAATATATCCGTACACTTATTTTATATCTTCATCCATATAAAATGTACATGAGGTGATCTTAGAATTATTTGAACTTTTACTCGAATCTAATACAAATATTTTTAAAAACTCTTTATCATACTTAGACTAATTAATAAAAATACCATCATCCATTTGATATATTTTATAACCAATAAAAAATATATGTTCTCCCTTTAAACTCATATCAAATTCACTTTTCCTAAAATGTGAAAATTATTTTCATAAATTATTTTTTGATTTTCTACAAAATATAGCATTCATATAAATTTGAAAAGCCAAAAATATCATAGAAATCCATATTAATAAAAAAAATATAGTATTAACTTTTCCTTTATTAAAAATTATTCTTGAAATGAAAATTTGATAATATTTCATACCAATATATAGGATCTTACATTAATCCGTATAAAGCATTTTAAAGTCTTAAAATATGATTTTTAAACTTTTAATTCTAAAATATGGGTGGTTTTATTATATAAACTACATCATAAATATAACCACATAGAAAATATCTTTTAACAACCATTTTAAATTATTTGAAAGCATGAAAACATTCATAAGATAATAATATTCAAATAGATTCTAACCTTGATATTCGTGAAAATGATTCCTAAAAAACATTACCTTTCTCTTGTAAATATTATTTGGCAACAAACCCATCTTTATTTTTAATGATTTGACCATATTCATCAATATTTATTCTAAAAAACATTTAGTTATAATAATATGAGAATCACTTGACGGAAAAACAGGAATCCACACGTCATTTATAGTAAATTGATTTAACTCCCCTTTTATAAATAATATCCAATTAGAATCATTTAAATCTTCAATTAAATTATTTAAAAAAATATAAGAAATAAAATAAATATGAACATAATATTTTATAGAAGATCTCTTCATTTGAACATTTCATTAAGCATTTCTAAAGATATTTTCTATATGATGATCATTACATGTTTTAAAACTACTAAGACATGTTTGATATGGTAAGTGTTCACTCGCTCCTTGGTGGGGGTATTAGTTCCACTAAACTCGTATTCTCTAAAATTTAATTCTATAAAATCATCAATAATTTGATATAAATGAGTACTCTTATATTCTGACAAACATTCATAAAATATTACATGGAATTTTGGTTTATCCATCATGGTACTTTTGTTGTAAAACCTATAATCATTTCTTATATTTTAATGTCTTACAAATATTCCTTTATCACAATTTAAATCATAGTTACTGATGTAATCACTTATATTAATACAAAATACATTACAACCAAATATTCTAGAATAACATATTTTATGTTTTATTCCCTTCCAAATTTCATAATGATTTTTTCAATATAGGTCATAATATAATAATTTTTGGGATATAACAAGAAGAAATTGTAGTTTTAATCCAAAATAATTTTGAAAAATCATAGTCATTTGACAAGGTTCTAGATATTCCATGAAGTGGTCTATTTTTCTTCTTCATAACTTGATTTTGTTATAGTGTTCTTAGAGATGATGAATTATACGAATATCTATTTTCTTTACAAAACTAATTAAATTACATATTTAAGAACCCTCTACTAATATCACCTCAAATTTATATAATTATGTTTCCCCTATCATTTTGAACCAATTTACAATAAGTGACAATCATAAAAAAATCTCATTTATGAGATAAGAACTACACACAAGTAAATATTGTAAAATACACTATAATAACTAAAAAATAATTCTTTCTACCTATATTTTTAAGTTTTATAGGGCCAAAATATCTAAATAAATAGTTATAAGATGCATTTTCATTGTTTCTTTTTTTTTTATAGATTTGAAAGTTATTTTCGTGTTGTTTACCTTTCAAACATGAGTCACAATCAAATGTGAAGACCTCATAAATTTTGTTAAATTAAGAACATAATGGTTTTTTGAAAGCTTTTCTAGTAACCTAATATTCACATGACCTAATATTTTATTTCACAAAAAATTATCATATTTTATAGGATTTATATATTTATAATTTTGACAATATAATTCAAAAAAACAATTGAAAAAATATTTTACATTATTTTATAATAAATTGATATTAATTCATCTTTAAAAAAATACATTTATCAATTTTAAAATTAAAAAGTATTACATCATCATATATTTGATAAATTATATTTAAATTATGCTTTAAGACTTAAATAAATAAAACTTTTGAAATAAAGATAGAATTTAAATTCAAAATTCACAAATACCTTTTACTTTTCCTTCAGAATTATCAACAAATGTAATATTACCACCATTAAATTTATTAAAAGATAAGTAAATTGAGATATATCTAGTAATATGGTTGATAATCCACTATCCATATGACATATATCTTTTTGTATGATCCCATGTCATCCTTCTTACAATTAATGATTTATAAAAAATTGGTACCCATGAATAGTTTGGTCATGTGGGATCAATATATGAATTTTTGGGAACCCAAAACGATTTCAAACACTTGCTTGTAGGTAATATATAAGAATAAGATTTAAATAAAATTTTTGATGTGTCTAATATATTTTGGAAATCTCAATGGATGGTCATTTTCATAAAAAACCTCCATTTTACTTCTAAATCATATAGAAATGGATGTATTTAACTTTTAACTTCAAATAAAGAAACTATATAAATATTATTTAAAGGATCATAATAATAAATAAAAATATTTGTTTTATTTATTTCATTCATCCTTAAGGTTTCATTATAATTTTTCTTTTGATAGAAAAATCTAGATAAATATGTCTTAAAATTTTTAATTTCACTTCTCAATTCTTCATTTTCATCTAGACCATTTTAAAAATTTCATCATTCAAATAATTTGTTCTTGGACATTAAATAAATATTTATTTTATTTTCATAATTTATTATTCAATTTAATCTTGAGAATTTTTTATTTCAATGAGAGGAAAATTTATATCTTTATTAATTTATTATAAATAATAGTTTAATTTCTTAACATTCTCTTCATTACAATCTAATACAGATTTATTTTTAGTTTATTTTAAGGAAGAAATTTCATATTTTTTACATTATAATCTTTATATATTATATTAATCTTTATGATTTTATGATTTATACTATCAATCTCATTATTCGATTCATCAATGGGGCGATTAGAATCTGAGACAAAAGAAGAAGTACAACAAATTTCATAACTTGATTTGATAAAGAAATTAAGAATATATTCATCAAATACTTGTAATAACTTGAATGAACACTTGAATCATAATCCTACATTAAAAACAATATAGATTCATAATATTCTTTCTCATTATTATAAAATGATTATTTATTATTATCATTAATGAACCTCATGAAATGAGTCTTGATGTGGCCTCTTTTTATTCACTCATAAGAAATAATTATTTTCATTACAAAAAACATGAATATTGTTTATCTTTCCTTATATCACCTTTATGTTTATCCTTTCTAAATTTTCAATAGTATCATTTCATCAAATTATATTTTCCCTTTCGAACATGTTCAGCACAATCTCTTTCATTATCATGTAGCTCAGAGTCCAAAGAGTAATTAGTAACATTTAATTTAAAAGAGATTGCTTTATTTTTTAAAATCTATTCTTTAGTATGATTTTTATTTTTTTTAACCTATAATTTCATAAATATCTAATAAGTTAATCAAGATTATATTACTTAATATTTTTTATTTCCATAATTTCCATCTTCTTAGCATGCCATTTTTTAATTAAATCTCTTAATCCTCCTTCAACTAACATTGTATTACCCAAAGCTTCCACTCATTCATTAATTCCATTTACAATTATTATAAATATATGAAGCATGATTTATATATTCATTTTCACCCATATTGAAATATTGATATTCTACCCCAAACATACCATGCTAGGTTTCTAATTATATTATCAGAACCACAGTGATAATTTTTAAATATTCTTTATTTGTCATGTGTGGTTTTACATGTTGAAATGTGACTGAAATTTTTTTGTTAATAGATAAGAAAAGTATGTTAATGATATTTTAAAAAAGAACATATTTTGAAGAATCACCACCATTGAGTGTATCAGTATCCTTGTTAGGAAGTTTTTAAGGTTTTACCATGGTTTTCCAATGATAAATACTTATTTTTGTGGATTTTTTCCCATCCAAACATGTTAATAGCCAAAATCCTTTCCAAAAAAATGGTGTTCTTTAAAGAGATCATGCATCATTGAAAAATGTTCCAATCATCTCAAATAAATATTTTTTCATAGACGGTTAAGTCTAGGGTATATATCTTGGAAATAGATAATAAATAAGTAATATAACTAACTAATCCCTTCAAGGTAATGCTCATATACCAATTATTGGGTCTCAATGGGAGATGGATTAATGGTCTTAAGGGGGTAAATTTGTTAGGTCATAATGGGTATAATGAAGATAAATACACAAGAATGGTGAATTGTTCACTTCAAAAACATTGATGAATTCTTCACACTTCTATTTTTATGCAGTGAACCTTTCTTTCTCTCAAAATGAGAAAGCATCAGAAAATAATAATGGAAATGATCACAGTGATGTATAGTTGTTTAGGGCACAAAGATCCCTTAGTCCAATCCATCAACACTCAACTCTATGAGCCTAGTGATATTACAATCAGGTACTCTTATCCTAAGACCTTTAAATCTAAAATTCAGTATAGGTAGTTGACACGTTATAATAGGACTTCACAAAGCCTTTTGGTTCTTTTACAGAGAACTGTAAATCCATTGCTTAGTGCAAGAAGTTGACACATAACCACAACTGATTATGTACTATTGAAACTCTATTTTATCTAGTGATTTTGATTTGTTAAAAGTTAAAGTTTGAACATAAAAGATTTCAGCATAAATTAACAAATGAAATAATATCTTTAGAATAGCACAACAGTAAAATAGATATTCTCTACTGCATAAGATTTATTCAAATAGTAGCAAAGAAAATAGTAGAAATATGTTCAAACATGTATGTCTCAAAATTTCATCTTCACCAAATGGTTCATTGTTCTTGTAAAAAAATATATAATAGTAAATAGTAGTAGCAACGACACTAACAACTAAAATTTTATCAGATAGATCAAAACATGTATGTCTCCAAAGTGCAGCTCTGAAGGCAATGACACACATATTTTTCTTATGTATAAATCCTATGTATATTTTTCAATATTTGTATATCAATATATGTACATTGATCATATCTCTTTTGAAATAAGTTCATCTTGATATTTATATAGCAGGTCTAACAAATTATTGTCCAACCATCTCTATAAATAGCACATAATAAATCGTGAATATTTGAAATCAAATTATTTCATGAGAATCATAACTTCCTGTAATAATTGATATGGTTTACTCCATTGAATATGATCCTTTAAAATAATAATAATTATCCTTTGAATGAGTCATAAAAAAATCATTGAAACAATATCTGCCTTCATCAAGACTGTTGCACAAATCACAAAAAATATCGAGGAATTAAAAACCCATCTTTGAATAGTAAAACATAGGGTTTATCCATGTTATGAAAAAATATCAAATATTGGTTTGATAATATATGTTTCATATACCATACAAGTGTTTACTCAAAAAAAATTCGGATGAAAATGTTGGTTTCTTTATCCATACTTTCCCGACAGCATAGGGTCGATGATCTATACACGTTATTCTGAACATAGGGTTCATTCCTTACAAGATGTTCCGAACATAGGGTATGAATAATATTTCAAGAATATGTTAAATGTTTTTCTAAAACATAATTGAATATTCATCATCGTTCAATGACTTTAATATAATTCTAAAATAAATATTCTAAAAAATAATAATTTTATGAAAATTCATCTAAAGTAAATTTATTATAAACATAAATGTAGGCCTTTGTGGAAATCAAAACCTACAAGAAATTACTGAAATTGTTGAATCAGTACTTTCCCAACAATCTCCCATTTTTTATGATAAAAACCACATGATAAAATAAAAAAAATAATTCAAAAATATTTATAATGAATTTGAAAATAAATATTTATTTTTAATATTTCTTTCATTAAATGAAATTTTCCCCCATTAAGATTGATAAAAATTTATCTTTAATATAAAATTATTAAAGAAAAAAATTCTCTAATATGTAGACATGTAAATGTAAACTCCCTCCACCCTAATTATAAGAAAAGGCTATCTAATTTAAAACATATTAACATCTTGATTATACAATTCTACCCCATTCCCAGGGCTATTTAAAACATTTAAACATCTCATCCTTTTGTGACATAAAAAATAAAATAGTACTATACTAAACTCCCCCTAAAATTATGCTTTCATAAGAATAAAAATATTCCAAAAAATCATAAAACAATTATTTTCTTAAAAACTCCCCTAGAATTATAGCATACAAGATTGTTCAAAATATTTCTAAAAAATATATATAATTAAAAACTAAAATTATTATTTATAATAATATGATAATTTTAATAAATATATAAATATTAGGATCATGAATATGTATTGAAAAAAGAAGTTACAAATTTACACATAACACTATTTTCAATGCATAGTTCATATATCATTTGAACATAAATAAAATAAAATTATTGAGATGTAGACTATTCATCTGAAATTTCTAAACATTGTACTTTTTCACATAGAGCAGCCAAAAATCTTGAGAGTTTTTATAATATATTTTAAACATCTTTTGTTCTTTGATATGAAGAAGAATAAATTAGTTGAAGTATAAATAACTTTGTATTATAAAAATATTGTGTGGAAATAGCTTCTTTTCTGAGCATTTCAATTTGAATTAGAATTTAGATTCTCAAAACATAAAAGTATGATTTTGAGATAAACTATCCTTTACACTCTGATATTATTTCTTTAAAGAGTCAAAAACCATCATTGGTATATATTCTTTCTGTAGATCATTATATATCTTTCTAAATGTATCCAAAGTATCTTATAACTTCACATTTTCTTCATTAAAAATGTTGACATTGAAAAGAGTATTTTCAAAAGTCATTTGAGATGAAGAAACTTCCAACTCTTCATCATAATGAACATTCATATTTCTTTCAAAAGATTTTTCAAATCAATATTTAACAATCAAGATAGACTATTCTTCTAACAAATAAAACGTATTAAATTTTTCTCTTTTGTAAGAATGTTTTTCATCTGAACCTATAGAACTTGGTTATTTCATCTTTTAATGTTCTAGTTTTCCAGAATTTTTCAATCAAAATATTATGAAAAATAAGACAGATAAATAAAATTCTAAGAAAATTATATGCTCTTTTCTAACATAATGCAGATGATGTTTCATATATATGAGCCTAAACACATAGAATAATCATTATAGATTTTTACATATGAAGAGACATGTTACGTAAGAAATATATTTAGGTTACATAAATAAATGAAATAAAAATATTTGAAAATATATTTTAAAAGAAAAATATAACTTTTCATAATTAATAAATAATATATTTTAAAAAAATGATTTGACAAAATTTTAAAGTTTTAGCAAAAAATTTATATCATTAAAGAAGAGTTTTTATCAAAATTTAGAAGATAAATTTCTATTCATATAAAAATGATAATGCTCCATATGTATATAAATATTAAAATACAATCAACCTTGTATCAGTGTTTCTAATACTGATGTTTTTTGATAATGAACTACTTCAATGTTGTTCACTCTTTCCATTTGATCAACCAGCCATGGAATTTAACAATATATCCCGGTCATTTAATCCCTTAAAATATAAAATGAAAGTTCCTTTTCTTACCCATATGATTTTGGTTCCAACATTATTAACAATTTATTTTCACAGCAACCAAAATTTATTAGTTTGAGTTGACATTATAACGAACTGACCTAGGTTTCCCTGAAACCCAGCACTCGACCCAGTCTATCACATACCCGAAGGGAATTCCCCATCCCCACGGGCTTGCAACAAGCACCTAGGCATCAGATGACAAAACTAAGGGAGTGATTTCATCCAACCTGAACAACCACACCGCTTATATAAAGAGAAAAGAAGAAATAGAAAAATACTACAAAATATATATTCCATAACTGTAAGGAGAACATCAGAAACATAACAACTGAAATATTAGCTAAAAACTCTAAATGAAAATTCTTGTTTCAAGGGACTCAAAACCAAACAACAACTCAAATGATGTCACGGATGAACTCCAACCATATTCTCACCGGCTACACATCTCAGCTAACATGATCCTTTCCACCTCACAATTGTGTCTTGCCTTTCCCTACATTGGTAGACAAAAAAGGGTTCACACACCACCAAAGCAGTGTGTAGGATGTGAGCTAATAGGCTTAGTAGGATCCCACCTAGGTGTTCCATAGAAAGTATCTGTATAAAAATTCATGTATAATTATATGAAATTTATAACATGGAATGATAAGTAGTAAAGAAAGTTTATAGAAAACATGGTAAACATTCCAATTTCCACAGTACTAAATAAAAGAAAGTATATCAGTTTCCAAGTATATTTTCCGTATCATTTTCCCTGAGAATTAACATGCATATCAAGGCGAACATAGAAATCCAAGAAATACAAAACAGAAGGATAGGTATCACAACACCAAGGAATAATACAGGTATAGGTAGTAGACTACTCATTCCATAAGAATCAAGTGTACAAAAAATGATCCTAAAACAACCGGCCTAAGAAGAAGAGGAATACCCCACGAGTAAAACCCCCACAATGTCAATATCGGTCCCTTATAACAATAGGCCTAGGAAATAGAGGAAATCCTCAAGGAAAGCTACCTTGATAATTATAAAGCAATGGATGATGGCCAAAAGCTAAAACATACACCAAAGTACATAGGGTAACCCATGTTCTCTTTTTCACAAACCCATTTCAATTCCTTGAAAACCATTCAAAACCATTTATAATCAATTTATCAAAATCCATGGAAACCCATTTTTCCTTCAAAATCCTTTTTTATCACACCAAAAAATCATGCTAATTTTATAAACCAATTTATAAACTAATTTTCAAAGAAAAAAAAGCAGGTTCATTATCATAGGCTAGAGATGGAACCACCTACCTCAAATGTTGGGTCACACATGACAACAATAGAAACAAAAAGCAACAAAACCCAACAACGTTGTCAAAGAAGTTTCTAGAATCAAACCTGCACCTTAAAAATGATTCAAAATAGGATACAATGGGTTGGAAGATAGAAGAAATCCCATATACCTCAATAATGAATGTATGATGCACCAAAAATATCCATGAAATGTCCTTCAAGACATGATATCACAACAGATCTAGATGATCACGATAACAAACATCCAACTTGGATCTACAGATCTGATAATTCATGTCTAGATTTATCATGATCAATCGCAAGTAGGAATTAGAGATAAAACTTACCTAAAGAGATGCACCAAAGAATCAATGATGAACCAAAGCCGATCAGATTAATCCAGAAGGTAAGACGCCTCTTAAAAATGCCTTGGAGCAGTTTAGGGTTGAGTGACAAGAGGTTTAGGAAGAAAAGGGTCAAGAAAAATTGAAAAATGTGTGACTTAAACCTGGGTGTGGACCAGGTCACAACGTATACCCCTTAGTAATGGAGTTCATTCCTCTCTAGATATGTTACACCAAAAACTAATCTCCTTGGGTTAAAAATATATTATATAACCCATATGCAACGTGTACCCACTCAGTACCAACACACAGCGTGATCCCCCATTCACGACATGAATTCAGTGATCAGTCCACAATGTGTACCTATTCTGCAACCTACAGTAAACCTAGAAAATCATATCTAAGGATTTTTAAAACCATAAG
The DNA here is from genome assembly GCA_963277665.1 of Viscum album. NCBI lineage: Eukaryota > Viridiplantae > Streptophyta > Magnoliopsida > Santalales > Viscaceae > Viscum > Viscum album. The sequence goes on from OY728142.1 coordinate 284,350,373, forward strand.
GGAACATATAAAAAGAAAAAACATGCTCGATAAAGGTATAAGGAAGTTACAAACTCCCCACTATAAAGACTTTCCATGCCCGTGAATTCTTGTGAAAGATGTAACCTTTGGAAATAGATTAGTCTAATGGTCCCTCATCAATGACACACATTCCCAAGTCTCATGAGAATCTGATCCTTGTTGCCACAGAACAATGACAAATAGAATTTACTTCCCACACAAGAATTCCTCTTGAGATTCAATGATCTCAACTGGTTCCTCCAAAATAGAAGCATCTGGCTCTAACTCAATTTCTTTCCAACTCAGAATTTGTGTAGGATCATGGTGATACTTCCTGAGATATGATATGTGGAAAACATCATTAATTCCTTTCAACTAATTTGGAAATGATAATTGATAAGAAACCTTCCCAAGTCATTCAGTGATCTTGAATAGTCCAACATATCTCAAGGCCAACTTTCCTAGTTTTCCAAGCTGACGGTGACCCAAATGAGGGGAAACATTCAAGAAAACTGATTCACCTATAGAAAAATCCCATGGTTGACACCGATAATCTACATACAATTTCTGTCAAGTATGGACTATAACCAGACATCATCGCACTTTGTGAATCTTTTCTCACATCTGCTGAACTAGACTTGGTCCCATCAATGCTACTTCTCCCACCTCTTCCCAACAAAGAGGTGATCTGTACGGGCGATCATATAGTGCTCCGAAGGGTGCCATTCTGATTGATTACTAATAACTATTGTCGTAAAAAAACTCATGCAGCCCCAAATGGATATCCCACGATCCAATAAATCCTAGATTCATGTACAAAGAAAATCCTCTAGGATTTGAATTACATGCTCTGTCTGGACATCTGTCTATTGATGGTAAGATATCCTCAACTAGACAAGAGTACTCATTGCCTCTTGAAGAATCATATAGAACCATTAGGTAAACCAAGGATACCTATCTGAAACAATGGCAGGACTCCCACATAATCTCATGATCTTCAAAACATACAATTTACCTAGATATTCAATGTTATTGGTGTCTTTGATTCGAGTGAAATTAGAAAACTTTTTCAACTGGTCAACAACCACTCAGATAGAAATTTTCCTTGGGGTGTCTATGGTAAACCAACAAACAAATCCATTTAAACCTCTCCCCACATCCAAACCAGCACTGGAAGAGGCTGAAGCATACCATAAGGTTTCAATTTCTCTTCTTTTATCTGTTGGCTAGTGTAATAGCGAGAAACATAATCTGCAATTTCATGCTTCATACTCAGCAACCAAGATCGTCTCCTCATGTCATAATACATCTTTGTAGTGCCTGGATGAATGGACCAAAAGAGAAATTAAAAAAAACTCAAAACAAACTTCTCATACATGTGGGGATGATAACTCACTTTCAGAAGTGAAGTATGACATCTGAAGAAAGAGACCAATTGGAAATTGTCTCCCCACCATAAACATTTTCATGAATCTTATGGAATTCATCATTTTGTTTTCGAATTTTCAATATGGACTCTAGGAGAGATGATGAAAATTGATCACTATTCAGAACAAGACCTGAGACATCCTCCTAAGAATCCAAGTGAAACTGAGTGAAAATCCCCATAATATTCCACTCCACCATTGATTCCAAGAAAAACATGTGATTGTACCTTCCTACTTAAATTTTCTTCAACTACATTATATTTCCTCAGAGTGTAGGTGATGTCAAAGTCAAATTTCTAAATTTATTCCACCCATCATCTCTATTTGGGATTCAAGTCGTTCTAGGAAATGGTATAGCTCAGACTCTTATGATCAAAGAAAACCATGAACTTCTCCCCAAATAGATAGTGTCGCCCGCACTTAAGTGCATACATCACTGCTGAAAGATCTAAATCATGATTGGGGTAGTTCTTTTTATGAATTCGGAGATGAAGAGATCCATAACATACCTCATGTTCATCCTGCATAAGCACACATCCCAAACCAGCACCAGATATATCAAAGAATACCATGTACCCCTTATCAGGCTCAGGTAAGGTCAGAACAAGTGTAGATGTCAGAATTTGGTTCATTTCATCAAAATAAGACTGGCACTTCACATCCCATGATAATTTCATGGCCTTCTTAGTTATAGGAGTCTAAGGTGATGCTAGCTGAGATAAATCTTGAAAAAAAATCGGTACTATCCATCAAGACCAAAGAATATTCAAATATCAATGAAATTATGTGGTTCCTTCCATGATAAAATAGCTTTCACCATCTCTGGATCAATTAATAAGACATGCTCGTAAATTTTTAACCCCATGAAATTCACTTCCTGAATCCATAAACTGCATTTTTAAATATTTCCATACAGATGGTCATTTCTCAGAATCTCTAGAAAAAAAAGATAGATAGTTCTCATTCTCATGCTCAGACTATGAATAAACATGAATATCATTTGAGACCACTACCACAAAAGTGGAAATATGTTAGTGAAATATTTGATTGATCAAGTCCCTAAAAACTGTAGGAGCGTTTGTTAGACCAAACTGCATCACAAGATATTCATATTGGCCATACTTTCTCTTTAAGTCCATATTTGGTATATTAGACTCACAGAATCTGAGCTGATGATAACTCAACAAAAGATCAATCTTATAGAACCAATTTACCCCCTTTAACTGATCAAACAAACCATCCACATGAGGAAAAGAATATTTGTTATTAACCATTACCTGGTTTAACTTCCGATAGTTTACACATAACCAAAGTGAACTATATGATTTCTTTCCAAAGATCATAGGGTATGCCCAAGGAAAAACACTAGGTCCAAAAAACCCCTCCTCTAATATGTTGTCCAACTGAACCTTGAGTTCTTTCAACACCGTTAGTGCCATATGATATGAGGGAATCGATATTGGTTGTATTCATGTAACTAGGTCAATCGTAAACTCTACCTACCACTCTAGAAGAAGACCTGAGAAATCATCTCAGAAAATGTTAGGAAACTGTTAGACTACAACTGGAAGATCACCAATAAAAGAAACATCATCGTGCTCAAATAGAATGATAGAAAACAAACTCCTAAGCTCTAGGTTGGAATTCCCTTCATGAACTAATCTCATATCCCACTCCCCTTAAAACACATGGGTGCTTCCATAAACATAAATAAATAAAACAAACCAATGATAACATTCAACATCATATTAATGAGAAATAATCCAATACATGCTGATGATGACATCAAAAAGATCTATTTCAAGAATGAGAAAATCCTAGACCAACTCTGTCTCGGCTATCATCAATGAACAAGGACACTAAAACCCTTGCTCTTTCCTATTTCCACGATGTGTCTCTAACTCCATCAAGAAGGGCATAAGTTCTATTGGAAGTTTAAGCATATCAACAAAACATTAATATATAAATGAGTGGGAGGCACCTATATCAAACAAATCAATTTCTCCTAAAGCTGAAATAAGAATCATACCTCTCACTATTATTGGACCTACATCAACTTCCATTGGAAACTATTATACTACATGTAAATTCTTCAATACTATGGCTTGTGGCTGGAGCCCTATAGTTTTTTAATCTTCTGACTGCAACACAGTAGCCTTTGGAGCCGAAGAACCTTGACCATAATGGGTCTTATTCATATCGTGACAGAAATGTTGTAGAATACAAACACATCCAAAACTATTGCACATCTTCGTGGGAATTGGAAAATAATGTTTGGTGTGACCCCCATTTCCTCAATGGTATCATGTTAGGGGAACGCTACCAGCTATAAAGAATGGTGCCAAAGAGGCTCATGACTACGACCCACCTCCACCACTCCTGCAATGGTCCTGCTACTTACTCTTCTTTCCATGCACTCCACTTAAGTTATCACTAGTTGTAAGAGAAGTGGAAGTAAATCCAACCTTTCCTTCCATGTACATATCTTCCATAACTACACCTTATACTATCTCCTCATAGGTAGAAAGCTTCTACATGAACACCATCGAGCTAATGCATGCTCGTAAACCCTACTGGTAATTTTGTGCCTTCACCTGGTAATTCCTTACCACTTCTAAAGAAAAATAAACAAGCTCCACAAAACTATTGGTGTAGTATGACACCTAACACTTTCCATACTACAACGATAGGAAATCTAGATATAATTCCAAAATCATATACCAAGGACAAACCTAATGAATGAACAAGGTTTTTGAAACGCTTCCAATCCAAGCCCACATGTCTATCTTCCATGACGATAGAGTCACACCAATGATTTCTGGAACCCTTGAGTCTGAACATTGTGTACTTCACCCTGATATTCTCAGGTGTCTCTAGGAAGTTGAATATTTGATTGATCATTTCCAAACAATACTCCACCTCTTGAGATTCAGTCATCCTTTTAAATGATAGTAGTATCTCATGCATGAACTTCCACGATCAATCTCTTTCTCTTTCAGCTCTAGGTTTTACTTCAAACACTACATTATGAACACGTGGCACATCCTGATTGACAACATGGACAACTTGTATAGTAGTTTCGATGAGATTTATATCCATAGGTGGATTTCCAGGAGGAGCATCAGCTGAACCTTCCCAAGGATCCTGTGGAAGATGTCTCAGAGGCATACTGCTACACACTAAAACATAAGAATGATTAGAAACTAAATAAATATATGTTCAAACTAGAAAACCCATAAGCAAAAGCTGAGGTTTTTAAAAGAAAAAAACCAAAACTTATGACACATATCCCAACATCCCATTGTAACATGAGTCTTGTTATGACAAGCGATGGCCAATTACTCATCAAAACATACCTCTCAAGTACCAACAATCCTATCTTAATAATGACAGACATTCCATGAAAATATTCTTGAGGAAAGACCTATTTTGATACCAAACTGTAACGAACCAACCCAGTTTTTTCATAAACACGACACCTAACCTGATCTGTCACATACCTGAAGGGAATTACCGATCCCCACGTGAAGGTGACTAGCACCCAGTAATCGAACAAAAAATCTTTGGGAACGATTATTCACAACTAGAATGACCACACATTATATATAAATGGAAAAGAATAAATTTCATAAGATTAACAAATATATATTCTATAAATATAAGGGAAATAGCCTAATCAAAAAACATGAAACATTATCTAAAAACTGCTAACAACAAGTCTGACTACAAGGTACTCAAAACCAAATATCTAATCCAATAATGGCATCGATGAACTCCAACCATATCTCTACTAGCTACCCATCCTAGCTGACATGAACCTATCTACCTCACAGTGGTGTCTTGTCTTTCCCTTCACTGGAAGAAAAACAAAGGTCTACGCACCACCTATGCAGTGCACGGGGTGTGAGCTAACAAGCTCAGTAGGATCCCACCTAGGTGTTCCATAGAAAATCTTTGTATACAAATTCATGTATACTTATTTAAAATTTAAAACATTACATGATAAGAAAAAAAGATGATTTATAGAAAACATGGTAAACATTCCATTTTCCAATGTTCCAAAGAAAAGCAGGTATATCTGTTTCAATGCACATTGTACATATCATTTTACACAAGCATAAACATGCATATCAAGGATAAATCAGAAATCCAAGTAGTACTAAACAAAAGCACATGTATCATATCACTAAGGAATACTACATGTATAGGAATAAGACTACTAATACCATAATAATCAAGTGCACAAAAACTGATCCTAGAACAAAATTCCTAAGAAGCAGAGGAATACCCCAAGGGTAACCCCCCCCCCCCCAATTTCAATAATGGTCCCCTAGAACAATAGGACTAAAAAATAGAGGAAATACCAAAAACAATCATCCTTGATAATCCAACATAATGGATGATTGCCTCAATCTAAATCTCCCACCTAAGTACAAAAGGTAACCCATGTTCTCTTTTTCACAAACCTAATTCAATGCTCCGAAAACCATTCTATACCATTTATAATCCATTTATCAAAAGCCTAGGAAAAGCATTTTTCTTTCAAAATCATTTGTCAACACAACCAAAAATCATGCCAATTTCATAAATCAACTTATAAAGTAATTTACAATGAAAAACTAGCAGGTTCATTATCATAGGATAGAGATGAAACCACATACCTCAAAGTTCAGGTCATACATGCCCACAATGGAAACCAAAAGAAATGAAACCCAACAACACCATCAACAAAGGACCTAGAATCAAACCCACAACTCAAAGGATTGATTCAAAATAGGAGACAAGGGATTGGTGGATAGAAGAAAGCCCACGTACCTCAAGAAAAAACATTTGCTGCACCAAAACTAACCAAGGAATGGCCTTCAAGACTAGATCTCTCAGTATATGGATCTAGATGAGGACAACAAGAGAAATCCAAATTGAATCAGTGGATCTGATAACGCAAGGATAGATAACTATTGTGGTCAATCAGAAGGACGAATCAAATAGAACACTTACCCAGAGAGACACAGCATTGAAGAATCATTGAACTAGAGCCGATAGAATTGATATGGAAGGTAAGACACCTCTAGAATATTCCTAGGAGTAGTTTAGAGTCATGATCCCATAGGTTAGGGAGGAAAAAGGTTATGATAAATAGAAAAATGTGTAACTTAAACCTGGGCACAGGCTAGGTAGCGATGTGTACCCCTTGGTCACCATGTGTAGTCCACACTGGATAATTTATGCCAAAAAACCCATCGCATCATGTTAAAAATATGCTATTTAACCCCTACACGATATGTACCTCAGGGACATGACTAGTACCCACTTAGTAATTGCTCAGAGCATCATCCCCCATTCATGATATGAATCCAGTAATTAATACATGACATGTACCTATTTTGCAACCTACATTAAACCTAGAATATCACATATAAGGATTTTTAAAATCTAAAGCTAACATAAAAAAAGGGAAAACATACTTGATCAAGGTAATGGGATGTTACAAACATTCTACTATCAAAGTGGAGAAAATATTTTGAAAAAAAAAAAGCTTCTTTAAATCCAAAATTTGATGTTTTATTAATCAAAAATAATTTTCATAATGATCACTAATACTACAATAAAAAACATTTAATAGAATAAAAGTTCTTACTTTTTACACCATCTGTAAAATAATTCATATATATTTTTGGTCTTTCTCTATTGTTTCCAATTACAAGCTTTCCATTCTGAACATTATTTTTTCCAAGGATTTGATTAAATATTTTTCCCTATTTATTAGCATACTAAATGGTTGTTTTAATTCGTCAACTTTAAATATTAGTTTTTTAATATTAATATCATTTGAAAAACATGAATAATTAGAAGTATTAGATTCTAAATAAAAAATTTGTTTTGAATAAATTTTTTACCTAATAAAATAGTATCATAAGTTTTTATGATTTTTCTATTTTATTTTTTAAAGACTCTAGTTTATCTTGTAACATAAGACAAAATATTTTCAACTCTTCATAAGATAGATTTTCACAACTAAAATTTTGATAATAAGAAGATTGTACCATATTATTAGTTTAAGCCATAAGACATACCATTTTTTGTTTAGTTACAGCCTTAGAATATATAGACAATTCATCGTGTGAACCAAAAGTCTTACTATAAGTAGAATTTTAATTTCTATTTCATTTTCACTTATAATCATCTTTCTTTTGTCATTTGGGAAAATGACAGTTATCCTTTATATGATCTTTTTTCTTTCACTCAAAACATCTATTTTATCCATTTCCATTATTTTCCTTTTTATATATCCTTTAAAATATTATATCTATATCTATTAATTCTTTATCCAAATCATGGTGACATGAATCAGATGATTCATATAAAGTAATTTTGAGAGAAGCATCTTTTTTAAGGTATGATTCTCATATTCAACATGTATTTCAGATTAATACATCATTAAAGATATAATAAATTACATTATAACTAAATTATTCACAGTTGTAGATTGACATGTAGCGGTAGATACTCCATTCCATATTTTGGGTAGTAATCCAAGTACTTTCATTGCTTGATCTGATTGGGAAATTGAATCTTATAAAGTGAAAATATCATAGACAATTTCTATCATTGTACCATTCATTTGAGTGATATTTTCATCCTCAAACATTCTAAATGTATCAAACATAATTTTCTTAGTAGCATACCTTAATTTTCTGATATTTTTAGTACCTTCATAAGAAATAGAAATAGTCTACAACATCTCATATGTAGTAGTACATTGCGATACTCGATTAAATTCATCATATCCTAAACCTCACATAATTAAATTTATATATTTAGAATTTACATCATATTCTCTTTATTTATTGTCATTACAATCATCCAATTCCTCTATAAAAATCTTATAAGTCTGAACAACCATCAAATAAACCCTTATTCCAAGATTTTTTAAATAGATAATCATATCTCCTTTCCAGCATCCATAATTATCACCATTAAAATAAGGATCATGGATCATATATATATATTCTTAGGAATCATCCATTTTAGTATGACTTCATATAAATCATTAACTCGCTCTTGTTAGAACAAGTAAAATTTTATAAAAAAAATCAAAAGGAAAATATACCATAAGAGAACTCATATAATACCAATTGTTAAGTTGGAATGGTTATGATGAAGTCAAAGATACAAGAGGGGGAATAATTGTGCACTTAGAGAACATTAATGAATTATTAACACTTCTCTTGTTATTCCAAAAACCATTACTTCTCTCAAAATGAGAAAGCAGCAGAAAATAAAAAAAGAAATGAACAAAATGATGTATAGTGGTTTAGGGCACAAATATCCCTTAGTCTAGTCCACCAACACTAAAATACATGGTATTATATATTTTAAAATCAATTCCTATTATCTTAAAACCTTTAAATCCAGAATTGAGTACATAAGGTTGAAACCTTACAATAATACTTCAAAAAGCCTTCTAGTTCTTTTAAAAGGAATTTTAAATCCACAGATTAGTGAAAGAAGCTGAAAAAAAAACCACAAATGAGTATGAGTAGTTGAAACTCCATTAAATCAAGAGAGTTTGATTTTTTTAAAGGTATAGGTGGAACTTTACTAATTATAATAGCAAAATACAAATGAAGTAAGATCTTCATTATAACACGAAAACAAAATAGATCTTCAAAGTGGTATGGGCTTTCTTCCAATAGTAGTAAAGAAAACCCCAGATATATGTTTAATCATGTATGTATACAATTTGTATCTTCACTAAATTATTCATAATTCTTGTAAAAAAATTATATAAAAATAAATATTAGTAGAAATTACACCAACAATAGCAGGTTGATTAGATAGATCAAAACATATATGTGACCAAACTATTGTTTTGAAGTCAATGACACTCAACTTTTTCTTATATATAACTCCTTTATATATTTTTAAATATTTATATCACTATATATGTGCATCCTTATTATCTATTTTCAAAGAAAACATTCTGAATATTTATAATGTGGGTGGAATAAATCTAGGTCAAACCAGTTCAAGAAATATAGCATAATAAATCATGAATATTTGAATTCAATTTATTATGATAGCATCATTACATACAATAATAATAGAAATGATTTTCTCCTTTAAATATGATCCATAATAAATAATAATGATCCTTATAATAGGTCCTAAAAATCATTGAAATAATATCTTTTTTCCAATATTGTTGCACAAAGCTTGGATAATATCTCCCATTTAAAACTCCATCATTTAATAGTCACATTTAGGGTTCCTCTATGTAAGGGAAAAATATAAAACGTAGGGTTCATAAAATTGGGTTGATATATCATATGTTTGTTTCCTCACACGTAGTATTGAATCCAAACATAGGTTTTTTTTATCCATACTTTCCCAACAATGTATGGTTGATGATCCATACATTCTATCCAGATCATAGGGTTCATTACTTATGTGTTGTTTTGAACATATGGTATGAACAGTGTTTCCAAAATACAATGAAGAAAATTAAAAATGCTTCAAATAATATTCCTCATGGATCAATGACTTGAATATAATTATGAAATGAATATTTTTACAAATAATAATATCTTAAAAAGTTCCTTATATTAAATTAATTCAAAACATAAATGTGGGTGTTTGTGAGCATAAAAACCAAAAACAAATTAATGAAATTGTTGAATCAATATATTATCAATACAATTGAAGAATTTAAAATTTTTATTGAATTATATTCAAATTAATATAATTATATATTAAAATTAAATAATAATATAAATAGTCACTTTTTATAGTAGTTCAAATAAAATTAATCCTATGTTTACTATATGATTTTCTTAAATGGAGGTCGAAATGACACCTGTTAAAATGGACTCTTTGACTTTTGAAGGGGAGATACAACCTTTTATTATTCGTTTCTAGTCCCTATAGCCTCAACCCATGTCTTCCTTTTTAGACCTTGGATCAACAACCCAACTAAATTTCATTTTAGATGGTGAATGAAACCAACCCATCCATTATCTAGACTGAGGAACAACCAAATCCATTTACCATTTACCAATTATAGAGTAACCCACATGTACCTTTTATTTGGGGTGGTATAACCCAAAAATAATACCTTTTAAAGGATGGTATAACCCAAACATGATCATGAATAGAAAATAACAAATACAAATGAAGGAACGACAAACCCATTTGAATAGTGAGATCTCTAATTGTCATAATAGTTGTGTTCTCTCCAGTAGTAAAGAATCATAATGATATAGTTCATATGAGATTGTTTATCATAGTGACCATAAAAATGTATAGTAGTATATAATTTAAAAGTATCCTAATCCTCAAATTAAACTGGATCTATTGAACTCTATATAAAGAGTTTCTTCATGAACAGCAAATTCAGAAATTATAAAATATTTCTTCACTTATTTTCCCAAAGTATCACAATAGTGTGACTTAAATTAATTACTTTAGAGTTTCTCAAAATATATTTCCCATTAAATAAATTATGTGTATTATTCATTAAGTGAACTTATAAAACATACCAACAAGGGTTATCTTCAATAGTATATAAATTAAAATAATATGTGAAAACATCTCATTAGAATAATTAATATAGTTGTAAATATTTCTTAATAATCAATATAATGGTTCTTTAAATTCTCCCATAACTCATTCAATATATACTATTCATATTTAAACCATTTTAAATTTGATACTCAAAACGTTCTAAAATTAATGTCTGGGAATTTCTACCACATGGTTATCAAATAAATATGTTTAAAATTTTCCAAAATGATTTTTCATAACATCAATATAAAAAAAGAAATATTTATGGAACAATTAAATAAATTAAATTTAATATTAGCTAATTATAGAAAACTAAAATTAAAAAGTATAATTAAAACTGACCATATATCTTGATTTTGAAAAACAAACTATTTCAAATTATGTGTCATTTTGATTTTGTAAAATTTTCATTCAATATGTTTTTTTCGATATATTACATATACTATGTAAGTTTAATTCTATAAATAGTGATATTTATTATAAACATGTGATTAATTTTATATTTTTCATATGAGTCATTCTTCCTATGAGTGTGATTTTGTGGTGCCCCGACCCCAAAAGCCTAGATCCAGTGCATTGTTTTATTACATTTTCATTATTTGAAGTAATTAAATCCTGAAGGGGTGATTAGTTTATAAGTCATGTAAATCAATATTACAAACATGTTACCCATAATACATTGAGAAATAGAAAACACAAACATGATACATGATAAAAGAAATAAATTGCATCCTTGAAATCTTATTCAACGATTTATTCTTCCTAACATGGGGAAATGAAACATAATAAGGGTGGTTTCAAATGCTCAATAACGGTTAGTAAAGTGGAATCAATAATTAATCAATGAGAATAAATTAAAATTTAATGCTAAATAACTGATAAAAAATTACATTCAAATAACTAGATAAGGAAAATTAAATTTGGAAAGGTAAGAAACTAAAACATTGTAACTCCCCGACCCTAGTTACCCAAAGTAGGTTAATTATTAAATAACATTGGCATGATAATAAGGGATAAAGTCTCGAAATACCGATTGGTTTAGTAGCCTTGGAAGTACTAGATATATACATAAGTTTTACATTACATTATGAAATTGAAAAACAACAACATTGTGTCCCCTTTGAACACACTCATACCCCATAACCTGTTCCTGTAGGTTAATCATAATATACTTCTTTGCATCATAGGAAAAATAAAACATAATAAAGGGGTGAGCTCTGCTGCTCAGTAAGAATATCAATATTGAAGAAACTTTCATAAATAAGCATAAACATTTAAGGAAATGTATAAGACTAAAACAAAATACTTTTAAACTTAAAGTTCATCATAATATAAAAAAGATAAATCAATTAGTGTCATTTAATTATTCACATGGATATTCTACTAGTATAAAAATTAAATGTAATATTAATAGTTAATTTCATAATGATGGAATGTATAATGTCGGACATCATAACCACATTGTCAAGGCCTCGTTCCAAGAATACAAATAATATTTTTTCAATGCCCTATTCCATGACACTATTTTGTCTCAGGATACCTACCGATGAATTGAGTATCTATAGTGGGCTCCACCCATCACTTACTAATTCCAATTCATTCCCCATATGAAAAAGTTGAAACATAACATAAACATTTGAATTAAAACATGCATTTGAATTTTAAATAATTTAACCACAAACCATGAATGATATAAATATAAAAAATCCACATTAAAACATATAACAAAACCAACAATACAATATGGAATATTGTTTCCTAATAAATCAACTTTAAACAAGTGTAAAATCTATTATAAGATGTTGACATGGATGAAATCAAAAATATTTTAGAGAAATATGACTTTATATTTTGAAATCTTTTAAAAGTCATGTAATTATAAAATAAATCATTTATTTTGAAAATATTCTTATAATATTTTAAGGGAATTTTAGAAGTTGTTATAATGGTGAAAAATAGTCTCACCTTCTGTATACGTTAAAAAAAATTATTACCTTAATATGTTGAAAAGGTCATAAAGTACCGTGTTTAGAAAACGATGCAAGGATTCCTTTCAAAACATTTTATAAAAATTAGAAAAGGGGTATAAATGAATTTAAACCATATTCTAGGAAATATTAAAAAAATTGAAATACATTTTTAAGAAACATGGACGTTGATGATAAAGAAGTCCTAGTAGAAACTTACGTATAAACAACCTTGGATAAATAAAGTGTTTGTAAAATCAACCCTTACTTTGAAATTTTTCTTGGTAAAGGGTACTTTAACCTCCTGTATAATAGTTAAATCATTTTTATTAAATTATGCAAGAACCAAATACATAAATATGATATCATATACGATCCTCTAATATTGCTTTGTTAATAATATTTCAGTAGTACCATTGTTTCAGGTGTTAACTGATACATTTTCAATTATATATTTTATTAGTTAAGTCATGCTTATTATAGAGAGGATGTATTTTATTCATATACATAATAATATTATGTTATTAAATATTATTTTTAATCATAATGTGAAAATTATTCTTGAATGGTTATGATGGGGAATGAATCACATTGTGTTCGTGGAAACAGTATTCTGTATGAATGCACGGGTGAAAATATCATTCTATTGATGGTAAAATCGTATGTAATTGGATGGTATATTATATATAAAAAATATTTGACATGTTATATTTATTATTTACATTAACTAAACTCATTATTATACCCATCCAAATAATGAAGTGTTGAATAACAAACTTCACCACGATGTGGAAACGGTAGGCCGTACATTTCCACGTATGGTTACTTTTTCATTCATAGTATGGATAGAATAATGAATATGGTTATACCATATTTATAATAACATCATATTATGTAGAAGTTATGGGAGTTTTTATTTTCTTATGAAAAGGACAAAGAAATAGGAAGTGGAAGAAGAAAAGAACTTTGAAAGAGGCGATGAAATAATTACCTCTTCATCGGGTGCTTCCTTTTTATTTGATCAAAAAGGCTCCATAAGTTGGCTTTAAAATAAACTTACAGAATCTAGGTTAAATTAAGGGAATTTTTTAGGATATCGAAGTAGGTTTTGGCTGAGAAAAATCGATTTGGAGGTGTGATTTTGAGAGAAGGGTAATTAGACTTTTATAAGAGAGGTGAGGGTCATTTTTGGAAAAGCTTGAAATATTATTTTATAATAAAATAATATTCATTCTATAATGGCTAAAAATGGATTTATTTCGAGGATTAGGTGGGTATGGGTCTACATACTCTCAACCAATATGTTTTAGACAATTTTATGTCACCATATTATCCTTTTATTTTAGTTTTAATTCTTAGTTAAATTGTTTAACTTTTACAATGTCTTCTTGTATTTTTATATTACATAGTAAATAAACTTATAATAAAATTCCAAGAGATCCTCAAGTGGTTAATTAATTAAATATCTATAATTATATATGTCATTTGGCTAAACCATATATTTTTAGGAATATTATATCATTTAATAATATAGTATTTGTTTTAAATACTCGTATATGTCAATTTTGACACTATTTAGTATTTGGTTTTTTGTGAAAGTCAATGAAACATGATTACTTATAAAAAATACATTAAATAAACTCCAACATGTCATATTAACCTATAAAGTTCTTTTAATGTATCAAAAGTCTCAATTTACATTTATTTTGATATCTACAATATCAATTATTTTAACATTCCATTAATAAGGTAATTACTACATCATCATTGTGTCATAAATAAATTTAATTATTTAATGTCAAAAAATTATAAATAAAATACCATAATGTAGGAAATATTTTGATCTTTATAATGAATATTTATAGACTAATTTATCTAATGTATAACCTAATATTAAAAATGGTTTAGTTAGTAAACATTGAATTCAACACTTTTAACTCTTCTATAAATAAAATAATAATAAATGTCCTAATCTAATCCAAGTGGATCAAAGAGGGTCATATTTTATTCCTAAGGCTGATTTTGGTCGAAAAGTACTTATTCAATAGAATTATGACATGTTTTAGGGTAATTATAATATCATTTTTACCTTTAATCACCATATTTACTTTTAAAAGTGGGAAATAAAATTCAAAAGTTACAATTCAAAAAAAATTATTATCATTATATTAAACAAAATTTTACTTAATGATGTTGACCGTGTCTCTCAGATTTTTTAAATTCAAATCAAAGAAGTGGTAAAATTGTTTTTTATGCAAATTTGCAAATGTGCCTAGAAGGTGGGTTAAAGACGTTAAAAAGTTCAATAAGATTTTATATATCTAATCTTATTATAAAATGACTCCAATGAATTACATTAGACTAATATAGGTATTATGTGTAAATTTTTTTTTTAAAATAAATTTATATAAAAATAATTATTATTTAAATAAATTTCGGTTTTAAACAATAATGTAGTGTTTTTCAATATTCATCAAAAATTGAAAGTTTTCAGAAAAATACCAAAAATTCACCCTAATTTAATTTTGATATTACAAATCCAAAAATGAAGTATATTTTGAAAAACATAATTTTAAAAATTTTAAAAATTGGGTATTACTATTCATAACAGCTTTTTAAACGACTAGGTTGATTGGTCGTGTTTTGATAGAACTCGAAGTTACGTACAACGCAAGATATTGTATTATTCAAAGAGAAACGTAGTGTTGAAGATTTGGGTGTTACATTCTCTCCTTATTCAAATAATTTCATCCTCTAAATTTCTAGAATATTACTCCATAAAAAGATTTGGGTCATTCTTCCTCATAAGTTCCTCAATTTCCCATGTTCCCTCTTCCATTTTATGGTTTCTCCAAAGAACATTTACCAGATGAGTCATCATGTTTCTCAACACTGGTTCTCTGGTATCAAGAATCTTGACAGGATCTTCACAATAACATAGATCATGTTCCAGTTCTATTTCTGTATAGGTGAGTATATGAGTTGGGTCAGGCATGTATTTTCTTAACAGTGATACATAGAACACATCATGAACTTTTGATAGGCTTGGAAACATTTCCAAATGGAAAGCTACAACTCCAATTCATTCTAGAATTTCAAAAGGTCTGATGTACATGGGACTTAATTTACCCTTCTCATCGTATCGTATAACACCCTTTTATGGAGATACCTTCAAGAAAAAATGATCACCTACTTGAAAATCCAAATCCTTCCTTCGATTATTGGCATATCTCTTTTGCCTACATTAAGTTACTTGGATGTGGGTTTGGATAATCATCACCTTTTCTATTATTTCCTCAACAAGTTCTAGGCCTACCAGTTTTTTCTGTCACTAACATCATCCCAACAAGTTGGTGTGAAACATCTCTTTCTATATAACACTTCATATGGTTCCATATGAATACTTGAATGGAATCGATTGTTTTTTTAAAATTATACTAGAGGTAAATATTGATCCCACATACTTGAAAGTCAAGTAATCAAGATCTCAACATGTCTTCTAAGGTTTGAATAGTCTGTTCAGATTTTCCATTAGTTTGAGGGTTGTAGGCAGTGCTCAAATGAAGTTTAGTATCTAGTGATTTATGAATACTTTTCCAAAATATTGATCTAAAATGGGGATCACGATCAGAAATATTTGATAGAGGTACACCATGAATTCTTAAAACTTTTTTAATATACATCCTTTCTAATCATTTAAGTGGTAAATCTTCTCATATTGCAAGAAACTATAATGACTTAGTAAGATGATAAACAATGACCCATATTGCATCATATCTTCTAGGAGTCTTTGGTAGCCCCATGACAATGTCCATTGTAATATCATCCCATTTCCACTAAGGTATGGGAAGAGGTTGCATGACTCCTCTAGGATGTTGCCTTCTAGCCTTCACCTATTCAAAAACCATATATCTTGACACATAATCATCATTCTCCCTCTTCATGTTTTCCCACCAAAAATGTTCCTTCAAATCTCTATACATCTTAGTTTTACCATGTTGTATAGAGAAAATGGAGCTACAAGCATCAACCAATAATTTCCTTTTAAGATCAGGTATGTGAGGAACACAAAGTCTCTTCCAAAATTTGAAAATTTCATCTTCATATATGAAGTCAATCAATATCCCATTATTTACAGGTTTAATATTCTTTTGAAACTCCTCTTCATCAATCCGATAACTTTTTATACTTTCTATTAAAGATGGTTTGGCAACCATTTGAAAAATTATTGATATTTCACCTTCCATTATTATTACCATATCCATATTTACTATATCCATGAACATGGAATCTCTTTCAACTCTCGTCTTGTTCAAAACACCATGATATTTTCTGATCAAAGAATCTTACACCTTATTTGCCTTCCCCGGGTGGTAGTGTGCTGTACAATCGTAATCTTTGAGTAGTTAGATCCATCTCCTTTGCCTCATGTTGAGTTCGTTTTGTGAGAAAATATACTTCAAACTCTTGTGATCAGTATAAATCTCACATTTTTCACTGTAGACATAGTGTCTCCATGTCTTTATATCTAAGATTATAACTGCTAACTCAATATCATGATTGGTATAGTTTTGTTCATGAATCTTTAACTATCGTGATACATAGGTAATAACCCTATCATTCAACATAAGGACACAACTGAGTACTTTCTTTGAATCATCACTATAAATAACAAACCCATCATTACCCGATGGTAGAGTCCAGATAGGATAATTGACTAATCTTCTCTTCAATTCTTAAAAACATCATTCACACTCTTTTATCCAAACAAATTTGACCCTGTTGCGTTTAATCTTGGCTAATGGGTTAACCAATCGGGAAATATTCTGGACGAATCACCGCTAATAACCTACTAAACCAATAAAATAATGTACCTCCATTATAATCATCAGTGATTGATATTCTTGGATTTCTCTTGTCTTATAAGGATCAATATAGATTCCATCCTTAGAGATAATATGGACAAGAATAGAAACCTCTTGAAGCCATAATTCACACTTTATAAACATCCCATATAATTCATTTCTTTTAAGAGTCTTTAGAATAATAAACAAGTTATTTTCATTATCTTTATAGATTGTGGAGTATACCAAGATATCATAAATAAATACCATTACAAAGACATCAATATATTCCTTGAAAACTCTATCCATTATATCCATGAAAACAGAGGGTGCTTTAGTAAGTCCAAAATGCATTACTTTAAATGCATAATGCTCATACCTAGTACGAAATGTTGTCTTTGGAATGTATTCCTTCATCACGCACAACTGATGATATCCAGATCGAAGGTCAATATTTGAAAAATATTGATCTCTATAATGTTGATCAAATAAATCATCAATGCAAGGTAGGGGATACTTGTTATTTATTGTTATAGTATTTATATCCATATAGTCAATGCACAACCTCATAGATCCATCTTTCTTCTTAATAAAAAGAATACAGGTTCCCCATGGAGAAAAACTAAGAAGAATAAATGCTTTATTACTTAATTATTCTAGTTGTTTCTTTAGTTCTACTAATTCCACAATGGTCGTTCTATAAGTGGTCTTCGATATAGGCCTTGAACTGGGAATTAAGTCAATAGAAAATTCAATTTCTCATTCTGGAGGATGTCCAGGAAAATCTTTTGGAAACACATCAACATATTCTTGCACAGTAGGTACATCCTCAAATTGAAAATACATTTCTTCACCCATAGTTCTTTCATTCTCTTCCTCCCCAATAATTGAATTCAATAGATCTATTGGGGGAGGAACTAGATGATAAGCATATGTTGATGCTTCTGCTCTAAAGATAAGGGACTCCTTATCATCATCAAAAAATTTAACCTACTTCTTAAAATAAATTTTAGCATCATGGTACAAAAGACAATCCATACAGAGGATTATATCAAATTCAATCATGGTTATGAGAATAAGATCAGTAGATAAATCATCTTTATGTGCCATAATGGTAACTGATTGAAAAAACTTTGTAACAATGATACTTATCTAAGGAGTTTTGACTAAAAATCGCCTTGTTAAGTCAAATTATAAATATCTAATTTTCATGGAAATTTGGGAAGATATGAAATAATGTGATGATCAAGAATCAAATAAAGCATTGCCTAATTTTTAGGAAATGATTAAAGTACATGCTAACATGTCATTCGAAGCTTCAACCTCTGCAGTAGTGATTGGGTAAGCTTGTCCTTGATCCCTTGGCCTTTTAGGAGGTAGGTTTCCTTGAACCTTAGGAAATTCATTTTCTTAATTCCACATTTCTCTACAATTGTAGCATTCAACATTGACAGCCTCTTTCTTTCCCTTGTAATCATGAGCATGGTGACCTTTTTCTCCACACTTGTAACAAACTCCCATCTCCTTCTGGAATGTACCGGGGTGTTTTTTCCCATATTTACTATAGGATGGAAAATAAAATTTTCCATTATTCCCCTTATTTCTATTTCCATAGTGTTCAGCAGATCTCTTCTTCTATTTCTTTTCTTTAAAGTCGTAAGAATTAGAGAATTTCTTTTCAATCTTGATAGCACATGAGACAATATCATCATATGACGAGAAGTATTTTTAGACTAATGATCTATGGAGAGATGTTTTTAACCCATCAAATAATTAATCAATATTACTCCTTGGGTTACATATATAATCTGTTGAATGCCTTTCTAACCTTGTAAAGTTTGCCTCATACTTTGTGATATTCTCATCCACCTTTTTCTTCAGACTCAGAAATTTCCTTTCCATATCCAATCGATGTTCACGAGGAAAGTATTTTTCTAAGAAAATATTTTTAAACTCCCTCCATTCCATATTTGATACTTTTTTATCCTCCTTTTTGTTTTGAATTAATGACCACCATTGATCTACATCTTCTATGTGGCGATAAACTCCGATGACAACTTTTTCCCTTTCACTACACCCAAAAGTATGAAATATTTTCCCCAAGTAACTTTTCCATTGCTCAGCTACAAATGTATTTGTAGTCCCATTGATTGTGGGTGGTTGTTGCCTCATTAAGCGATCTAACATTGACCCTCCACATTGTGGATCAAGGTGATCCATACAGGTAAGGTTATTATTCATAACCAAAGTGAGTTGTCTGAGGATAGTTATAAGTTGTTCAGCACCAACTACATCACTATATCCACTATAATTATCTTGATTATGATATAAATCCTTAAATGGATTACATTTGTTGATACGGTTTCCATTCCTT
Organism: Viscum album; assembly: GCA_963277665.1. Lineage (NCBI taxonomy): Eukaryota > Viridiplantae > Streptophyta > Magnoliopsida > Santalales > Viscaceae > Viscum > Viscum album. Next base: position 284,370,549 of record OY728142.1, read on the forward strand.
CCACTAGGAAACATTTTGATAAAAATGTAATATACTAGAATAGTTTATAAATCACAATACATTATTCCAAACTAGTAAAATACCTAACATAAATTGAAAAATTTATGCATATAATTAATAATCATAAAAAAATGTTATCTTTGAGGAAGTATTTACTCATAAATCCTTCATAATGGCTTATAAAGAAAAATGTGAATTATCCTAAGCATATCCCCCTGGAGTTTCATTACCAAGAGTGCAACAAGGCTCATTGTTGTGCACCAGTTCTCTTTTGAGTCTAGCTCAAAGTGGTGTTTTTCGGTTTTACCCCAAGATACATCTGTGCTAGAGCCGCCTCTACCAGCTCGTAACCAAACATGGATGTATTTCTTGGAAAATTCACAAAACCTCTACATTACCGAAACTTTAGGATGTTCTTCTATATTAATCCTCACAGTCTATCTTAGGGTAATGTTCTCTAATTAGAGTTTTTCTAAATCTAGTTTCCAAGGTTTGTACTAAACTTCCTCTGATACCAACTGTAACGCCCTGACCCTAGTTTCCCAGAGTCGGTGAATTATTACATATCATTGGCATGATCATTAGATATCATGTCTCGAAATATCGATTAGTTTAGTATCCTTGTATGTACATGATACATACATACATTTTACATTACATTATGAAATGAAAAAAACAACAACATTGTGTCTTATTTGAACACACTCATATCCCTTAACATATTCCTACATGTTAATCGTAAAATAATTCTTCACATCCTGGAAAAAATAAAACATAATAAAGGGGTGAGCTCATATTCTCAATAAGGATAACAATATATAATAACTATTATAAATAAGTATAAACATTTAAGTCAATGTATAAGACTAAAACAAATGCCTTTTAAACTTAAACTTCATCATAATATAGAAAAGATAAATCAATTAATGCAATTTACTTATTTACATGGATATTATACTAGTTGAATAATCACATTTAATGTCAATAGCTAATTTCATAATGATGGAATGCATAATGTTGGACCTCATAATCACGTAGTCTAGGACTCGTGATAAGACTACAAATAAGATAATGTCAAGGCCTTATTCCAAGACACTAGTTTGTTTGATGAGACCTATTGATTCCTTGAGGAGCTATAGAAGGCTCCACCTATCACTTATTAAGTCCAATGCATTCCTCCTATGAAAATGTTGAAACATAACATAAACGTTTGTATTAAAACGAGCATAAAAAATGTTAATACTTTAACCATAAACCATGAATGGTATAAAAATAACACATCCATTTTAAAACATATTAAAAAACCTTCAATTCAATATGGAAGATTGTATCATAATAAATCAACTTCAAACAACTGTAAAATCCATTAAAAGATGTCGACATAGATGAAATCAAAACTATTTGAGAGAAATATCTCTTTCTATCTTGAAATAATTTAAAATTCATGTAATTATAAAAGAACACATCTATTTAGAAAATATTTTTATAATTTTGTAAGGGAAGATTCAAAGGTGTTATAACGACTGAAAATAGTCGCACTCGCCATATAATTTAAAAAACATTCTTACATTAATTTGTAGAAAAGGTAATAATGTACCTTGTTTTGAAAACGATGGAAAGATACCTTTGAAAACATTTTATAAAAATTAAAACAAGAGTATAAATAACTTTAACAAATATTCTATGAAATATTAAAAAATATTGAAAAATATTTTTAAGAAACACGGATGTGGATGATAAAGAAGTTCCAGTATATACTTACATATAAACAACCTCAGATAAATAAAGAGATTGTTAAACTAACCCTTACCTTGAACTTTTCCTTAGTAGATGGTAATTTAACCTCTTGTGTAATATTTAAATCATATTTATTGAATTATAAAATAACCAAATATATAAATATGATATCATCTTCCTCTATATGATTTGCTACATAAGTCACGTTTTTTATGGATAGGATGTATTTAAATCATATACAGAATGATATAAAGTTCTTAAACATTATTTTTAATCATAAAATAAAAATTATTTGGGAATGTTAATGATGGGGAATAAATCTCATTGTGTTCATCGAGACAGTAATCTGTACGTACGCATGAGCAACAATATCATTTTATTTATGGAAAAATCATATGTAATAGGATGGTATACTATATATATAGAATCATTAACATGTTATATTTATTATTTACCTCAATTATAATCATAATTATACCCATCCAAATAATGAAGTGTTCAATAAAAAACTTCACCACGACGTGGAGACAGTAAGTCATATGTACGCACGTAAGGTGATTTTTTCATTAATGGGATGGATAGAATAATGAATATGGTTGTACCATATTTATAATAACATCATAGTCTGTATAAGATACTAGATTAATTATTATTTTTATGTAAACAACAAATAAATAGGAAGTGTAAGAATAAAAGAACTTTAAAAGAGGTGATGAAATAATAACCTCTTCTTCGGGTGATTCCTTTTGATTAGATCAAAAGGGCTTATTAAGTTGGATTTATAATAAAATTAAGGCCTCTAGGTTGAAGTGAGGGTGTTTGGGAGGATATTTGAGTTGGTTTTAACTGAGCCAAATGGATTTGGAGTTGTGAATTTGAGAGAAGGGGAAGTACCCTTTTATAAGAGAGGTGGTGGTCACTTTAGGAAAATCTTGAAATATTATTTTATTATAAAAACATATTTGGTTTCTAATGAATCCAAATGGATTTATTTTGAGTATAAGGTGATGATGGGTCGAAATAATCTTAGATAATAGTTTTTATACAAGTTAAGTCACCATACTAACATTTTCTTTTAGATTTAATTCTTAGTTAAATAGTTTAACTTTTACCATGTCTTCTTGTATTTTTATATTACATGGTAAATAAACTTACTATAAAATGACAAGTGAACATAATGTGGTTAATTAATGACATATCTATCATTATATAAGTCCTTTGTCCAAACTTTGTATTTTTTGTATTATTATATCATTCAATAATATAGTATTTTTTTTCAATGCTCATTTATTCCAATTTTGACACTATTTTGTATTTGGTTTTTGTGAAAGTCAATAAAACTTGATTACTTAAAAAAAATACATTAAATCATCCCTAACACGTCATATTAACCTATAATAATCGTTTAATGAATAAAAATTCTCAATGTAAATTTATTTTAGATTTATAATATCAAATATTTTAACATTTAATTAATAAGGTAATTACTTCATCATCATTGTGACATAAGTAAATTTAATTATTTAATGTCTAAAAATTATAATTAAAATACCATGATTTAAGAACCCTTTTTTGATTTCAAATTAATATTTATTTTCGAATTTATCTTACATATAATACTATTTTAAAAATGGTTTAGTTATTAAACTTTGAATTTAACACTTTTAACTCTTCTTTAAATAAAATAATAATAAATGTTCTAATCTAATCCATGTGGATCAAAGAGGATCATATTTTATTCATAAGGTTTATTTTGGTCATAAAACACTTATCCAATAGAATTAGAACTTTTGTTAGGGTAATTATAATATCATTTCTACCTTTAATTACCCTATTTTATTTTAATTGTGGAAAATAAAATTCAAAAGTCACTATTCACCCAAAATTATTTTCATCCTATTGAACAAAATTTTACTTACTGATGTCAACCGTGTCTCTCGGATTTTTGAAATTTTAATCACAAAAGTGGTAAAATTATGGTTTATGCAAATTTTCAAATGTTCCTGGAAGGTGGGTAGAAGACATTAAAAAGTTTAATAAAATTTTAAATATCAAATATTATTATAAAATGACTCTAATGAATTAAATTATACTAATATAGGTATTTTTTATCTATTTTACTTGAAAATAAATTTATATTAAAATAATAATTATTTAAATAAAATTCGTTTTTAAACAATAATGCAGTGTTTCTCACTATTTATCAAAATTTGAATGTTTTCAAAAAAATGCAAAAAATTCACCCTAAGCTAATTCTGATATTTCAAGTACATAAATGAATTACATTTTGAAAAATAAAATTTATAAAATTTTCAAAAGTGGGTATTATGATTTATAACTTCCTTTTAAATGGCTAGTTTGATTGGTTGTGGTGTGCTAGAACACGAAGTTGCGTACAACGCAAGCTATTGTATTATTAAAAAAAGATGTACTAAAGAAGATTGGGGTGTTTCAAACATATTTCATCTAAATAATTTAAAATTAAATGTATACAATTATATATCAATGCAAAATCTCGTGGATGAATAATAAATAATACTAAATGAGGGAAATTATTTTGTAATGCATGTTATTTCTAAGAAACATGAAATCCTATAGCCCCATTTCCTTTCACAAGATGGCTAAAACTATGGATAGAAATACATTTATTTTTCACAACTTATTTGTCTCATGAGAACCTATCAATGCATCAAGGACCCATATAATGTTTAGGCTCCTCATATCATTACTTTTCCAAAGCATTCCTCATATCAAATAGTTGAAATAAATAATATCCCTTATCAAATATCTGTATTGAATAAAGAATACATAATTATCAGTATTTACCCAAATAATAAAATAACTGTCAAAGTAGTCACCATCTGTAAAATGGTATATGGTTTATGTACTAGTTATATCTATGAAAAATGAAATGGTTAATTTGGGGAAATTTAATGTTTGATAATCATACCAGATTTACTATTTCAAGAAGACTAAAAAATGAATCAAAGAGGTAAATGTGAATATTATCCTTGTCTTAATCAATGAAAAACCATCAAGAGGAAGAATAAGGATGGTATAAATATAGAAAACCCAAAGTGGAGTAAAAATAAAGGTTTGTTTTAAATGATGAATATAAATACTATAACAAGATAACTAAAAAACATTCATGAGGAAAATAGGATTTTTTTAGAAAACCCATTTATTTTAAATTCTATTTTGAAAACATTTTCTTTAAAAAAACCTTTTAAAAATGCATAGTAATCATTAAATAAATGATGGTGAGTCAAGTTTTACTTGTCATATAAGGTAAAATAACGTTCCTTTTTCATGATAAAAAGGTTTAAACAATTCCTTGTCGGGAATGCAACTAGAAGATTCCTTTAAAAATTGGTATAAGAAAAAAGGGATAAAACTTCCTTTAAAAAATCATTTTTTAAAAATTCTTAATAAAACATGGTTTTTATGTAAAAATAGGTACTCTGAAAAAATAGAGAGATAAAGTTGGTTTTTCTTAAAAACATTTTTTAAATCATTTTGAGTACCAAAGAGTGGGAAAATAGAACTTGTAACGACCCGAAATTTAATTAATGGAAATCCCTCTTGATCTAATTAAATGTATATTTATGTAAAATGTTTATATAAAGTGTAAACTTCATTGGTTTTATGTTTTTGGATTTTAAAACAATTTAATGAATTGTGATCGCTGCTAATATAGTCGTTGAACAGTGATCACATGATTAGTATAAATATAGGGCTTTAACAAATCCAATCTACTCAGACAATGGAAGTGATGGCCTCATCCAATAGACATGACCCATATGAAGCCCATTTTTCAGAGCTCGGAAAGGAGGTTGCATATTTGGGCTTATCTCTTGACTAAGACCAATACGAGCTTTAATATGTTAAGCTCGAGCGGGACTGCCTATGAGCGAAGTGGAAGTTGATAGAGATTACCACTCGAGCAATGTTATCCGAGCCACCCCAAGAGTCTGTCACCATCCCACACCTTACTCATCAGTCCTTTGATATTGTTATAAGGTTTTATGTAACATTACCCTATTACAATGGTTATGTGCATTATTTTTGTATATAATAATGAATATACTTTCATTTTATTATTGTTACCTTGTAAATAGTTTTTAAAGCACAAAATAGTATTTTTAGTTAATGTCTAACTAACAAATCTATTTTGATGAATTAATGGATTTTTGAATTAAATAATATTTTAATATAATATTATTATTATTGTATTAATTTTTATTAAATATAAATGATCGTATAATTTTATGAATGAAATCGTAATTTTTATTAAGGTTTGAAAGCCATTTTTGTCAAAACCCATGAATTTTGGATAAATATCTGTTTTTATTTTAAAAGTGAAAATTAACATATTTAAAAAATTATTTAGATAAAATGAATATTATTTCGGGAATCAAGATGTCAAAATTATCTAATTGTGAATTTTTCAAAATTTTCTGAGACAGTCAAATTTTTGGGAAAAAATTAAATACCGTTTAAATATATAATGTGTTTTTTTGACATCATAATGACCCAATAGTGATGTAATAAAGTAATATAAACTTTATGTTCGTCCAATATATGTTTTATCATTAAAATAATGTAATTTTGGGTTTGTTTGATTTATTTTACAAAGCTTTAGTGGACCCTCTAGGACTTATTAAACATTTTATCTTTTTAACTTGTTTTCCTTGGGAGTTTGACTCACCTCCACATAAGAAACCCCATTATTTTATGAAGTTAAGAATTTTTCCTTATAAAATATTTTTTTTTCACTTCCCTTTTCCAAAAACCGTGGTAAAAAAACCATGGTTTGGTTGGTGGTTTGGATTAGTTTAATGTGAGGTGTCCCAAAGCTAAATAATAAATAATTCCCTCACCTTTCCTATATAAACCCACCCAAGATCCCATTTCCTCCTCACTCAAAGCCTTTCAGTTCGTCCAACTTCTTCCATCCTCTATCTATAATCCTCCCAAGGTTCCCCAAACTCCCAGGAAGCCTCTCTCAAGCCTTTAGAAGCACACTTCCAAGTAAGGGTTTTTCTTCCTTTCTCATTTTTGTCCAATTTATTTAATGTTGTTATGCCCTTTTAATTTCAATTATAAATATTGGGGTATTGTTTATAACCTTCCCCATACTACCCTATTTATGTTTGAATGATGGGAGACCCATTTCTCTCTCATTAAATTCCTCCCATGTACACCTGTTACTATGCCAAAAATTCAAAAGAAATTTCTCTCTCCTCATTTACATTCAAGCAATTATTTTGTATCATGAATCTAAATTTCATTAAAATTGTTGGGAAATGTATCTATATGACCACCTTACTTTCATTTAAAGTATATATGAATAGAAACCCCTTTATCTCTCATCAACTATTTTTATTAATTCTTATGTCATACTGTTACGCTACCGAAATTGCATCGATTTTCCAATCCAATGTCATTCAGTGTATAGTGAATACGAAGCCCATTTCTCTATAATGGGTATTCACCTTTATGAACATTTACTTGTTGATTATAAATTTTCATTTATTAATTCCACATTCCATTATCGTTTAATAAATGATGATGTTTTATGAATCCATGTTAAATGATCCATGTGGCACACTTATGCATGAAATGAAATGTTTAAGAAGGGTGTGCCCTTATAGCCCTCCTATACATTAGGTAAAGTATAGTATCATGATATGTCATGTACAATGGGTGTTTAATAATGCTAATTCAAGTTAAATGAGGGTTTACTCATGATTCATGTGCAATGAGGTTTTACTCATGCTCCATGTACAATGGGCCTCAGCTAATGCTAATTCCATGTTAAGTGTTGTTTCCACATTTCCATGTTATGATTATCCTTATTTATCATGCCTTTATGTTTATGATTATCTTGTCCTCTATTGATATGCCTATTGTCTAACATGTATTTTATTCCTCATGTTATTCTATGGTTATTCCCTTACTTGGATTTATAGCTCACCATTTTCTTATGCATGTCCTCAGGTTATCCCATGTAATGCTAAGCATGAGGGAATGAAGTGGTCATGTAAAGGAAGTTTTCAATAAAGATATTTTATTTCATGATTTAAGTAGTTATGTAATGATATTAAGCACCAAGGACACTATACCTCTTCATCTTCTACATTTTATCAAGTGAAGTTTATGTAATAAATTATGTTTAATTTTGTAATAAAAAAGCAGGGTTGTCATAGTTGGTATCAGAGGATAGGTTTAGTTATTTTGGGTATTAGGATTAGAAAAACCTAGTAAAACCTTAGAGACAAGACTAAGTATAATAAAAATATCCCTAATTTTTTTTGAGTATTGAGTAAGTGTTTTATCAAGAAAATACATCCCTCTCTGGATACGAGTAGGTAGAGGAGGTTGTGGCATAGATGAATCCTATGGGTAAAACCTGAATACACCGATTTGAGCTAGACTTGAACGGGAACTAGTGCACGAAAATGGGCCTTGCTATACTCTTGGTTACGACACTCCTAAGGGATATGATATTGTAAATTTACAGGCTTAGTATGAACCATTATTAAGGGAATAAAAAATGCCTTAATAATATATGTTAGAAAGTATATCATGGATAACATAGGATGAAGCCAATAGATTCATATGTTAAGGAAATAAAATTTATTTATAAGACATTAGTTTTGTCCTTTTATTATCCTTTATGTGTTACCCCTAACTTTTCTTTTATTCCAGCCAATGTCCAGTAATAGGAAGACTCGAGCTAACAACTGATGTGATGATCAATGTGATGAATGTACTAATGAGATGCCCAATCCAATGGGAGCGGTAATCGCGAACATTATCACGCTTCACTCTCAGATAACTTAAGAATTGAATAGAAATATGGGTCAAGAGGAACATTCAACCCCCCCCCCCCCCCCCCTCCCTAAGAAAGAACAAGTCACTATCGAGAGCTTCATGAGACAAGGACCGCCTACTTTTAATGGATCATCTGATCCCTCAACCGCAAAACAATGGATCCACTCCATTGAAAAGATCTTCTCCATCCTTCATTGTTCTGAACAAGAAAATTTTCTCTTTGATTCTTATCATAATGAGGGTAAAACTAATAAATGATGGACATCGATCAAAAAATACAAAGCCTGGTGAGGAGATCGAGGTTGTGGAATGGAAGGATTTCTGAAAGATGTTTTTTGATAAATATTTTCTGCACACCCTCTGACTTAAGATGGAAAGGGACTTCCATGCCCTCAAGAAAAAAGATGATGAATCTATCGGATCTTACGTGGAAAACATCACAAGTCTTGCATGATACGCCTCCATCTTTTTCATAACCCCCGAATGCAAGGTTGACCACTTCTTTGGTGGGCTGAAACCTAGCCAGCGGAAAGCGCTGGCGATCCATGACTCTGACAACTATGAAGAAAATTCTCTGATATTCCCTCAAGGTCATAATGGATATCAGAGAATCTTAGGGGTATCATGGTGATAAGAAGCATAAGGTAGACTTCAATGCTGGTAGTCCGATTGATAAATCCAATGGTGCTAAGAAGATCCAGCACCCTATTTTCCAATGGTGCAGAAAGAAGCACCCCGAAAATTGCCTGAAGGGTACGAGGAAATGCTTTAGGTATGGAAGAGAAGGGCACTTGGATATTAACTATCGGAAAGAAAGTCCCACAGCTACGAAAGAGGAGAGGAACACTCTCTTCGAACTTCGATTCTTGGTTCAATGCTACAACTACAAAGAACCAGGGCATCTTGAAAGTGAGTGCCCTAAGCCAAGGGCTTTCAGAGGCAACCAATAACCTCTAAGGCAGTAAAGGAGAGATTTTTCCATCACTACAGCTGAAGTGAGCCCCAAAAACAAAGTGGCGATAGGTACACTAGTTATTCATTCATTAATAGTGAATATACTTTTCTATTTTGGTTATACACATTATTTTATATCTAAGAATATTAGTAGCACAATCCTAGAACCACCAAAAATCATGGAAGTGAAGATGTATATGAGTACGGAAAATGGGGAAATCATTGCATCCCATGAATATAACTCCTCCCCTATCATAATTTTTGGATTGAACATCCTGGAGAACCTCTTTATACTCCCTCTAGTGGAATTTGATATAATTATTAGCATGGATTGGCTTTCCTTATATAGATCCAACATAAATTTTCATGAGAGGGAAATCAGTATCCATGTGGAGAATCGACCCCCCATTCTTTACAAGTGCAAGGAGGAAGATGAATCTTCTTTAGCTCCATCATCTCAAGAATGGATATTACTGCCCTATGAGCTTGCATATCTAGCTCAGATGAGTGAGTCTAAGGAGGCAACCATCCTTGAAGACATGCCTATTTTGAGTGAATTTGCTGAAGTGTTTCCTGAAGAATTTCCTAGTCTTCTGAAACGCACGGCTGATTGTCGCCTATCGATCGATCAAGGTTCCGGTGCTCTGCTAATGTGTCTAGCAGCACTCAGGTCGAATCCTCAGTGATGATACTTTGTAATAGTTGTTTGTTTTTAGTTAATTGTATTCTGATTGGGGGGTTTGTTTGCAGAGATTATAAAATAATTTATGGATGATGTTTGATTTAAGAAATTGATCAATATTGGTGAGAGTTAATCATTAGGTATTTAAGCTTGTGATATCCTTGAGCTTTGCTTTATATTGCATTCAATTAACACCCATGTCACAAGATGATTTTGATCGGAATTACCAAGTGTTAAAGCTTTAATCCAAGCTATAACTTAACTTAGGTTTCTAATCATTACCATTACTTGATTATGGTTGTGTATTTTTGGTTCCAATAATCCATGGAATCCACATATTAAACAAAACATGCCATTAGTCCATGACATATAAAGTTCAACATACATAATATTAATTTAAATAACATTCGTCGAGCAAAATCTCTCAATCACTTAACATACCTAAATTATAACTCACCCCAATTAAAGATTTACCCATCCATTAAAATGATTACTAATCTGGTTATAATGATTAGGATGATAAATTAAGAAGATAAGATAAAGAAAGGGATAATAATAGATTTGTGCGTCGAACACACGCACACACACACGAACGATGATGATAATTAAAAACGGATTTTTGATTGAATGAGGAAGCAAAATAAGGGAAGGGTATTCAACTGAATTTAAACTATTTTAAGAACATAAATATTAAACTACAAAAGGTGGATGATAATAAGAAATATTGAAGAAGAAACTTGCATTAAAACAGAATTACAAAAGAAAGGACTTACAAAATTACAAAAAATGAAGAACACAAAAGTAAGTGAAAACAAAGAGAGAAGGAAAGGTATCTCATTTGAAAACTTGAGTATGAAAGATCCTCAAAAACCTTTGGAAATTCTTTTTTCATTCCAATATGTTCTCCTCTCTTCTGAAATTCCAACCCCTCTCAAAGATAGAAGAGAAGAGTATTTATAGCCCAAGGAGTGAACTGTTTGAATTCTCAATCTGTCCCTCCACTTGCATCGCCAATTTGGCAATCCAGAAAGCGGAATATCGATAAATCACCTTCTTAAAGGTTGTATATAATAACGTTATCAGACTACGCTCAAAATTTGGAGTCATTTTGACGTAAGGATCAAAGGTTATGGTCGGTTGATTAAACAAAGTTAAAATGTCCATTTCAATACAGTCTTTCTAAAGTCCAAAATATGAAAAGGTTTTTGAATAGCAATATGCCTTAAAATAGGAATGATTTCTTCAACAAAGTCGTCAACATATATCTCCTCTTTTACACTGAAAAATCTCAGCTCGATTGGATGCTTACATCATGATATATGTCATGTATACTATACTGATTTTAATTATCGTCCAGAATGGTGGGATGGATTTTAATGCTTTATTTGGGCCTCTTGTTCTTAGATTCGGGACCTGAAATTTTCATAAAATACTCCTTGAATTGTCCCCCGAACTATGGTGGAGAATAATAGAATTTCGACTTCTTAATTTATCCCAGTAAATCAATCTTCATGAATCATCCAGTTTCTTAACAGATTCTTTGGTCTTGTTTGTGAGGACCATATGACCCTTCAAATTGTATAATTGGATCATGGTACCTTCTAATGAAATGTTTTATATTAAAAAGAGAATCCTAAAAAACAAGAAACACACAATTTGAATCAGTATAGTGAGAGTTATTTGTAAAACAGTAAACTGACTCAATTGGACTACTTCTAAAAATGCTCAAAAATTATACTTAATATTAAATCATTAATATTTCACACAAATTATGCAAATTTCTTATAAAATCAGTAAAGGGAGTATATAATAAGTCATGAAAATATTAATAACATCAACTCCCCCACACTTAGTTTTATGCATGTCCTCATGTTCAACAAATATAAAAACATGACAAAATCCTTTTCACTCACCAACAAATATTAAAATTCCGTTTTCTCCAATCAGGGGAGGTTTAGAATATTTCACTCATCCATTTTGAATTTCACCATTAGTTGTTACAGAAACAATGTTCCAAAACTAATTCATTTTTTCATGCTCAAATTTAGAAATGGAAATTGTGGACACTCAAAACTCACACCTCTCAAGATGATAAAATTCATTTGTGGAGGTTCACTGTTTCAACAACCAAAAGTGAAAATCTTAGAGTTTGAAAAGAGCTCTCATCTTCCAATCCCTATCCAAAGTAAAAAAAATCAATAGGTCTTTTTAAGGGTTTTTTTTGTGGCTATGGGACGGTAGGAATATAATTTCAAGAGAGAAGAAGAGGGGTAAAACATCAACATAGAAAAAGCAATGCACATTTTTTTTTAAAATAAAACATGGAAGGAAATTAAAATACATATTTACAAGGGAATGATTGTGTAAAGAAAGACATAATAGTGGAAGAAAATATGAAGGGGATGGGAAGATGAAATATTTACAAACCAAAAAACTTATCCCAATGATATAATAATGTAATGCAGGTGTTCGTTTTTTTCTTTTTTTTCTTTTTTTTCGAAAGTTGACCATGAAATAGATCTCACACTCATATCCCAACCCATGTTTGATCTCCTCACGACACTAATTTTAATAGTTATAACAATATCAAAGGTTGAGAAAGAGTTATTTTTGACCTACCCAAGACACACTCCATTTTTATAAAAAAAATGATTTTTTCATCCTTTTTTATTTTTTTTGAACACTTGTCAAAATCATTTACAAAATTACATAAATGGAAGTACATTACATTCCCCAAAACACACTGAATGACAACCTCTCCCCCACACTAAAATGGATTCTTTCCCTCAAGAAGATGATAACTCGTTGAAAATCAATAATAGGGTACCCAAACAAAAAAATCCATTCCCCCCACACTTAAATTTCAAAAAAAATATCCAATGAAAATCCATGTTGATATTGGGTGGGAAATGTTATTGGGCTTGTAATGTGGCTATCAAATAATAGGTTTTCATAGGCTCGAAGGGTCTTTCAAAAGGAGGATTAATGTACAGGAAGTGGGAGGCTATTTGGCTATTGTGATTCTCATGTGGTTCCGAAAATGCATCTATCATATTAATGCACACTAAGGCAGGAAATTTAGCTTGAAAGTCCAAAAACTCAAGACTCACAAATGGGGGTGAAAACACACATTTTGAAAAGATGTCCATAGGTGGCCTTGGCATGAAAGAAAATTTTTTTCCTCACGGTTCAGGAAAATCATTTTCGAAATCAAAACTTGAGCATTCAATTTTTTTTAATTTTGACGCAAATTTCATTATCCAAAGTCAGGATGAAAATACAAAATTTTTTAGATAAAAACATGTCTATTGACTCCCCAAAATGGTTGGACAAAATTTCAATACTCAATGGTGAGTAAGAATGACTCTTTAATTTTTTGTATTTTTTAAGTGATTGTTTTCTTGGTTTTTTTAGTTTTTTAGGTTTTTATATTTTTTTGTTTTTTTATAAAGATACACCAACACAAAAGGGAAAGTGAAAAAGAAACGTTTTGATAAAGAAAGTGGTAAAAAAAATTAAATATAGAGTAAAAAGAAGAAAGAGGTAGAGAGAGGAAGAGATAGAGAGAGTTAATGAAAAAGAGGTGCCCGCTGGTTTAGATTTGGTGGGTCGTCGTCTACATCCGGTGGTGGGTTGACTGGAGAAGTTGGGTATCCAATAGAAGTAGATGATGATCCAGGATTGTGTGTCCTCTCGTAGTGATTCTTTAACCGATGTCCATTAACCATGAATGTCCTTTTGGAAGAGGGGTCTTGGACTTGCACTGCACCAAATGGGTAAACATTAGTAATAACAAAAGGATCTTCTCAACGAGAATTAAGCTTACCTGGGTGAACTCGAAATCGATAATTTAAGAGCATTACCTTTTCACCTTCATGAAATACCTTTCTCAGTATGTGTTTGTCATGGAGTACCTTAGCATTTTCTTTGTATAGATTGGAATTCTCGTAGGATTCAAGTCGAAGATCCTCCAGTTTTGCCAATTGAAAAAATGATTCTTCACTAGATTTTTCAAGATCAAAATTACAAGTTTTCACTGCCCAAAATGACTTATGTTGGATTTCAACTGGAAAATGACATGATTTTCCAAAAACTAGCCTAAATGAGACATCCCAATGGGTGTTTTATAGGCAGTTCGATAAGCCCAAAGTGCTTCACCAAGTCTTTCAGGACAATCTTTTCTGGTGGGTTTTACAATTCTCTCAAGCACTCTTTTCACTTATTTATTAGAATGCTCAGCCATTCCATTTGTTTGGGGGTGATATGAAGTTGAAGTTTTATGAACAACCCCATTCATTTTCAAAATAGATTCCATGGTTCTATTATAAAAATGGGTTCTTAAGTCACAGATCAAGGCACGTGGTGTGCCAAATCTTTGGCAGATGTGGGTCTTTAGAAACTCACTAACAGTATGAGCATCATCCTTCCTAGTGGTTTTGGCCTCAACCCACCTTGAAACATAATCAACCACAAGAAGAATGTATGAGAATCCATTGTAATGTGGAAATGGTCCCATGAAATCTATGCCCCAAACATCGAAGATCTTGCATAAAATTAAAGGATTTTGGGGCATTTCATTTCTCTTGGAAATTATGCCAAACTTTTGGCAAATGAGACATGATTGATTGAACTCATGTGAGTCCTTGATGACTGAAGGCCAGCAGAATCTGGAGTCTAGTACCTTTCGGGAGGTCCTTTGTGGTCCAAAGTGGCCACCTCTAGGAAGTGAATGACTGAATTCTAAGATGGAAGAGTGCTCATTTTCTTCAACATATCTCCTAATTACCATGTCTTCCCCAGTTTTCCCAAGTTTATTTTCTTCCGAAAAATAGTATTTTGAATCACTTTTCAACTTCATTTTTTGTTCATTTGAAATATTTTCAGGAAAAACACCATAAACCAAGTAATTTAAAATTGGGGCATACCATGGTATTTTTGGAGTGAGAGATGAATGGTGCTTAGTTGGGAATTCATGATCGATGATTTTAGATTGAGAATAATTAGAAATTCTACTTAAGTGATCAGCTATAGGGTTTTCTTTTCCTGGTCTATCTTGGATTTCAAGGTCAAAATCTTGGAGAATTAGAATCCATCTTATTAGCCTCGGTTTGGAATCACTTTTCTTGAGTAAGAAATTTATAGCAGAATGGTCTGTGAAGATTATGATTTTGGCACCTAAGATATAGGTCCAGAATTTATCTAAGGCAAAAACCACTGCTAAAAGTATCTTTTCAGTGACAATGTAGTGAGATTGAGTTTCATCCAATGTTTTTGAGGCATAATATATGACATGAGGAATTCATTCTCTTCTTTGACCAAGAACAGCCCCAACAGCTCTATTAGAATCATCGCAGATGAACTCAAAGGGTAATGACCAATCTGTGGGTTGGATTATCGGGGCAGATGTAAGAGCAGTTTTGAGTTCAATGAAGGCTCTCTTGCAAACCTCATCAAAATGTAAAGTTACATCATTTTGGAGCAAACGAGTGAGTGGGAGGGAATTTTTACTGATGTTATGGATAAATCGCCAATAGGAACCAGCACGACCGAGGAATGAATGGATGTCTCGAATAGAGTTGGGTTCCAAAAGTGACTGGATCACTTCAATTTTGGCAGGATCGACTTCAATAACATCTTTTGAAACTATGTGCCCTAGAACAATCCCATTTTCAACCATAAAGTGACATTTTTCAAAATTTAACACAAGTCTACACTTGACACACTTTTGAAGGACTAAAGAGAGTGAATTCAAACAAGATTCAAATAACTCACCGTAAATGGTGAATTCATCCATGAAGACTTCCATGCAGTGTTCAATGAATTCTGAAAAGATACTCATCATACACCTTTGAAATGTTGCAGGAGCATTAAAAAGGCCAAAAGGTATTCTTCTATATGCATATGTTTCAAAGGGGCATGTGAAAGTAGTCTTTTCTTGGTCCTGAGGTGATATTGGGATTTGAAAATAGCCGGTGTATCCATCAAGAAATAAATAGTGTGACTTTCCAGCTAATCATTCTAGAATTTGATCAAGGAATGGAAGAGGGTAGTGATCTTTCGTGTTTCAGCATTCAATTTTCTATAGTCGATGCACACACGCCATTTGTTTTTCACTCAAGTTGTGACTACCCCTCTATGTTTATTTGTGACAACAGTTATCCCACCCTTCTTAGGTAAAATTTGAATTGGACTAACCCATTCACTATCAGAAATTGGGTAGATAATACCAGCTTGAAGAAGCTTGGTGATCTCTTCCCTAACTACCTTAAGGATGAGTGGATTGAGTCCTCTTTGTGGTTGTCTAATTGGTTTGGATGACTCCTCAAGATGGATGTGATGCATGAAAAGGGTAGGGTTGATTTTTGGTATGTCATCTAGGGTCCAACCTAAGGCCTTTTTGTTTTCCTCTAACACATGAACAAGTTTGGACTCCTCGGTTTCAATAAGTGTGGAAGAGATAATTATAGGATATGAGTGATCATGGAAGAGGAATTCATATTTCAGGTGTGCAGGAAGAGGTTTCAGATCAGTGTCATCTTCCACTTTTGGGCTAGACAACTCAGGAATGGAAGAAGGGACTTCAGTTGCTTCAGGTTAATTTTCCTAAATACTGTCCAGGGTGGAGTAGTAGAGATCATAATTGATGTGGAATTCAAGAGAGTTTTCAAGTTCCTCTAGATTGATGGAGTCTATGAATGAGAGTTCCACATCAACATCACCATTTATGACATGGTTAATCATAGTGCAGATTTCACAAGATCCTTTGTCATTAGAACAAGAAGAACACAGTGGATTGGGGTTCGATTGACTCTTAGAAGTGTCCTCAGAAGAATCAATTGAGAATGCAGAGTGGTCCTCAGACAGGTATTGCATGGCTTGGAAAATGTCAAACTTAACCAGTTGGTCACCGAATTCCATGGATAAGATTCCTGAATGGACATGAATTTTGGTTCTCGTAGTCATGAGAAATGGTCATCCTAGAATTAGGGGATATCAAGAAGAGGTCGTCTCACCTTCCATGTCAAGGACAAAGAAATCAGCAGGGAAGATAAGATCATTAACTCGGACAAGGAAATCCTCAATTGTTCCCTCAGGACTAGCTGTGCTTCGATTGGATAACTAGATGAAAACACATGTTGGGTGTAAAGTACCTAGAACAAGGTTGGAGAATATGGATTTGGGCATGACATTAATTGAGGCTCTTAGGTCTATGAGTGCATCATCAAAGTTTGAACATCCAATTTGGAATGGAACTGTAAAGGTCCCTAGATCTTTGCACTTTATGGGAATAGACTTCTGGGTGGAAACATTTTCGAAGGTCCTAAGTTGCCTCTTGTGGGTACACAACTCCTTGAGAAACTTGGAAAACATAGGAATTTTTTTTATGGAATCTCAGAGGGGAATGTTGACTTCAACACGTCTAAACATATCGAGCATTTCCAGATCAGGTTCAAAGGACTTACTTGGTTTAGAAATAGCTTGAGGAAAAGGAATTTGATTCCTAAGTGGAATGGAAGGTTGTGAGGGAATGGATTCAGGTTTCTTCTCAAGTTTCTTTTTATTTTCATTTTCTAGGTCAACATTCAAAGGAGGGTTTGATAATTTATCTTGAGGCATAACAAGTTGCTTTCCTGATCTAAGTGCAATTGCACTTACATTACCCTTGGGGTTGGGTAATGGTTGAGTTGGGAGTTGGGAAGAATTTGATTGTTGTTGCTGGCTCAGGTGGGATGAAAGTTGACCTATTTGAGTTTCAATGTTTTTAATGCTAAAACGGGTGAAGGAGGCAAGATCTTACACTGCACTTTCCCACGGTTTATTGGAAGAAGAATCTTGTCCTTGGTTGGGATTGCCTTGATTTTGGTTCTTGGAAAATCGATTGTATTGGTTTTGGAATTGGGAAGGCTCACTAGGATAATGGAATCCAGTAGGAGGATTGTTCCTTTGAGGTTGAGGAACAAAAGGATAAGGTTGATGTAAGTTACCACCACCTTGACCATATTGGAATTGGTTTGGGTTTTGAGGAGGTAATTGAGGGGGTGAGACATGGGGTTACAATACCTCAATCCTTGGTTAAAGTTAGAGGAGAAGGGCTCAGAGTTAGGTTGGTTGAATTTTCTAACAAACTGACCGATAGTTGAGGATTGGTGTTCCACTGAGCATACGCTGCATTGAGATCCATTTTTTCAGATGAATCAGATTGATCCTCTTGAATTTGTGGACATGTGTCAGTTGGATGAGATGGAGAGTTGCATATTCCACGGTTTTTTGATAGGTCCAAGAAACATTGATTGTGGAGAAGACGAGGTTGGGGATTTGGTGGCCACAGCTAGCTGTCGCACAAGATCTGTAAGGTTACTCATCCACTTGGTCATCTTGTTCGGATCAATTGATTGATTATCTTGTGGATGTTTGACTTGAGCAGGTGCTCGAGTATGGAATTTTTGTGTGTTTGCAGCCATCTTACTTATGAGATCTCTTGCAGCTGCAGGAGTTTTATCAACAAGACCATCACCACTTGCGGCATCTATGAGAGTTCTCTCCATACCCAATAACCCCTCATAGAAGTATTGGATCAATAGTTGGTCAGGAATTTGGGGATGTGGGTAGGTTGCAATAAGGTTTTTTGACCCCTCCTAGTACTCACAGAGTGATTCACTTGGAAACTGAGGGATACCACTTATTTCTTTTTGGATAGAAGCAGTACGAGAAGAAGGAAAGAATTTATCTAAGAAGAGTCGATTCATGTCATTCCATGTGGTTATGGAACCAAAAGGAAGGTAGTAGAGCCATGAGTTAGCAGTGTTAGCTAGGGAGAAAGGGAATGCTCAGAGTTTGATTTGTTCTTCAGAAACCCCTTGAGGCTTCATGGTAGAGCACACTACTTGGAACTCTTTATGGTGAAAATGTGGATCCTCACCGGCTAGCCCGTGGAAATGAGGAAGAAGATGAATCAAACCCGATTTGAGTTTGAATTCAGCCTCTATGTTTGGATATTGAATACCAAGAGGCTGGTAATTCATATCAAGGGAAGCGAGTTCTTTAAGTGTTTGTTCCCTAGGATTGGCCATATCTAATTCAACTGGTTGGACAAGGACTGGTTCTTGAATTATTTGATTATCTCTTATCTTCCTCTTAAGTTGGAAAAGTGTTCACTCAATTTCATGGTCAAAAAAATCCGAGGGATTGTTTGGAATTCTACAAGGAATTCATAGAGATTTTGGAAGAAATAGGAAGACGTGTTTTTCTTTGTATTTTTTCTGTTTATGATTTTTATGAGAAGACGACTTTTTCTTTGTGTTTTTTTTAATTTTTTTTTAAAAATTTTGTTTTTTACAATAACCAAAAACTAATGACTACATAAAGCACCATCACTGGCAACGGTACCATTTGAAATTCACGGACGATTGTCGCCTATCGACCGGTCAAGGTTCTGGTGCTCTGCTAATGTGTATAGCAGCACTTGGGTCGAATCCTCGACGATGATACTTTGTAATAGTCGTTTTTTTTAGTTAATTGTATTCTGATTGGGGGGTTTGTTTGCAAGGCTTATGAAATAATTTATGGATTATGTTTGATTTAACAAATTTATAAATATTGGGGTGAGTTCATCATTAGGTATCTAAGCTTGTGATATCATTGAGCTTTGCTTTATATTGCATTAAATTAACACCCATGTCACAAGATGATTTTGATCAGAATTCCAAAGTGTTAAAGCTTTAATCCAAGCCGTAACTTAACTTAGGTTTCTACTTATTACCATTACTTGTTTATTGTAGTGTATTTTTTGTTCCAATAATCCATGGAATCCACATATTAAACAAAACATGTCATTAATACATGACATATAAAGTTCAACATACACAATATTAATTTAAAGAACATTCGTCGAGCAAAAGCTCTCAATCACTTAACATACCTAAATTATAACTCACCCCAATTAAAGATTTACCCAGCCATTAAAATTACTACTAATCTGGTTATAATTATTATGATGATTAATTAAGAAGATAAGATAAATAAAGGGATAAGAAAAGATTTTTGTGTCAAACACACACACACACGAACGATGATGATAACTAAAAATGGATTTTTGATTGAATGAGGAAGCAAAATAAGGGAAGGGGATTCAATTGAATTTAAACTATTTTAAGAACATAAATATTAAACTACATAAGTTGGATGAGAATAAGATATATTGAATAAGAAACTTGCATTAAAACAGAATTACAAAAGAAAGGACTTACAAAATTACAAAAAACGAAGAACAAGAAAGTAAGTGAAAACAATGAGAGGAGGAAAGGTCTCTCAAGTGAAAACATGAGTATGACATATCCTACCAAGCCTTTTTAAAGACTTTGGTTGTGCCTATATGTTCTCCTCTCTTCTGAAATGTCAACCCCTCTCAAGGAGAGAAGGGGAGAGTATTTATAGCCCAAGGAGTGGACTATTTGAATTCCCAATTTTTTCCTCCACTTTTATCGCCAATTTGGCTATCCCGAAAGCCGAATCTCAAGAAATATCCTTCTTAAAAGTTGTAGATAATAAAGTTTTCCGAATACTCTCAAAATTTTGAGTCATTTTTAAATAAGGATCAAAAGTTATGACCGGTTGATTAAACAAAGATAAACTATCCATTTCAATCAAGTCTTTTTAAAGTCCAAAATGTGAAAGGATTTTTGAATAGGAATATTCCTTCAAATCCAAATTATTTCTTCAAAAAAGTCATCAAACTATATATCCTATTTCACGCTGCAAAATCTCATCTCTATTGGATGCTTAAATCATGAGATATGTCATGCATACTATACTGATTTTAATTCTCGGCCAGAATGGTGGGCCGGATTTTAGAGCTTCATTTGGGCCCCTTGTTCTTAGATTCGGGCCCTGAAATTTTTATAAAAGACTCCTTGCATTGCCCCCCGAAATACTGTGCAGAATAATAGAATTTGGACTTCTGAATGTATCCCAGTAAATCAATCTTCGTGAATAGTCTAGTTTCTTCATAGATTCTTTCGTCTTGTTTGTGAGGACCATATGGCCCATCAAATGGAATAATTGGCTCATGGTACCTTATAATGAAATGTTTTATATTTAAAGTGGAATCCTACAAAACAATAACCACACAATTTTAATCAGTATAGTGATACTTATTATTAAAACTGTAAAATGACTCAATTGGACTACTTCTAAAAATGCTCAAAAATTATACTTAATATTAAAACATTAATATTTCACACAAATTATGCACATTTAATATAAAATCAGTAAAGGGAGTATATAATAAGTCATGAAAATATTAATAAAATCAACTCCCACACACTTAGTTTTGTGCATGTACTCATGTGAAACAAATATAAAAACATGACAAAATCATTTTCACTCACCAACAAATATAAAAATTTTGTTTTCTCCAATCAGGGGAGGTTTATACTATTTCACTCATCCATTTTGAATTCCACCAGAAGTTGTTACAGAAACAATATTCCAAAACTAATTCATTTTTTCATGCTGAAATTTAGAAATGGAAAATGTGGATACTCAAAACTCACACCTCTCAAGATGATAAAATTCATTTGTGGAGGTTCACTCTTTCACAAACCAAAAGTGAAAATCATAGAGTTTGAAAAGAGCTCCCAGCTTCCAATCCCTATCCAAATTGTAAAATAATCAAGAGTTCTTCTTAAGGGGTTTTCTATGGCTATGGGACAGTTGGAATATAATGTCCAAGATAGAAGAAGTGGGGTAAAACACCAACATAGAAAAAGCAATGCACATTTTTTTTTGAAATAAAACATGGAAGGAAATGAAAACACATATTTACAAGGGAATGATTGTGTGAATAAAGACACAATAGAGGAAGAAAATATGAAGGGGATGAGAAGATTAAATATTTACAAACCCCAAAACTTCTCCTAATGATATAATAATATAACGCAAGTGTTCTTTTTTTTCTTTGTTTTTTCGAAAGTTGAACTTGAAACATATCTCACACTCATATCCCAACCCATTTTTGATCTCCTCATGACACTAATTGTAATAGTTATAACAAGATAAAAGGTTGAGAAAGAGTTATTTTTGACCTAAACAAGACACAACCCATTTTTGCAATTTTTTTAAAAAAAATTCATCATTTGTGATTTTTTTTTTTTGGAACACTTGTCAAAAACATTTACAAAATTACATAAATGGAAGTACATTACATTCTCCAAAACACACTGAATTACAACCTCTCCCCCACACTGAAATGGATGCTTTCCCTCAGGCAGATGATAACTCGTCGAAAATCAATAATAGGGTACCTAAAGAATGAAATCCATTCCCCCCACACTTAAATTTCAAAAAAATATCCAATGAAAATCCATGTTGATATTGGTTGGGAAATGGTATTGGGCTTGTAATGTGGCTATCAAAGAAAAGGTTTTCATTGGATCAAATGGGCTTTCAAAAGGAGGATTAATGTAAGGGAAATGAGAGGCTATTTGGCTATTTTTATTCTCATGTGGTTCCGAAAATTTCTCTATCATATTAATGCACACTAAGGCAGGCAATTCAGCTCGAAGGTCCACAAACTCAAGACTCACAAATGGGGGTGAAAACACACATTTTGAAAAGATGGCCATAGGTGGCCTTGGAATGAAAGAAAATGTTGTTCCTCACGGTTTGGGAAAAGAATTTCCCAAATCAAAAATTGAGAATTCAAAATTTTTTAATTTTGACACAAAATTCTTTATCCAAAGTCATGATGAAAATACAAAATTTATGAGATAAAAACATGTCTGTTAACTCCCCAAAATGGTTGTACAAGATTTAAAAACTCGATGGTGAGTAAGCACGACTCTTTAATTTTTTGTATTTTTTTAAGTGATTGTTTTCTTGGTTTTTATTAGTTTTTTAGGTTTTTATATTTTTTTGTTTTTTAATAAAGACACGCCAACACAAAAGAGAAAGTGAAAAAGAAAGGTTTTGATAAAGAATGTGGTAAAGAAAATTAAATAGAGAGTAAAAAGATGAAAGAGGTGGAGAGAAGAAGAGATTGAGAGAGAGTTAAAGGGAAAGAGGTGCCCCCTGGATTATATTTGGTGGGTCACCATCTCCATCCGGTGGTTGGTTGACTGGAGAAGTTGGGTATCCAATGTAAGTAGATGATAATCTAGGATTGTGTGTCCTCTCATAGTTATGCTTTAACCGATGTCCATTAACTGTGAATGTCCTTTTGGAATAGGGGTCTTGGACTTGCACTACACCAAATGGGTAAACATTAGTAATAACAAAAGGACCTTCCCAATGAGAATTAAGCTTACCTATGTGAATCCAAAATTGAGAATTGAAGAGCATTACATTTTCACCTTCATGAAATACCATTCTCAAGATGTGTTTGTCATGGAGTACCTTAGAATTTTCTTTTTATAGACTGTAATTCTCATATGATTCAAGTCGAAGCTCCTCCAGTTCATCCAATTGCAATAATCTTTCTTCACCAGATTTTTCAAGATCAAAATTACTAGTTTTCACTGCCCAAAATGACTTATGTTGGATTTCAACTGGAAAATGACATGCTTTACCAAAAACTAGACTAAAAGGAGACATACCAATGGGTGTTTTATAGGCAGTTCGATAAGCCCAAAGTGCTTCACCATGTCATTCAAGCCAGTCTTTTCTGGTGGGTTTTACAATTCTCTCAAGCACTCTTTTCACTTATCTATTAGAAAGTTAATCCATGCCATTTGTTTGGGGGTGATATGCAGTTGAAGTTTTATGAACAACCCCATTCTTTTTCAAAAAATATTTCATGGTTCTATTACAAAAATGGGTTCCTAAGTCACTCATCAAGGCACGTGGTGTGCAAAATCATTGGAAGATGTGGGTCTTCTGGAACTCACTAACATTATGAGCATCATCCTTCCTAGTGGGTTTGTCCTCAACCCACCTTGAAACCTAATTTACCTTAAGAAGAATGTATGAGAATCTATTGGAAGGGGGAAATGGTCCCATAAAATTGATTCCCCAAACATCGAAGATCTCGCATAAAATTAAAGGCTTTTGGGGAATTTCATTTATCCTGGAAATTGTGCCAAAATTTTGCCAAGTGGGACATGATTGACAGAATTAATGTGAGTCCTTGAAGAGTAAAGTCCAGAAGAATCTAGATTCTAGGACCTTTCAGGAGGTCCTTTGTGGTCCAAAGTGGCTACCTCCGAGAAGTGAGTGACAGAATTCTAAGATGGAATAATGCTCATTTTCTTCAACACATCTCATAATTACCATGTCTGCCCGAGTTTTCCAAAGTTTATTTTCTTCCCAAAAATAGTATTTTGAATCACTTTTAAACTTCATTTTTTGTTCATTTGAAAACATTTCAGGAAAAACACCAGAAACCAAGAAATTTACAATTGGGGTATACCATGGTATTTTTGGAGTGAGAGATGAAAGGTGCTCAGTGGGGAATTTAGGATCGATGATTTCAGATTGAGAAGAATTAGAAATTATACTCAAGTGATCAGTCACAAGGTTTTATTTTCCAGGTCTGCCTTTGATTTCAAGGTCAAACTCCTGGAGCGTTATAATCCATCTTATTAGCCTAGGTTTGGAATCACTTTTCTTGAGTAAGAACTTTATAGTAGAATGGTCTGTGAAGATTATGATTTTGGCACCTAAGAGATAGGTCCAGAATTTATCTAAGGAAAAAATCACTGCTAAAAGTTCCTTTTCAGTGATAGTATAGTGAGATTGAGTTTCATCCAATGTTTTTGAGGCACAATAGATGACATGAGGAATTATTTATCTTCTTTGACCAAGAACAGCCCCAACAGCTCTATCAGAAGCATCACACATCAACTCAAAGGGTAATGACCAATCTGGGTGTTGGATTATCGGGGCAGATGTAAGCGCAGTTTTGAGTTCAATGAAGGCTCTCTTGCAAACCTCGTCAAAATTGAAAGTGACATCATTTTGGAGCAAACGAGTGAGTGGGAGGGAAATTTTACTCATGTTGTGGATGAATCGCCGATAAAAACCATCATGAACAAGGAATGAATGGATGTCTCAAACAGATTTTGGTTCATGAAGTGATTGGATCACTTCAATTTTGGCAGGATCGACTTCAATACTGTCTTTTGAAACTATGTGCCCTAGAACAATCCCATTTTGAACCATGAAGTGAAATTTTTCAAAATTTATCCCAAGGTTGCACTTGACACACTTTTGAAGGACTAGAGAGATTTAATTCAAACAAGATTCAAATGACTCACCATAAATGGTGAAGTCAACCACGAAAACTTCCATTCAGTGTTCAATGAATTCTGAAAAGATACTCATCATACACCTCTGGAATGTTTCAGGAGAATTACAAAGGCCAAAAGGCATTCTTCTATATGCATATGTTCCAAAGGGGCATGTGAAAGTAGTCCTTTCTTGGTCCTGAGGTGAGATTAGGATTTGAAAATAGCTGGTGTATCCATTAAGAAAGCAATAGTGTGACTTTCCGGCTAATCTTTCTACCATTTGGTCAAGGAATGGAAGAGGGTAGTGATCTTTTCGTGTTTCAGCATTCAATTTTCTATAGTTGATGCATACACGCCATTTGTTTTTCACTCGAGTTGTGACTACCTCACCATGTTCATTTGTGACAATAGTTTTACCACCCTTATTTGGTACAACTTGAATTGGACTAACCCATTCACTATAAGAAATTGGGTAGATAATACCAGCTTGAAGAAGATGGGTGATCTCTTCCCTAAATACCTCAAGGATGAGTGGATTGAGTCTTCTTTGTGGTTGTCTAATTTGTTTTGATGACTCCTCAAGATGGATGTGATGCATGCAAAGGGCAGGGTTTATTCCTGGTATGTCATCTAGGGTCCAACCTAAGGCCTTTTTGTTTTCCTCTAACACATGAACAAGTTTGGACTCCTCTATTTCAGTAAGTGTGGGAGAGATAATGACAAGATATGAGTGATCATGGAAGAGGAATGCATATTTCAGGGATGCAGTAAGAGGTTTTAGATCAGTCTCATCTTTCACTTTTCGGCTAGACAACTCAGGAATGGAAGAAGGGACTTCAGTTGCTTCAGGTTCATTTTCATTAATACTACCCAAGGTGGAGTAGTAGAGATCAGAATTGATGTGGAATTCAAGATAATTTTCAAGTTCCTCTAGATTGATGGAGTCTTTGAATGAGAGGTTCACATCAACATCACCATTTATGACTTGGTTAATAATAGTGAAGATTTCACAAGATCCTTTGTCATTATAACATGAAGAACACAGTGGATTGGGGTTCGATTGACTCTTAGAAGTGTCCTCAGAAGCATGAATTAAGAATGCAGAGTGGTCCTCATATGGGTATCGCATGGCTTGGAAAATGTCAAACGTGACCAGTTGGTCATCGAATTCCATGGATAAGATGCCTGAATGGACATCAATTTTAGTTCTCGCAGTCATGAGGAATGGTCTTGCTAGAATTAGGGGAGATCAAGAAGAGGTTGTCTCACCTTACATGTCAAAGACATATAAATCAGTAGGGAAGATAAGATCATTAACTCAGATAAGGACATCCTCAATTATTCCCTCAGGACTAGCTATGCTTTGATTGGAAAACTGGATGACAACACCTGTTGGGTGTAAAGGACCTAGAACAAGGTGGTAGAATATGGATTTTTTCATGACATTAATTGAGGCTCCTAGGTCTATGAGTGCATCATCAAAGTTTGAACATCCAATTTGGCATTGAACTGTAAAGGTCCCTGGATATTTGCACTTCATAGGAAGAGACTGTTGGGTAGAAACATTTTCGAAGGTCCTAAGATGCCTCTTGTGGGTACACAAATCCTTGAGAAACTTGGCATCCTTAAGAATTTTTGTTATGCCATCTATGAGGGGAATGTTGACTTCAACACGTCTAAACATGTTGAGCATTTCCGGATCAGGTTCAAAGGACTTCCTTGGTTTAGAAACAGCTTGAGGAAAAGGAATTGGATTCCTAAGTGGAATGGAAGGTGGTGGGGGAATGGATTCAGGTTCCTTTTTAAGTTTCTTTTTATTTTCATTTTCTATGTCAACATTCAAAGGAGGGTTTCAGGATTTATCTTGAGGCATAGCAAGTTTCTTTCCTAATGTAAGTGCAATTGCACTTAAATTACCCATGGGGTTGGGTAATGGTTGAGCTGGGAGTTGGGAAGAATTTGATTTTTGTTGCTGGCTCAGGTGGGATGCAAGTTGACCTATTTGAGTTTCAATGTTTTTAAGGATCGAACAGGTGAAAGATGCAAGATCGTCCAATGCACATTCCCATGGTTTCTTGGAAGAAGAGGCTTGTCTCTGGTTGGGATTGCCTTGATTTAGGTTCTTGGGAAATCAATTGTATTGGTTTTGGAATTGGGAAGGCTCACTAGGATAATAAAATTCAGTAGGAGGATTGTTCTTTTGAGGTTGAGGAACAAAAGGATAAGGTTGATAGAAGTTACCACCACCTTGACCATATTTTAATTGGTTTGGGTTTTGAGGAGGGAATTGAGGGGGGTGAGACATGGGGTTACCATACCTCAATCCTTGGTTAAAGTTAGAGGAGAAGGGGTCATAGTGTGGTTGGTTGAAGTTTCTAACAAACTGACCTGATAGTTGAGGATTGGTGTTCCGCTGAGAATATTCTGCATTGAGCTCCATTGGTCCAAATAAATCGGATTGATCATCTTGAAGTTGTGGACATGTGTCAGTTGGATGAGATGGAGAGTTTCAGATTACACAGTTTTTGATAGGTGCAGGAAACATTGATTGTGGAGAAGATGAGGTTGGGGATTTGGTGGCCACAGCTAGCTGTCGCACAAGACCTGTAAGTTCACTCTTCCACTCGGTAATATTGTTCGACTCAATTGATTGATTATCATGGACTTGTCTTACTTAAGCATGTGCTCGAGTATGGAACTGTTGTGTGTTTGTAGCCATGTTACTAATGAGATATCTTACAGCTACAGAAGTTTTATCAACAAGAGAATCGCCACTTGCAGCATATATGAGAGTTCTCTCCATATCCAATAACCCCTCATAGAAGTATTGGATCAAGAGTTGTTCAAGAATTTGGTGATGTGGGTACGTTTCAATAAGGTTTTTGAACCTCTCCCAGTACTCATGGAGTGATTCACTTTGGAACTGACGGATACCACTTATTTCCTTTCGGATAGAAGCAGTACGAGAAGCAGGAAAGAATTTCTCTAAGAACAGTCACTTCATGTCATTCCATGTGGTAATGGAACCAGGAGGAATGTAGTAGAACCATGACATAGAAGTATCATCTAGGGAGAAAGCTAATGCTCGGATTTTGATTTGTTCTTCAAAAACTCCTTGAGGCTTCATGGTAAAGCACACTACTTGGAACTCTTTAAGGTAAAGATATGGATCCTCACTGGCTAGCCCGTGGAAATGAGGAAGAAGATGAATCAAACCCAATTTGTGTTTGAAGTCAGAATCTATGTTTGGATATTGAATACCAATAGGTTTGTAATTCATATCAGGGGTAGTGACTTCATTAAGTGTTTGTTCCCTAGGATTGGCTATATCTAATTCAACTGGTTGGACAAGGACCGGTTCTTGAATTATTTTATTATCTCTTATGTTCCTCCTAAGTTGGCAAAGTGTTCGCTCAATTTCAGGGTCAAAAAAATCAGAGGGATTGTTTGAAAGTCTACGGGGCATTCAGAGAGATTTTGGAAGAAAGAGGAAGACAAGTTTTTCTTTGTATTTTTCCGTTTATGATTTCTATGATATGATGAGTTTTTCTTTGTGTTTTTTTTTCAATTTTTTTATAAATGTTTTTACAATAACCAGAAACTAATGACTACATAAAGCACCATCCCCGAAAACGGTGCTATTTGAAATGCATTTTCTATTGTCTCCTATCTACCTTTCAAGGTTTCGGTGCTCTGCTAATGTGTATAGCAGCACTCGGGTCGAATCCTCGGCGATGATACTTTATAATAGTCGTTTGTTTTTAGTTAATTGTATTCTGATTGGGGGGTTTGTTTTCAGAGCTTATGAAATAATTTATTGATGATGTTTGATTTATCAAATTTATAAATATTGGGGTGAGTTCATCATTAGGTAGTTAAGCTTGTGATATCCTTGAGCTTTGATTTATATTGCATTAAATTAGCACCCATGTCACAAGATGATTTTGATCAGAATTCCCAAGTGTTAAAGCTTTAATCCAAGCCGTAACTTAACATAGGTTTCTAATCATTACCATTACTTGTTTATGGTAGTGTATTTGTGGTTCCAATAATCCATGGAATACACATATTAAACAAAACATGTCATTAATCCATGACATATAAAGTTCAACATACACAATATTAATTTAAAGAACGTTCATCGAGAAAAAGATCTCAATCACATAACATACCTAAATTATAACTCACCCCAATTAAAGATTTACCCATCCATTAAAATGATTACTAATCTGGTTATAATTATTATGATGATAAATTAAGAAGATAAGATGAATGAAGGGATAAGAAAAGATTTTTGCCTCGAACACACACACACACATGAACGATAATGATAATTAAAAACGGATTTTCGATTGAATGAGGAAGCAAAAGAAGGGAAGAGGATTCAACTGAATTTAAACTATTTTAAGAACATAAATATTAAACTACAGAAGGTGGATGAGAATAAGAGATATTTAAGAAGAAAATTTCATTAAAACAGAATTACAAAACAAAAGACTTACAAAATTACAAAAAAAAAACACGAAAGTAAGTGAAAACAAAGAGAGGAGGAAAGGTCTCTCAAGTGAAAACATGAGTATCACAAATCCTCCCAAGCCTTATTCAAGGATTTGGTCGTGCCAATATGTTCTAATATCTTCTAAAATTCCAACCCCTCTCAAGGAGAGAAGGAGAGAGTATTTATAGCCCAAGGAGTGGACTGTTTGAATTCCCAATCTATCCCTCCACTTGCATCACCATGTTGGATATTCAGACAGCCGAATCTCGAGAAATATTTTTCTTAAAAGTTTTAGATAATAAAGTTGGACGACTACTCTCAAAATTAGGAGTCATTTTGACGTAAGGATCAAAATTTATGGCCGGTTTATTAAACAAAGTTAAACTGTCCATTTCAATCTAGTCTTTTTAAAGTCCAAAATGTGAAAGGGTTTTTGAATATGAATATGCCTTCAAATCTGATTGATTTCTTCAAAAATGTAGGCAACCTATATCTCAAATTTCACACTGAAAAATATTAGCTTTATTGGATGCTTACATCATGAGATATGTCATGCATACTATACTGATTTTAATTCTTGGTCAAAATGGTGGGCTGGATTTTAAAGCTTCATTTGGGCCCCTTGTTCTTAGCTTCGGGCCCTGAAATTTTAATACAGGACTCCTTGCATTTTCCCCAGAACCATGGTGGAGAATAATAGAATTTGGACTTCTTCATGTAGCCCAGTAAATCAATCTTCATGAATAGTCCAGTTTCTTCACAGATTCGTTGGTCTTGTTTCTGAGGACCATATGAACCATCAAATGGCAGAATTGGCTCATGGTACCTTCTAATAAAATGTTTTATATTGAAATGAGAATACTAGAAAACAAGAACCACACAATTTGGATTAGTATAGTTATAGTTATTATTAAAACAGTAAACTGACTCAATTGGACTACTTCTAAATATGCTCAAAAATTATACTTAATATTCAAACATTAATATTTCATACAAATTATGAAAATTTCATATAAAATCAGTAAAGGTAGTATATAATAAGTCATGAAAATATTAATAAAATAATCTTCCTCCTAGAATAGATTTTGAATTCTCATTTGATCTTATACCTGGGGCATTGCCAATATCCAAGACTCCATATAGAATGGCTGTTATGGAGCTTGAGGAGATGAAGAAACAACTACAGGAGAATTTGGATAAAGGTTTTATATGCCCAAGTGCTTCACTATGGGGTGCACCAGTCCTCTTCATCAAGAAGATGGATGGGTCAATGCGTGTTTGCATCGATTATTGTGAGCTTAACAAAATCACACTAAAGAACAAGTATCCTCTCCCATGAATTAATGACATGTTCGATCAGGTGCGTGGAGCACAATACTTCTCCAAGGTGGATTTGCAGTGGGGATATTATTATGTAAGGGTGAAGAAGAACGATATCCCCAAGACTGCATTTCGTACAAGATATGGGCACTATGAATTCATAGTAATGCATTTTGGACTCAGTAATGCTCCATAAATTTTCATGGACTTGATGAATAGAGTCTTTATATATTACCTCGACAAATTTGTGGTAGTCTTTATATTTGATATTATAATATACTCCAAAACCAAGGAAGATCATGAGAAGCATCTACGAACTGTACTAGAGACCTTGTGGAATGAGAAGCTCTATGAAATGTATAGCACGTGTGAGTTCTGGTAGAAGGAGGTCTCATTCTTGGGCCATATCATCACAATCAATGGGATATTAGTGGATCCCTCCAAAATAAATGCAATTGAGGGATGGCTGAGGCCAACATCGGTAACGGATATCTGTAGCTTCTTGGGGTTATTTGGATATTATCGGCAATTTATGAGATATTTCTCACGAGTGTCCAAACCTCTTACCAAGCTTACTTGTAAGGGAGTAAAGTTTTCTTGGAGTGATAAATGTGAAGAAAGCTTCAAGGAGTTTAAAAGGAGGCTTATCATTGCGCATGTGCTCACTTTACCCACAAGTGGAGAACTTTTTGAGGTATTCAGTGATGCTTCGAAGAAGGGCATGGGATGTGTGTTGATGAAAAATGAAAAATCCATTGAATATGCTTCAAGTCAATTGAAAGTTGATGAACAGAACTATCCAACACATGACCTTGAGTTAGTTGTATTGATCTTGGCTTTGAAAATTTGGTGGCATTATCTCTTTGGGGAGAAGTGTGAAATATATACGAACCAAAACAGCCTCAAGTACATATTCACACAGAAAGAGTTGAACATGCACCAATGGAGATGGTTAGATCTGATCAAAGACAATGACTACTCGATCCATTACTACCATGGGAAAATGAACAAGGTGGTGGATTCCCTGAGTAGAAAGGACCCAACAATTCTATCATTGATGAAAATTTAAAAGGATCTAATCTTCTTAGATTTGATGAAGATGGACATATGAATCATAAAGAAGGGATCATCCTCAATCCTTTCACAAATTTTTTCTCAACCATCACTTTTGAAAAGGTTAAAGGATGCTCAAAAGGATGATGTGGGAATTCAGGAAAAAGTGGAAGCTATCAGAATAGGTAAATCCTTGGATTTTAATGTTAATGAAGAAAAATTGTGAGATTTTGGAATAGACTATGTCTTCCATCAAGTCTGGAGCTAAAGAAGGAACTTTTGGATGATGCACATAGTTCAAAATTCTCTATTCACCCAGGAAATAAAAATATGTATTGAGATATCTAAGATCATTATTGGTGGGATAATATGATGAAGGAGATCACTGAATATACATCAAAGTGCCTGGTGTGTCTGCAAGTGAACGCAGAGAGGCAGAAGTCTAAGGGTATGATGCAACCATTGCCTATACCAGAATGGAAATGGGAGAAAATCACCATGGACTATGTCACCAGACTTCCAAAGACATACAAAGGCAACAATGAAATCTGGGTTGTTGTCGTTCGTCTTACAAAGTTCTCACACTTAATTGCTATTCAGTAGGATTTCTCATTGGATCAACCAGCACATATATATATCAGGTAAGTCGTAAGGTTTCATGGAGTACCACTATCCATTATGTCCGATCGAGATCCAAGATTCACCTCTACATTTTGGAAGGGTCTTCAACATGCTCTGAATACTGAATTGAACTTCAGTACGACCTATCATCCTCAAATTGATGCTCAATCCGAGTGGACTATCCAAACACTTTAGGACATTATAGTAGCATGCTCAATGGACTTTAAATGAGGATTGGATCCACATATTCCTCTAGTTGAGTTCTCTTATAACAATAGTTTCCACTTGAGCATCCAAATGGCACCATATGAATCCCTTTATGGGAAAAGGTGTAGAACACTAGCGTGTTGGGATGAGGTCGGTGAGCGTAAGATTCTTCGACCAGAAATGGTCGAACAAATGGTGGAGAAGGTGAAAACAATTCAGCAGCATATCAAGGTAGCCCAGAGTCGACAGAAGAGTTATGTAGATAACCATCGATGAGACCTTGAGTTTAAATCTGGAGATATGGTATTTCTACGCATATCTCTGTGGAAGAAGTTCGTGAGGTTTGTAAAGAAAGGGATGTCAAGTCCATGGTACATCATCCCCTTGGAGGTTCTTGATTGTGTTGGGGTTGTGGCTTATCGACTAGCACTTCCAACTACCATGGCCAAATTACATGATGTCTTTCATATATCCCTCTTAAGGAAGTACATACTGGACCCATCAAATGTACTCTCTTTAGAGGTGGTACAATTAGAGGATGATCTTTCTTATGAGGAGAACCAGTGAAGATCTTAGATCATAGAGAAAAAGTTCTACGAAATAAGACAATTCCCCTCATCAAGGTATTGTGGCATAACCACAAGTTTAAAGAAGCACTATGGGAATCAAAGGAAATGATAAAGTAGAGTTACCAACATCTGTTTTAGTGTCGGAAAAGTAAATTTCAAGGGCAAAATTTCTTTAAGGGGGGAAGATTGTAACGACCCAAACATTTTTTAATGGAAATCCCTCTTGATCTAATTAAATGTATCATTATGTAAAATGTTTATATAAAATGTAAAATTCTTTGGTTTTATGTTTTTAGATTTTAAAATACTGTTATGAATTGTGAACGTTTATAATATAGTCATTGAATAGTGATCACGTGATTAGTATAAATATAGGTCTTTAACAAATCCAATTTACTTAGACAAAGGAAGTGATTGCCTCATCCAGAAGATGTGCCCCATACGAAGCCCATTTGTTAGAGCTCGAAAAGGAGGTTGCACCTTTGGGATTTACTCATAAACAAGACCAAGCCAAGC
Source organism: Viscum album (assembly GCA_963277665.1). NCBI lineage: Eukaryota > Viridiplantae > Streptophyta > Magnoliopsida > Santalales > Viscaceae > Viscum > Viscum album. The sequence goes on from OY728142.1 coordinate 284,404,767, forward strand.
TTTAATATGTGAAGCTTGAGTGGGACTGCCTATGAGAGAAGTGGAAGTTGATAGAGATTACCACCCGAGAAATGTTATCTGAGCCACCCCAAGAGTCTGTCACCATCGCACACCATACTCTTTAGTCCAATGAGAGTGTTATAAGGGGTTACGTAAGAAGAACCTTGTACTATGGTTATGTACATTATTTTTTATATAATAATGAATATTCATTCATTTTATTATTGTTACATTGTAAATAGTTTTTAAAGAACAAATAGTATTTTTAGTTAATGTTCAACTAAGAAATATATTTTGATGAATTAATGGATTTTTGAATTAAATAATATTTTAATAAAATATTATTATTGTTATTAAATTAATTTTAATTAAATATAAATGATCATATAATTTTATGAATGAAATCGTAATTTTTATTAATGTTTGAAAGCCATTTTTTTCAAAACCCATGAATTTTCGATAAATGACAGTTTTTATTTTAAAAGTAAAAATAAACATATTTACAAAATTATTTATATAAAATAATTATTATTTATGGAATCAAGACATCAAAATTATCCAATGGTGAATTTTTCATAATTTTCTGAGACAGTCAAATTTCAGGTAAAAATTAAATACCATTTAAAGACATAATGTGTTTTATGACATCATAATGACCCAATAGTGATGTAATAAAATAATATAAACATTATTTTCTACCAATATATTTTTTACCATTAAAATAATGATATTTTGGTTTTATTTATTTATTTTACAATGCTTTAGTGGACCCTTCAAGACTTATTAAACAATTTGTCTTTTTAAATTGTTTTCCTTGGAAGTGTGACTCACCTCCACATAAGCATCCCCATTATTTTAAGAAGTTAGGACTTTGTAATTATAAAATATTGTTTTACACTTTTCTTTTCCAAAAACCATGGGTTGGTTTGTGTTTTGGATTAGTTTAATGTGTGGTCTCCCAAACCTAATTAATAAATAATTCCCTCACCTTTCTTATAGAAACCCACCCAAGCTCCCACTTCTCCTCACTCAAAGCCTTTGGAGTTAGTCCAACCTCTATCCTAATCTCTCTAAAATACTACCACGGTTCCCCAAGATCCCAATAATCCTCTCTCAAGCCTCTCTCAAACCTTTGGAAGCATACTTCCAAGTAAGGGTTTTTCTTCCTTTCTCATTTTGTCCATTTTTCTTAATGTTGTCATGACCTTCTACTTTAAATTATAAATGTTGGGTTATGGTTTCTCACCTCACCTCTTACAATGTCGAAATTCCGAAAGGAATTTCTCTCTCTTCATTTACATTCAAGCAATTCTTTTGTATCAGGAATCTAAATTCCATTAAAATTGTTCGTACATGTATCTATATGACCCCATTACTTTCCATTTCATGTACATATTATGAGACTCTCCTATCTATCTCATCAACCATTTTTTTGAATTCTTATGTCACGAAGTTGCGCTGCAGAAATTGCACCGATTTTCCAAGCCAATGTCATTCATTGTGTAGTGAATACCATGCCCATTTCTCTATCAAGGGTATTCACCTTTATGCACATTTACTTATTGATTATAAAGTTTCATGTATGAATTCCACATTCCTTTATAGTGTAATAAATGATGATGTTTTATGAATCCATGTTATATGATCCATGTGGCACACTTATGCATGAAATGAAATGTATAAGAAGGGTGTTCCCTTATAGTGCTTCAATGCATTGGGTAATGTATAGTATCATGATACGTCATGTGGAATGGGTTTTTACTCATGATAATTCAAGTACAAAGATGGTTTACTCGTGATTCATGTGCAATGACGGTTTACTCATGCTCCATGTGCAATGAGCCTTGGCTCATGCTAATTCCATGTTATGTGTTGTTTCAACATTTCCAAGTTATGATTATCATGTTTTTTCATACCTTTATGTGTATGCTTCTCTTGTGCTCTATTGATATTCCTATTGTCTAAAATGTATTATATTCCTCATGTTATTCCATGATTATTCCCTTACTAGGCTTTATAGCTCACCCTTTTTTTATGCATGTCCTCAAGTTATCCCATGCAATGCTAAGCATGAGGGAATTTAGTGGTCATGTAATGGAAGTTTTCAATAAAGATTTTGTATTTCAGAATTTAAGTTGTTATGTAATGACCCTAATCCCCAAATACACTAGACCTCTCGATCTTCTATGTTGTATCCAGTGATGTTTATGTAACAAATTAGGTTTAACTGTGTAATAAAAAGAAGGGTTTTCATTGTTGGTATCAGAGGATAGGTTTAGTTATTTTTGGTATTAGGATTAGAAAACCCTAGTAAAACCTTAAGGACAAGACTATGTATAATAAAAACATACCTATGTTTTGGTGAGTATTGATTAAGTGCTTTATCAAAAAAATGCATCCTTGTTTTGATACGAGTAGGTAGAGGCAACTCTGGCACAGATGTATCCTAGGGGTAAAACTAGAAAACACCGCTTTGAGCTAGACTTGAATGGGAACTGGTGTATGACAATGGGACTTTCTTCACTCTTGGTTACAACACTCCTGTGGGATATGCTTTGGTAAATTCACAAGATTAGTGTGAACCATTATTATGGGACTAAAAAAATGCCCTAAGAATATATGCTAGAAAGTAGATCATGGATAACATAGACTGAAGCCAATTGATTCATATGTTAAGGAAATAAAATTTATTTATAAGTCATCAATTTTGTCCTCATATTACCCTTTATGTGTTACCCCTAAATTTCCTTTTATTCCTGCCAATGGCTGGTAATAGGAAGACTCGGGATAACAACCGATGTGAAGATCAATGTGATGACTGTACTAATGATATGCCCAATCCAATGGGAGCGGGAATCATGAAATTTGTCACACTTCTCTCTCAGATAACTCAAGGTTTGAATAGAAACATGGGTCAAGAGGAATATTCAACCCCCCCCCCCCAAAATGAACAAGTCACAATCGAGATATTTATGAGAAAAAGGCCTCCAACTTTTAATGGATCATCCAATCCCTCAATCGTTGAACAATGGATCAACTCTATTGAAAGGATCTTCTTCATCCTTCAATGTTATGAATAAGATAAGGTTCTCTTGGCTGCTTTTCATATGGATGGTGAAGCTGATCAACGGTGGAAGTTGATCAAAAATATGAAGCCTGAGGAGGAGATCGATGTGTTGGAATGGAAGGATTTCTGGAAGATGTTTTTCAATAAATATTTTCTGCACACCCTTCCACTTAGGATGGAAAGGGACATCCTTACCCTCAAGAAAAAAGATGAAAAATCTATCAGATCGTATGAGGAAAACTTCACAAGGATTTCATGATATGCCTTTGGATTTTTCATTACCCCTGAATGCTAGGTTGACCGCTTCTTTGGTGGGCTGAAACCTAGCCTGTGGAAAGCGATGGCGATCTGTGAATTCGACAACTATGAGGAAATTGTATGATCTGCCCTCAATGTATAAATGAAGATCGGATAATCTCATGGGTATCATGGTGATAAGAAGTTTAAGGAGGACTTTAATGCTAGAAGTACGATGGATAAATCCAACAGTGCTAAGAAGATCCAGCACCCCACTTTCCAAAGGTGCAGAAAGAAGCACCCTGGAAATTGCCTAAAGGGGACGAGGAAATGATTTAGGTGTGGAAGTTAAGGGAACCTGGATATAAAATGTCGGCAAGAAATACTTATGGCTATGACATAAGAGATGTATGCTCCGTTAAAACCTCAACACATGGTTCATTGCTACAACTTCAAAGAACCAGGTCATCTTGCAAATAAGTTCTCTAATCCAAGGGCTTTCGAAGGAAACCATTAACCTCCAAGACAGCAAGGGTGATATTTTTCCATCACTACTGCATAAGTGAACCCTGAAAATGAAGTGGTGATAGGAATTCTAGTTATTCATTCATGAATAGAGAATGTAATTTTTGATTCAAGTTCTCCACATTCTTTTATATAATGAAAGTTTAGAAGAACAATCCTAGAACCACCACAAATCAAGGAAGTAAAGATGTTAGTGAGTATAGAAAATGAGGCAATCATTTCATCCCATGAATATAACTCCTCCCCTGTCATAATCTGTAGATTGAACTTCCTGACAAACCTCTTCATAATCCCTCTGGTGTAATTTGATGTAATTCTTGGCATGGATTGGATTTTCTTATATAGAGCCAACATATATTTTTGTGAGAGGGAAGTCACTCTCTATGTGTAGAATCGGCCACCGATTCTTTACAAGTGTAAGGAGGAAGATAAATCTTCTTTAGCTATATCATCTCAAGTGTGGATATTACTGCACTATGAGTATTCATATCTATCTCAGATGATTGAGTCTAAAGAGGCAACCATCCTAGAAGTCATGCCTATTGTGAGGGAATTAACAGAAATGTTTCTCATGGAATTGACTGGTCTTCATCCTAGAAGAGATGTTGAATTATCAATTGATATTATACCTGGGGAGTTTCCAATATCCAAGACTCCATATAGAAAGGCTATTGTGGAGCTTGAGGAGATGAAGAAACAAATACAGGAGAATCTGGATAAAGGGTTTATACGCCTAAGTGCTTCACCATGGGGTGCACCAGTTCTCTTCGTCAAGAACAACGATGGGTCAATGCGCCTTTGCATCAATTATCGCGATCTTAACAAAATCATGATAATGAAAAAGTATCCTCTTCCACGAATTGATGACTTGTTCGATCAGCTATGTGGAGCACAATACTTCTCCAAGGTGGGTTTATAGTCGAGATATAATCAAGTAAGGGTGAAGAAGGACGATATCCCAATGAAATCTTTTTGTACAAGATACGGGCACTATGAATTCATATTAATGCATTTTGGACTCACTGATTCTCCAGTAATCTTTTTGGACTAGATTAATAGAGTCTTTGGAGATTACATTGACAAATTTATGGTAGTATTTATTGATGATATTCTGATATACACTAAAGCCAAGGAGGATAATGAGAAGCTTCCAAGAACTATACTAGAGACCTTGTGGAAGGAGAATGTCTATGAAAAGTACAACAACTGTGAGTTCTGGTTGAAGGAGGTCTCATTCTTGGGCCATATCATCACAAGAAATGGGATATCTGTAGATCCCTCCAAAACAGATGCAATTAAGGTATGGTAGAGGCCAACATCGGTAACGGATATCCGTAGATTCTTGGGGTTAGCTGGATATTATAGATGATTTGTGAGAAATTTCTCATGATTTTCTAACCCTCTTATCAAGCTAACTTGGAATGGAGTAAATATTTCTTGGAGTAATGAATGCAAAGAAAGCTTCAAAGAGTTGAAAAATGAGGCTTATCATTGTTCTCGTGCTCACTTTACCCACAAGTGGAGAATGTTTTGTGGTATTTAGTGATGCTTTGAAGAAGGGACTGGGATGTGTGTTGATGAAAAATGAAAAAGTCATTTCCTATGCTTTAAGGCAATTGAATGTTCATGAACAGAACTATCCAACACATGACCTCGAGTTGGCTACAGTGATCTTCGCTTTGAAAATTTTGCGGCATTATCTCTTTGGAGAGAAGTGTGAAATATATACATACCACAAAAGCCTCAAGTATATATTCACATAGAAATATTTGAACATGCACCAATGAATATGGTTAGAGCTAATCAAAGACTATTACTGATCAATCCATTACCACCCTCGGAAATCGAACAAGGTGGCAGATGCCCTAAGTAGAAAGGATCCAAAGATTCTATCATTGATGATAATTGAAAAGGATCCAATCTTCTTAGATGTGATGAATATGGACATGTGAATCATAAATAAGGTAACATCCTCAATCTTTTCACAAATAATTTCTCAGATGTTACTTTTCTAAAGGATAAAGGATACTCAAAAGGATGATGTGGGAATTCAGAAAAAAGTGGAAGCTATCGGAAAAGGTAAATCCTTGGATTTTAATGTTAATGAAGAAGGAATTGTGAGGTTTGGGAAAAGACTATGTGTTCCATCAAGTCTGGAGCTAAAGAAGGAACTTTTGGATGATGCACATAGTTTAAATTTCTCTTTTCACCAAGGAAACACAAATATGTATCGAGATCTCTGAGAGCATTACTGGTGGGAAAATATGAAGAAGGAGATCTTTGAATATATATCAAAGTGCCTGTTGTGTTAGAAAGTTAAAGCAGAGAGGTAGAAGTCTAAGGGGATGATGCAACCATTTCCCACACCTGAATGGAAATAGGAGAACATCACCATGGACTTTGTCATCGGACATCCAAAGATATCCAAAGGCAACAATGCAATCTGGGTTGTTGTGGATCGTCTTATAAAGGTTGCACACTTCATTTCTATTTGGGAGGACTTCTCATTAGATCAACTGGAATAGATATATATCAGGGAAGTGGTAAGGCATCATGGAGTACCACTATCTATTGTGTCCGATCGAGAGCCAAGATTTACCCCTACATTTTGGAAGAGTCTTAAACATGCTCTGAATACTGAATTGAACTTCAGTTCAGCCTGTCATCCTCAAATTGAGGGCCAATACAAGTAGACTATCCAAACACTTGAGGGCATGTTGAGAGTGTGCTAAATGGACTTTAAAGGAGGATGGGATCAATATCTTCCTTTTTTTGAGTTCTCTTATAATTACATTTTCCACTCGAGCATCCAAATGACACCATATGAAGCCCTTTATGGGAAAACGTTTAGAACACTGGTGTGTTGGGATGAGGTCGGTGAGCGTAAGCTGCTTGGACTAGAAGTGGTCGACGAAATGTTGGAGAAGGTGAAAACAATTCAGTAGCATATCAAGGCAGCCCAAAGTCGATAGAAGAGTTATGCTGATAACCGTCGACGAGACCTTGAGTTTAAAGTTGGAGACATAGTATTTCTACACATATCTCTATGGAATAAGTTCATGAGGTTTGGAATGAAAGGGATGTTAAGTCCAAGGTACATCGTCCCCTTCGAGGTTCTTGATCGTGTCGGAGTTGTAGCCTATAGACTAGAACTTCCACCTACCATGGCCAAAGTACATGATGTCTTTCATGTATCCCTATTAAGGAAGTACATACTGGACCCTTCACAGGTACTCTCTTCAGAGGCTGTATAGTTAGAGGATGATCTTTCTTATGAGGAGCAACCAGTGAATATCATAGATCATAGAGAAAAAGTTCTATGAAATAAGACAATTTCCCTCGTCAAGGTGTTGTGGAAAAACCAAAAGTTTGAAGAAGCGACGTGGGAATCAGAGGAAATAATGAAGCAGAGTTACCCACATCTATTTTAGTGTGGGGAAAAGAAATTTTGAGGGCGAAATTTCTTTAAGAGGGAAAGATTTTAACAACCCAAACTTTCATTAATGTAAATCCCTATTAATCTAATTAAATGTCTCATTATGTAAAATTTTTATATAAAATGTAAACTTCTTTGGTTTTATGTTTTTGGATTTTAAAATACTGTTAACCATTGTGACAGTTGCTAATATAGTCGTTGAATAGTGACCACATGATTAGTATAAATATAGGGCTTTAACAAATCCAATTTACTTAGACAAAGGAAGTGATGGCCTCATCCAGTAGATGTGCCCCATAGGAAGCCTATTTTTCAGAGCTCAGAAAGGAGGTTGTGTCGTTGGGCTCCTATCTTAACCAAGCCCAAGATGAGCTTGAATATGTTAAGCTCAAGCAGGACCGCCTATGAGATAAGTGGAAGTTGATAGAGATTACCAGCCGAGCAATGTTATTTGAGCCACTACAAGAGACTGTCACCATCACACACCTTTCTCTTCAGTCCTATACGAGTGTTATAAGCGTTTATGTAACAAGACCCTAGTATTGTGGTTATGTGCAATATTATTATATATAATAATGAATATACTTTCATTTTATTATTATTACCTTGTAAATAGTTTTTAAAGCACAAATAGTATTTTTAGATAATGTTCACCTAAGAAATCTATTTTGATTAATTAATGGATTTTTTAATAAAATAATATTTTAATAAAAAAATTATTATTAAATTAATTTTTTTAAATATAAATGATTGTATAATTTTATGAAAGCAATATTAATTTTTATTAAGGTTTTAAATCCATTTTTGTCAAAACCCTTGAATTTTCGATAAATGTCAGTTTTTATTTTAAAAGTTAAAATTAACATATTTAGAAAATTATTAAGATAAAATGAGTATTATTTCTGTATTCTAGATGTCGAAATTATCTAATGGTGAATTTTTTATAAATTTCTGAGACAATCAAATTTTTGGGTAAAAATTAAATACTGTTTAAATATATATTGTGTTTTATGACATCATAATGACCCAGTAGTGATGTAATAAAATACTATAAACTTTATGATCGTCCAATATATGTTTTACCATTAAAATAATGTGATTTTTGATTTATTTGATTTATTTTACAAAGCTTCGGTGGACCCTTCATGACTTATTAAACATTTTGTCTTTTTAAATTGTTTTCCTTGGGAGTGTGACTCGCCTCCACATAAGAAACCCCATTATTTTAAGAATTTTGGACTTTGGCCTTATAAAATATTTTTTTTCCACTTCCATTTTCCAAAAACCATAAGCAAAAACCATGGGATGGTTTGTGGTTTGGATTAGTTTAATGTGAGGTGTCCCAAACCTAAATAATAAATAATTCCCTCACATTTCCTATATAAACCCACCCAAGATCCCACTTCCTCCTCACTAAAATCCTTTTTATTTCATCCAACATATTCCCTAATCTCTCTATAATCCTCCCAAGGTGCCCCAAGCTCCCAAAAATCCTCTCTCTAGCCTCTCTCAAGCCTTCAGAAGCACACTTCCAAGTAACGGTTTTTCATCCTTTCTCATTTTAGTCAAATTTTTTTAATGTTGTTATGCCCTTTTAATTTCAATTATAAATGTTGGGGTATAGTTTTGAACCTCCCCCATACTTCCCTATTTATGTTTTAATGATATTATACCCCTTTATCTCTCATTAAATGCCTCCCATGTACACTCGTTACTATTCCGAAATTCTGAAAGGAATTTCTCTCTCCTCATTTACATTCAAGCAAATCTTTTGTATCATGAATCTAAATTCCATTAAAATTGTTGGGACATTTATCTATATTAACCCCTTACTTCCCATTTCATGTACATATTATGAGACACCCCTTTCTCTCTCATCAACCAATTTTATGAATTCTTACGTCACACTGTTATGCTGCCGAAATTGCATCGATTTTCCAAGCCAATGTTATTCACTGTGTAGTGAATACCATGCTCATTTCCCTATAAAGGGTATTCACCTTTATGAACATTTAATTATTGATTATATATTTTCATGTATTAATTTCACATTCGTTTATTGTGGAATAAATGATGATGTTTTATGAATCCATGTTATATGATCCATGTTGCACACTTATGCATGAAATAAAATGTTTATGAAGGGTGTGACCTTATAGATTTCTGATGCATTGGGTAAAGAATATTTTCATGATATGTCATTTGAAATGGGTGTTTACCAATTATAATTCAAGTTCAATGAGGTTTTACTTGTGCTTTATTTGCAATGTGGGTTTACTCATGCTCCATGTGCAATGAGATTTGGCTCATGCAAATTCCATGTTAAGTATTGTTGCCACATTTCCATGTTATGATTATCATGATTTATCATGCCTTTATGTTTATTCTTTTTATGTGCTCTATTGATATTCCTATTGTCTAACATGAATTGTATTCCTCATGTTATTTCGCGATTATTCACTTACTAGGCTTTATAGCTCACCCTTTTCTTATGCATGTTCTCAGGTTATCCCATGCAATGCTAAGCATGAGGGAATGGAGTGGTCATGTAAAGGAATATTTCAATAAAAATGTTGTATTTCCTAATTTAAGTTGTTATATAATGATTATAAGCCCCAAATACACAAGACCTATTGATCTTATATGTTGTATAAATTGATGTTTATGTAATAAATTATGTTTATTTGTGTAATAAAAAGAAGGGTTCTCATAGAACTAATCCTTGAAAACGGTCATGAATAACCAAAGGATAATTAAAATGGTTTTTTGAAAAATTTCCATATGATTTCCTCAAATGGAAATTTCATTATATTAATCTTTAGGAAAATAATATTTAAACATCCCATTTTGTCTCATACAATTTTAAAACATTTTAAATAATAATCATCATGAAGGAATAATATTTAATGAATGTTTAAAATATAACATGAAGATAAAATAATTCATGATATAATATATCAAAATGGGTATTATATACCCCTTAAAAATAAGTAAATGGGGAACATGACATTTATCTCATGGATGTAATCATTGAGATGAAAATCCATTACATTGCTTCTGACTTATCACGTGTGTTATTATATTCCTGAATAAAAAACATATATTAATTATTTAATTTATTCAGAAACTTCATCATCTTTATTATAATTTTTCCCCTATTAACATGTCATATACAACTACTCAAAAATTAGTTTTACATCAGTTGTCTTGACCAAATTCGATTTATGTGTCAAAAACAACTTTGTTAGGTCAACTATAGTCAAATGGTCATTATATAAACATATATAGAATAATAACCATGAAATAGTTATTATATATATTCATCAATTAAAATTTTAAAATAAATCATTAAATATGGTTGTAAAAATTAACCAACATTGAAATCATGGAGACGGTAGGTCGTATGTACGCATGAGTAACGTTCCCATTTTTCAAAGACAATTTAGGAAAAAAGTTAAGTAACTTAAATATTTCTAGAATGATCATTATATCATAATACCATATTATTTAATATAATATAGTTATATATAAAACTCTTATGATGTAAAATTAATCGCACCGTGTCGAGTAGGCGGTAGTCCCCATGTCCATGAACAACGTTATCACTTTTTAAGTGTGTGTGAAAGGGTAATAAAGAAAATTATATCTATTATATTTACATAAATTTAATTATGTATTAAATATAATGTATATGTTTTTTATGTCACATAATATTATATAAAATTATCCTTTATACATTCCATGTATACTGTGAACGAATCACATCACTTTGAGGGGGTGGTAGTCCGCACTTCCACAAACGATGTTATTGTTTTTTCACATAATGAATAGTATAAAGATATGTATTGTAAAATAATTACATAAGATTAGAGAAATAATAAATATAATATATATCATATATAAACATATTTTCCATCATAATGGCCACCATGATAGGTGGTAATGGAAAAAATAAATAATCATCATTTCATGAGGTGGTAGTTCGTCGTACACGTAAACTGTATGTTTGTTACCCAATAGATGGAAGTGTGTATAAGTTAAGGTTGAAATAATAACATAAAAAAACCCTATTATAGTTATGATAAAGTTTTTTATATTATCTTTGAATAATGATAATTGAGGGAGTTTATAATAGAAATAAAATTAAAGAGATTTATTAAAAATGTTACCTCTTTATCGTGTAACTCCTTTTTGTTTTCCCCAAAAGGCTTCCTTGGATTTATTTCTAAAAAAATGAATGATTCAAGTAAGAAAATAGATATTTTGGGGATATATTTTTGTCAAGTTTTTTTTAACATGAGTGGCTTGAGAGGTGGTAGGATGATTGTGGAATGGAGGCCTTTAATAATGGAGGAGGAGTGACACTCTTGTAAAATTTTAAAAGAAAGGAACCCAACAAACATTTTTTATTAAAAGTGGATAAATAATTATAAAAGGTCTATTAAAGGTAGTATAGGGTCTATATATGGACATCCAATAGATTTTGGACATGTGTATTTATCGATTTAGTCATTAAGTTTGTGATTCTGTCCATTGTTAAGCTTAATTTAATATTAATTGTGAAATAGATTTTAATTACATTCACTAATATTTTTTGTCAAAAACTAAGTTGACCTAATAATAAATAATATATTATTCTCATTACAGATATGAAATCAATTTTTCCTAATTCTGAACACATAAGTGGTAGAAATTAATTTAAATTTAATCATGTAGATGGGGCGACAATATAGGTTTTTAAAGAAAAAACATCAAAATGTATGTTATGCTGTTATAGTCAATTTCAAATTGAAATTGATTAAAATTACCTAAATTAGATTATTTTATAAATATATTATCTAATTAATCTTTAAAATCAATCTAAAACATTATTTATCCTTATAAATAAATTAGATGAAAAGGCAGTTTTGAATTAAATATTTGTATTTTCGATATTCATTAAAAAATGAATCTTCTCAAAAAAATAACACAAATCTGCCCAAAGATAATTTTTATTCTTATCATTCAAATATTAAGTTTATTTCAACATGTAATATTCCTAAAATTTTCCATAATTGTATTTAAAATAGGTTCTCCATTAAAAGATGGTAAAAGTGCCTTAATAAAAATATAGGTTTTTATATGTAATATTGAGTTTATTCTTATAGTTATGCCTATTAAATCTATTAAATTATTATAAAAAATATCTTTTTGAATATATAACATTTATATTTCATTAATATCATTCACTAATTGTAATTAATTTAATTAATTAATACAAAACTTTTTTTTGGGTGTAAAAATAATAATAATTTTTTTTATATTCAATAGGTTTAAATTTACATTTCTAATTAATTTTTAACCTATTAATTCGTTTTATATTTGTGTAAACCATGTATTTAAATAATGTATTTAATAATATTCATAAATTTCAATTTTAACAACTAGGTAAAGTACTATTATATTAAATAATAACATTTTAATGATATAGTGTTATTTGGTGCAGCTCAGTCTTTCGTGTAACGCAAGAAATCATGGAATGTTTCTCATGCATGAATTGAAAGCTAACTCAATGTTTTTTTCATTAGAAAAATAAAAAATATCTAATTTATTTAAAATATTTAATATATTATAAATTATTGGGATATTATATTCATTTATGCACTTGGTGTTTCATTTCATACACGGTATCAAATTCAATATTCTTACTCTATAATTTCGGGGTGTTACATTCTCCCCACCTTAATTAAATTTCACCCTCACAATTTAAATTCAATGTTGGTGATATATTGTCTGATATTTCTTATTTTAAAATCCCACATCATTAGAAGGGTTCATAAAACTTCCTCTAGAAAAGAAATAATGGGAAGTACTTGGGTAACATGGAATAGCATATAACTAGGTCTCTAAGTATGATAACATCAATTGAAAGTAGATATACATATATGGAAGAAAATTGTGAGTATTTATAGGGGTCAATTGAGGTCATAAATCACAAAAAATTGAACGATTAATTAAAATTTGAGGACCTCATATCCATAAATCTATGATGATTTAATAGAAAATCAGTTCAATAAAATTAATGTATTAGGACAACACATTTTTTTATCATTTTTTCTAATATTGAGTAATTATTTTACTACCCAAGAATACAGGGAAATATAATTTCATGACACATATCAATTTTATAATAACAATTTCATCTTCTAGTTGTTCTTCGATCAAATTCAAAATCATACCTTACCTCAAGGAATGGGCTTGAAAAAAAATTAACTTTGATCCCTAAAGCACTAAAACATTTAATGGATCTTAATGACCATAAAAGAGTGAAAAGTGTAAATATTTTCCTCTAACTATTATCCAAATTCAATATGGTTAATAACATAATCTATAAGACAAAAAAATAATACTACTAAATTATCATTAATATTTATTCATCAATTTTTTTAAATAATTACACATAAACAATGACATTGTGTAGGCCAGTAGTTTATGTAAAATCCTTATCATTATTCAGTAATGGGTTCAAGCACAGTTATAAGGCCTGATGTCTTGAACCAGGCCGGGTTGACATCCAACCCAATGAACGAAATGATCCACAACCAGGCCTGAAGGGCATTCCTGATCCCCACGGGCCGGAAAGTGTGACTGGGTATCAAGAGTATCATGTGGGAACGGTTTACCCAAAATCGTAAACACAAAACTACTAACAAAGTGAATAAACTAAAACCAAAAATAGAAAACCAAACATGACCTTAAACTAAAAACAAATTTAATGGTTTACAACATGAACCAACCTCAAAAATAAACAACAAAAGAAACCAACACTTTAACTCAAACCTCCAAGTAACAAGGGAGGAGAAACATCCGCACGCCGCAATCACCAACCTGCAGGAGCTGGCCCTCAACAACCTGAACCATTATCGCTAAGCAAGATGCCTCATCCTGGAATACACAAAGAATAAATCCTACATACACCCAAAGGTATATGTATGGTGTGATCCAAGATCCCATTAGGACGTCACCCAATAAAAATGTTCCATGCCATAACATCAAAAAGATAATTTAACATGCTTATTTAATACCATACTTTATAAAATGATTTTAAGGAATACATTTAAAAGATGAAAGTGAAAAGAAAAGAGCACTGAAAGAAAAAAAAAATTACAAAAAATAATTTAAAATGGAAGAGGAATTCTATAAATACCATGAACATACTCAAGTGGTCCTATGTATGCCAATGGAAGGCACCACATCATGAATATCATAGCATTGCGGGTAAATCCCTTAAAGTAGCTAGTATGTGTGGGACGCTAGAGTAATCATTCCTCAGTTTAAAAGTGGTTTAGGAACCACAATAATCAACGCTCTCATGCATGATACACTAGTAGGGAAACACATTCATAACCTAGTGGTCTCTAATCATCACAAAATTTTAGTTAGTGTTGTAACGTCAATCCTGCCAGATGAAACTGGGACGAACCACTTATGTGTCATATAACATACTAGTCCTAATTATCCCACCTAAGTACCCAGGGTTTTTCCCATGTGCTAAATCAAGCTCCACATTCATATAGTATATCACCTTCACGTGTCATGAACCAAGCATATCATTACACAAAAAATTCACTACTTGCACACAAAATCACCATTTAAAAGACACACGCACACCAAGGTCATGTCTCATTTTATATAATTACCCACATTAAAAATGAGAGCATGTTCAACTCTTTCAAAATACCATTTTTGTGCCATATAAATGTATGTTAAAACCATTTGAGCTATTAATGAAATAATTTAAAAAAAAACCAGAATACATTACCCCATAAACCACTTGATTCCATATATAGGTATAACATTAAAACTAGATACACGAGGTAACAATATCAAAACACGTTTTCCATTATTTAAAAAAATATATTTCAATTTCATAAGTACACAACAAGTAAAACACACCAAAATTTATTTATTTTAATTTTGAAAATGTGTATTTAAATACACAAACACCTAAAGTTACTTGAAAACACCTTTCCCAGCTACCAAACAACCCCCAGAAACCTTTATACCATGTTTAGTGTAACGCCCCGACCCCAGCTACCCAGAGTCGGTGCACTACTTCGTAACATTAGCATGATCACAAAAGATCAAGTCTCGAAGGACCGATTAGTTTAGTAGCCTTGGAAACACTAGATACATTGATAAGTCTTTCATTACATCATAAAGTAAAACAAAACTACAACAACATATTGTCTTCATATCCCCTCACACTATCCCTGAAGTTCATTCATAATATACTTCTTCACATCCTGGAAAACATTAAAACATTGAAAGGGGTGATCTCAGATGCTCAGTAAGGATAACGATATTGCGGAAGCTTTCATAAATAAAAATTAACAATTATGGCAATGTATAACTAAACAAAAGCCTTATTAAACTTGAACTTCAGCATAATATGGAAAAAGTAAAATCAAATAATGCCACTTACTTACTCACATGGATATTCTACTAGACGAATAATAACATGAAAGATCAATAACCACTTTCATAATGAGGGAATGTATAATGCTAGACATTCTGAAACATTTTGTCAAGGCCTCGGCCAAGACGTCTAAAATGATTAAGGCCTCGGCCAAAACCATAAATCAAATTGGGAAAGGGCCTCATCCAATCCACGTATAGTTGTCTCATGAGACCTACCGATGCATCGAGGAGCTATAGCGGGCTCCACCCGTCACTTATTAAGTCCAATACATTCCTCATATGAACAGGTTTAAACATCTCATAAACCATAACATAATCGTATCACATAAAACATGCATAAAGGAAACATAACATTTCCACATTTCAATCACAAGATATCAATACAACACATTGATATAATAAAAACGCTTTCAAAACCATTTTCAATACCAAAATAAAAGAAAAGTATAACATGGTATTTATTTTTCATTAAAAAAAGGGTATAGCTTGTAGAGGAATCCGAAACTCAAATAGTGGTCACGGCGGAGGATAAGTCGTTGTCGCCGCATACATACGACAAAAAAATTCCCTTTTGTCGTTTAGTAAACGCTTCGTATAAAAAAGATTCCTTTTGAATAAACGTAAAAGTCAAAGTGGTTTATACACCGTATAAAAGAAATTTGTGTATAAAACCAAATATGCCTCAATGAAAGGAGATTGAGACGAAGTCCTTACAAAGATAATTTTTAAAATAAAATATATATATTATGTGTATTCACTATAGGTATACATAAATAATACAAAATAATACATAATAATATCATGACATAATTTGAAAGTAAGAGATTAACCCAAAGAATGGAAATTGGGTTAAGAAGTTCCCTTACCTCGTGTCTGACTTGACTCAACCATTCTTTAACCTCCTGAATAATAAACTAGAGTTAATATATACCTTATTAAGAACCATTTTCAATTTAATTATCATTTTTATATCACTTATTACAATGTTATGAACATTATGTAATTATTTAAGTTAATAACGGTCGTTTTGTCGATCTTTGGTACTTGAGTCAACAATAAACTTCTTATAATTACAAGTTGTTTATGTGGTAGAATATCCATTATCTCCAGAATTATATTCATGATTTAGATGTCATATATATCATATATATCCAGTATATACATTCATTTATAATATTACGTAACATTTAGAGGTAAGAAATGAAATGCACCGTTCATGGAGACGGTAAGCCGTACGTACGAATGAACGCTACTTTCATTTCTATTTCGTATTTAATGGAATGAAATCATAATGATATAAATGTATAATATAATTCCTGTATAATATGGGGTATAATACCATTTACTCCATCCTTTATACATCCCACATATGGCATTAACGATTCAAATCACTTTGAGGGGGAGGTAGTCCGCACTTCCTAAAATGAAATTATCGCGTTTTACCCATAATGGAAATCATAAAGTATGCCATAAATGAGAAATACAGAAGCATAAGTAAAACATAAACATATTATATATCATATAAAAATATAGTGACATCTTAATAGCCACCTTTGAAGGTGTTATATGAGTGTTGAACAATCATCGTTTCGTGAGGCAGAAATTCGCCATCCACAGAAACCGTATGTTATTTAACCATTAGATGTAGGTGTGTGTAAGTGTAGCTCTAATTCTTATTATAACAACATCCTAGTATATTTAGGATACTGGTTTTGTTACAAAAGAAATGAATAAAAAGAGTTTAGGGGGTTGGAGAAGAAAAATAAAACAAAACAACATTAGAGAAGACATTACCTAAAAATCAGGTAACTCTTTTTGATTTGAGCCAAAGGCTTCCTTGGGAAGCGTTATGCCCAAATTGAGGCTTCTAGGAGTAAGAGGGGGAAGTTTGGAGAGTATTTGGGCAGAGTGTGGCCGATCCAAATGGCTTGAAAGTGTGAATGAGGTGTTAGAGGTGGGGGCCTTTTATAAGAGGAGAGGAGGGGCACTCTTGGAAAGTAAGGAAATTTTACATTATTATACAATGCTTTTCGGATTATAAAGGTCCCACACTAATATAATTCGTGGATAAGGGGATAAGGGTTCTCAATATACCCATACAATAGTCTTTGGACAAGTGTAAGCCTTGTATTGTACATTATCTTTTCATTTTATTGAAATCGTTAAATAATGAGGTCATCGCTGCATCATAATGATGTCATAAATAATTTAATTCATTTGATGTCTAAAAATTATAAAAAAAATACTATGATGTAGTAAATCTTTTTATCTTTCCAATGACTATTTATAATCAAAAATATGACTTGTATAACCCCATGTAAATTTTTTTTTTAGTAAAACATTTCATGTTTGTGTCATTTTTTACTTTAACATTAAATAAAAGGTATTTATGTCATTTTCCAACTAAAGTGGCTCCATGGGGTCCCCATGTTGACCCATTGATTTTCTTGGTCGGCCATGGAACATCCAATGAGGGTAGTACATGTGTCAAGATCATCTCATATTATTAAAACAATATTTTTACCTTAAACTACACGAATTACCTCTAATCGCGATTAAGAACTTAAAAGTTACTATTCACCAAAAATTATTTTAATCTCATTGAACCACATTTTACTTCTTAATGACAACCATGTATGTCGGATTTTTTAAAATCAAATCACAGAAGTGGTAATATTTCATTTAAACGAAAAATCAGTTATTTAACTACCACTTAGTGGTTTCACTATTCATCAAAAATTGAAGTTTTTCAGAACAATGCCAAAATTTCACCCTAAGCTATAATTGATATTCCGAATTCAAAAATGATGTCTATTTTAAAAAATTCCAAACATATAAGTTGCATTAATTAATTTTATAATTAATTCGTGTTGTCACAACAAATAGCGTGTTTTTAAGAAACAATTTATATCAAAAGATTGGCAATTATTTATGTCCAATTTCAATGTTAAATTAATTCTAATGACCACCATTGGATAAAATTGTAAAAATATATTCTAATTATAATTTAAAACCACTAAATAGTATAATTTATCACTATAAATTATTTTGATTAAAAAAGTTTTTTTTAAGTATTTTTCACTATTCATAAAAAATTAGAAGTTCTCAGAAAAATACCAAAAATTCAACATAGGCTAATTTCGATATTCCGAATCCAAAAATGAAGTCCATTTTGAAATATAAAATTTCTATAATTTTAAAAAGTGGTTATTACTATTCATAACGGCAACTTTGATTAGTCGCGGTGTTTTAGAACTCGAAGTTGCGTATAATGCAAGCTACTGCATTATTGAATGAGAAGCGTATTGTGGCAGCTCGGGGTGTTACATTTCGCATTCAAAACCCAACATAAATAAACAATTCTTCAATTTATAAAACATATCCCATGAAAAAGAAACCATTATAAAATTAATTTCAGAACTCAACCCTTTTTTAAACCTCATCGGCACTCTATGAACAATTATTAAAAGCAAGTGAAATTTTTATCACACACGCATTTCAAAACATTTTTAATACACATTTCTTAAAACCTATACAGAACTACCAAGAATCATTACCACAACACACACATAAATTAAAATACTATATCTCTCCTAGAAAACCATTTTCCTCAAACAATTATTCCAAAACATTTTAAAAATAATTCGCATCATGCGACTAAATAATAGAACATATTAAATTTAACTAGGAAAGAAAATTAAATTATCTAAGTGATGTAGAGGCATGGAACCACCTACCGGTGTATAGAAACTCCACAAAATTGGTGTGAAAAGGCCATTGCACATCAAGCGTGGCTCAAACAATATGGTAATGTTCTAAAAATAAAATATCAAACCCTTTTCATCAAAATTAAACCAACTGAAACCTAAAAAAACCTAACCTGACAACCCCCAAAATTGAAGAAAAAACTAGAAGAGGGAAAAAGAACCAGTGGCGAGGTTGCGGGAGGCTGTCCAGAGATTAGATGAGGACAATAGAGGTGCTTCATGCTAGAAAAAAACATGCTGGAAGGGAGAGATGAGGGAATTGACTGGGTGGAAGGTGGACGATGAGTGGGAGAGGTGCAGCGCGGCGAAGGTGGTGCTGGATGGGAGGTCGGAGCCCAGTGCGATGGAACCAGGAAGGGGGGAGGTGTTGTGGAACGGAACAACGGGTCTGGTAGGTGATGGGTAGGTTGGGTAGGGAGTAGGGTCTCCGGAAGGGAAGTAGGGGTTCCGGAAAAAATAGTGGAAGGAGATGGCGAGGTTTTAACTAGGTGGGGGGTCCAACGGAGAAGAAGATATAAAGGTAGGGGCGGCGGCCTTCAGCGTCGAGGGCAGGGGTGCTGGGTTGCTCCGTGAGGGAGATAATGGGAGGGGAGTCCTAACCCTAGCCAAATCAAAGGGGGGAACGTAAATAAAAAATTAAATAAATAAATATAAGTGAATAATGACAAAAATTATAATAGTTATAAGAATGATAATACTTATTATTTTTATGAGGTTAATAATAAAAATAACATAATAATATTTATCTTCTTGACACTTATTATAATAATAACATTAATGATATTGATAATTTTATGATAACAATAATAATAAAAATGATAATAACTTGATAAAATATTAACCATAATAATAATTATATTCTTAAATAATAACAATATTATTATTATTATCAAAACCATTCTTAATTCATTTTAATTATTAATTAATTAATTAATCATGCACCTGGAAAGTCGCAAGGTGAGTTAGCGAAGCCGTGCGGCTTCACTCGTGTCATGCCCATTTGTGGAGCGCTGACAAACCCGATAACCATCATTTACCTGCAAAAACACAAGATATCAACCTAAATCTTCCCGCACCTCATCAAAATATTTTGAATCCAAATAAAATAAAATAAAATAAAATACATTAAATTTTTTATTTTAATAATTATTATTATTATTACAATATTAGTAACTTAATTAATTTTTATATTCTTAACACTATTAATAATAATAATATTCTCAAGTGACGTTAATATTATTACTATTATTAAAAACCATTATTAATACACCTTATTTCATTAGTTGACCTTCGGGCAGGGCGTGCGATGAACCGGGGGAGGTCGTGCAGCAACACAGGTGAGGTCGCACGGCTTCAACCATGGTGCGCTGGATGCAATCAAGGCCAAAAAATGCGCTTTATAAATTCAAAATATTAAGTCGGGCTTCAACCCAGACTACCCAACACAAAGAAAATTAATAAAATAGATAATTCAAAGATGGTGGGAGTGAAAATTCTCCCCACCATAAATCATTCCGTACTCAGAAATCCATAGCTTAGTTTGAGACCCAAAGTAGTAAATGACACCCCCTTAAGGTTCAAAGAGGATCCCTATGAAACAAGCAAAAAGAGGCAAACACATCATGCTCAGAGAAGGTGACTAAAATGACTAACTCAAGAAACTCGAAGAAAGACTTTCGGATATGTGCCACCCACCCCATGGAGCTAGAACACCTCTAGTTGATTGATCAAGGAGAGAAACTCTCACACTCACGAGAACAAACTTCAAAAACTGAAACATCCCAAGAAACATTAAATAAAAACCACACCATTTGACTGGAACAAAAAACAATACCAACCACGTCCAAGTATTAATCTTATCACCTATCACCAAAACATCTCTAGGAATAGAACTAAAAGGTCAACACGGGGAAAGACCGAATGGGCTCCCCACCATTAGAAACTTACTGATGCCTGAGACAAAATAAGAAAATCGACACAGGGAGGTCCGGGCAGACTCCCCACCATTAGGGAAAAGGCCAACATCGACTCATTCTAGAGACCTTTGTGTGAGACCCACCATGGGTGTCCCCACCATTGGAACTGATAGAATATACAAAACATTGAAAATTTCCCGATGGTGGACAAACACCCCACCCCAAGGGGCGGGGAGGGAGGGGCCTGACCACTAGGGTTCAAAACCACGACTGTAGAAAGAACAACATCTCTACATCCCTGGATGGGAACTATTCAAGTTTGTGACTGATTTCTCTAACAGACCTCATAAGAACCACTAAAAGTGATTTCATTCGGTGGGACGAAACCCCCTAGACTTTAAGGAAACAAGACAACCATGCCTCATCATAGTCATGGAAAACCCCATGCACCCAAACGGGTCGGTTAGAATGGAACAACCACATAAAACAATTTAAACTGCCTCTATCTTCAATACCGATGACATAAGTAAAGTCAGGGTCTAATGCACTCTCGTGTTTCCTGACCATGCGCCAACTTCTCTCCGAGGCATATGGCTAGAGCCTTGATGTTTGAATCATCTCTTTCCTTGTAGTCAGTCATTATAGACTCTTGAACGAAGATGCTCTTTTTCCTGGTGTCGCAAGCAGCCATACTAAAATAAAGACAACCCCATCAGACACAACACACTCTAACATCCACCTACTCCCTCGTGGAACGTCCACCAATATAAGGGTTTAGATGATGTACATGAATCATTTATTCACCTTAACCAAGAAACTTAATAAGAAATGATACATGAAGAACACTCCCCCTTGAATAGAAAAATTAGAACTCCCTAAGAGTATGACACACTCCCATGAAAACAGGGATTCAGGAAGGACTCTACGAAATCCACCTTTACTCTTCGAAGAGAACTCACACCGAAAGATGTCGCAAATCATGACCCTCATGGCTAATGAAAGCAATACAATCCTTTCAAGACATCGGTCAGCACTGATAATTCTGATTTTCCTTCACCCTTCCCCACTAGAATTCCTTTTACCGCTTCCAAGGGGAACCTTCATACGTGACAATGTCAAACTTCATACCCGATGACTAAGACAACTCTAAGAGACCCAATCTCCATTAAAATCCTCTTGCATCTGTCATCCCGCTACGAGAGGATCCACTTAACCAAAAAGGATAAGGGGAAAACGTAGCACTATCGCTAAAAAGGGAGAGTCCTCACTTTAATAAACTGGAGGGTCGGCCAGTGGTGAATTTCCAGTGGCTACACACCAATCTCATGTTAATGCTTTATGGGGGCAGACACTAGTCAAGAAAGAGAACCATGGACCAAATCAAATAGGTATAATGGCCAAGACATACCATAAGAAAACATTAAACGTGTAGGCAGAACCGCTACAAGGGCTTCCCGAAGGACTTTTCAAAAGAAACCACTAACCACATGCTTTCACACCAACTTACAAATAAGAATTCAAACTCAAGACATAAATCAGTCAAAAAGGATTCTCGACTCGAAACGCCTCACATACAACACTTCTAAAACACAAGGACACACCACACAAACACCAAATTTTCAATTTAACAAAACTTTTTTTAAATAAACAAAGTTGGTGGGTTTCACAAACACCAATGGTATCCCATGGGTCGCACACATGCATGTTCCCATGCCACACCATCACTCACCTAATGTTCATCCAGGAATTCATCCACTCGTGCCTTTGACCATTTCTCTTTTCATATAAAACCATGCATGTGGTTTCCCATGAAAGCAACAAGGATCAAAACCGGACCATTCCATTTTTCAAAACCAAACATTCAACCCTCAATTTTCAAACCGTACATGTCATTTTATTTTTAAAGTGCTTCATTTCATAACATGTTTCAAGAACAAATTATTTTTACTTAAAAACCAGATTTCCATAAATCCAAAACCAAGAGACGAGGAAAGAAGCAAGAGGGAACTAGTGTCAATGGGTGACTAGGACATATTGTTGGTGGCCATATGCCAATCACGCCACTGCCACAAAGAGTATTCTTGTATAGCATCCCCGACTACACATGGCTTGCTAGACCCTGTGAGCTCACTAGGACCACTGACCATACTCCCTTTTCATTTCCCCTAGAAAAGATTAACCGCATGGACCAAAGACTCAGAGAAGCCTCAACTAACTTTGGTAACTCGAGTCCCACTATGAGGTGTGTCGGCTACGCACCTTACTCGTAGTCAGGACTTCGAGTCTCAAAAACCGTAACTCTAGTCTACACTGAATCTATCCCAAAGGAACATAACCCAAGAGAGAAAACCTACCTCTGATACCATTTTGTCATGAACCAGGTCGGGTCGCTATTCGACCCGGTTCCCGACCCGGTTTTCTACATGGCCCAAAGGGCGTTCTTGATCCCCAAGGGCGGGCACAAGTGCCTGGGTATCAAGAGTAACATGTGGGAACGATTTACCCAAAATCATAAACACAAAACCACTAACAAAATGAATAAACCAAAACTGAAAACAGATAACCAAACAGGTCCTTAAACTAAAAACAAATTTAACGGTTTACAACATGAACCAACCTTCAAAATAAATGACATCAAAAGAAATGAAAACCCTAGCTCATATTTCCAAGAAACAAGGGTGGGAGCAACATCCACAAGCCACAATCACCAACCTACATGAGCTGACCCTCAACAACCCGAACCATTATCGCTAAGCATGATGCCTCAACCTGGAATACACAATGAACAAAGTCTACATACACCCAAAGGTGTATGTTTGTTGTGAACCAAGATGCCAGTAGGACGTCACTAAATAAAAAGGTTTCATTCCATAACATCAAAAAGATAATATATCATGCTTATTTAAAACCATACTTTTAAAAATGCTTTTAAGGAAAACATTTAAAAGATGAAAGTGAAAAGAAAAGAGAACTAAAAGAAATACTATTTCACAAAAACTAATTTAAAATGGAAGAGATAATTTATAAATACCATGAACATTTTGAAGTGGTCCTCTATATTCCTATGTAAGGCAGCATGTCATGAATAGCAGAGCACTACGGGTAAATCCCTTAAGGTAGCTATTATGCATGGGACGCAAGAGACATCGTACCTTGGTGTAAATGTGGCATATGAGCCACAATAATCAACACACTCGTGCACGAGCCACTAGTAGGGAAACACATCCATAACCTAGTGGTATCCAATAATCACAAAAGATATGTTAGTGTTGTAACTTGAATCCTTCTTAATGAAATCGGGATGAACCACTTACGTGTTATCTAGCGTACTAGTCATAATCCGCCCACCTATGTTCCTAGGGTTTTTCCCATGTGCTCAATCAAGTTCAACATTCACATAGTATATCACCTTCACATGTCACACAAAAAACATAACAATACACACAAAAGTCACTACTTTCACACCAAATCACCATTTCAAAGACACACACACATCAAAGACATGTCTCATTTTATATAAATACCTACTTTAAAAATGAGCATGTGTTCAACTCTTTAAAAATACCATTTTTGTGCCATTTTAATTTATCAAGAAACAATTTGAGCTATTAACAAAATCATTTAAAAAATCCAAGAATACATTACACCAAAAACCACTTGATTACATATAGAGGCATCACTTTAAAACTAGATACATGAGGTAACCATATCAAAACATGTTTTCCACTATTCAAACAATTTTGTGTTTAAATTTACAAAGTACACAACAAGGAAAAAACACCAAAAGTGATTTATTTTACTTTTGAAAATGTCTATTTAAATACACAATCACCTAAAGTTACTATAAAACACCTTTTTCACCTACCAAACAACCCCCAGAAACCTTTTAACCATTTTTCTCATTCAAAAAACCATTTAAATAAACAATTTTTCAATTTATAAAACATATCACATTTAAAAGAAACCAATATAAAACTAATTTCACAACTCAATCTTTTTTTAAACCTCATTGGAACTCTATAAACAGTTATTAAACACTTCAAGAATTCATCAAAACAGGTTCGAAATGAAAAACATGAAAATTTCCAAAATCAGGTCCAATTTTTATCATGCACGCATGTCACAACATTTTTTTAATCACATTTCGCAAAACCTGTACAACACTACCAAGCATATTTACCACAACACACACATAAATGACAAGACTATATTACTCCCAGAAAACTATTTTCCTCAAACGAGCATACCAAAACATTTTAAACATAATTCGCATCATGAAACTAAATCATAGAACATATTAAATTTAACTAGACAAAAATAATAATTTATCTAAAAGATAAAAAGGCATGGAACCACCTACCGGTGTGTAAAAACTCCGAAAAATTGGTGCACAAAGGCCACTTCATGTCAATCACAGCTCAAAAAGTATAGGAATGTCCTAAAAATATCAAACCCTTTTCATCAAAATGAAACTGACTACAACCTAAAAAACCTCACCCGACAACCCCCAAAATTGAAGAAAAAACAAGACAAGGTCAAACGCACTAGTGGAGAGGTTGCTGGAGGATGAACGAAGATTAGAGGAGGCCAATAAAGGTGTGTCATGTTAGAAGAAAACCTTTTTGAAGGGAGAGATGAGGGCACCAACTGGGTGGAGGGTAGACGACGAGTGGGATAGGTGCAGCGTGATGGAGGTGGGGTTGTATGGGAGGTTGGAGCATGACACGATGGAACCAGGCATGGGGGAGGTGATGTGGTGCGGCGCGACGGGTTCAGGAGGCGGTGAGTAGGCTGGCTGGGGAAGAGGGTCTCCAAAATGGAAGCAAGGGCAGCGACAAAAAAAGAGGAAGGAGATGGGGAGGTTCGAACCAGGTGGGGGTGGGGTCCGATGGGGCATAAGAGAGGGTGGTAGGGGCGGCGGCCTTCAGCACGCAAGGTAGGGGGTTCTGGGTTGCTCCGTGAGAGAGAGAATGGGAGGGGGTCTGAACCCTAGCCAAAAGAAAGGGGGAAAAGTAAATAAAAAAATTAAATAAATAAATATAAGTTAATAATGTAAAAAATTATAATTGTTATAATAATGATAATAGTAATTATTTTAATGAGGTTAATAAAAACAATGACTTTATAAGATTCATCATCTTAACACTTCTAATTATAATAACATTAATGATATTGATAATTTTATAATTACAATAATAATAATAATAATAATAACATGATAAAATATTAACCATAATAATAATAGTATTAATAAATAATAACAATATTATTATTATTATTATCAAAACCATTATTACTTTATTTTATTAATTAATTAATTAATCGTGCACCACGTAGGTCGCAAGGTGAGTTAGCGAAGCCACGCAGCTTTACTTGTGTCATGCCCATGCGTTGAGCACTGAAAAACCCCAGAACCATCAGTTACCAGTAAAAACACAAGATATCAAACAGACTCTACCCGCACCTCATAAAAATAATTTGAATCCAAATAAAATAAAATAAAATAAACGAAGTTAACTTTTTGATATTAACAATAATAATTATTATTAAAATATTAATAACTTAATTAATTTTTATATTTTTAATGCTATTAATAATAATAATATTCTGAAGTGACATTAATTTTATTACTATTATTAAAACCATTCTTAATACACCTTATTTCATTAGTTGACCATCGGGCAGGGTGTGTGGTAAACCGAGAAAGGTCGCGCGACGACTCAGGCGAGGCCGCGCAACTTCGACTGCAGTGCGCAAGATGCAATCAAGGACAAAACACACATTTTAAAAAAACTCAAAATTTAAAGTCAGGATTCAACTCGAACTACCCGACACAAAGCAATTAATAAAATAGAAAATTCAAAGATGGTGGGTGTGACACCTGACCTGATATCTTGTCACCTGAAATACCGGTTTTCCTTTTCAAAAACCATATTAATATAATTTTCAAAATAAATATGATGGACATCCTTGAAATATGGTAAATAACTAAATAGAATTTTAACTGAGGTTTTAAATTCAAACTTAATAAATAAATACTTTATCCATTATTTTTACATAGGTCCTTACATGGTCAATGGTTTATTCATAATATTGTTAGATGGATTTTTAAATCATGACACCTTATCTTAATTCCAAAACACCTTTGTTTTAACCTTGACCATACGCTTTCATTATCCATTCAAATTCTTCATAATGGTTTTTAAATAAAATTGGTATTATCCTAAGAATATCCCCAAGGAGTGTCGAACTAGGTTCTCAGTAGGGCTCATTTTAGTTTATCAGGTTACCTTGAGTCAGGCGCGAGACACCTTGTAAGAATTGTTACTCATATGCACATATGTCCCAAAACCATGACCACTTGTAGTATCCAAAAGGGATGTATTTCTAGAAATACCCACATAATATCTACATTACCAAATTTCTTGGATGTTCTTGTATACTTATCCTTAATGTCTATCACAGGTTTGTTCTCCCTAATCTATGTTTTCTAAATCTAGTTTCTGAGGTTACTATTAAAAATCCTCTTATACCAATTATAGCATCCTGACCCCAGAAGCTCGAAGGTGGTGTGCTATTTTATTACATTGGCATGATTATAAGGAATCAAATTGACAAGGACTAATTAGTTTAGTAGTCTTGGAAAGCAATATTACATACATTATACCCATAATACATTGGGAAATAAAAAAAATACATAACAAATTAAATAAACTATATCCTTGAAAGCTTATTCAATGATTTCATCATCATGACCTATGGAAATGAAACATAAAAAGGGTGATATAAAATTCTCAGTAAGGGTAGGTAAATAGGAATCAATCATGAATCAATCAGAATAAATTATCATGGAAAGGTAAATAACGGATAATCACATGCCATTCAAATTACTATTTAAGGAAAAATAAATATAGAAAGGTAAGAAACTAAAACAAATTCCATCTAAATAATTGAGAATTTAATGTATCCATAGATATGTGTATGAAAATTATCATGGATGAATAATAACAAGAACTAAATGAGGTAAATTCTTTATTAATGGAAGTTATGTCTAATGCACATGAAAACGTATATTTTCAAGAACTTTCTTAAGATGATTAAAACTACGGATAGAAACCAATTTAATTTACACAACTTATTTATCTCATTAGAACCTATCGATGCATCAAGGAGCTATATGAAGTTCCAGATCATCCCTTCATTATATGTCCAAATAATTACTCATAACAAATAGTCGAAAAAAATAATATTCCTTGTCAAATATCCATATTGAATAATGAATATAAAATTTTCAATATTTCCCCAAATGATCAAATAAATATAAAATTAGGCAACATATGTAAAATGGTATAATTTTTACACAATATTAATTTCCATGAAAAATTAAATCGATAATTAGGTGAAATTCAAAGTTTTATATTTATATGAAATTTAATATTTCAAGAAGAATAAAAAAATGAATCAATGAGTTTAATGTGAATACTATCATTATACAAATCAATAAAAAACCATCCATAGGAAGAATACTGATGGAATCAATACAAAAAATCACATGTGGAGAAAAATTAAAGGTTTATTATTGTTGATGAAAATATATATTATAAAAATATTTTTTTAAAACATTCTTAAGGAAAATATATTTTTGTTTTGAAATAAAATTTCTTTGAAATTCACTTTTGAAAACATTTTATTTAAAAAGTTACCTTTTATACATTCAAAGTAATATTCACATAAATTATGGCAAGTAAATTCGTACTTTCTATATGAGGTAAAATAATATTCCTTTTTCATGATAAAAAAATATTTGAAAGTTGACCTAATGGGAACAGGACATAAATATTCCTTTAAAAAAATTAATTTTCAAAATGTGTTAAAATTAATTTAGTAAATAATTTTTTAGATCATTTTTATAAAACATTATTTTTATAAGAAAACATGTTCTCTGACTAAAGATAGAAATAAATTCGGGTTTTCCTAAAAACATTTTCTAAAAAATATTGAGTGACAAATAGTGTAAAAATGGAACTAATCTTTGAAAATGGTAATGAATAACCATAGTATAATTAAAAGTTTTTGTTTAAAAATGTTCAAATAATCTCCTTTAATGGAAATACCATTGAAATGTATTTATATTAAACTTGAGGAAAATAATCTTTAAACATCCCAAAGTTTCTCAGAAAACATTGAAAAATTTTAAATCATAAACCTCATGAACGAATAATATTGAATGAAAGTTTTAAATACTATTAATATGAAATAATTCATGATGTAATTTATCAAAATGGTTAGTAGATACACTACACAAAATAAGTAAATACTGAACATGGAATTTATCTTGTAGATGTCAAAAAGTGAGATGAAAATCCATTACCTTGAGTTTTACTTGTCTTCTATGTCTTTATATTCCTTAATAATAAACTTATGTGTGTTATTTAATTTATTAATAATTCTTTTCATATTTATCATAAATTTTCTTTCACTTATTAACATGTTTTATACAACTACTTAAACAATTAAGTTCATGTCACGTGTTCTGACTAAATTCGATTTATGTGTCAAAAACAACTTTGGTAGGTCAAATATAGTCAAATGGGTCATTATTTAAAAATTTATAGAATAATTAATATTAAATAACTATCATATTTATACTAAAATTATATTTTTAAAATCAATCATTAAATATGGTTATAAAAAATGATTCAATGTGACCATCATGGAGACGGTAGGTCGTATGTACACATGAGTAATGTTCCCATTTTTCAATGATCATTTAGGAAAGAAAGTAAGTAACTTATATATTTACATAATCATAATTATATAATAAAATTATATTATTTAATCATATAAAATTTTATATTTAATTATTGTGATGTAAAATTAATCATATCGTGTCGAGGAGGCAGTAGTCCACACGTCCACGAACAACGTTATCAATTTTTAAGTGTGCGTCAAAGGGTAATAAATAAATTGATATACATTATATTTAAAAAAATATAATTATATCATTAATATCATATATACGTTGTTCAATTAAAAAATTTTAAATAGAAACATCCTTTAAATATTCCATGTATAGTATGAATGAATCACATCGCTTTGAGGGGGCGGTAGTCTGCACTTTCACAAATGATGTTATCATTTTTACAGAAAATAGAAAGTATAAAGATTTATATTTTAAAATAATTAAATTATATTAAATAAATAATAAAAATAATATATATTATATATAAATATATATTCCATCATAATGTCCACCATGAGAGGTGGTAAATGAAAAATGAACAGTGGTCATTTTATGAGGCAGTAGTTCGTCGTACCCGTAAACAGTATGTTTATTACCCATTAGATGAGAGTGTGTGTAAGTATAGGTTGAACCCTTAACATAAAAACATATGAGTATATTTAGGATTCATTTTTCATCATATTATCATGGTATAAGGATAATTTAGAGAGTCTATAATGGAAATAAAATTAAAAATATTTTAGAAAGACGTTACCTCTTAATCGTGTAACTCCTTTTGGTTTTCACCAAAATGATTCCTTGGATTGATTTATAAAAAAATGGAGGATTAAATGAGGAAGGGGGAAGTTTTTGGAGTTAGTTTGGAAGACTTTTACTAAAAATAAGTGTCTTTAGAGTTTTTAGAAAGTGGGAGGAATGGAGGCCTTTTATAATAGAGGATGACTGTCACTCTTAAAAAAGAAAGAAACCCCACAAAATTTTTTTTACTGAAATTGAATAAATAAAGGTATAAATTTGATAAAATTAAGTATAGGGTTGAAATATGTAAACAAAATTGATTTTTGAAAATTTTATAGGTGGTTTTAGGTATTAGGATTAAGGTTTAATCCCTTATTAAGATTAATTTTACCTTAATTGTTATAATTAATTTTTATTATTTTCACTTATATTTTTGGTCAAAAACTAAGTAGACCTTATTAGAAATTATAAATTATACTAATTCCAAATATTTAATCCATTTTTTCAAATTCAAAACCTATAATTTTCAGAAATTAATTTAAATTTAATCTCATAGACAGGACGACAATGCGAATTTTTAATGTAAAAAGATCCAAAAGATAACTATGTTTTTATAGTCAATTTCAAAGTAAAATTGATTCAAATAACCTAAAATGAAGTAATTTATAACAAAAATATTATCTAATTAAACATTAAAACCAATCTAAAAAATAATTTAACAATATAAATAAATTATATGAAAATTATTTTTGAATTAATTATCAGTATTTTTCGCTATTCTTTAAAAATGAATCTTCAGAGAAAAATACCAAAAATTTAACCTAGGATAATTTTTATGTTTCACTAAAAATATTAAGTTTATTTTTACATATAAGATTAAAAAAATTATCAAAATTAGATTTAAAATAGGTTCTCCATTAAAATATGGTAAAAGTGCCTTGATAAAAATATAAATTTTTAGGTATAATATTGAGTTTATTTTTATCTTATGCCTATTGAATATATTAGATGATTATCAGAAATAATTGATTGAATATATTACATATATATTTAATTAATATCATTCACTAATTTTAATAAATATAATTTATTAAGATATAATTAATTTTTTATCCAAAAAATAATAATAATTCTTTTATATTTAATTGGTTTAAATATTAATTTATAATTAATTGGTAACATATTAATTAATTTTATATTATTATAAACCATATATTTTCATAATTTAGTTGATACTATTCATAGAAGCTAATTTTAATGGTTAGTTTAGTTATTATAATATTAAATAATAATATTTTAATAATATAGTGTTATTTGGTGAAACTCGATCTTGCATGTAATATAAGCTATCGAGGAAAGTCACTCTCCTGTGATATGAAAGATAACTTAGTGTTGTGTGCATTAAAAGATATAAAATATATTGAATTTACATAAAATATTAAATATAATATAAATTATCAATATATTATATTCCTTTATGCACTTGGTGTTGCATTCTATACATGCTATCAAATTCGATAATCTTTCTCCAGAATTTCAGGATGTTATAGATTTTTATTCTGTTTAAAGGCCATATGGTGCAGCATATGGATCATTTTAAAATTAGAAAAGAAAATACGTTATCTGTGTGAATATTTTTCTACATAGGTTTGGATTTTACACAACAAATGTTTTATCCAGCACTTATACATATTTTAGTATTAATAAAATACACCAATTATCATTAACAAATAGAAGAAAATAAACCCACAAATAGTAAATAAATAAATTATAACCATTTTAAGGATGATTTAAAGAATAATTAATCTAAAGATATAGGAAATAATAATTATCTAATTTTGAAACATCATTATATTATTCTAAAAAAACTCATCCAAATATAAATTTTATAGAGATCCTATCCTTTTAAAAATATTATTACAAGATTTTAACCATAATTAACCATCAATTACAAACCAATGATCATAAATTATAGTGTATTTGGAGGACTAGGTGCATAATTATAAAAAATGAAACCAAATTAAAAACATATTTTATTTAATCTATAGAATTAACTACTGATTTCCATTGAGATATTTCATCTTCATAGGATAAACTAGGAAATACATGAACAAAGGGATGAACTAAAGAGACTAGTAAGGGAATAAATATTGGAATATAGTATAGAACATGGGTTTAAAGGAATAATATAATGAAATAAAAAGGAAAGGAACATGAATGAATATATATAATAACAACATGTAGAACATGGGATCATGTAATCATGATATCTCAGGAATGTGGTAGAAACATGCAATATGAAATAAACATGAGTCAAGGCTAACTGTCAAGTGTATATAACATAGTTGATAAAGTCTCATAAGGGATTAGTTTTACTAAAAAAATCCTATATATGGTGTCTCATGAGACCAAAGAAATATCCAATGCATTTTAGTACTATCTAGGAACACCCATCATAACATGTTCATGAATATGTGTACCATATGAATAATCTAACATAACGGATGGCCACTTTTTGGTGGAAGCAGACCCTGAGGTGCTACAACAATGCTCACAAATTTGTAAGATCTCTTTTATGGGTCACATCACATCCTTGAAAGGTGAAAAACCATGTTCAGCCATGGAACTCAAGCCGTGGATCTCGCACATTTGGGGTTTTAGTGATTGGAAACATGTTCCTATTTGGCATGGGTACTTTTATATACTCCTTAGCTGGCATGAAGAGGCTGATCAGGTTTGGAAGCTGGGCAGTTTCTAACTGAAACCAGGGTTGCTCCGCCTCTCGAAATGGGATTTTTCATTCAACCCGCACACTCACCGAAACACAACGGTGCAAATTTGGCTTAGATTTCATGGGTTGAATTTATTCTTATGGAATCCTAAAATATTAAGCGATATCGCCTCCTACATCAGAACCCCGTTCAAGATTGATCACCGTACGCTGAACGCTGAACTCGGTTTATACGTGCAGGTGTTGGTTGAGGTTGATCTGGAACACAAGATGCCAGACGTTGTGGCTTTCAACGCTAACGATTACAAAGCCAAGGTACGATTCGAATATGAATGCAGGACGCCCTTCTGTGAACTGTGAAAAATTGTGGGCCATTCTCTCCTGAATTGACACGTGATTAAGAAACAAGTCAAAAATCCGGAAGAGCCGCCCAAATTTGATGACTGGACTCAAGTTCGATGGAAGAAGAAATCTTAGATCGCATCCTCCAGTAAGCCTGATGTACCCTTGAAAAACACTAAGAAGTGGGTAAAAAACTACCTAAATCGGGAGAAACCTCTGGTGTTAAGTGGTCAGAAAGGGTTGAGGAAGAAGACTCTGAAGATAATGAGATCATTCTAAGGGATGAAATCAAAAGCTATGGTGATGACCATTCTCGAGCAGTTGAAGTATGATCCTGATCACCTTGAATCATGCCACTATGCTTCTTTGTGTGATGGGCAGCAGGTCGTGGCCAGTACTAAAGTGGACGCGTCTATTGATGCAGTTATGAAGGTCACGGGTGCGGTTGCAGGTACTTATTCAACCCACGATTGTTCTGCTAATAAGGATATTATTAATGCAGCAGGTTCTCAGCCCATGGCCAGGGATTATGATCCTAATAGAACATATGACCAGCCTAATCAGCCTGAGATTGTCTCAAAGGATACCTCCATGAATTTGCATTCGGGGCTTATATATTACAAAATCAATAATGACACTCTAGAGCAGGTGCAGCTTGAGAATGAAATGCTTAGCACTTTTATGGTGATAAGATCATCTTAGCAGACAGTGACAGTGGGCTCTATAGCCAATGTGACTGTCTCCTCAAGCACCTTTGATGCCCTCACACCTGATTTGCCCCAAAGGATTGTCTTGAGACCCCGCATGGGTCCACGATATCTCTGGATAATAATCAATGTGATATTATTAAAATTGAATCTAATTTCTCGGCTGCTTATACTAAGAATAAACAGAAAACAGTGGTAGCGGGCTCCATGACCACTGTCACTATCTCCTCAGACAACTTTGATACTCTCACACCTGATTTGCCTCCAAAAGATTGACCATCGACTCCTCTTGTGGCTACAATCGCTTTGGAAAAAAATCAGCGTGTTGATATTAAAACTGATTCTAATGTCTCTGTTGCCTCTTCTAGGAACAGATAGGGAAAACAATCCATCCCATAATCCTCTCATGAATCTAGAAGTTCATCAAGGAATAAGGTCTCGGGTGGAACAAGAAAAGGGAGTTCTAACTCCAAACGTAGGTTCAAATGAATTTCTTATTTTGGAATTGTCAGGGTTTATCTAACTATGATACTTTTATTATTCTTAAGAGATTTATCTTGACTCACAAACCAAAATTAATTACCATTTCTGAACCTAATATTAATTTTTCTTTGAAATATTTAAACTTATGCTCTTTTGGTTATAATTTCCTTGGCGCTTGAAATGCTGGTACTTCTACTAAAACTCTCTGGATTTTTTATCATTCATATTTGCTGTCTGCTAATGTTGTAAAAACTTATGATCAAATGTTTACTTGTGTTTTTTTCATTTCTAGTGTTCATACTGTCTGAACTATGATATATGCAAAGAATAGATATCAAGAACGAAGACCCCTCTGGGATGAACTCCTTTCCCTCTCTAGATCAATTCAGGATCCCTGGCTGGTGGTCGGTGATTTTAACTCTATTCTTCTCCCAAGTGAAAAGATTGGACCGTCCCATTTTTCCACCTCAACTGGAGAATTTAAAGCTTCCATTGAGGAGTGTGACCTTATTGAAATCAACCTTACCGGTGCTAAGTATACTTGGTATAGAAAGTACCTCAATAGGATAGTGGCTAGAAAACTTGACAGAGCCTTCACTAATGTTGTTGTCCTTGATAAATGGGAATCCATATCTAGTATTACCTTACCCAATGTCAACTCTAATCATCACCCTATTCTTGTCAGTTTCATCTCTAAGGGCCTAAAGTCTTCCCTCCCTTTTAAATTTAACAATGCTTGGGTTGCGGTCCTGGAATGTTCCAACATGATAAAAGATTTCTGGGAAGGCATGTGACACCAGAATGATTCTTTTTCTTGCATTGCTAAATTAAAACTTCGGAAACAAAAACTCAAGGGGTGATGTTTTTCTAAAACAAAACAGCATGATGTGGACATCTCCTCTTTGGAGAATAACCACTCTCGTATTCAAAGATCAAATACTTGCTATGATTTTTCTCTTGATCCAAAAGCTGAAAGTAATATCTTTTTGAAGCTTAACTCTCTTCTGAAGCTCAAAGATAACATGCGAAAGCAGATCTTTAAAACCAAATGGCTTTTGGATGGTGATATAAATACTAAATTCTACAATTCTATCCACAGAATCAGGAAAATCTGTAGGCCCCTTTCCTTTCTTAGAGTTTATGACACTCTTCATGACACTAAGGATGCCATTGCTAATCATGTTTTTGGTTACTTCCACAATTTTTTTAATGTTCTGGAGGTCAATAAGGATCTTCTTCCTGACATCATTACTAATATGGTCACTGCTGAGGATAATGACCATCTCTTAAGCATGCCTATGGACCATGAAATCAGGGCCACTATCTTCAGTCTCAACCCTGATAGTGCCCTGGGACCTGATGGGTTCAATAATGGTTTCTTCCAGAAATACTGGGATCTCATCCATGTGGATGCGTGTAAACTGGTTAAATATTTTTTCTTCAATGGTGTTCTCCTTCATGGGTTAAATGATCAATTTCTTACTATTATTCCTAAAGTAGACAATACTTATGAGATTCACCTTTTCTGACCTATTACTCTCATCAACACCCTCTATAAAATTATCACCAAACTTCTTTCCAATAGACTCACCTCTATTTCCAATAAAAAAATTTCTTGGAACAAATTTGGTCTTATCAAAGGAAGAACTATTCAAGATTGTATCTGCCTTTCCTCGAAATGAACTAATATGCTGAATAAAGTCACTAGAGGAGGCAATGTGGCCATTAAACTAGACATTAGAAAAGCTTTTGACACCATGGATTGGAATTTCATTTTAATGGTTCTCAAAAACTTTGGGTTTAATGATTCGTTTATTGATATGATCTGCATCCTATTCAATTAGGCTTCCATTTCGGTGCTGGTCGATGGGTCCCCTAAAGGTTTCTTTAAATGCACCAGGGGGTTAGGAAAGTTTATCTCTTATCTTCCATTCTTTTCACTATTGATGAGGATTATTTAAGTAGACTCCTCATGAGACTTGTGAGTCAAAAAAAATTAAGTCCATTCAAGCTTCTAGAAACTTAAATGTTCCTACACATCTTTTATATGTTGATGATATAATTTTATTTTTAAAAGGTGATAAAAGGAACATCCAAAACCTCAAAAATTCCCCATCTCATTATAAAGATATTTCGGGTTAAGCGATAAGTTGGAACAAGTCCTTTGTTTTCATTGGGAAGAATTTTTCCCTCAATAAAAAAATCCATATCATTGATTTCTTAGGAATCAAGGAAGGATGTTTCCCTTTTACTTACTTGTGTGTGCCTATCTTTTGTGGAAGACCAAAATCCATCTATTTTCACAGAATTGTTGATCAAATTATCAATCAACTTTCTTCTTGGAAAGGTAAATCTCTTTCTATGGCCGGTAGTGTTTTTCTTGTTAAGTTTACAATTGTTTCCAAGATGGTATACTTGATGATGGTTTACAATTGGCATGCCAGTCTTCTCAAAAAAATCAACGTTTGCATTAAAAATTTTGATTGGACTGGTAGTACAATTGAAAGAAGACTTGTCACTATACCATGTGTCACATGTTGTAAACCCCTGGATAAGGGTGGTTTGGGATTAAGAATCTTAATATTTTTAACAAAACTCTTCAAGCTATAATGACTTGGAATTTGATTCATAACTACTCTGATTCCTTGTCCTTTCTTAAAAATCGATTTGTTTCCAAGCTTCGGAATGGAAACTTGGGTTACATCACTTCCTCCATCTGGACATCCATTAGACATTCTTTCCTTAATATCATGCACAAATCTAGATGGATGGTTAGTGCTAATTAATCTATGAATTTTTGGCTGGACAACTGGACTGGCGTCCCATTGATCTCAATGCTATCGTCCACCACTACACCTGGGAATACCAACTCCTCTATACGTGATGTTGTTAACTCTCATGAAATAACCCTTCCAAATCACATCAACCATATCATTGACAACTATCCTTTTTCTGACACTGATGATTTCCTTATTTGGGAACCTGCTTTTAATGGAGTCCTTGATTCTAAAAGATTCTACAAAAACAATTTTAGTAATTTTGTTTCTAACTTTGTTTGGTTGAAATCTTTTAACAAACCTTGGATCAAACCCTCGTGCCTTACTCTCATTTGGCATGTTGCTCATAATAGGGTCCCCACCGATGTGTGCCTTCAATCCTTTGGAATTTCTCTTTGCTCTAGATGTCATCTGTGAAACCAACACCACGAGGATGCTAATAATTTGTTCTTGTCTTGTGCTACAGCTGCTGCTCTTTGGAATTATATTTCTGACATCATTGGTTTCAGATGGTCACTTCTTGCTACTATCACCTCTCAACTTCAACACTGTGTGATTTGGGATTTTTCTAAGCAAATCAAGAATATTTTTCTGACTATGGTGGCAGAGCTCCTACAAGTGATCTGGTATGATAGAAATAATTTTATTCATAATAA
Organism: Viscum album; assembly: GCA_963277665.1. Classification (NCBI taxonomy): domain Eukaryota; kingdom Viridiplantae; phylum Streptophyta; class Magnoliopsida; order Santalales; family Viscaceae; genus Viscum; species Viscum album. The sequence goes on from OY728142.1 coordinate 284,443,352, forward strand.
TTTCTCATTCAGTCTCAATGCAGGTAAAACGCGTATTCTCATTGCCATCAAGGATGTTGCCTCACTTCAGAAAGATCATTGTGAAGACTCTATTTTTGATTTTGAGATCCTCCACCATCTTAGAATTGCGAGATTTTATAGGCAACTTCGACGTACCTTTGAAGTCTTTTGGCAAGCTCTGCTTCCAGGATGGATAAAAGTGAATGTCGATGGCACCTCTAGAGGAAACCCAGGTCCAGCAGGTTGTGGTGCCATCTTCAGAGACTTTCTTGGAAGATGCATTGGCTGCTTCTTCGGTGGATTCAGTACGGCATCGTCCTTGGAAACAGAAATGTTGGGAGTCATTCATGTGGTTGACTTTTCCAAGGAAAAGGGTTGGAACAAGCTGTGGATTGAATGTGATTCAACCACTGTCTTCCAAGCTATTTAGAAGGGGGTGGTGCACCTTGCATGGCTGTTTACCTCTCGATGGATGAAATGTATTGCTTCGCTCATGGATCTCAACAATATTACCACACATGTGTACCACGAAGCGAACATGGTTGCTGACAATCTTTCCAACAAGGGGCTCAATCAGGTTATTACCTGGTTGGATGATTTTTATGACGATTCGCTCCCTTTTTTCATTAAGGATTGTAATAAGATTCCGTCTTTCAGACTTTTGTAATTCCCTTTCTTTTTTTAATAAATAAATTGTGCATTTTTCTTTGACTGAGGCACCTCCTCTTAAAAAAATGGAAACATTATGTCCATATAAAGTCAAAAAGTGTAAAAATAGTGTTTAAGAAATTTTATAAATTAACCACTTTTTTGCAGTTTAAGGGAAAATATTAAAGACTTTTTAAAGGGTACAAATTCATATTTATTTGTATATTGTAATAAATTATATAAGTTATTTTTTCAGATGAAATAGGTTATTTTAGAAAAATTAAGGTGGGTTAATAAAAATTATGGAGTGTAATTGACAATGGGTAAGAAAATGGAACTTTCACTTTAATCGGGCTTGCTTGTCAAGAGGAATTGCAAAAGGAGCCTTTTAAAACATGTAACACTCCATAATATAAGGATGAATTGATATATATACATATATTTGGAATATATAAACATAATTTAGAAGAATTATTTAATAGTAATCAAGAAATATATTGGGGTAAAGAGGGAGAAAACATAACCCGAAGGAAAAAATGGAGGTTCGAAGAGAATCCCTTAACTTATGTTTGAATGTGTTTTATAATTGAACTTAATATATGGGAAAATAAAATTATATCCTTTAATTAATTAATTCATAACCTATTATATATATATTTGACTTATTAGTTTCATTTATGGTCATTTTTATGAGTTATAATGTTTAATTTTTTCATTTTGGGAGCATTCGTTTCATGATTTTATCATCGATTCCCTTGAGTTTAATTGTGGGATTTCTTATCAAATGGATTAAAAAATCCCAAAGTGGAATTATATGATAATTATTCACCTATAAAATTATAAATGGTCCTATATTTCAATTTTTTCTTTCTTTTGTTAGGATTATTTGTTAGATATAACGTCAATGATAATCATTTAGTTTATTTTGGTGGTTTTTCGATCATCATGCACTAGTTGTGTTTTATTCTTCAATATGATGTATATATATTAGCTATAGAATTTGAAAAAAGATATAACACACTTGTTTAAATATTATTTAACCCTAATAATGGTTTTTTGACCATCCTTGAATGTGGTAGTGGAAAATGAAAACTCATCATCTACGAAGGTGGTGAATCAACACCTCATAGACAATGTTTTTATTTTTAGAATAAAAGTATAAGAGAAGGGATTTGATGATCGATATTACATTAACATAATAAAATTATATTTTATATATATTATACTCGAGTTATCATGTAACATAGGATTGTGTAGGTAATGATAAGGTCCAAGAAAAAAATAATTTTAAAAACAAAGGTGGAGGATTTAACTCTTGAATGTCATCTCCTTGAGATCCTCTTAAGGAACTTAGGTTTGTAAATTAGGTGAGTTCGGAAAGACTGGGATGTGGAGAAGATTTTTGGTAGAGTAATTGGGTATAATATAATCAAGATACAATGACTATAACATGTTTGGATAATAGTTGTTAAGGGGTGGTATTTATATTGCAAGGAGAGGGGTGTTTTTGATTTTTTTTCATTAGTTTATTATTTTGACTCAATAATATAAATACTATTGATTACTATGAATAAATATAGTAAATGGATCATGAGAGTTTAAAGAAATGGGTTCTAGCCTCATCCATACATCATCAATGACTCAATAATTCCTGTATTTGATAAATACTGTAAATTGATGTTTTAACTATTCACCAAAAAATCAACTATATAAGAAAAATATCAAAAATAATTATCTCTAAACATTTTTTAACATGTAGATTTAAAAAATAAAATTCATTTTATAAGACTAATTTTATAAATATGAAAATTTTAATTTTTAATTAAAAAATAATCAATCATTCAAAAAATATTTATTTTAACATTATAATAAATTTTATGAAACATTAAAATTTTAATTATTGTCTAATAAAATTATCTTAAAATTTTGAGAAAAATTTTAATTAACGGATATATTTTTTGAATATATTTTTTATTTTAAAACAATTTATTAATTATAAAATTTTAAATAAATATTTACAACTTACAAAAATACCCACAGTTAATTTATCATTTTTAAACATTTATTTACTTATACCATGATATAAATATATCATATTTCCATTTATAAGATTCCTAAATTTTATTTTTTCTTTAATAGGTAAGGTTACTATTTAATTGGTTGGGTAACTATTCATAATGGTCATATTACTATTTCAATGTTCAGGTTATTGTTTCATCGGTATAGTTTCCTTAATTTATATAAATACCAATTTTTAATTATTAATATATGAGAATAATTATTTAATTGGTTATCTATGTGATATATGAGTTTTATACTATATAACATAATTATAAAAAATTAAATTACATTGATAAAATTTTGGTTGGTACAAATTTTTCTTTGAAAATGATTCATAAAATACATAAAGACGCAAATAATAATACATAAAATAATTTAAACAATGATATTTCATATACAAGGAATTCCATCATAGAAATACATTATTTACTAATGTTATATGAAATAAAAGAAATAATTTATTCATTTATAAAAACACAAATAAATTATAAGTTTTTTTAATTACTAAAACAATATTTATGTGAAGTAGCAATGAGCCACTTCAACAAATACACCTCATCACTATGTTTTAAGACCAATTTAATTGAAGTAATTTCTATAAGTATTTCATATTCATCCTTTCACATATATATGATCATATTTTGATTTGGAGAATGAAATATGAATTCACAGTATTAGAAATTAATATGGTCTCTATGTAGAGAGAGACAATTCTCGCCAAAAATTAAATTAAATTAAACTATAGGGAGAAAATATGACATGGAGGAAACACATTACTACAAAATATTATGAGAGATAAGTTAGAAACATGGGATGCATTCATCATACTACGTTGATTTGAACTAGATAGTTCAATATAAAGTTGTTGGGGTGGTGATTTTATACATTTATAAAATTTTCCATATATAAAATAGTGGATAAAACCTGAATCAAATAAGATATTTTTAATTCTAGAGAAGATGATAGGTGTATATTTCACCACTTTATTTTCATGACCCACTTCAGTAGTTCTGATTACATAGTATTTCCATTTATCCCTTGGCCTTAGAGGAATCTAAAATTTATTATTTTCATTAACCCCTAAATTGGTTCACTTGTTTGTATAATGTACATACTTATTAAAATTTAATCCTTAGAGTGTGGGTGGTGCATTAGGAAAATATCTCCTTTCATACATTTCATTGGTTTCTCTCTTTATATCTCTTCTATATTCATGTCTTGGATTACCTTCCCTTCCATACATAAATATTTCACATGTTCTTTTGAGAAACTTCACCCATGCTTCTTCAAACATTTTTATAATGTTGGAACATAAACTTTCTTTCTTCATTGGGTTTTATAATTTTAGTTTCCTTGAAACTATATTTATCACTTCTTATATCCAAAACCTTAATGAAAATTGGAGTCTCAAACTCCATATCTTCCTTGAGATCACACCAAAAAAATTAATCATTACTACAAAAGAAACTTATATACACGTACCTTCAAAGACATTGTTTTATACATCTAATGAAATAATAAAATTTTCTTTTAGGGAAAATTATAATACCAAAATAATACCATTAAAGTATTGTAAATTTTTCCTCATAAGAATCAATGGATTCATCCTCATTTAGATTCAAATCTATGAATTCTCTCCACATTTTAGAGAGAAGACGTAGGGGAAAATAAATATTTAAAAATATCTCCATAAACTTCCACCATTCCATGGAGTTGATTTTTTTTCATATTTCTTATCATTCTTAGTGATATTATATCATTGATAATGTTTAACTTCCGAATGACAAATACATAAAAACCTTTTGATGCTCTGAACATTTTAGTATGGAAAAATAGTTTTTTTATTAATCCATTTTTTGAAAATTAGTGGATTGGAAGAACCACTAAAGGAGGGTTGAAATTTTCACACTAATATCTCAGTAGAGACTTATTAATTCCTTGCAACACTAGATATTTCAGCAAGATTCATGTTTTTATTCGTAGCTTGAGAGACCTGGATGAGCATTATCACAAGATTTTTTACTCCAAATCACATCCCGCCTGGTATCATTTTAGGATGTTCATTGAATTTTACATAACACTCATTATTAACATGATTCATCATAGTTCCAATTGCGGGCTAAAACTAAAAATGTTTGTGTCGGTATCAAATAAAAAAATTAGAGTGCACAATCATATACTAAGGAAAATAAATCCTAAATTATGACACCTTCATTTAAAACTATGAAATTTTTTGGCTCATCATACATCACATTTGGTTTATCATAGGCTACTTTAAGTTTTAACTCTTATTATTCATAAACTAATCCTTTCAAATAACTAAACTCCACTCTAATTCCAACAGAGATAACTGTTTCATAATATACTTACAGAATATATCATTTTACATAAATATTCATTATATTTCACAATATATCCCACTATAACATTTCAGTTTTATTTATTTGGATAATAGATACATAATAAATTTTTTTTAAATCCATTCCTTAAAATATCCCGCAAATATTCATAACATTTAAACCCTTATATAAATATCATAAAAAATACCCTACTTTATAACCTACAGAAATGGAAATATATGAAAGTGTGAGATTAGATTCTTAGTACAGGTAAACATGAAGGATTTCAATCTAAGATCATAAGTGAACATATGGTTATGAGGACATAATAAAGGTTCATGTAAAATAAATAGTAAATTCATACACAATAATTATATATTAAAAACATGAATCATGTTATAAATTATTCATCGTAACATAAAACCTAAGTCATGTGAGTGTGGAAACTTAGGTCAACAATCATAATATATTATAACAAAAAAATACATCACATTATATAAGAATGTGGAACAAACAAAAGTTTATAAATCAAAAATAATTTAAGGCTAACCACAAAGACATTCATATTATAATATAGTAAGAAAACCACCCACCCATAAAATATTGTACTTGTGTTAAGAACATGTATCCCGTAATATAGTAGACTTGGGATTATCACCCTTATAACATCCTAATATCATGTGATATAAAAAATTAGACAATTATTTATAGATCTATATCTAACCCACACTTCATATTATAACAAAACATACATATTTTGTGATGTCCCTAACTCATTTTACTCATAACTTATCATACATGTTCGAACACACATCCTCAATTGCACCTCCCCATATGCTAGAGGTTGTCGACTTGCAGTGAGGGTCTATGATTGCATGGTGGGAATATTATAACCTCTTTACCAGAGTATATCATAGTATTGAATAATAGATAAATTATCATATTAATGATAATAATGAAAATAGTAGAAGATAATCACATCTGAAAAGTAATAATAACCCAACAACTAGGCTAGTTCCAAATAGTCCAACCTTGAATGAACATGAAAATACATAAAATACAAGGAAATAAACATAAATTATATACATAAAACATGAATAGATGGAAAAAATAACAAATAAATAAAAGATTATAACTTTAGAAGTATTTTTCAGTACATGCTTGGCTGAAAATCCCATGAAAATTCCTAGACCGTAAGATACAATAGTAAATAAGCATGAGGCAAGTCCTGACAGGTATTTAGTATATTTATCTGGGCACTAATCAGCGACCTGGTCAGGTTGTGATTAAAACTCAGTGGGATTCCAATGAATTTGTTTAATTAAAATCCTATATATTAATATAAAATGTAATAGTGTCTGGGTATAATCAATGCAATTCAGTAAAATAAACATAATCCTTTTTGATCTCAGGCTCCTCATAAGATCCTAGGTTGACCACGTCTACTTCAGGTTAAGCCAGAATGCTTGGTAAAATGTGAAATCATATATATATGTGTGTGTGTGTGTGTATTTGTGTGTGTATGTGTGTGTTTTATGTGTGTGTGTGTTTTTATAGAAGAGTGCCTGAGACATATAACCAAAGTGTCCTTGTAAAACATCATAAGGGACTTATACTCTTTTAGTAAGGGGCATCAGCCCAAGCTTCCATGTTGGGGACATAGAACATCATGTCTAATAGATATCAATAAATGATGTCAAGAATAATTCCCAACATCCAATATCAAGGGTGTGTGGAGATTCATATTCAACAAAACTCATTTAAATTATGATAAACTCCATCTCCAGCATCATACATTATGGGTGCATGAAATTTCATCTTCAACAATCCCATTTTAATTATAAGGGATTCCATATCCAGCATCCCATGTCAAGGGAACATGAAGATTTATGTCAAACAGCTCCCTTAATCCTTCCATAAGAACCAATTACAAAATCATTATAATATCCTAAATAATTTCATTTAATACTTTAACATAATCCAAGAGGAGTATTTATGTAAACTCAACTTTTAGTTAATCCCATTTATCCATTAAGAAAATTCATAATTTCATTAGTTCTAAGTGATATGTCCTTTACATTCATGTTTCTTTATTCCATTAAATATTTCAATTAATTCAATTATTGCTTCCATTAATAGGTTGAGAGCTCACCAAAACTAATGGTGGTGTAGTCGCAAGGAAAGATTAAAAAACTATTGATTTAAAATAGGTAATGTAAGTCTACAAAAACATTATAAAATAAATCAATTTTATTAATCATATTACTAACAAGTGATTAAAGTCTAAGTAAGAATACATAGCTTGTTGTAATTTAATTAATCCATTTATTATCAATTAAACAATTCCTCTTTAAAAGTCTAACCAAATACTACAAAGTTGTGTTTTGGAAAATAAAAAAAATATTACAACGAGGGTAAATAAGAGGACACATCCAATGGGGTGATCCAAGTTGAGGTCAAAATCATAAAAAATGGAAAAGAGTCTAACGAGGGGTATAAGTCATGACCTATAGAATTAATTAAAGGTGTTACAAAATTTTGGAGAAATGTACATAAATTAGGGTTTACATCACAATGGAAACATATAATAAACATGATAGACTTTATGGGAAAACACGTAGACCGTCTACCTTATATCAGTCGACAACTCCACATCAAATATCAATTTTATATTCCAACTGGAATGAGTGAAATTAGATAAACATGAAAACATCCTGAAAATAAGGTGTGTTAGATCTCATGGAAATAGTATCTAAGACAGAATGATAAAATGGGAAAAGAAATTATAGTATCTTAATACATACTGAGAAGAATCCAATGAAACAAATAGTGGTTCAATCAAAGCTCAAATGGAGGAGAAATATCAAATCATAGAGTAAATGAAGAGGAGAGATCCCATGGTTGGGCTACTACGAGGAATGAGGGAGGAGAAAAGATGGATTATGGTAAAATAAAACATGGTAAAAAAGAAATTTCTAGTATCTTTAATGATCCACATATTTTTTTGTGTCTTTTGAAAAATAGTGCATCAACTATATAGGACACATTGTCCCACACACTAGACCTCACACGATTGTAGTGCATGATTAGACTAACCATGAATCAGCCATGTGGGTATCTCTTTACTTTTGTACCACCTCAAATGTATTTCTAGAGATCCAAATATGGTTTGAATAAACAATGTGCCTATAAAAATGCTGTATGGTTTGCGTTGAATAGTTATCAAAAACTGTGCACCCTAAGATATTTCTCCCAAAACTAGGTATTCAAAGCCTGAATCTTATGAAAATCATTTGGACTCTGAAGAAACCTTCTAAAAATTAAACCACGTATAACAAAAAACCATTAAGAGGTATAAATCTTATAATTTTATTCTAAATATTATTTTAAGATTCGGCCTATCCACCAAATGAAAATTCAAATTCCCCTAGAATTTCCAACCAACTCAAAACACCAGATCTTATAACATTCAAACCTTATCACGTATTATCCCAATGAATCTCCAGTGGAAAATGAAAATAAAAATCGATCGACTTGGGTCGTGATTTCCAACTCACAGGTTCTGTTTCATTTCTAAATGTCCAACATTCTTCCAGAACACCATTTTAAACATACATCACACAAACTATGACAACACGATCCAATTCTTATTACCACAACTAGAACACTAATATATAACTTACATAAGCTCATAAAACGTGAGATGAGATCATTTCATCATATCTTTAATCAATCGGTCTATAGCCTCCCCACTATAGGTTCTAACCTTCAATGGCCAATTCCAAGTCCTGATACCCCCACCATCGAAACTACCTACTAAAGCAAGCCGTAATAATCCTAAAAATACTCCTAGTATTATTCTTATCTCATTACACCTGATCACACATGAGTACATATCCTTTAACCCTCAATTTGATCCTAAAAATTGAATTTCCAACCCAATAAGCTATCCTGGTCATGCCATCTTTTCCTTAAAAATATCCCATCAAACTTTACACTACACTTGTCCCATAAAAATCGCATGCCTGATGTAATTCCTCACCAACCATATTTTGTAACATTCTTATTTTCCCTTTTAATAATTTGGAATATTTTTAGGAATATTTTCGAATCTTGGTGTGGAGACGATGTCAGATTCCAAGGATTAAAGATCACAGACATGATATTATAAATTTTTTAAATATATTAATTTCACACATGGGATGTTTTGTTGAAAATGTTTAATAAATCCAGATTAAGAACTCTGGTGGGAAATAAAAGACTATTTTTGAGTCCATCATAGGGGTTTTACCCTATGAACGACACACCCTTGGAGCGTGTTAGGAAAATAGGTTTTCCGCAATCACAGGAAGATTAAAAAATAAATTAATTTATTTTTTTCTTTATTTAATTTCCATGACCCAATCTTATCCTTATAAATAGCCGGTTATGGATAAATCTTAGGGTAAGCTTTATAACCCTAGATATTTGATAGGAGATCATAGAGGACTATTAGCGGATTACAACGGGATCGAATATCAGATCTATATTGAATGGATCATCTACACTAATGGAGTTTAGGGATCTCACCAACAACTACAACACAAATATCATTCTGAATCAGTGATTGATAAAAACTAAATATAGGATATTTTTATGTGGATTTTGTCCCTATTATTCTTATTCCACAAAAAAAAACTAATCCATTCTACCAATAGTTATATTTTTGGATCAATAATGCTTTGCAATTATGTATTTTATCTTCATAGAAATAGGAACTTGATGTTTCATTGTTTATTCGTCTTATTTAAAAAAAATATAAAACAATGGATCAAGTTTTAAATGATCAAAAACCAAGGTTCATTCCTCATGTGATTGATCTATTGTTTTCTCTTCTAGTTATTTATAAATTTATAACTGGTATTTGTTTTTTCCATTGATTTATCAAATAACCAAAAATCAATCATTGTGCACTCATTATTTGGTTTAATAGATTGATATAGTGGTTTTGGGTCTAGTATTTATGGTAGATCATGAAATTATTGTATAAAATAAGTATCAGTACTAGATCAGAGTTCATCAAGTGTGGTTTGGAATATGGGGGTAGTGAGGCAGTATGAGGCCATTTTCCATGAGAATTGTATTGAAGGATTATGGACCTCAGTGATGGTAGGGCTCTGACGACAATAGATATAGGATCTATGGAGAGATTTGAGGACAAAATAGAGAGAGGTTGTGGTGGATATGGAAACTTAATTAAGCCCTATGTTTTTTGGAAATTTATGAAACACACGGCATGTAATCTAGAGATATATGTCATGTGAGTCCCTGTCTATAGTTCTAGGGTTTCTTGTGGGAAGAAAAGGCCACATTCCATGTGACATGTGTAACATGTTTTATGACCTAACTTGGAAACACTACATGTATCTTGAACACGAGCTAATATGGTTGGTGTACACGAGCTAATATGTGTACTCGAAAACGTCCAGTATAAATAGGTTGATCTGAGTACTTAGACATAGCCCATTACGTGGGCGAGGACACATATAAAATTGAATAGACCAAAGTACATAGGCATGGTAAATGGAATGGATAGGGTTTCGACCAACTAGTACACACTATGTACTTTTCTAAAGAATTCTTATAGCCATTTATTTCTTTAGTGTGGACTAGTATCGGTTAAATGTATTCCCTTATCCTATTTCTATGAGGGTACTGTGTGGAATAATATCCTCAACATAGTATTGTGACCCCTCGATGGAATTAATCTCAGTTATAGTTCTTGGTATACCCCATAGACCTTGGTTTTATCCTCTATCATATTCTTCTCTATGTGGGGTTCCTAGAATCAGTGTGACCAACATACTCAGACACTGATCCCCTAATTAGTAGGTTAATCTAGATCAGGTTGTTGATATAACCCATGGCCTTGGTTGTGGTCCCTCATTTATGTATTGATATCATAACTTTCTAATGAGTTGTTTCATGGATGAGTGTTTTTCATGTATTATACATTTTAATTTATAGTGAGTACATCCTGTAAGTACCCAACGATCATGACCTCTTGGATGTGTATCATCAGTGACAACATAGTTCATGAAGTTTTTTATCCTAGATGAGTACTCCCTCGAAACCTCTAGGATAATCTTGTGGCATGTATTTTGGATGATACAACTTTAGAACTAGGAGTTTCTTATCAGTATATTTGTTTCATCTTTGATTATAACAATATTTTATATATTTATTAACATACTTATGTATTGATGAGATTACTACTCTTGATACTTTATGTTTGGTTATTCTAGGGTATTTTTATACTCACCCATACATGGTATTTTCCGACACATTTCTTGTCTTATAAAGATGGAAAAACTTTTTACGGAGTCCTTGGAGGACCAGAAGTATGTGGATCATAGTCTGTGCTAGAGAGACTGAGATGTATATTAGTGTTTCATTTGACAGTAGTCCCCATTCTCTAAGAATGTTGAACTCTTTTTCATTTTTTCCTTGGTATTGTATTTAGAACCTTTATCACTTTTAGTACTTTATTTTCATACTATGATTATTAGATAATAGATGTACTCATGCATTGATATTAGTTGTTTTACATTTTAGAATATTATGGGATTAGAGATGTGTGTGTGTATGCAGATAAATTATGGGTTCTGCTTTCCATATCCTTCTTAAATCATCCCCCATATATACACTTTGAACTTGGTGCATCTTGTAACATTTTAGGATGTTTCCACAATGATATCTAGAAATGGATTTGTAGAAGAGATGATCATATGACCTGATGAGTGACGAGTCCTCAATAAAGGGTCTTGGTCATGAGGAAGTATTTTGATATCATTTCCAGCAAATGGAACTTTCACCTTGGGATCTATTCATGGATACATGTCTAGTAGTTCATGTAAATAAGCCACATCATAATGAGTCATTGATGTCTCTTTTAGTGCTAGATGATAGTGAATAGGGATCGAGTGTGTATCGTGAGCTTTCAAGATAGGTATCATGAAGGATTTAAGGTCAGTAAGTCCCAATGACAACAGGTGTGTGATAGAAGTCATAAAACATGAGGTTTCTTTGTTCATAAGAACCATAGGTAATGCTTACTCTTCCAAGTTTGAGGTGTTGTTATTATTTTCATGGTAGAGGATATCTCATGTGTGATTTTCTTACCCATAATGTCACAATCCGAGAGACGGTCGATGGGCCACCCAGATAAAGGAAACAAATAAAGAAGGGGGGTCTATGGGGTTGTGGACATATTAGAGGAGCTGAGGGAGTAGAAAGTGGTATGTGGTGCTTTGGTTTAATGCAACCACCACCACCCCCTAGGTGGACCACCCCAAGCATGGGAAGCTTCTTTTCAAGAAGTTGGTAAGATACATGCACTAGTGGATCTTAACCTAGAGGATCTATGTGTGTTTCAAGTTATGATCTATTCTCCTTATACTTTATTTTTTACTAATGACAAAAACAGGTGAAAGACACTATTTTTACTTTTTTCCGAGTATTTTATATGGTGACATGGGGATTTAGTGGATACCGATGCTGGTAACATTTGAAACATATTCATACTCTCGAGAAGGATAGATGCATTCCCTAAAAAGACATATTATTGAAATGTGATCCAACCCCGTATGGGAGAGTTAATTCCACCCAATGTGGATAGTTTAATGGTGTGGTGGATGAGTTCTTTTGACATAAATAGTCTAGGTAGTTTGGGGTACTAATGTGTTAGATCAATCTCTAGTTATAGTAATAGGTATAAATAGGAAAAGAGGAGTTACAAATAGTAGGATCTTTTACCTCAGAGTCTTCAAGTATGGTTTGAGGTATGACATGTTTCCCCACTACCCCAACTATAGTTTTAACATATAATCATAGGCAACACATCCATATGAGTTACCCTTGTTTGAGAACTAGTGATACTATTGGATCCTTTTTCCTTGACTATTATGTTATTGTCTCTTATTGAGAGGATCAATGATCACTCGAGTCTATAAAATATGGCATGGATGGTGTGTTGTATCTTCAGTCAATGGTTGTTACCCCTCCACTTACTCAAATATTTAGGGAGGAATAGTTTTGGGGTATTGATTGTGAGGTCTTTCATGATTATATACCTACTGGACATGTTCTTGATTTATTTTCCAAATGTGGGAAGTACATCATCTTTTGTAAGATAGATGATGACACCAGTCAGGCTGTGAGAAGTGGTACTGATGTAACATTGAATTTATTTATAAATAAATTTAATAAAATGCGTGAAACACATTGTATCGAGAAAAAACACTTTTTTAAGGAGACAGCTATAAACTAGTCGTTAAAAATAACGTTGTTGCTTCTATGTTTTGAATTTCAAAAAATGGACATATATGGTTGCGATCAGTGAGTTATATAAAGTCTGATAGGACAATCTTATATTTTGGAAAAAAGTAACACACCCTAATGAATAGTAATATGACCCATAGAAATATTAAATCAGACAAATGTATAGTAACACCCCCCATTAATGTATAATAAAAAGGCATCTTATAAGTGACAATATGATCATTATATAAGTGTTTATATTTTTGGAAGTCATAAATATATAATTACAGTTTTATAATTAATTGAAAATTTTAAATGAAAATTTATTTTCATAAAATGTAATCATGAACTATTATTTTATTTTCTTATGGTTATAAGATAATTTTATGAGACCATAACTAATTTTTCAAGCTTTTATAAAATGAGTTAAAATTTTAAAATTGTTATTTCCCAAATAAATTATTATTTTAATTAGAAATAAAATTTCTGATATATAGATATTCATTTTTATAAAATTGGGTACATTTTTTAATTGTATATGTTGAAAATGGTTGTGGTGGATTTTTTGGGATTTTTATAAAATACTAGAATTTTAGGTAAATAGTGAAATTCGATAATTATGAAATGTGCTAAATAAATAAATTTATGCATCATGATTGATTCATGGATGGTGTAAATGGCCATTGGTTTGAACTAACATGAACTTATTATAGTTTTTGTCACCATAATCTGGACTATTCATAGTCTTGAAAAAAAATATAAAAATAATGATTAAAATAATGGAAAACCTCTCCCATCTTCCACTATAAATACCACTCTCACCCCCATCTTCCCCTCACACCTCTCAAGCTTTGAGAATTGCCAAAATTTTGAAAATTTCTCTTCCCAGGGATCTTTCCCATGTCTAAGACCTTATGGTATAACAAAAAAGACAACACTAAAGGCCTTAAGGGGAATATCAAGGAGAAGATATCAAGAGGTAACAAATCCTCTTCCATTTTCTTTTATTTTAATTTAAATTCTTTTTCTTTTCTTATAATATCTTCACCTCATATTATCCAAGAGAAATGAAATATATAGTATCTTATATATACTATTTTTTTATCATTTTTTGGTAAAATTCATCATCATAATCCTTCTCTTCTTCCTCTTATTCAAAAAACAAAAACAATGTCTGTAATGTTTCGATTAGTCGATATTGTGGACAATGTGTCTTTAATATACAGCAATTCATTAAAATGTGGTTATAAAACCATATTAATGGTTTAATAAAATTTTAAAGTGTATGATATGATGACATTTATGTTATAGAATAAGCTAATATGCATAATATTAAAGGTATATGATGAAATAAGTTCATGATTATCGAAGAACTGCCAAAATGATCTAAATATCATTAATGTTTTATCTAATGATTCATAATAAGATATGATAAATAATTGATTAATGGTATAATTTAATATTCTAGAAACATATTAATAACATCTCATTCCAATACTAGACATTCTATTCCATTCAAAATGAATTTTTTTTGTGAACTGACCATGGAAACCATATAAATAACGCACCTGAAACAATGTCAATAACAAAATATTATTAATAAATATGTGGGCTGATGTTATAAAATGATCATATAAGGTGTTACAAAAATGATTTTGTTTTTTAAATATATTAATAACATTATTTTAACAATTATATGTGAGGTTTAAACACATTTAAATTAAGAAGAACCTGAGGTAAGGGAATTCTTAACCCAAATTCCATTATTTGGGTTCGCCTTATACTTTTTTCAATATGTGGTATTAAGATTAATTTTTTGATTAATTTTTGTTTATATTATGTTTTATTATATTTATTTATAGATTATACACATATTCCATTAATTATATTAATTATCACTCCTATTATACTATATTTGTAAGACACTTTCCTTTTAAAATCCTTTTAAATGTCTCTTTTAAGAAATTCATAAAAGATTGATTTTATATAAGGAATGAGAGGTTTCTCATAATTTCATTATCCTTTATTACTATTATATGTTCCTTGGACATATATATGTTGGGTTGAGCCCATTATATCCTAGGATATGTTGGTTTGAGCCCATTATAGCATAAGATATAACGGGTGAGCCCCATTATAGCTCTCCAATACATTGGGTACTCCATAGATGGAGGTTGAATGAATGTTAATTCAATGTGTATGGGTAATTTTATGATTGATAAGCTAAATATTTCCCAAATAAACTATATGATGTTTCTATGCATGCTAACATGTTTTTATGAAATGGGTTTTATTGGTTGTTATGTTATCACTTGAATAATTATTTCTTTCTTTATATCCCTTTCTGAGATTTTTGTGATCATCTTAAGTTTCAAAATGTTTTTCACAAGTTATAAGGATTTTTTAGAGAAATAAGTAATAAAATTTAAATTTTATGAATATCTTTCATGGAAATTATGTTTTATTTCAAAGTTTTATATTTTGGATAAAAATAGATAATGTTCCACATGTATGATTATGGGATGTTATGTATGTTTTATTTCCTAACTATCTAAAACTCTATACATGAAAAGATCCTAAATGTGCAAGAATGTATGTTATTTTCAAAAAAACAATATTATGTAATGTTTTAAGGTTGGGTCCTTATAGTTGGTATCATAGGATGGTTTAGATAACTTTAGGGGTTAGGATCGCGTTACTAGAATACCATTAACTATTTATAATTTATTGTTGATTTTAAATGATTTAGAATTTAAAGATTACCATGTTTAATCATCTAGGATATGTCTCTTAAAAATGGTTTTCTGTAGAAGAAATAGGGAACCTAAAGTAAGAAGTCCCCAAGAGGCTAATATTTGTTTGAATCTGCAGTCTAGAATAGTGTGAATTGGAACTGAGCAATTTTTGACAGCAATGCATTAGTTGACTCTGGTGATAAATGGTGGTGGTATCCATTATAGAGATTAACCTGAACTACCATGAATTAACATGTCTTTTATAAATAATTTTATGAGGAAACATCTTCCATCATTCAGTGGAACCATAGATCTAGCGATGGGTGAAGAATGGATCAATGCTTAAAAAAATATATTTGTTTTCATGGGATGTTCATAAGGTCAAAAGGAAATACTATCCATTTATCATTTTGAAGGTGAAGAAGATCAATGGAGGTGTCTGGTTTGGAATACGAGAGATATATATGATCTAGAAAATCTGGAATGTGATGATTTTAAGAGTCTTTTTGGGAATAATATTTTCTTAAAACTGTTTGACACAAAATGGAGAAACAATTATTGGAATTGAAGCAAATACATGATGATTCTGTTGTAGTTTATCAAACCAATTTTACAAGATATTCCAAGTACTAACTATATTTTACTTGGTATTTTTATAGTAAAAATAATATATTTTACTCACGTTTGAAAACCATTTTTACAAAGAGCATTGGCTTCCCGAGAGTTAAAAATCTATGAGACACTTATTCATTGTGATGAAAAATCTTATATTGAGTTTTTTGACACATATGGGCTTTATGAAGATAGGAATAATAAGTGGATAGTTTTTTAGCCATTGGGGAATAATTCATCAAAGAAATCTAGAGGTAGGAAAATAAATTTCCATAATTGTTTAAAGTGTAGTAAAAAGAATCCTGGTGAATTTCTTTTAAATTATGGTAAATACTACTGATGTGGAGAGTTTGGGAACATGTCATGTGAGTGAAAGTAAAATGATTTAGAAATTAATGATATGTCTGTGGAGAGATGCTTTAACTATAAAGAATTGTTTAATTTTTCTTCTGAGGGTCCTAAGCTGGCTACTAAGGCAGGAAATATACAAGATTGGAAGTAAAAGTGTGTGGAAAAATCCATTGCAACCACTTCAAAAGCCTTTGAGCCATTAAATGAGGTGATATCAGGTACATTTCTTATTTTTATATATTTTTCTAGTGTGCTATTGTATTTGGGTTCCTTCCTCCATTTTTGAGAATGTTTTTGCAAACTTGGTAATTCCATCTCATGAAATGAAACCAGAACTCATGGAAAAAATCTTGGAGGAAATACTATGGAAAAGAAAGAAATTATAGGAATCTACCAATATTTTTTCATGGAAATATTTTACCTACAAACCTTATTGTTTCTCTACTATTGTAGTTTGATGTTATTCTGGGTATAGACTGACTTTATTTTTATCATGCTAAGATATATTGAATAGAAAAAGATATTTTTTCAGATAGAATTTCAATTTGGGTATAATAATGAACCCATACCATTGATAACTTATCAAGAAGATAAAATCTAAATAAAATATGTAAATTAATGTTATACTGCTCATATTTTTTATGATAAGGGAACCATCAAGTTTAATGAAGTACCAGTGGTAAATGAATACCATGATGTTTTTCCTAATGATTTTCCAGGTGTTATTATTTGATCAAAAGGTTGAGTTTACTATTGTCATAGTTCCTAATGCTAAGACAATTTCAAAACCCCTTATCAAATCTCTTAAATGGAACTATTATAATTTAAAAAGCAGTTTCAATAATTATTAGATAAAGGATTCATTCGACCCAATACTTCACCATGGGGTGATCCTATCTTTTTTTTAAAAATAAAGATGGTTTAATAAGAATTTTCATTGATTATAGAGACTTGAATAACATCCTTTTTAAAAACAAGTGTCATTTGCCTCATATTGATGTTTTTCTTGATCAGGTTTTGGGAGTAAAGTATTTTTCAGAACTTAACCTGAGGTCGGGGTACCATCAATTGAAAGTAAAGGATGCAGACATCCTAAAGACTGTGTTTCGTACTATATATGGTCATTATGAATTTTTTTAGGCAATTTGGTTTAACTAATGCACCTATTGTATACATATATCTTATGAATATAATCATTCATGAGTTCTTGGATTAGTTTGTGGTTTTGTTTATTGATGAAATTTCAGTATATTCTAAAAGTAAAGAGAATCATGAAAAACATCTAGGTATTGTTTTGAAAACCTTAGAAGAAAAGAAACTATATGGAAAATTTAGAAACTATGAATTTTGGTTGCAATAAATTTATTTCCTTGGTCACATTGTTTTTAAAGATGGTATAATTTTTTATCCTACTAAAATAAAATTTTTTGATGAATGGAAAACACCGACAAATATAACAGATATTCATAGTTTTCTTGGTTTGGCAGGCTATTACTGGGGGTTTGCTGAAATTTTTTCACAATTATCTATCCCAATGAATAAGTTAATTTGAAAAGGAGTTAAATTCATCTGAATAAAATAATGTGATGATTGTTTTTAAGAATTGAAAAGAAGATTTATGAATGAACCAGTTTTGACCATACCTTCTAGAAATGGTGAATTTTTCATCTAAAATGATGCTTATTGGAAGGGACTTGGTTGTGTTCTGATGAAAAATTATCAGGTAGTTGCTTATACATCGTTTCAGTTGATACCTAATGATTTAAATTACCAAACACGTGATTTATAATTATTTATTGTTATTTATTCATTAAAAAATTTCAATAATCATTTCTATGGAGTAAAATGTGAAATATATATTGACCATAAAAGTATTAAGTATATATTTACCCAGATGTAATTAATACATGAGATAGAGAATATGGATGGAACTAATCAAAGATTATGGTTATACGATTTATTTGTATCCTGGAAAAGAAAATAGAGTGGATGATGAAATGAGATGGAAAATTAATTCTACATTAACCATGATACATTTATAACATTACCCTTTTGTGAATTATTTGATAAAATTTGGGTTAGAATTTGTTGGTGTAGGAAATTACTCTATTTTGTTTTAGGTTTTTGTGCATTCATCTCTATCAAACAGTATTAAGCAAGCACAAAAAAGAGACTGTGAGTTATAGAAAAAGGTGGAATTGGTTAAAATGGATAAGTTTCTAGAATTTAACCACGATAAGGATTGTGTTTTGAGGTTTTTGAAGTGATTGTGTGTTCCATGTGATTCTCAGTTAAAGAAATAATTATTATATGAAGCTCACTATTCTCCATTTTTATTTCATCCTCGCGGCACAAAGATGTACATAGATATTTGAGAGTATTACTGGTGGGATGGAATGAAAAGAGATATTGATGATTTTACTGTGAAATGTTTGACATGTCAATAGGTTAGATAGATGTGGAATTTACTGATGGGGATGCTTTAACCTTAACTAGTACTAGATTGGAAATGAGAAAATATATCCATGGTATACATTTTGGGATTATAAAATACATTACAATGTAACAATGCAATCTAGGTTATTGTTGATCATCTAACTAAATCTGCACATGTCCATCCTATTAAAGATAATATTTCTTTGGATTAGATTTATAAATTTTACTTCAAAGATATTTTTAGGACCCATAGAGTTCCTCTTTCAATTGTATCTAATCATGATCGTAGGTTTACTTCTAACTTTTAGAAGGGCCTTTAAAAGTTGTTGGACACGTAATTAAATTTTAGCACTATTTTTCATCCTCAATCTGATGGATAGGTTAAGAAAAAAATTCATATATTAGAGGATTTTCTTAGAGCATGGTCAATGGAATACTAGAGAAATTGGGATCAGCATATTTCTTTAGTTGATTTTTTTTATAATAATAGTTTTCATTCCGGTATAAAGACAATAGCTTTTGAGGCATTGTAGGAAAGCAGTGTCAAACTCCAACATTTTGGAAGGAAGCTGGGGAAATGAAATTAATGGGACCAGAATTAGTAGTATAAGTGGTTGAAAAATTAACATAATTCATATACACATGGGGAAATCTTAGAGCATGTAGAAAAGTTATACAGAAAATGGAAGGAAAACATTTTATTTGAGGTAAGTGATCATGTTTTCCATAAAATCGCTCCTTAGAAAAGTGTTATGTGTTTTGGTAAAAAATGAAACATATGTCCATGGTTCATTAGACCTTATAAAAACATTGGAGAAATTTGGACAAGTTTCCTTTCAAGTAGCTTTATCTCTAGGTTTATCTCAGGCACACATTTGTTTTCTTATTTCGAGGATGAGAAAGTATATTCCCTTTTTATCTCATGTTTTGAGCCCAGAATTAGTTCAACTGGAAGAGAACCTTTCTTATAAAGAGAGACCTATTCATATTATTGATCATATAGAGAAAGTATTTTAAAATAAGGTAACCACCAGGTAAATATTTTGTGGAGAAACCACATGGTAGAAGAAGAAACATGAGAATCTAAAATTTATATGAGGGAAAAGTACCTTTATTTGTTTAATAAGTAAATAAAAATTGCAAGGATGCAATTTTTAGAATGTGGGGAGAATGTAACACCCAAATGATTTATAATTAAATTTAACAAAATGCCTGAAACACTAATTCTTTTTGAAACAACAATTTGTTTTGAGGAGATAGTTATAAACCAATTGTTAAACATAATTTTGTCACTTCTATGTTTTGAATTTCCTAAAATGGATATACACGGTTGCGATCAGTAAGTTATTTAGAGTCTGATATGACAAACATAATTTTTGATGAATAGTAACATACCCTTGTAAATAGTAATATGAACTTTATGAATAGTAAATCCGCAAAATGTATAGTAACATCACCCATTAATTTATAATAAAAAATAATCTTATAAGTGAAAATATGATCATTATATAAGTATTTGTATTTTTTTATTTCATAAATATGTAATTAAATTTTTTTGATTAATTAAATAATTCAAATGAAAATTTATTTTCAAAAAATGTAATCATGATTTTTTTTATCTTATAGTTATAAGATATTTTTATGAGACTTTTATTAATTTTTTAATGTGTTATAAAATGAGTTATAATTTTAAAATGGTTATTTTTCAAATAAATTATGATTTTAATTAACAATTAAAATTGTCATATTTTGAAAATTATTTTGTAAAATGGGGTTCATTTTTGAATTCTACACATTTAACAATTGATGGGGTGAATTTTTTATATATTTTTGAAATACTAGAAAATTTGTGAATAGTGAAATTCGATAATTACGAAATGCGCTAATTAAATGAATTTATGCATCCTGCTTGAGTCATGTATGATGTAAATGGCCATTTTTTAGAACTCACATACACTTATTACTATTTTTTGTCATAATAATCAATAATATTCATAGTATTGAGAAAAAATCTTAAACTAATGATTAAAATAATGGAAAACCTCTCATTTCGTTCACTATAAATATCACCCTCACCCCCATCTTTTTCTCACACCTCTCAAGCTTTGATAATTTCATAAATTCTTCCCATTATTCTTACCAAGGCTTTTTACCACGTCCAATACCTTATTGTCTCACCAAATTTCCAATACCAAAGTCCTTAAGGAGGATCTCATGAAGAAAATATCAATAATTAAAAAAATCATCTTTCATTTTTATTTCATTTCAATTATTTTTTTCTTATTATACTCACTTCACCTCCTCTTAACCAAGAGAAATGAAATATGTATTATTCTATTTATTTTTTATTTTTATCATGTTTATGTAAAAATTCATCATCATACTCTTTCTCCTTTCCCACTTTTTGAAAAAAATAAAAAACACCATATGTGATGTGTCGATTTACTAACATTGTGGAGGATGTGTGTTCAATTTCCTTTACATTCTTGAAATATGGTTGTAAAAAAATATTAGTGGTCAAAAAAGATTTTAAATTGTATGATATTACCTCTATTATGTTATGGAATTAACACATATGTATAATATTAAAGGTATATGATGAAACACATTCGTGATTAATGAAGAACCTCCAAAATGATCAAATCATGTTTAATGTTTTATCTAAAGATTCATCATAATTTATTATGAAAAGATGACTAATGGTATAATTTAATATTATTTAAACATGTTAATTACATATCATTCCAATACTAAATATTCTCTTCCATTTGACAAGAAAACCTATTACGAACCGACCATGGAAAGCATGTAAAGAATGCACATGAAACAATGTCTACAACAAAATATTACTAATAAATGTTTGGAATGATGTAATAAAATGATCATATAAGGTGTTATAAAAATTATTATGTTTCTTTAAAATATTAATAACACTTTTTAAACCATTATACAAGAGGTTTAAACACATTTTAGGCAATACGAACCTAAGGTAATAGAATTCTTAACCCAATTTCTATTCTTTGGGTTAAACTTCTACTTTTTTCAATATGTGGTATTAAGATTATTTTTTGGATTAATTTTTATTTATATTATGTTATATTATGTTTATTTTTATTATATACACATATTCCATTCATTCAATTAATTATCACTCCAATTATATTATATTTGTAAAGAACATTCCTTTTAAAATCCTTTTAAAAGTCTCTTTTATGAAAATAAAAGAAGATTGTTTTTATATATCAAATGAGTGGTTTCTCTTGTTTTAATTATGATTTATTACTAGGATATGTTCCTTGGACATATATATGTCGGTTTTATCCCATTATATCTCAATATATGTTTTTTTTATCCCATTATTTCTCAAGATTGGTTGGTTTGAGCCCATTATAGCTCAAGATATAACAACTGAGCCCATTTATAGCTCTTCAATGAATTGGGTACTATAGAGTGATATGGTAAATATATCACAAGGAAACTACATGATATTTCTATTCATGTTAATGAGTTTTTATGAAATGGGTCTTATTGGTTTTTATCTTATGACTCGATTAACGATTTCATTCTTTATATCCCTTTATGATCTTTTTGTGCTCATCCCAATATTTTAAATGTTTTTCATATGTTATATGGATTTTTAAGAGCAATAATGAAGAAAATTTATATGTCATTAATATATTTCAAAGAAATTATGTTTTATTAGAAAAGATTTATATTTTGGAAAAAATAGATACTATTTCACATGTATGATAATGGGATGTTATGTATGTTTTATGTCCTAATTAACTAAATATATAAAACTGAAAAGATCCTCAATGTTTAAGAATGTATGTTCTTTTCTAATACTCAAGATTATATAATGTTTTAAGGTAGGGTCCTTATAACTGACGAGGTTTCAATCCCATTATATTATACGGAGGGGAGGGGTGGTTATACCAAGATCCTTTGACATCAGGTTCGATAGAAGAGGATATTGTAGCTTATTTCTATGTTTAACTATTGGTTTCTCATCTATAAGTAAGTGAAGACCATAAAACTTATTGGATAGAGTGGGATGCCTATGCGTGTATGAGGTAGTCTGGATTCTTGGTATTCCATTGATCATCATTGTAGACTATATTTCTTACCTAATTTCATGATTAAGGAGAGGATGAAGGATGAATTTGAAGACTTGGTTATAGATGAGCATAGTGTTTCTACCCATGATAGTTGTCTAGGTAAATTGGACCATCCAGGTTCTAGAGAACATGCATCAATATTCCATGTTAGATTCGGGCTATATCTAAGAGGGTCATATACCATCATTGGAGTTTGTGTGTCCTAATAGATTTAACTCCACCACCAGTGTAACACCATCTGGTTCCATGTATGGGAGAACCTATAGGTCATCATTATACTAATTAGAACCTATAGGTTACATCACTCATGATCCAAGAGTTGGTATTAATGGTGGTTTTAAAGGGTGTAGTTATCCTACAGGCAGCTGAGAACTACCCCATAATGTCAATATTTCATTATAGACTGACGACATAAACCATTATATTTGACTAGGATATCATGTATTTTGAGATGTCTACCCTCATCAAGGATAGCATATATTTGAACAAAACAACAGGCTATTTCAGGGGTTTGTAGTCCATTTGTACCAGTTATTTCACTGGGTTAGCAAGGTGGAGTACTGCTTATCCCTACAACCTCTTTTGGACTAGGCTCACTATGTATTCCACATTTCACAACCAAGGGTACATGTGAATGATTTATTGCACCATGTTTACCATGGTGAGATATTAATCATGGGTAGAGTAACATTTTCAGGGTTCAAGACTATGTTTGAGAACTAGTGGGTTTAAAGAACTAGTGAGAAAATTCTCTTTGTGGATAAATGATTCTTTTGGTTTTGGCTTCATTAACAGCATAAGTGACCTTTAAGATCACTTGAAAGAGTGGGAGACTGGGATAAGAGCTCTGTATCCTTTCTTTCTTAGATGGGATGAAAATCCCTAATTTTTTGGGACTGTAATGCTAATTTTTTCCTTATACACATTTGGTATATTTCTAGGAAAATTTTCAGAGTCATGCGCTAAAAAACACAATATTTAATGTCCACGAGAGCCTATAATTGATATTATAAAAATATATTAAATATAAAAATATCACACACATGAATTTTTCCTAAAAATATTGAATAACTCTGTAATGGGGATCAAAAGGAAATTTTGATCCCTCTATTGAGTCTAGAATGGGGGTTTTACCCTAGTAATGACATAACCTTGAATGTTATCATATATATAGGTTGAATTGATTCATAAGAAAATTAATAAATTAATTAACTAAATAATTTGTTTATTTGTTTTAATTCCATGACCAGATCTTATCCTTATAAATAACGAGTTATGGGTAAATCTTAGGGTGAGATTCATAACCCTATAGATTTTAGAGGAGACGGGGAGGAGCATTGGTGGAAGAAAATAAGATCAAATAAAATATCAATACCTAATGGATCATCCATGCCATCAAAGTTCAGGGATCTCACCCAAAAATATGATGCAAAGATCATTTTTCATCAATGATTGATCCAAACTAAAGGTAGGAAGTTGTTTTGTGGATTTTATTCTGATTTTTATTATTGAAAAATAAACAAAGATCAATTATACCAATATTTTGATTTGCAGTTCATGTGATCATTCCTTTTGTGATTATTTTATGGTTTTCTCTTCCTAATATTCATGTGCTCATCACTGGTATTCATTTTGGAAATTGATTCAATGAATACCTATAAATCATTTTTTCTCACTTGTTCTTTGGTGCAATAGATTGATATAGTGGATTTGGGTTTCGTATGGATGGAAAAATAAGACTATATACTAGAAATGATAAATCCTGTCCAGATCTGAGTTCATTGTGTGGGGTTTGTCATGCGGTAGTGGTGAGACACTACAAGATTGTTCTCCATAAAAATCGGATGGCTGGATTCCTGCCATCAGCATCAGCAAGGCTATTCCAAAAGTATATCTAGGATTTATGGTGAGATTGGTCGCCAAAATCGAAGGTGGATGTGGTGCATAAAAAATATCATGAAGACTCATGGTTTTTTTAAATATGAAACACACATATTGTAATTTGGAGATGAACACTATGTGGGTCCCTAACTATGCTTCTGGGGTTTCTACTAAGAAAAACAAGTCACACATCATGTAACATGACCTGGTGACTCACCGTGTATCTCATAGGATACATATTCATAACCAGAGTACATGAGAAAAGATGTGTACTCAGACACTACCAATTTATACAGGTTAAGCCTTGTACATGGAAAAAGCCCAGTACATGGTCATAGCTACATGTACATGGGCATGAACTGAAGTACATAAGCATGATAAGATGACACGGGAAGGGTTTCATCTGACCAGTACATCTTCTTCACACCTAGTACATGTTGTGTACTTTACTAAATAAGGATTGGATCCATTTTTTCATTAGTGTGGGAATATAACAATTTGGTGGGTTCCCTTGGTCCATTCTTATGAGTTTATTGTGCGGCATCACGCCATCAACATAGGATTATAACCCCTCTATGGAATTATTCTTGGATAGAGTATATTTTATACCAAAAATCCTGAGTTGTGATCCTCTATATTATTTTTCCCTAGGTGGGGTTCTAGGAATTGGTGTGACCAACATAATAGAGTGTTCATTCCCTGCTTAGTATGTTAATCCATATTAGGTTATTGGTATACCCCATGGTCTTGATTGTGATCCATCGTCTATGTATCAATATATGCTATTTTAGATTATTTTTAGGCTGATCAAGCATGTACCTTGGATAAGTCCTTCCAGTTTTCAATGAGTGCTTCTAGATGGGTCCTGACAAGCAAGACCTCTTGAATGAGTGTCATCAATTCCATCATAGCTCATGGAGTTGATTCTCCTGGATGAGCATTCACTTAAAACCTTTAGTAGAATCCTGTGTATGGAATTTTAATTGGTACTTCTTTTTGAATTAGAGTATGTTATAATTATATTTAGGTTATATTTAATTATCATTGTGTCTTGTATCTTTATTTACATACATGTATTTTTATGAGATAACTACCCTTGATACTTTATGTTTGGTTATTTTAGGATTTTATACTGGTTATTTTTATACTCAAACATGCATCAGCTCTACCCAAACAAGTCATGTGTTATGTAGATGAAGGACCATTTTATGGAGTCCTTAGAGGACCAGAAGTCGGGAGATCACTATTTGGGATATATATATATATATATAGAGAGGTTTATACTGATGTTTCCTTTAATATAATTCCCCTTCCTATGAGTAGGTTTGAATATTTTGCAGTTCTTGGTTGGTCTTATATTTGACCCTTTTATAGATTTCAATACATTATTGTCATACTCCGCTTGTGGGATCATAGATTTATGCATGAATTGGTTTCATTTATTTAACATTTCATTATTTTAGGAACTTAGAGATGTGTGTGTGTGTGAATAGGTAAATTAGCCTAATGCATCCTATGTATCTAATATGCGTACTTATAACTAGTCTTCATCCCCTAGACTATTAAAAGTGGGCATGGGGTTGTGGAACTCAACATGTCGCTAACCTGGTGGGACCTAGTGAGTCGGGTCATGAAAATTTTGAAATACTTGAGGAAATTAAATTTGAACCACATATCGCTAAATAGTTTTGAAAATGATCGGTTTCAATAGTCAACACATACAAAAATCCTGATTCCAAAATCCATTGTCCTAGAGAATATTGAGATTATTCCAAAAACACTCACTCAATCACATACCCAACTTCTGATGATGTATCTTGGCCAAACCATCCACTGGACAAAAGTACATATGTAACACATCTCATGAACTCACACATACTACATCCAACTACCCTTGGATCATCATGCCATTCTGATCCTGGAACCTACACTTGAACTCCACCCATGTCTGTATTTGAACATGTAACTAAAATTTACCAAGAAATACATCCATACATTATTCTATTTTTCCAATGGGAATAAAAATCCAAAACCACTATCACACAACTGGTATCAAGGTCCCATGACACTTCTCATGTGAGGGTCATCCCCCAGCTACTGACATCCCACTCCCCATCTTAGGAGAATCCATATCATCCCACCCGCAAAATAATTCCCTAATTTCCACAACCCATACCCCATCCATACTTGAAGATAGTTATAGACATGGATAAAAACCCACACATTCCTGAGTGTTAATGCAAAGTTCACTCATCACTCATTCCAACTTACCAGGAATGGTTCCCATGGTGATCATTGATTTTATGTTCTCAAGGATGGTCAATTTCATTACTGACCAATGGTGCACCACAACCATCGGGATTACCCTAAACATCTCCTTAAGTAAAACTCCCAAGGAATCCTTTCTTAAATCCAGAAAAAGTGTTTAGATTGATCAATGTATATCCTACACTCTCCCAGTGTACATAGTATAAAGTCAAAATATTGGGAATAATCATCTCTAAACTAGGAGTTCAATAAGATTCCATTTATAGGAATGTATCTCTCTCCTCAATCCATTCTCACACCAAACTAAGAAATAGTTTCCTTTAACCACCCCCTAAAACCATGTCTCCTGATAATGTTTTTCAAGGCCTTCCCATGGGTAAAATATCTCACAGTAGCCGGTTTATTTCCAAATTATCCCTCATTAAAGGGAAAAAGCCTTAATTTACCAATGTATTTGGGTTTCCAGGCCCAAAAACATAACTTTTTGGATACCATCCATCCATTACTTTCACCTACCTAATCACTGATTAACATTTTTAAATAGTACCATGTTCAACATTCATATACCATTCCTATCATTCCTAGCATAGTGGGTGTACACTCCCATGCCACATAGATTCACACCCAACTCATTCTCTCATGAGTCTTCCATCGAAAGGTTTAAGATTATCAAGCTATATGATACATTTCTATTAACACACCTTCAGATCTCATTGAGCTCCTCTTCAAAATCGAGCACCTCATCGATGTCATGATTCACTCCAGGACTACCCATCACACAACATTGTTTTCTAAAATTAAAACACCAACAACACAACTTCCAATTAGAAAATCTATGAATTCATAGATTCCTTCCAATCAAATCTAGTCTTACTAGCCTAGCACCCAAGGCGCTACCTCTGATACCATAGGAATCACTAGGTATATATCACAAAACTTGATAACCTTTCATGAATTGGTCCCTAAATTAGTGTACATCAATGATCAACACCTAAGAATTCATCCATAAACCTGGTAAAACCCATCCCATCGGTCATCCTTGATAAAAAAAATGCAACTTACCCTTCAGAGTCTGTCATAAACAAGGGTCTATGGGTCTTCCACCTAGCCCTATAGTTCAAAACTCAAAATAGGGTCACCAGATCTATCCCCCTATCCCTAATATCTATCAAACAATAACCATATCCCAATTAATAGAATAAAATTTTCCTGAAATATCTCTCCATGGGAGGTGAAATAAAGGAATTTAAGGAACCTTTAACCCACAAGGGAAAAAATCTAATAACATATGCATAATGGAATCTCCTACAGAGCATAGGTCCACTAGGACTTGATCCTCAATTTACATAATCATAGGGGAGGGCACTTGAGAGGGTCACAATGACAATGTAAAAAGGATAAAATCTGAAACTCTCCAGGTATTTTCATATAGTATAACCCCATTGATGTTCAACTTACCAAACAACCACCCGCCTACCTAGGGGTGTTGTTTCATTAACAAGGAGTCTTAACAAACTCAAACGGTCCAACAATCATTAATTTTCGTTCCTATAATATCATCTTAGTGGTACACCAGTTTTCTATCTCCATGGTTATTTCCACAATAGTTTATTCGCTCACATTAACATAAGTTGTTGACTTCTAATCTAGATTTCTGCCTAGAAAGTCAATAGGATCTACTAAATAACCCTTAGGCCCAACTCAATAGAATAAGGATACACAACCCAATAGAAAATTTCCATGTTCCAAACCAAGTTATAGCTCATGGAAAATATAAGGTGAGCCCTTACAGGAGGTTTCTGCATTACTAGTATAACTAATGGTTTTTATTCATCCATTTTCATTAATTTTACCCATTTTCAAAATAGTGCCAAGGTTTTACACAAGAAATTTTTGGAAATTTATCTCTTAATTTCTTTTCAACTATTATTTATCTATAGGTTCTCCTAAAAGGGATCAATTAAAGAAAATATTGTTTTCAAGATATAAAGGAAAATACCCTTTAGGTTATATCTATCAATTTAATTAATTATCGCCATCAAATAATAAATAAAAAAAAGAAAAATATATTTTATCATTTTAATGGGGTTGGTTAAATTATATGGAACCATAAATGTATAAAAACACTATATAAGTGGATGATGACACTTTTAATGACCATCCTATATAACACAATCATACTCACAGGGGGTTAAGTACAATGCATGTGAATAATAGCAACCTACATGGGTCTTTTCATGACAACCAGGGTTTAGTTATACAGGAATACATTTCCAATTTATGGATTCAGAACACTATAAATTAAAAAATTTATCCCATTTAAGTTCAACTCATAACAGTTTGAATTTAAAAACACCCTTAGTGTGTTTAAGAAATTGTCATACAAGTCTAAGACTAGCCAACAATAGATGAATAATGTATATAAGGACTCAATTATTTGGGAATCCATTAAAAATTTATGGATTCAATCACTCCATAAGTTATATTTAGAATTCCATTTAACCAAAATCCATAAGCACTAACATGCGTTTGTCTAAAAATTCTAATTCATTACCATTTTCAAGATTCTACTAAAGTTTATTCTTTAGCTAATTTTAAAACCATTTTTCTTCTTTAATGAAATTAAGGTTGGGTAAATATAATGTCTTCATCAAGCTATGTGAGAAAACAACATTATGGTTGATGAAAATACTTTATTTAATTAATCATATACCAAAACATAACATATAAATCTATTATATTAGTAACTAATATAGGTATGCATGGAAATTATCACACAATCATGGTACACAAATAAACATTATAATGAAATATGAATCCTATGTGCCTAAAATAATGCATGAACACACCTCATCTCTTGTTATATTTGGAAAAGAGGCTAATTTTATAAATCAGTAACAAGAAGTACATAAATCACTCAAGGTGAAATAGAAGTAAACTATAATAGAGATCCACATGAACAAAAGTCTCATCCCTGAAAAAATGATCTTTCCCCTATTCATGGGTCGACCATTCACAGGAACAAGCTACTTACCATTTTTGACAACATTTCTGGTATCTCGTCTACCAACTCCAAATAGTAAGATAAGGAAATATAAACCTCATATTCCACTGTGAGACATCCCGGACCCAGTTCACTCATATGAAAATAAACCTGGATGGCCACATGACCTCAAGTGCACCTACCCATGTGTCAAAGCCTGTCAACTGGTAGTGAGGGTCTATGATGGTATGGTGGGGAGACTATACCCTCTTTAACAGAGTGTAGCATAGTGATTAATAATATATAAATCAGTGGATGTAAGATAATAATTAAAAAAACATAAGAAAATCATTACTGACAATTAAAAATTAATTAACAACTAGGAGAGTTCCAAATAGTCCAACCATGCCTGAACATGCTATGACATAAAATACAAGGAAGGCCACATAAAGCTGATACATACAATGAGGATGGACTAATAAAAAGAAAAATAAATTAAATACTACAACTTCAAAAGGGAACCAGATTACATGCTTATATACTACTCTCATTCCAAGTCCTAACCCATAAGATACAATAACAAAGACGTGTGAGTCAAGTCCTAACCTTTATTTAAGATATATGTCCAGGTACCAATCAGTGTCTCAAATAGGGTGTGAGTAAATATCATTAGGCCACTACCAAAAAAAAATTAATTAAAATACATTATCTTAATATAATATTCAATATTGTTAAGGTATAATCAGTGTATGGAAAAAAATAAACATAATCCTTGTTGATCTTAGCTCCTTATAGAATGCCTGGAAAACCATATCGACATTGGCCTAAGACGGAATGTCTAAGAACATGTTACATCATATATTTATATATATAGGTATAGGAGATAACCTGAGGAATATGACCAAGGCATCCATGAAAATTATTATAAGGGCCTCTTACTATTTTAATAAGGGGAATCAGCACAAGCATTCAAGTCGGGGATATGGAACTCCACGTTCAATAAATCTTACTCAATGATGTATAGAATCGTTTACAACATCCTATATCAAGAGTTTTTTAATCTTAATGTCCAAATATTCCCTTTAAATGATGAGTAACACCATGTCCAACATCCTACATCAAGGGTGCATGAAGTTTCATGTCCAACAACGCCCTTTAAAAGATGTGGAATTCCATGTCCAATATTCTACATCAAGTGAGTGTAAAACATCATGTCTAACACAACCATTAACACTTTAAAACCAACCAATTCCAAGGAATAATAATATCTCAAATAATTTCATTTAACAATTTTAAATAATCCATGATGATTATTTATTTAATTTCACCTTTCAGTTAATCTTATTTATCGATATGAATAATTCACAATTTCAAAATGACCAAGTGATGTGTACTTTCAATTCATGATTACTTTATTCCACTTATATTTCAATTAATTCAATTATTACTTTCACTAATAAGTGGAGAGATCACCAAAACCCATGGTGGTGAATTCATAAGGAAAGATCGATAAACCAATGATTTAACATAGGGAATATAAATCTCCATAACCTTTATAAAATAAATCCATTTAATTAATCATATTACTCATGAGTGGTTAAAGTATAAGTATGAATACACTCCCAATTTTAATTCAATTAATAAATTTATTATCAATTCACAAATTCACCTTTTATGAATCTAACCAAACACACTAAAGTGGTGTTTTAGTCAATTACACAGAAAAAAATGAGGGTAAATAATAGGAAAAACCTAATGGGGTGATCCAAGTTGGGGTCACAACACTCCAACCATGCCAATGAGTCTAATGAGGGGTCTAGGTAATATTCTAGACATTTAATTAAAGGAGTTTCACAATTTAAGAGAAATATATGGAAGGCTCTACATGTGTCACAATGGAAATATATTATAAACATCAAAGGAATTGAGGGGAAATACATATAACACCTACCTTATATTTATAGAATCTCACCTTTTTATAACATAAAATTTCATTACATTACACAACACTGAGGATCTTTAAGGTTTAATGTCTTGGAAACCAGGAACATAATACATGAAAACAACATAAAACATTCTTCTTAAACACTTGAAAGATTTTACTTAAGTTAATCCTAGGTTCATTACTAAATCTCATAACCTATAGACATACATCAAAAGAAGGGGTTAGCAGAAGGACCAGTAAGGGAAACAAGAGAAACATTTTACATGTGAACTTGAGATACTTCAATAAGGTCAAGAAAAGAACTTTAAGGCATGAGAAAGGAATCATGAGGAATTTCATAATAAAAATAACATTTTTCATAACATGAAGATGTGGCTACATCATTTAACATAGAAAATCATGGACATATCACCAAGGTGCATCCCCAAGGTGTCATTTGAAAATTACCAAGGTTATTCACCAAGGTATCGTGAAAATTGTAATCTCTAGTGGTTACATCATTACCCAATGCATTGGAGCGCTATCAGGGTGCACCCTTAAATTTGCCTTTATTATAATGTGAGCCATATATATCATCATCAAAAATTTCATAAAGAACCCATATAGCACAAAATAAATGGGTTTCATTTCATAATCAAAACATTTTAAAAACTGCTTTAAAGACATGATCTTAATGTCACTTTAAACCCACGGAAAGGGAAAGTGGGTCTC
Organism: Viscum album; assembly: GCA_963277665.1. Taxonomy (NCBI): domain Eukaryota; kingdom Viridiplantae; phylum Streptophyta; class Magnoliopsida; order Santalales; family Viscaceae; genus Viscum; species Viscum album. The sequence continues at coordinate 284,476,738 of OY728142.1, forward strand.
ATGTATGTAAATCCCAGAATTTCAAATAGAACATTTTGATATATATGTGAATACCCTTATAGAAATATGAGAATTGAGTATTCAATTTATAACATAAAATAATTTAGAGAAAAGAGAGAGGCATTTTGAGACGAAAATTCTGCAGTATAACGGCTAAGTTACAAGGTTTTAGAAAACACTGAAAAGAGAGGGGACATGGGTCACCCACTCATAAATGATCCATAAAACAGTAGGGGGAAATAATATAAGGTATTTAAGAAAATGGTAATGAAATTTGAAAGATATACCATATGAAATAAAAAACATGGAAGTGAGACAAAAATAAGATTTCTCTTATGAAAATTCGGCGGCCTAACGGCATCGCTTAAACTTCAATAAAAATGATTTGACAAGATAAAATAGGGTCTCTCATCATATGATCATAAGAGATCATTATGATAGATATATATATCATACCCCAACATAATTAAAAGGAACTTGAAAGACTTGACATTAAAATCGAACATGAAAAATGAGAAGGGTGAAAGAATCCCTTAAAAATTTGGCAGCCTAACGGCGTCACTTAAACTTTCATAAAACAAAATGATGAGAGTAATAGGGGATATCTCATAATATAAACATGAAAAGGGAAGTAATAGGAATATAAAATAACATCCTCTCACATAAGAACATGGAGCATAAAAGGAATGACATAATAGAGATTACATGAAAAGAAAGAGAGAGGTCGGATCCCTTACCTTAAAACGTAACTCTTAAAACTCAATGGTTTGGACCTTGAGGGATTGGGGGAACCTTGGGAGGACTCCTTGGGAGGTAATGAGACCAGAAATTCGTTGGGGGAGAGTTGGGAGTGAAAAATAAAGGAGGAAAGGGTGGGTATTTATAGGAAAATTGAGGGGACAAGGCATTAATGGCCAAGGGACACCTCACAAGTGCTTTTCTCAAAACCATGTGCTCTCCCATGGAATTTATCATAGAGTTAGGACAAATGGGGACCCAAAAACAATAATTCATCACCTTTGTCCGGCCAACCCTTAAAATATCTCATGAAATCATCATGACATAGTTATGATGTCATTAAACATACGAAAACCCTAAAACTGCATTTTTACTATTCACTGAAAAATTCATCTTTCTCAGAAAAATCCCAAAATTTCACCTAACCAAATATCGATGCTCTAATTAAATTTATGAACTCCATTTTATAAAAATAATTTTCTAAATATTTTTAATTTAATTTTTAAATAAAAAACTATTCATCGAGAATTCATTTTTTTCAGAAAAATCCCTAAAAATTACCATAACATAATATCGATGCTCTGAGTTCAAAAATAAAGTCCTTCTTATAAAAATAATTTTCTAATTATTTTTAATTAAAAAACACTATTCACCCGAAAAAACTAATACTTGACTCATAATTTATGATACCGTTATTTACCCATTTTATTGAATCACATTACTTAATCTAGGTGTCTAAATTATATTAAAACTTTATTTGAGTGAAATTACTAATCCATTTGGTCACATTACTAATCCTAAGCGTAAAATCACTATTCATAATTTACTATTCATCAAAAAATATGTTGATCTTATTAGACTCCAAATTCCTTACTGAACACTTTTGTAGAAGACCATTTTTTGAAAATCATTACACATCATTAATTATTTAGGGTTTACATAAATATTATAAAATATCCTTTTTTCAAAATTCATCAATAAAATACATCCTAAAAGTATCCGGATATTTGAAGTTTCACAAAAAACACTAAAGGAAGAAATACTAATTCATTCATCCAAAAGTATTACACAAAGAAGCTAGGGTCTCATCACATAGCCCCTTATAACACCAGCATATGACCTAAGTGTAAGGTGTGATATGGTGAGAGAATCTGAGGGAGGATCAGATAACATTTCCCTAGTAGTAATCTCTACTAACATGAACTTCTCCCACATGTGTTTCTGTTCAAGCTTGACACGTTGTAGTTCGGCTTGGGTTTGGTCTAAAGCGAAGCCCACAGATGCTACCTCCTTCCCAAGCTCTGATAAGTGGGCTTCATAAGGTTCGAGTCTACTGGATGAATCCATCGACTCCTCTTTCTGCATTAACCATTAACATCTCTATTAAATAATTAAGTGTAAGTTAATATACTATTTAAAAAGTTTGGGTCCTTACATTCTTCCCCCCTTAAGAAATTTTGTCCCCGAAATTTTATACTTGAGGCCTAGTTGAAAAGGTGAGGGTACTTTTGCTTCATTGTTTCCTCTGTCTCCCAAGTCGCTTCTTCATATTTATGATTCCTCCACAACACTTTCACAAGGTGGGTAGTCTTGTTTCATAGAACCTTATCTCTAGGGTCCAAGATCTCCACTGGATGCTCCTCATAAAATAGGTCATGTTCTAGTTGTACCACCTCTGGGTTCAGTACATGTGAAGGGTCGGGTATGTACTTCCTCAAGAGAGATACATGGAAGACATGATGAACTTGATCTAGGTTCGGTGGAAGTGCTAGACGATAGGCCACTGCTCTTATGCGATCAAGGATTTCATAGGGTCCAATGTACCTAGGGATGAGCTTCCCTTTCTTCCCAAACCGCATGACTCTCTTCAATGGAGAAATACGAAGGAAGACTTTGTCGCCAACACTAAACTCCAAGTCCCTTCGACCGTTGTCAGCATAGCTCTTCTGCCGACTCTAAGAAGCCTTTATGTGTTGTTGGATGGCATGAACCTGTTCTGTCATCTCTTGCACAAGATTAGGCCCAAGAAGCTTTCTCTCACCAGCTTCATCCCAACAAGTAGGAGTTCTACATCGCTTTACATATAGAGCTTTATAGGGTGCCATCTGAATACTCGAATGGAAGCTGTTGTTATAGGAGAACTCAACTAATGGGAGGTGTTGATCCCATCCACCATTAAATTCCATTGAGAATAATCTCATCATGTCTTCGAGTGTCGGAATAGTCCTTTCAGATTGGCCATCAGTATGAGGAAGATAGGCCATACTAAAATTCAATTCAGTATTCAGAGCATGTTGAAGACTTCTCCAGAATTTTGATGTGAATCTTGGATCACGATCAGACACGATGGATAGTGGTACCCCATGCAGCCTCACTACTTACTTTACGTATATCTTGGCAAGTTAATCTAGAGAGAAATCTTCCCGAATAGAGATAAAATGGGCGGTCTTGGTGAGACGGTCCACAATAACCAATATCACATTATTTCCTTTGGATGTTTTCGGGAGACCAGTTACAAAGTCCATGGTGATATTATCCCACTTTCATAATGGTATGGGTAGCGGTTGTAATACCCCCTTGGGAAGTTGTCATTCTGCCTTTACTTGCTGACACACCAGGCACCTTGTAGTGAAATCACCAATCTCCCTCTTCATGTTATCCCACCAATAATGATCACGACGGTCTCTATACATTTTAGTACTTCCCGGATGTATAGAGAAGGTAGAGCTATGAGCTTCATCCTTCAATTCTTTCTTTATCTCCAGAATAGATGGAACACATAGTCTTGTATGAAATTTCAATACACATTCTTGATCAATATTGAAATCAAGGAACTTCCCATCCTTTACAGCCTCAAACATCTCCTGCAGCAAAGGATATTCTTTTTGAGCCTTCTTGATCTTCTCTAGTAAGGAAGGTTGAGAAATCATTTGGGATAAGGTTGATGATGTCCCTTCCCATACAATTCCCATGTCCAGTTTTACTAGATCTTTAATCAAGGGATCTCCGAAGATCCTCATTGTTCCCAGAACAACAGGATCATTCCTTCTTAATGCATTCGTGACTTTGTTTGCTCTTCCAGGGTGATAATGAATTGAACAATCATAGTCTTTAATAAGCTCCAACCATCTCCTTTGTCTCATGTTCAATTCTTTCTGCATGAAAATATACTTTAAACTTTGGTGGTCGGTGTATATATCACATATATCCCCATAAAGATAGTGCATCCATATCTTTAGAGCAAAAACAACTGCCGCTAGCTTTAGATCATGCGTATGATAATTCTGCTCATGAATCTTCAACTATCGAGATGCATAAGCAATTACCTTGTCATTTTTCATGAGGACGCACCCAAGCCCTTTCAGAGATGCATCGCTAAAAATAACGAATCCTTATCTGATAGAGGGTAGTGTTAACATAGGTGCAGTAACCAATCTCTTCTTCAGCTCTTGGAAACTTTCCTCGCATTCCTTTGTCCAGATGAACTTGACCCCTTTTCGAGTCAACTTTGTTAGTGGATTAGAAAGCTGTGAAAAGTTTTTCACAAACCTCCTATAATATCCTGCTAAACCAAGGAAACTATGAATCTTAGTTACTGTTGTGGGTTGAGGCCACTCCTCCACAACCATTGTCCTTGCAGGGTCAACCAAGATTCCTTCATTGGTTATGATGTACCCCAAGAAATCCACTTGTTGTAACCAAAACTCACACTTTCTGAACTTTCCAAAGAGCCTCTCCTTCTGTATAGTTTTCAAAATAACCCTCAGATGATCTTCATGCTCCTCACTACTCTTTGAATATATGAAAATATCATCAATAAAAAATACCACAGAGTTATCAAGGTATTCCTTAAAGACTCTATTCATCAAATCCATGAAAATAGAAGGAGAATTAGTCAAGCCGAAGGGATTAACAGTAAAATCATAATGCCCATATCTGGATCAGAAGGCAATCTTTGGAATGTCTTCCTTCTTCACCCTCAGTTGATGATAACCAAATCGAAGGTCAATCTTAGAGAAGAATTGAGCCCCACAAAGTTGGTCAAATAAATCATCAATTCTTGGAAGAGGGTATTTTTTCTTCACTGTGATCCCATTCAGTTCTCTATAATCAATGCATAGCCGCATTGATCCATCCTTCTTCTTCACAAAGAGAACTGGTGCTCCCCAAGGAGACACACTCGGACGGATAAACCCCTTCTCCAACAAGTCTTGGAGTTGTTTCTTTATCTCTTATAGCTCCACATTTTCCATTCTATAAAAAGTCTTTGATATCGGTTGAGACCCATGTATGAGTTCAATGGAGAACTCTACCTCTCTTTCTGGGGGAGGTCCAAGTAACTCCTCAGGAAATACATCCATGTATTCCTGAACAATCGGAACATCTTCTATTTGTATGATCCCATTTCCTTCTTCATAATCACCGATTAACTCCATAAAGAAATCTATAGGAGGTGCTTCTAGATAGGGATCAGTTCGGGATATCTCTCCTTGGAAGATAACTGTTGGTCGTTCATTCGAGACTACTGAGATTTCCTTACATCTGCATTTGATCTTAGAATTATACTTTGAGATCCAGTCTATCCCTAGTATAATGACGAATTCCATCATGGGAATGACTACTAGATTTGCGATAAGATTGTGCTCACCAAAGTAAACACTAGAGTCTCTAAATACTGTTGATGCAAGGATAATCCCACTTGGAGTCTTGACTGACAACTCTACCTCTAGCAGTTCGGGGATTGATTCTATATTCCTTGCAAACTTGGTGGAAATAAAGGAATGCGTAGAACCAGAATCAAATAAAGTACTTGCTTGTTTTGAGAGGACGACAAGAGTACCTTCTACCACATCGTTCAGAACTTCAACTTTAGTTGTTGTGATAGCGAAAGCACGACCTTGCTCCCTTGGCCTCTGCTAAGGTTGATGGTGATTCCCCTCCACCACCCTCGGATTTGGACATTGATTAGCAAAGTGACCAAGCTGTCCACACTTGAAGCATTTGACTTCGGGTAGGACCAGAACCATCTTTCCTCTGTCATTAGTGTTGGGAAGTTGAGGTTTCACATCACTACGACAATTCCAAGAAATATGGCCTTCTCTTCCACACCTGTAGCACTTACCACTTCCGATCAAGCAGTTCTCTGAATGCTTCTTTCCACATTTATTGCATGTGGCATGTTTCATATTATTTCCACCACTTTCCTGATCAAAACTTATTCCCAGGCTTAGTTCTAGAGTTCTCTTCTTCTCATTAGATTTGTGAGACCACTGTGTCTCCCCAAACTCTAGTTCGACTTTCATAGAACTTCTAACTATTTCTTCATAGCTATTATAGTCCCTGTTTGGCTATATTCATCCGCAGATGAGGTCGTAGTCCACCAAAGAATCTATCAACCTTCCCATTAGGGCCCATGAAGAAGCTTGAGGTATAACGGGAAAGCCTTGTGAAGTTCATCTCGTAGGTTCCAACTGAATCATTCTCCTTTTGCTTCAGCTCGATAAATTCTTTCTCCATTCTTGTTCTCATCGAACGAGGGAAATACTTATTAAATAATATTCCTCGGAAATATTCCCACTCCATAGCTTCCATCTCTCATCATGGCTTCGTGTTTTTGATCAGTGACCACCACTGATCAGCTTCTCCCTCTAGGCGGTAAATAGCAAGGGTGACTTTTTCTTATTCCGAACAATGAAGTACAGAAAAGATCTTTTCAATAGAGCTTATCCATTGTTCCACAACCAATGGGTCAGTAGATCCACTGAATGTTGGTGGTCGTTGACGTATGAAGGACTCAACAGAATGTTGTTCCCTTCGTGGTGAGATCGGCCTCTCAGCTTGATTCAAGTTATTACTCATAGCTTGAGTCAGTTGGTTCATCATTCGCATGAATGTTTCCATTCCAACTTCCATCGGAGGGCTGTCAGCACATGGTGCATTGCGGTCACCATCTGTGCGGTTCCTCCTATTTCCTGCCTTTTTCTAAAATACTAAAACCTTAGTGAGAAACTTTTTTCATTTATGAATCTTTTAACTAAGACTTCATGCTTATACTATTACACTTCTCTATAATTCCTTCATAATGATTCATAAAAATCATGTGATTAACCAAACATATCCCCCGGGAGTGTCGTAACGAAGAGTGCAGCAAGGCCCGTTATCGTGCACCAGTTCCCATTCGAGTCTAGCTCAAAGCGGTGTTTTCAGGTTTTACTCCTATGTACATCTGTGCCAGAGCCGCCTCTACCTGCTCGTATCCAGACAGGGATGTATTTGTTTGATAAACCACTTACGCAGTACTTACCAAAATTCCAGGAAGTTTTCCTATGTTTAATCTTTTCAATAGAGTTCTTCCTAATGTTTTTATATCCTAATTTCCACAAATAACTAAACCATCCTTTGATACCAACTACAACATCCCGCCTTTTTATAACATAAACTTTCATTACATTACACAACACTGAGGATATTTAAGGTTTAGTGTCATGGAAACCAGGAACATAATACATGAAAACAACATAAAACATTATTCTTAAACACTTGAAAGTATTCTCCTTAAGTTCATCCTAGGTTCATTACTGCATCTCATAACCTGGGGACATACATCAAAAGAAGAGGCGAGCAGAAGGCCCAGTAAGGGAAACAAGAGAAACATTTTACATGGGAACTTGAGATACTTCAATAAGGTCAAGAAAAGAACATTAAGGCATGAGAAAGGATTCATGAGGTATTTCATAATAAAAATAACATTTTTAATAACTTGAAGATGTGGCTACATAATTTAACATAGACAATCATGAACATATCACCAAGGTTTATCCCCAAGGTGTCATTTGAAAATTACCAAGGTTATTCACCAAGGTATCGTGAAAATTGTAATCTCTAGTGGTTACATCATTACCCAATGCATTGGAGAGCTATCAGGGAGAACCATTAAATTTGCCTTTATTATCATGTGAGACACATATATCATCATCAAACATTTCATAAATAACCCATATAGCACAAAATAAATTGTTTTCATTTCATAATCATAACGTTTTAAAAACTGCTTTCAAGACATGATCTTAATGTCACTTTAAACCCACAGAAAGGGAAAGTGAGTCTCATGTATGTAAATCCCAGAATTTAAAATAGGACATTTTTATATATATGTGAATACCCTTGTAGAAATAAGAGCTTTGAGTATTCACTTTATAACATAAAATAATTTTGAGAAAAGAGAGAGGCATTTTGAGACGAAAATTCTTCAGCATAACGGCTATGTTTCAAGGTTTTAGAAAACATTGAAAAGAGCGGGGACATGGGTCACCCACTCATAAATGATCCATAAAACATTAGGGGGACCGAATATATTGTATTTAAGAACATGGTAATGAAATTTGAAAGATATACCATATGAAATGAAAAACATGGAAGTGAGACAAAAATAAGATTTCTCTTATGAAAATTCGCCAGCCTAACGGCGTCACTTAAACTTCAATAAAAAATGACTTGACAAGATAAAATAGGGTCTCTCATAATATGATCATAATAGATCAGTATGATATATATAGAGATCATACCCCAACATAATAAAAAGGAACTTGAAAGACTTGACATGAAAATCGAACTTGAAAAATGAGAAGGGTGAAAGAATCCCTTAAAAATTTGGCAGCCTAACGGCATCACTTAAACTTTCATAAAATGAAATGATGAGAGTAAGAGGGGATATCTCATCATATAAACATGAAAAGGGAAGTAAGGGGAATTTAAAAGAACATCCCCTCACATTTAAACATGGAGCATAAAAGGAATGACATAAAAGAGATTACATGAAAAGAAAGAGAGAGGTCAGATCCCTTACCTTAAAACGTAACTCTTAAAACTCATAGGTTTGGATATTGAGGGCTTAGGGGCGTCTTGGGTGGACTCCTTGGGAGGTATGGAGACCAGAACTTAGTTGGGGGAGAGTTGGGAGTGAAATATAAAGGAGGAAAGGGTGGGTATTTATAGGGAAAGTGAGGGGACAATGCATTAATGGCCAAGGGACACCTCACAAGTGCTTTTCTCAAAACCATGTGATCTCCCATGGAATTTACCGTAGAGTTAGGCCACATGGGGCCCCAAAAACAATAATTAATCACCTTTGGCCGGCCAACCCTTAAAATATCTCATGAAATCATCATGACACAGTTATGATGTCATTAAACATACCGAAACCCTAAAACTGCATTTTTACTATTCACTGAAAAATTCATCTTTCTCAGAAAAATCCCAAAATTTCACCTTAAAAAAATATTTATGCTCTAATTAAATTTATGAACTCCATTTTATAAAATTAATTTGCTAAATATTTTTAATTTAATTTTTAAATAAAAACACTATTCATCAAGAATTCATTTTTTTCAGAAAAATCCCCAAAAATTACAATAACATAATATCGATGCTCTGAGTTCAAAAATAAAGCCCTTTTTATAAAATTAATTTTCTAATTATTTTTAATTAAATTTTTTATTAAAAAACACTATTCACCTGAAAAAACTAATATTTGACTAATAATTTATGAAACCGTTATTTAACCATTTTATTGAATCACATTACTTAATCCAGGTGTCTAAATTATATTAAAACTTTCTTTGAGTGAAATTACTAATCAATTTGGACACATTACTAATCCTAAGCGTAAAATCACTATTCATAATTTACTATTCATCAAAAATTAAGTTGATCTTATTAGACTCAAAATTCCTTACTGAACACTTTTGTAGAAGACCATTTTTTGAAAATCATTACACATCATTAATTATTTAGGGTTTACATAAATATTATAAAATATCATTTTTTCAAAATTCATCAACAAAATACATCCTAAAATTATCCGGACATTTGAATTTTCACAAACCACACTAAAGGAAGAAATCTTAATTCATTCATCCCAAAGGATTACACAAAGAATCTAGGGTCTCATCGCATATCCCCTTATAACACCAGCATATGACCTAAGTGTAAGGTGTGCTATGGTGAGAGAATCTGAGGGAGGATCAGATAACATTGCCCTAGTAGTAATCTCTATTAACTTGAACTTCTCCCGCAGGCGTTTCTGTTCAATCATGACACGCTGGAGTTCGGCTTGGGCTTGGTCCAAAGCGAAGCCCACAGATGCTACCTCCTTCCCAAGCTCTGATAAGTGGGCTTCATAAGGTTCAAGTCTACTGGATGAAGCCATCGACTCCTCTTTCTTCATTAACCATTAACATCTCTATTAAATTGTTAAGAGTAAGTTAATATACTTTTTAAAAAGATTGGGTCCTTACATTCTTCCCCCCTTAAGAAATTTCTTCCCCGAAATTTTATACTTGAGGCCTAGTCGAAAAGTTGAGGGTACTTTTGCTTCATTTTTTCCTCAGGCTCCTAAGTCGCTTCTTCATATTTATGAATCCTCCACAACACTTTCACAAGGTGGGTAGTCTTGTTTCGTAGAACCTTGTCTCTACGGTCCAAGATCTCCACTGGCTGCTCCTCATAAGAGAGGCCATGTTCCAGTTGTACCACCTCTGGGTTCAGTACATGCGAAGGGCCGGGTATGTACTTCCTCAAGAGAGATACATGGAAGACATCATGAACTTGAGCTAGGTTCGGGGGAAGTGCTAGACGATAGGCCACTGCTCCTATGCGATCAAGTATTTCATAGGGTCCAATGTACCTAGGGATGAGATTCCCTTTCTTCCCAAACCGCATGACTCTCTTCCATGGAGAAATTAGAAGGAAGACTTTGTCGCCAACACCAAACTCCAAGTCCCTTCGACAGTTGTCAGCCTAGCTCTTCTGCCGACTCTGAGCAGCCTTTATGTGTTGTTGGATGGCATGAACCTGTTCTGTCCTCTCTTGCACAAGATCAGGCCCAAGAAGCTTTCTCTCACCAGCTTCATCCCAACAAGTATGAGTTCTACATCGCTTTCCATATAGAGCTTCATATGTTGCCATCTAAATACTTGAATGGAAGCTATTGTTATAGGAGAACTCAACTAATGGGAGGTGTTGATCCCATCCACCTTTAAATTCCGTTGAGCATAATCTCATCATGTCTTCGAGTGTTTGAATAGTCCCTTCAGATTGGCCATCAGTTTGAGGATGATAGGGCGTACTAAAATTCAATTCAGTATTCAGAGCATGTTAAACACTTCTCCAAAATTTTAATGTGAATCTTGGATCACGATCAGACATGATGGATATTGGTACCTCATGCAGCCTCACCACTTCCTTTACGTATATCTTGGCAAGTTGATCTAGAGAGAAATCTTCCAGAATAGAGATAAAATGGGATGTCTTGGTGAGACTGTCCACAATAACCAATATCGCATTATTTCCTTTGGATGTCTTCGGGAGACGAGTTACAAAGTCCATAGTGATATTATCCCACTTCCATACTGGTATGGGTAGCGGTTGTAATACCCCCTTGGGAAGTTGTCGTTCTGCCTTTACTTGCTGACACAACAGGCACCTTGTAGTGAAATCAGCAATCTCCCTCTTCATGTTATCCCACCAATAATGATCACAAAGGTCTCTATACATTTTAGTACTTCCCGGATGTATAGAGAAGGTAGAGCTATGAGATTCATCCATCAATTCTTTCTTTATCTCTGGAATAGATGAAATACATAGTCTTGTATGAAATTTCAGTACACCTTCTTGATCAATATTGAAATCAGGGAACTTCCCATCCTTTACAGCCTCAAACTTCTCCTACAGCAAAGGATCTTCTTTTTGAGCCTTCTTGATCTTCTCTAGTAAGGAAGGTTGAGAAATCATTTGGGATAAGGTTGATGATGTCCCTTCCCTAACAATTCCCATGTCTAGTTTTACTAGATGTTTAATCAAGGGATCTCCTAAGATCCTCATTGTTTCTAGAACAACAGGATCTTTCCTTCTTAACGCATCCGCGACTTTGTTTGCTCTTCCAGGGTGATAATGAATTGAACAATCATAGTCTTTAATAAGCTCCAACCATCTCCTTTGTCTCATGTTCAATTATTTCTGCGAGAAAATATACTTTAAACTTTGGTGGTTGGTGTATATATCACATTTCTCTCCATAAAGATAGTTCCTCCATATCTTTAGAGCAAAAACAACTGCCGCTAGCTCTAGATCATGCGTAGGATAATTCTGCTCATGAATCTTCAACTGTCGAGATGCATAAGCAATTACCTTGTCATTTTGCATGAGGACGCACCCAAGACCTTTCAGAGATGCATCGCTAAAAATAATGAATCTTTATCCGATAGAGGGTAGTGTTAACACAGGTGCAGTAACCAATCTCTTCTTCAGCTCTTGGAAACTTTCCTCGCATTCCTTTGTCCAGATGAACTTAACCCCTTTTTGAGTCAACTTGGTTAGTGGATTAGAAAGCCGTGAAAAGTTTTTCACAAACCTCCTATAATATCCTGCTAAACCAAGGAAACTACGAATCTCAATTACTGTTGTGGGTTGAGGCCACTCCTCCACAACCATTGTCTTTGCAGGGTCAACCGAGATTCCTTCATTGGTTACGATGTGCCCCAAGAAAGCCACTTGTTATAACCAAAACTCACACTTGTTGAACTTTCCAAAGAGCCTATCCTTCCGCAGCGTTTTCAAAATAACCCTCAGATGATCTTCATGCTCCTCGCGACTTTTTGAATATATCAAAATATCATCAATAAAAACTACCACAAAGTTATCAAGGTAGTCCTTAAAGACTCTATTCATAAAATCCATGAAAATAGCAGGAGCATTAGTCAAGCCGAAGGGAATAACAGTAAACTCATAATGCCCATATCTTGATCGGAAGACAGTCTTTGGAATATCTTCCTTCTTCACCCTCAGTTGATGATAACCAGATCGAAGTTCAATCTTGGAGAAGAATTGAGCCCCACGAAGTTGGTCAAATAAATCATCAATTCTTGGAAGAGGGTATTTGTTCTTCACTGTGATCCCATTCAGTTCTCTATAATCAATGCATAGCCAGATTGATCCATCCTTCTTCTTCACAAAGAGAACTGGTGGTCCCCAAGGATACACACTCGGATGGATAAACCCCTTCTCCAACAAGTCTTGGAGTTGTTTCTTTAACTCTTCTAGCTCCACATTTGCCATTCTATACGGAGTCTTTGATTTCGATTGAGACCCAGGTACGAGTTCAATGGATAACTCTACCTATCTTTCTGGGGGAGGTCCAGGTAACTCCTCAGGAAATACATCCATGTATTGCTGAACAATCAGAACATATTCTATTTTTATGCTCCCTTTTCCTTCTTCATCATCACCGATTAACTCCATAAAGAAAGCTATAGGAGGGGATTCTAGATAGGGATCAGTTCGGGATATCTCTCCTTGGAGGATAACTGTAGGTCGTTTATTCAAGACTACTGAGATTTCCTTACTTCTGCATTTGATCTTAGCATTATAATTTGAGAGCCAGTCCATCCCTAGTATAATGTCGAATTCCATCATGGGAATGACTACTAGATTTGCGATACGATTGTGCTCACCAAAGTAAACTCTAGAGTCTCTAAATACTGTTGATGCAAGGATAATCCCAGCTGGAGTCTTTACTGACAACTCTACCTCTAGAAGTTCAGGGATTGATTCGATATTCCTTGCAAACTTGGAGGAAATAACGGAATGCGTAGAACTAGAATCAAATAAAGTACTTGCTAGTTTTGAGAGGACGACAAGAGTACCTGCTACAACATCATTTGGAACTTCAACTTCAGTTGTTTTGATAGCGAAAGCACGACCTTTCTCCCTTTGCCTCTGATGAGGTTGATGGTGATTCCCCTCCACCACCCTCGGATTTGGACATTGATTAGCAAAGTTCCCAAGTTTTCCACACTTGAAGCATGTGACTTCGGGTAGGGCCAGAACCATCTTTCCTCTTTCGTTAGTGTTGGGAAGTTGAGGTTTCACATCACTATGACAATTCCGAGAAATATGGCCTTCTCTTCCACACCTGTAGCACTTACCACTTCCGATCAAGTAGTTCCCCGAATAATTCTTCCCTCATTTATTTCATGTGGCATGTTGCATATGATTTCCACCTCTTTCCTGATCAAAACTTCTTCCCAGGCTTGGTTCTAGAGTTCTCTTCTTCTCATTAGATTTGTGAGACCACTGTGTCTCCCCAAACTCTAGTTCAACTTTCATAGCACTTCGAACTATTTCTTCATAGCTATCATAGTCTCTATTGGCTAGATTCTTCCGCAGATGAGGTCGTAGTCCACCAAAGAATCTATAAACCTTCCCATTAGGGTCCATGACGAAGCTTGAGGTATAACGGGAAATCCTTTTGAAGTTCATCTCGTAGGCTCCAACTGATTCATTCTCCTTTTGCTTCAGCTCGAGGAATTCTTTCTCCATTCTTGTTCTCATCGAATGAGGGAAATACTTATTAAATAATATTCCCCAGAACTCTTTCCACTCCATAGCTTCTATCTCTCCTTGTGGCTTTGTGTTTTTGATCAGTGACCACCACAGATCAGCTTCTCCCTCTAGGCGGTAAACAGCAAGGGTGACTTTTTCTTGTTCCGAACAATGAAGTATAGAAATGATCTTTTCAATGGAGCTTATCCATTGTTCCGCAACCAATGGGTCAGCATATCCACTGAATTTTAGTGGTCATTGACGCTTGAAGGACTCAACAGAATGGTGTTCCCTTCGTGGTGAGATCAGCCTCTCATCTTGATTCGAGTTATTACTCATAACTTGAGTCAGTTGGTTCATCATTCGCATGAATGTTTCAATTCCAGCTTCCATCGGAGGGCCGTCAGCACATGGTGCATTGCGGTCACCATCTGCACGGTTCCTCTTATTGCCCGCCATTTTCTAAAAGAATAAAACCTTAGTGAGAAACTTATTTCATTTATGAATCTTTTAACTAAGACTTCATTCTTAGACAATTACACTTCTCTATAATTCCTTCATAATGATTCATAAAAAGCTTTTGATTAACCAAACATATCCCCCGGGAGTATCGTAACCAAGAGTGTAGAAAGGCCCGTTATCGTGCACCAGTTCCCGTTAGAGTCTATCTCAAAGTGGTGTTTTCAGGTTTTACCCCTATGTACATCTATTCCAGAGCCACCTCTACCTGCTCGTATCCAAACAGAGATGTATTTGTTTGGTAAACCACTTACTCAGTAATTACAAAAATACCAGGAATTTTTCCAATATTTAAACTTTTATATAGGGTTCTTCCTAAAGTTTTTATATCCTAATTTCCACAAATAACTAAACCATCCTTTGATACCAACTATAGTATCCCTCCTTTTTATAACATAAACTTTCATTACATTACACAGCACTGAGGATCTTTAAGGTTTAGTGTCTTGGAAACCAAAAACATAATACATGAAAACAACATAAAAAATTCTTCTTAAACACTTGAAAGGCTTCTCCTTAAGTTCATCCTAGGTTCATTACTGCATCTCATAACCTGGGTACATACATCAAAAGAAGGGGTGAGCATAAGGCCCAGTAAGAGAAACAAGAGAAACATTTTACATGTGAACTTGAGATACATCAATAAGGTCAAGAAAAGAACTTTAAGGAATGAGAAAGGATTCATGAGGTATTTCATAATAAAAATAACATTTTTCATAACTTGAAGATGTGGCTACATAATTTAACATAGGCAATCATGAACATATCACCAAGGTCTATCCCCAAGGTGTCATTTGAAAATTACCAAGGTTATTCACCAAGGTATCGTGAAAATTGTAATCTCTAGTGGTTGCATCATTACCCAATGCATTGGAGCGCTATCAGGGCACACCCTTAAATTTTCCTTTATTATCATGTGATCCACATATATCATCATCAAACATTTCATAAATAACCCATATAGCACAAAATAAATGGGTTTCATTTCATAATCATAACGTTTTAAAAACTGCTTTAAAGACATGATCTTAATGTCACTTTAAACCCACGGAAAGGGAAAGCGAGTCTCATGTATGTAAATCCCAGAATTTAAAATAGAATATTTTTGATATATATGTGAATACCCTTGTAGAAATAAGAGCTTTGAGTATTCACTTTATAACATAAAATAATTTTTAGAAAAGAGAGAGGCATTTTGAGATGAAAATTCTTCAGCATAACCGCTATGTTACAAGGTTTTAGAAAACATTGAAAAGAGAGAGGACATGGGTCACCCACTCATAAATGATCTATAAAAAAGTAGGGGGACAGAAGATAAGGGATTTAAGAACATGGTAATGAAATTTTAATGATATACCATATGAAATGAAAAACAGGGAAGTGAGACAAAAATAAGATTTCGCTTATGAAAATTCGGCAGCCTAACGGCGTCACTTAAACTTCAATAAAAAATGATTTGACAAGATAAAATAGGGTCTCTCATCATATGATCATAAGAGATCAGTATGATAGATATATAAATCATACCCCAACATAATAAAAAGTAACTTGAAAGACTTGACAAGAAAATCGAACTTGAAAATGAGAAGGGTGAAAGAATCCCTTAAAAATTTGACAGCCTAACGGCGTCACTTAAACTTTCATAAAATGAAATGATGAGAGTAAGAGGGGATCTCTCATCATATAAACATGAAAAGGGTAGTAAGATTAATATAAAATCAAATCCTCTCACATAAGAACATGGATCATAAAAGGAATTACATAAAATAGATTACATGAAAAGAAAGAGAGAGGTCGGATCCCTTACCTTAAAATGTAACTCTTAAAACTCAAAGGTTTGGACCTTGAGGGGTTGGGGGAACCTTGGGAGGACTCCTTGGGAGGTAAGGAGACCATAACTTCGTTGGGGGAGAGTTGGGAGTGAAAACTAAAGGAGGAAAGGGTGGGTATTTATAGGGAAAGTGAGGGGACAAGGCATTAATGGCCAAGGGACACCTCACAAGTGCTTTTCTCAAAACCATGTGCTCTTCCATAGCATTTACCATAGAGTTAGGCCACATGGGTCCCCAAAAGAATGATTCATCACCTTTGGCCGTCCAACCCTTAAAATATCTCATGACATCATCATGACACAGTTATGATGTCATTAAACATACCGAAACCCTAAAACTGCATTTTTACTATTCACTGAAAAATTCATCTATCTCAAAAAATCCCAAAATTTTACCTTAACCAAATACCGATGCTCTAATTACATTTATGAACTCCATTTTATAAAAATAATTTTCTAAATATTTTTAATTTAATTTTTAAATAAAAACACTATTCATCAAGAATTCATTTTTTCAGAAAAATCCCCAAAAATTACCATAACATAATATCGATGCTCTGAGTTCAAAAATAAAGTCCTTTTTATAAAAATAATTTTCTAATTATTTTTAATTAAATTTTTAATTAAAAAATACTATTCACCCGAAAAAACTAATACTTGACTTATAATTTATGAAACCGTTATTTACCCATTTTATTGAATCGCATTACTTAATCTAGGTGTCTAAATTATATTAAAACTTTCATTGAGTGAAATTACTAATCCATTTGGTCACATTACTAATCCTAAGCGTAAAATCACTATTCATAATTTACTATTCATCAAAAATTAATTTGATCTTAGTAGACTCCAAATTCCTTACTGAACACTTTTGTAGAAGACCATTTTTTGAAAATCATTACACATCATTAATTATTTAGGGTTTACATAAATATTTTAAAATATATTTTTTTCAAAATTCATCAATAAAATACATCCTAAAATTATCTGGACATTTTAAGTTTCACAAACAACACTAAAGGAAGAAATCTTAATTCATTCATCCCAAAGGATTACACATAGAAGCTAGGGTCTCATCACATAGCCCCTTATAACACCGGCATATGACCTAAGTGTAAGGTGTGCTATGGTGAGAGAATCTGAGGGAGGCTCAGATAACATTTCCCTAGTAGTAATATCTACTAACTTGAACTTCTCCCTCAGGCGTTTCCGTTCAAGCTTGACGCGCTGGAGTTCAGCTTGGGCTTGGTCCAAAGTGAAGCCCACAAATGCTACCTCATTCACAAGCTCTGATAAGTGGGCTTCATAAGGTTCGAGTCTACTGGATTAAGCCATCAACTCCTCTTTCTGCATTAACCATTAACATCTCTATTAAATCTTTAAGAGTAAGTCAATATACTATTTAAAAAGTTTGGGTCGTTACAATACTAGAATGCGACTCCTCATCTTGTATCATCTTTAGATTCGAACTAGAATAAGTGAAATAAATGAATCTTGAAAAATGTCCTAAAAATAGGTCATATTATCTCACATATAAATGAAATGCAAGGTATAAAGATAAAATGATAAAATAAGGAAGATTTTTTTATACATATCAATAGGTATCCGAAATGATAAATTTAAGTCTAATAGAAGCTTGGATAGAGGAGAAACATCAAATCCTATATTGTAGGGAGAGGAGATCTCTCATGGCTGGGCTACTGTGTAAAATGAGAGAGTACAAAGGGTGTATTAGGGTAAAATAAAACATGGGTAAATGGTAATTTCTTGGATCATTAATGATACACAAGGTTTTTTCACACTATTTGACAAATTTTGTGCCAACTGTGCGGGCTTCGATGTCCTACACACCGAACCTCGCATGATTGTAGCACATAGTTAGACCAACCATATTCTAACCATGTGAGTCCCTTTATACTTATTCATCACCTCACACATTTATCTAGATCCCCTCACATGGTTTGAAAAAAACATGTTCTTATACATAAGGATTCATGTTTTGTGGAGCATTATTAGCACTAATTATGTGACAAATGTTCACCTTGAGTTGTTTCTCCCAAAATCGATATTTTGAATCCTAACACTTTCTAAACTCATCCAGGATCCCAAGAAGCCTTTTAAGATATAAAACCTATTTAAAATAAAATCATGTAAGGGATCCAACTATAATAATTTTTTTAAAAAGGCGCATTTAAATATTTATCCCATCCCCCAAATGAAAATTCAAATTTCTTTTGAATTTCCAACCAGTTGAAAACACAGGATCTTACATATTTGTTCCATAAAAACTTCCAGAAATTGATTACCTCATCATAGATTATTCCATTAGAAATAAAACATTTTCATTAATCTTGATAAAAACATAATCATAATCCATTTAAATAAATAATGTGGATATGATCATTATTTAATATCTCTATTAAAGCATAATAAAAATCAACAGATATTTACATGGATGAAAATTAATTTATAAGTGTATTAGAAACTCTCTTTGACCAATAAAAATAAATACCCTTTGTATTTTAATAATGTATAATTTAAAATGAAATATTCCATCAAACAATGAGAATAAGAATTAATTTTTTAAAATAATTTAATCTTGTAATGGAATATTAATAAATAATAATGGTCATAATGGTTGGAAAATGTTTTCATGTAGAAATTATTAAATATAAATTTTATTTTAATGGATTTGTTAAGATATTCAAATTTCAATAGAGATAAACGTTGTGTAAAATGCTAAAAAATATTCCTTTAAGAACTTTATAAATAATTTATAATATAACATAAAATATCCTTAATAAATCATTAATGTTTGGATAAAAACATCCATAAAACAATATAAATAATATCGATATTAATTTTAAATATTCCTACGAAAAAATAAGATAAAAGGATGGCACCACTTACAAGCATTATTTTTGTTAATTGTTGTTCCAATAGAAGGTGAAATGGTAATAATACATGTAAACCCAAATAATAACTATAATAAAATAAAATATATGTCAATGATTAGATATATATCATATATTTTTCTTGTATAAATTTTTTTCCTAAACAATCTCGAATTCAAAGTGAGATTGGAAAGAAAATCCTTACCTTGGATTCTCTCTTGGTCATACATGATATAATATATTGTATAATAAATTTAGAATTATTATACATGAATATTATAATCATATTTATATTTATTTCATTTTTTATCATTAATTTATAATTTCTTATTACACATTTATTAAAGATTATTTGTTAAATTTAATTTTTGGGTGTAATTGTCCCATTACACATGCTTCAGTATGACATTTCAAATGCATGAAACATGATCATAGGTTAATCACAAATATAATTTTTATAATGATATAATATATGATTTGGATATATTGATAGAGTCTCATGGTTATTTTGTAGAATTATAGTGACAGTTCTCATGGAACACTTAAAAATCCTCATTTTTGAATTTCAATTCCATGAAAAGAATTGATTTTATTAATGAATATACTTAAATACATTACCATTTCAGAATTATGAAAATATCATAAATTCATCAAAATAATATCATATTACTAAAATTTAAATTTTATTAATCATTCATGATTTAAATGTATAACATCATTCATGTAGGTGGTAAAACCAACCCAAACAAGAATACATTATAACAACTGAATTGACAATAACATATTACTATAGAGTAATAATATCACATTTACTGGAGATTAATGATTTTTAAATCATTATATTAAATTGATAAATATTATTTAATAATTTTTTCATCAAGAATATGTAGAATAATGATTAAAGAAAACATAACACTTATGTTGAACACTTGAATCTTCTCTTAGAATTACCTTTAGAAATGAGTGATTATGGAATTATTGTAAACAGAGGTTCTTAAAAATTTGTGAGGATTTTAAAGGAGGATTTTTTTTGGAATCCAGAGATATTCTAATTAATGGTGTGGGTTTAGGTGGTTAGAGGATGGGTCCTTTTATTGGTGATAGGAGTGACATTTTTATAAATACTTATTATATAATATAAAAGGAATGTAATTTTCAAGTCAAGTGGATCCAAATTTTTTAAATAATTAAGATATGTTTGTTCCAATAATTATATAATCCACACATTTATAGATAAGTTTTTTTATTTTTATGACTTGTAGCACAAAATTTAATACTTTTATCATATTTTTGTATTTATTGAGGTGACAAACATTTACCTTGGTGAATTATTTTTAGCACTAGAAATTAAATTCCCCTATAACCAAATTTTAAATTTATAATTACAAATATGAAATCCATTTTAATGGATTTGATTTCTAAAAATAATGAAAAATGATTTTAAAATATTAAATATTGAACGCATTAAAAAACGTTTTTAGAAAAATATGTATTTAAACCCAAAAATAGATTTATTCTTATTCCCTAATAAATAATAATAGTTAGATGAATGGAAATTTATTTTATTTTATATCAAAACCTAAAATTTTATTAAAATCATTCTTTTATAGTGGTTAATTTAATTTATTAATAAAGATACTCAAAATTATGAAAAACAATTCATTAAAAATTATCACTTTTATCATTAAATGAAATTAATCATATCACATTATTTATCATCTAACCATTAAATTTTTATCAATGCATAAATTTTCAAATAAAATAATTATTTAGAAATGAAATTATATATAATAAAGAAAAATATACAATTAATTTTTAAACTTTATATTTTATTCTAGAATTATTTATTATTTATTATTTATGAAATATATCATTTTTAATTTGTTTCCATAAATTCCACAACAAAAATATACCTATCAGATACAAGAACATCAAATGACCATATATCCAAATACCATGTATCCAGTATCTATATTTCCAATGACTATATTTTCTAGTGTCTATATGTTCAATGATCATATTACATTAATATATATAGTCATATTAAATTTACTAAAATTCATTAATCCTATTTTTTTAATTTTTATAGAAAATTTTAATTGTATTTATGATGTTTTTTTCTTTATATAGCTTCAATTTAGTTTATTATCACTATGGAAAACCATATGGATAATTATTCTATGTTTTTGGTATTTTTACTTACTTTGGTTTCATCCCTCATGTAATTTTATTAATGATGTTTGATATTTTATTCTCATAATATATTAATGTTTATCTTTTCATTTTCATATTTTATCTCAGTAAAATATATCGTGTTCTATTTTAGTTTTGTTATTTTATGTGAAATAATATATTGATCATATAAATTTTATTTAAATGGAAATATATACTAAAATTTTGGGGTGTTACATTTTTAGCACATTTAGTAACATGATGATGATTACTATGTGGATTTCATGCTCCTACTATGTTATTATTTGATGCATCATATATTACCGACATATTAATTTCTCTATGTACTATAGGGTATATCTTGGATACCTATTTATATCTACAAGTTTTCAGTTTGTATGTTATATGGATGGGTCATGTCAAAGTGTTAACATTTTGAATCTTCATCCACTTAACACTTGTTGTTCCATTACCTAATAAATCATAGAGTACCAAGTGAATAATATAATATGATTTAGAAAATCATAATACTTCGGAAATGATCCTATTATATAGACACATCATACAATGTGATAGGCTGGGTAGGAGAATGATTTATCTAAATCAAGCCTCATGTTATACACAAACTAATGGAAGATGATATTCCTTGGCTATTGAATGTCATAACATATGACATTAGTATATCATTACTTATGATATATCTAATACACATCATACGTATATATGGATTTAGGTCATATCTCCATAACCTAGCATCCATGTTAAGTCCTAACTCATAAGGTATAATATGCCAACTCCCCAAATATCAAGACTATTGAATAGAAACTACTCTGATACCATTTTCTAACATCCCACCCCAACATGAGTATTCAGGTGCGGTGAATTGTCACATGACATCAAGTTCACTCCACGATCACTAAATGCAAAAAAATAACGCATAGAGTTTGTAAATATCAATTTAGGGAGTAACTTTCCCTCTAATTTTTCATCTTAACAAATACACCTAAGAAAATAATATAATATCAACAAATAGTGGAAACAAATAATAACATTCCTAGTAAAGTAAAGATAAAATACTTAAAATGCTTAAATATACTTTACATTAAAAATGTCAAAATAAAACCCAAGTACCATGACATTAACAATATGACTAAAAAAAGTGGTAATGTGTGGGAAACTGTTCCATATGAATCCAAATGAATAATAAAATGGATCAATATTTATCCTGGGATCATATCCCATCAACTAAGTCCTCTTGCATTTACCAATAATTCCATGCGTGAAATTTATACATACACAAGGCATGTAAGCATAAGAAGTGAGAAATAAATTATCAATAAAAATTGTTGAAATCTTAAAAACCCCATAGAGTTTAGTTTGTTTATATATAAATAGTGTAAATATATTAAATTATTTATTTCTATCTTCTACAATATATAATTTAATGTATTTTTTATTAACTAATTCACCTAATAAAAAATATACTTTCACTGGAAAATGTCATTGGTACTCTAAACATTGACATGTGAACTAATAGCTAATGTAATACCTTAGACCATCCCACACAAATAGTGATTGGGCATGTGACCCCAAAGAACCTTATGCATGCCTCACCATACACTAAAGGTGGTATATTAGTGATGAGATTCAATGATCAAAATTTAAGAGACTATACTCTAAATATTATAGTCATCAATAGTAAATAAATATCAAAATATTACCCAAAAAAATATCATAGTATTCATGAGGGATTATAGCTAAAAATATATCAAATAACATCCCCCAAGATATATCAAATAAATTTTCTTGTCTTGTATCACATACATCAATATATTTCCCATTGGGATGATTATATAGAACATAAATATACTAGAGGAACCTTTAAAAATAAAATGACTCACCCCAATACCATCTTAAACCCCCATTGAGAAAAATCATCCTCATTCAATGTATAACCTCTACTGAAACCTATAAATTTGACATAAGGTATGTACACCCAACGAAGTTCACATGAAAGGTGTGATAAATGAATCTCAAAAGGGAACCAAAAATGGTGTCCTTAATCTTTGAAATGATATACTAATGTATACACGAGTAATTAAATAAATAAGTAATACATGGTATAAAAGTAACCAATTCAGTTCATCACATGTTAACTAGGCTACCCCAACACCCGACCCTATATGTTTTGGATAAAGTTGTGTAATTGTTTCTCTCATAATGTTCGAAGGTCTAAGGATGTCGAATACCCATGTCAAACTTCTATAAAGAACCATTTCAAGGGAAGTGTGTAACATAACCAATCCTATAGAATATTGAAATATATCTAGTAAGGATATAATATAGCTAGACTCGTGTACATATATAATGAATCAGGTAAAGTGAAACATAGCTAGAACTACATACATAGGAAATGCATAAAGGAAATTCATAGCATAGTCAAACCTTTGTGTATATCAATTACATCCCAAAAAATTTCTAACATATGTAAACCCACAAGCACAGAAGATGAATAATGGAAAAGTATAATATATATAGAGATGTATATATATTAAATCTCGGTGGTAAGTTATAAATTTGTGATACCCTCGATACTATAAATCTCTATCATATTCCTTGAATTTTCATTCCGACGCATTGAATTAATAATGATAGGGTAATAATAAACCACACACAAAAGGCATATGTAGCCCATACCATAACAATTTTTTTCTATCTCGCATGTCCATGGAATCTCACAGCTTGATTCACACCTTGTTGTAGTCATCCATGATGTAGCCTCAATACATATATCACAAATTTCCATGTACCAACACTATTAGTCTCATTCCTCTATTTTATTCAATAACTTTCAAGAAATTAATAATCAAACTAATCAATATATAAATTTCTCTCATAGAAACTGTTCCACTAAATTTCTTGGAATCCAACCTGGTCATTAATCAATGATTCCAACTCATTATTATCACCTTAATGGTTATTTTATAACCCAAAAAATTAACAAAATAAAGTTATGACACTTACCCAACATTTATTTGATATTTCGATCATTTCCCACCACCTCCAAAATTATAGAAATTTCCAATCCGCTCTCAATCAAACCAAGTCCAAGGCCTATTGGAAAACCGACTACCAATTCCATCAATATACCATCCCTGGGTAGATCCCTATCTATACCTACTAAACCACATCAGGCACTAATTAAATCTTATTCCTTGTGACTAATGAAATATCACCTCTTCCCATAAATCATTGATGGTTCCCAACGAGTAAGAACATTAGAATTATTTCACATTGTATAGAATCCCTTTGGGATATTGACATATCCTAATGAATTTAAGTAACAAATTGGGGGGGGTTTAACTATTCTAAATTGATAAAAGGTTAATATAAAATTTATATTACACAAATTGTTGGAGTACTCTTACAGAAACCATTATATCTTATGACATGTTTTTTAAATAACCTTGGTGTTAGAGGAAACCATTGAATTATTTATTATAAAAATTCATTAATTATTTGGGTATGTTTTTATGTTATATTTATTGAAAACATGATCATGGAAGATTTTGAAGATATTTGGAGTTGAGTATAAATGCTAAGGAATGAGATTTTTTATAAGGATAATGTAACCTTTTTGTGAATGGAGTTGATCACTATAAAACATTATTGAGTTACACTTACATAAGAGGGATTTATTTCTAACATTAGAAGGACCACACTATAGATGCTATAATCATTTCGCAGTGTTCTTGTGTAACACCCCATGATTTCAAAGTACGTAATCTCATTAAATTAATTCAATAGCTTGTGCTACACGCAACACCGAGTTTGAGCGCACCACAACTTACTAAACTAAGCATTCAAAAAGCAGTTATGAATAGTATTAACTGTATTTTGAATCTTATATACTCTATATAATTTTAACATCCATATTATGTGTTTCTGAAACATAATATAAGAACAAATTCATTTTTTCAGATAAAATATGTATTTTTTAAAAAAATAAATTTTACAACCTTTTAATAGAGAACCCTTTTTAAAACCAATATATGACACTTTTATATGTTAAATTTAATGAAATTAAATTCTTATTTAGAAGTGGGACATAAAAAATTTAGTTTGGATAAATTTTTGGTACTTTTCTGATAAATTTCATATTTTCACGAATAGTGAAAATTATTATGTTTTAATTGAAAACAACTTTTTTAATCGAAATAATTTATAGTGTTAAATTATGAATTTGAAAGGTTTTTATGTATAATTAGATTATATTTTTATCATTTAATACAATTTATGTCATTATAAGTAATTTCACATTTAAATTTGACATTAACACCTATTAATATTTTGATAGTTTATACTTTTTAAAAACCAGTTTTTTGGTTTTGACAACAGGAATTAATTTTAAATTAATAAATGAAACTTATATGTTTTGAATTTGGTAAAATGGAATTAATTTTTGAATTCATAATATCAAAATTAGCTTAGGGTAATTTTTTTTATTTTTATGAAAAACTTTCAATTTTTGATGAATATTGAAAAACACTGTGTTATTATTTAAAATCGACAATTTATTTAAATAATTAGTTATTTCATTTTAATTTTTTTAAGTCAAAATAGATATATAATACCTATATAAGTTCAATTTAATTCATTGGATTCATTTTATAATAATTTTCGATATATAAAATTTTATCGAACTTTTTACCTTCTTTTACCCACCTCCTAGTAGCAGTTGTAAATCTACATAAAACTTAATTTTACCACTTCTGTGAGTTGAATTTCAAAAATCTGAGAGAAATGTTTAATATCAGTAAGTAAAATGTGGTTCAATAAGATGAAAATAAATTTTTGGTGAATAGTAACTTTTGACTTTTATTTACCACGGTTAAAAGTAAATAGGGTAATTAAGGGTAAAAATGATATCGTAATTACCTTAACACATGTCCTAATTCTATTGGATAAGTATAATTCGACCAAAAAAACCTTTGTAATAAAATATGACCCCCTTTGGTCCACTTGGATAAGATTAGGACAGTTATTATTATTTTATTTAAAGAATAGTTAAAAGAGTTAAATTCAATGTTTAATAACTAAACCATTTTTAATATAGGGTTATACATAAGATAAAATAGACTATAAATATTCATTATAAGTATAACAAAATTTCATACGTTATGGTATTTTATTTATAATTTTTAGACATTAAATTTTTAAATTTATTTATGACATAAGGATAATGTAGTAATTACCTTATTAATGAGACATTAAAATAATTAATATTATAAATATCCAAATAAATGAAATTGAGACTTTTGATGAATTCCACTAATTTTATAGGTTAATATGACATGTTAGTGCTGGTTAGATAAATTTTATTCAAAGTGATAAAATTTTTATGGCTTTCAAAAAAATCAAATACTAAATAGTGTCAAAATTGACATAATTTATTTTTTAAAACAAATATTATATTATTAATTGATATAATATTCCTAAAAACTAAGGTTAGGAAGAAGGACTTAGATAAGGTTATATATATTAAAAATGAACTACATGCGGTTCTCTTGTCTTGTTATAGTATGTTTATTAACCATATAATATAAAAATACAAAGAGACATGGTAAATGTCAAACTATTTAACTAAGAGTTATATCTAAAAGATAATGATAATATGAAGACCTAAACCTATCTAAAACCTATTGGTTTAGATGTTTTAAACCCATCCCCACATTATCCTTTAAATAATTAATTTTGGATCCATTAGAAACTAAAAATGATTTTATTATAAAATAATATTTCTAGATTTTCCTAAAGTGACCCTCACCTCTCTTATAAAAGGGTACTTCCCCTTCTCTTAATTTCACACCTACAAATCTTTTTGGCTCGGCCAAACCCAACCCAAATATCCTCCCAAATTCCTTACCTTCATCCTATAGGCTTTCCTTTCATCATAAATACAACCTAATGAGCCCTTTTGATCAAATCCAAAGGAAGAACCTGAAGAAGAGGTAAATATTTCATCACCTCTTTCAAGTTCTTTTCTTGTTCCACTTCCACTTTATTTCTTATTTACATTCTAAAATAATAAATCCAGAATAATCTCTATAATTTGATGTTATTATAAGAATTTTACAACCATATTCACTATTCTATCCATCCTATAAATGAAAAAATCAGCATACGTGCGTAGATACAGATTACCATATCCACGTCGTGGTGTAGTTTGTTATTCAAACACTTCATTATTTGGATGGGTATAATAATGAGTATAACTAATTTCAATAATAAATTTAACATTTTAATGATTCTGTATATATGATATACCATCCAATTACAATTGATTTTTCCATCAATATAATGATATTTTCGCTCGTGTGTACGTACGGATTACAGTCACCACGACGCGATGAGATTCATTTCCACGTTCACCATTCAACGATGATTATAAAATATATATATCATTAATAAGTATGTAATATATGAAATAATAATGATACTGGAGATATATATATATATATATATATATATATATTTGTGTGTGGTTGTGTGTGTGTGTACTTACATATATCTTATTCACTTAGTTCTGTTCAATACAATATGAAAACAGAGACAACATTTATGCATATGTGCGGCCTACAGTCTCCATAAACAGTGTTTTCCATTTCATATATATGTCTATTATACATATTTATATTCTAAAAATATATGATATATAAATCATTTTTTATATTCTGGAAGTATTTAAATCAAGATCTAAGAGATACAATCAAGAGTAACAAGTTAAAACACGTACTATAAAGAAATCTATTATTACCTAAAATGTTAATTTAACATGGAAATTATTATTAAATGGGTAGTATAAATCCATAAATTAATCATGTATGATATCATAAATATTAATATGGTTTTGGTATTATTTAATAACATAATATGGTCTTTATACAGGAGGTTAAATGTACCCTCGACTAAAGGAAAGTCAAAGGTAAGGGTTAATTTCACAATCTCTTTATTATCTGAGGTTGTTTTTACATAAGTATCTATTGGGACATAAGTATTATCCATTTCATGAAATATTTTTCAAAGGTATTCTTTTTAAGGGACTTTTTTACTAAAAAATCATTTTAAATGTTTTAAATATTTATTCTTCTAAATCATTCTCATTAATGTCCATGTTTTCAAAATAGTTTTTAAGGATTTATTTATATGGATATGAATGTTTTTAAAATGATGGTTCCTTTCAAAAGATTAAAAGTGGTATGAAAAAATTTGATTCAAAAATTCCTTTAAATGTCTTTCTTTCTAAATTGTGTTACTTTTAAATGTTTTCATGAAAAAGTGATATTTCTCTCAAAAAGTTTTACAAATAATTTTCATCTATGTCAACATCCTTTGATGGATTTTAAACTTGTTTGATGTTGATTTATTGTGATACAAATCTTCCATACTATATTGAAGGTTTTGTGATATATTTTTACTATTGAGGTGTTATTTTTATACCATTCATGGTTTTCGGATAAAGTATTGACATTTTGTATGCTAGTTTTAATACGAATGTTTATGTTATGTTTAAAACTTTTCATATGAGGAATGTGTTAGACATAAAAGGTGACGGGTGGAGCCTGATATAGCTTCTCGATGCATCGGTAGGTCTCATGAGACAAAATAGTGTCTTGGCACAAGGACTTGATAAAATCTTATTTTTAGTCCTGGAACAAGGCCGTGACTATGTGGTTATGAAGTTTGGCATTATGCATTCCATCATTATGAAAGTGGCTATTGATATTTCATGTGATTATTCGACTAGTAGAATATCCTTGTGAATAAGTAAATGTCATTATTTTATTGTATATTTTCCATATTATTCTGAATTTGAAGTTTAAAAAGCTTTTGTTTTAGTCTTATACATTGCCTTAAATGTTTATGCCTATTTATGGAAGTTTCCACTATATTGTTATCCTTACTAAGAATCTGGGCTCACCCCTTTATATGTTTTAATTTTCCTAGGATTCCAATAAGTGTATTATGATTGATAATCAGGGTTAAGCTAGGGGATTAATGGCATTATTAAAGGATCATTTATGTAGTGTTTTATTTTCTAATGTGTAATGTAACTTTCATGTATGTAATCTTTTTTCCATGACTACTAAACTGATTGGTCTTTCAGGACTTGATTCATTTTAATCATGTCAATGTATTAAATTAATGTACTGGCTCTGGGCTTCTAGGTTCGGGGCGTTACAACTTTATTTTCTCTTATAAAAGAAAAATGTTATCTTAATTGAGAAGAACAATGACATGGTCATTTGGACACATAATTATGGTGCTGATAGAAAAATGAGTTATTCTTTCAAATAAGGATTATTCCATTGGGATTCCCTTATAAGATAACGAAGATATTATCACATTGGAAGATTCATTCCATAATCAAAAATATTTACACCATGATATTTCATATGATGAATTATGGGGATTCAACTATGTTGTAAAAATTAACCTAAGAGGAATTGATGTTAAGTTGGTATAATAATAAAATGGTGTTATTCTACAATAAAACAATACATGTTGTTCTATCCTGTGTCGAAAGAATATGAAGATTCAATGGTTCTAAGGTTTTTGGAGTAATTGTGTCATGGAGCACTAGTCATTCTGTAATAGCTAATGGAATGAAATGACTGTGACACAATAGTATAAAACATGATACTAGTGATAAAGGTTTAGTGATTTTTTGATTAAATATATTATTTTCACACCATGTCACTGTGCATATTTCATTATGCAATGAGTTTCTCTATTGAAGTTCACTAGGATATTGGTTCTAGGAATATTGAACTTTTATTGTTGTCACCCATCATTCACACTACAGACCATTCCCTAATACTCGAAAATATATAGGATTTTTTTTTATCTTATGGGTCTGAGAGTACTATATAGTCAAAGTTTCTACTCTATAATACAATATATTTTTCTAAATAAATGGAAAACCACAAATAATTATGTGTGATTAAAAGATGTCAAACTCTAAACTATTTGTTCACCCATTCTAGGGAGAATTACAAGATGTATTTAGTAGGAAATGAATATGAAGAAAAAGGTTTCACACATGATCCAAACATAGGGGGAACATTAGGTATGGGAATAGAATATTGTTTGAATTGTTGTAAAATACTTTTTATCTTATAATGGGTGTTCAATATAATCCTCTTGAGACTCTCCTTTTTCCTTTGATAATAAATTTATATTTGGGAAGCGGGATCACCATCATTTCACACTGAGGAATATCCACCTAATAATAACGGAGTGTGAACCTAGAAAATATACATGAGTTTTTTTATCACCCTATCTTATATCATCATATA